>JAMRYE010000004.1:0-1200000 GCA_024082115.1 Rhinocladiella similis | reverse complement strand
GTTCAAGGACCTCTGTTGACAGCTCACCTGCCTCGGCTCCGTCTCGAACGATGATGGCTTTGGGCGTCTCAAGCCGAGAGTTCTCTTTGACAAAATCCTCCAGTGTCTTTCCCAAATCTGACACGACATGAGCAATTTCAGACTGCACGTTCTCCGCGGCATCTTTAACTCTCTCTGTAGCGCTATGTGCAGCAACCGGAATGTCAGACGGCTTTATAGACGGGATACCGTCAGCAAAGATGTACGGGCGAGCAATCACATCCCGCATTCGAGGTGACAACCAGTCTGATGCACCGAGCATGGGAGGTACAGCTCCCCGAATTTCACAAAAAGCCTGCATGAGAACCGCCACAACACCAACCACCACGAGTGCGAAAAATACGCTGAATGTAGTTTGCATCGTCTCGGAGCGGCCAGGAGGGATGAGGACATAACGGGGATTTTTCGTGTAAAGTGTCGGGAAAGGTCGCAACGGAAGATACTGCACTTTCACCATCATATCAACCCCAACAGAAGCTAGGCGAATAGACTGCGGCGGTGTCTCTTTGGTGACAGGTAGTGACGGACCCAGGAAGGTTGAAAAGACAAGGCGCGTCAACGGGCCGCTATGAACATTTCGCAAGAGTGCATAGGATCGAAACGTCCCTAGCAGCCCAGATTGGCCAGAGTAATCGATCGTGAGCAGCTCGATAGAACTAGCATCCCCGCTCTGACCAGCGACAGCGACGACTGTTTGCTGATCGCCTTGCTCAGACGAGCTCAACATGCAGACGTCGAGTCCAACGGCAGCTTTGGTGGATTTGTCCAACCGTTTGCGTAGAGTCATACGTGCCTGAGAGAAATCCTGGGAGATTCTAAGGACAAGCAGATCTGCTCCAGTTCTACCAGGTCTGTTTTGAAGGAGTAAGAGATGATGAGGTGTGATGAAGCGAATGGCACGAAACCTAGGTCTCTTGGATGATGGAAGTGACGTCGTCGATTCTGTCGTGCGATACAATGATACAGGGCTGCTCTTCTTCGAGGAAGTGGGTAACCTCTGAACGAAGACTTCATCGTCTGTGCAATATGCTAGGACGTGTCCCGCCTTGTCATCACTGTCCACACAAAGGTCCAGGTCGCCCGCTTCCCTGTTCTTCAAATTGATGCGTGAAATTTCATCCTTGTGGGTCGGTATCGGCGTGGGCTTGAAGACAACGATCTCATTCTCTGGCGCAAGTCCAGATGCAATAGCTGCCAGTCGAGATTGTCCTGACTTCTGTGCTGGTGAGAAGCGCAGGACCCTTTGATACGTCTCATTCTTGGTGCCTGTTGCCGACTTGAACAACGCCGTCCGTCCCAGCGCCTGTGAACCCTGGTGTTGCTTTTCTGTCTTTCCCACCGCAGTCCCATCAGCCCTCCTCTTCTTTGCAGGCAACCCTATGCGGAAAGACCTCAAGTGCTCGTTCTTGCCCGCATTTTGATCAGCGACTGAACTGTTGATGCCGGCGAAAGCAACCAGGGAAGAATCTGAGGAATCCGACACCGCAAGACTGGTCACCGAGTCTTCATCCTTTGCAAGCTCAACGTCAACCACCTCTGCCAGCTGCTCCCGGCGTGTCGTGTCGACCAAAGATATTTTGTTAGGAACTCCTGTAGAGGAAGAACCGCCTCCGCCGCCAACGAGCAGGAAATCTGGGTTAGAGGGATCGAAGTCGGCCGCATAGAGTGGATAGGAAAGCTTGACCTGCGAAGAGACTACGTTGGGCGCCATGGTGTTGATGGGTGATGTGCGTATTTTAGGGATGTTTAGAAAAATAACTCAATTGTTGCAGACATGGTATAAGGGATCAAGTCGAGGTTGTACATGAGGAGGAGTATGTGAAGATTACAAGAATAAAGGCACCTGAACAGAAAAGAGGCGACGTCAGTCACTTGAACGATGTGGACACTTTTTTGTTTATCGATACGGATTAGTCGCCAGTGATTCGGCATCCAACACGACTTCAATTTGGTAACCAACATACGGTACCGCTCCTCACAACTTCATCCTAACAGTGCCCGATCGTCAAACATTTCTTGACCTCATTTTGTGTTATCAGTCTCAAGATTATTTATTCGATATGCGCAGACGCTCAACATTCATCACTCACCCAAGTCGAGCAGTGAACCCAGCAGACATTCAAGTCTACGAGAATCAACTCCTCCTGGGCGCCCTGAAAGCAGCTCGAGAAGAACGACTGACACTTGGGTTCAAAGAGCTCCCTGAGGAAGTAGTAGAGGTTCTCCGAGATTCTCACGAGCTCCATATACGATGGACCCGAGAGGACACCTACAACACAACACCACCATTCTTATCCAGGACGTCCCCCGGCCTACACGTCCAATACACTCCCTTGAAAGAAGACCAGCCCGACAATCTATGCAATCTCCTTCACAAGGTCTTCGGTGGCGAGCTACGTTGCACCTCGGCCAAAGAAACCTTCATTAGCCCGCCCTTGATTTCAGAACGTTTCGCCCAAACAGCTTCATCACAATACTACACCCTCCTCCCGACCGTCAGACACTTGGCAAGCTACCTTCAACAGACCATCTGCAAGCCCTCAGACATAACATGTATCCATACAGCCTCTCTTCTCAACCTAGCAGACGCTATCGACTTCGACTACAACAGCATCTCTCACGCTCTCACGTTGACCGTGCTCTGGTCGAAACAGCCCGAAGTCATTTACGACCCCATCGGGGAGTTCACGACCTTTGACGCCTGGAACCTCGACATCCAGTCTTCCCTGAACGACAAAGTCGAAGTAGGCATACTGAGTCCATCACCTGCAACCGAACCCTCGGACCTCCAGCTTTCTGGATTTCTCACCGCGGTCGGAACTGACGACCACCCCAAAGCCACGCTCTTTAGTTTTCCGTCACGCCATCACTCGCTTGACCCAACACAGCGGCGCGACCAGCAATACAGAGTGTCGTTCGACCAGCCGACCGGTCTGCATCCGATCCTGAAGATATCGTTCCCAAATGCCGAGTCTCTCGTCGAACCGCAGACCAAACCACCAGGAAGCGTTTGCGCGCTCCAGACATACCTGACACTCCCATCGCACCTCTTCGCCGACAAATATGCCTTTCTGAGCAACGACCCCCTGTTTCAAAAGTCGCATAACCTAGGACAATTGCATTCCATCGCAGGCGAGACGGACCTCGAAGCGCCCGATTACGTCGTGGACAAATGGGGTTCGACCATGTTACTCGACATCCGTACTCCAGGTATGGAGGAGGAGGAAGGCAGCGCAAGAAGCGCTTCATCTACGAGGCAGTGGAACGTCACGATCCCTCTTCATTTACGATACCTTGAGCCGACGTCGGGAGGACACTCGGACGTGGAAGTGCCATGGCCAATCGTCTTTTGGGCATGTACCGCTGAAGATGGCACAAAATTCCCCGTCAACCCCTTTGATAGAATCTATCTGGGATACGATGGACTGTTTGGGCCAAGGACGATGTTCTATCATCTTGATCCTGCCCCTGCAGTAGGGTCTGGTGGGAGACTTGTCGAGCGTATCTCCGTTCCTGTCTTGGACACAGAGACTGCAAGTTCAAGAACGATCGAGTTGGTGACGTTGGCCACAATTGCCTTGGGCTTTGTGTGGGTTTTGCTCAAGTTGAGGATTCCGAGTTGGTTGGCTTCGAGTTCTCATTCGGACTCAAAACCGGCAATCAAGAAGAAGCAGTAGAACCAAAAAAATGGGTGCAAAATGTCGATTCCTATGATAGTAGACATATAGTATAGTAATAGTATATACTGTTGCACTTTGGATACAACACAGGACACTGACACTGGAAACTTGTCATCCACCATGTATGTGCAAACCACTTACCTTGCCAGTTTGTCAATAGCGTTGACACACGGCTAGAACATGCCTTCTCATCTCTATGCCTCAAGGCACTGCTACCATCTGCTGGGTTGTTACAGGCCACATTGAAGCCGATCCTCTCGAGGGTGATGAGTGGCCATGGCCGCTAGACCTCTGTTTCTCCTTTAAGTTGCGCTCTCAAGTTTGGCGGTCATCTTGGAGAGAACAAGGGCTCATTCCGTTGGGTTGAGAGTTGCATGAAGGAGATTCCTCAGGCTGAGCAAGACGGTCTGCTCCTCTCGTTCCCAAAGGTCCGAAAAACCATGAGTCAGAGTAGCCTGATCGTAGCGGTGGTTCAGTCTCATCAATGATCACAGTCATGGTGCCCGGGGTGGCTGAAATATGCAGCAACACAGTGATCTCCTCTGACGGGCTGGCATCACTTGTTGTCTTTGGTGGCAGGGAGAGAGCACAGACAGCGTCACAGAGTAACACGTCTCCAACGACCAAAATGCACAATCTTCGAACAGGACCTGGCTTGGATATCCCCTCTCTCATCACGGCCCCTTCAGCCAGCCAGCTGTCCCAGTCGATGTCATGGCCAATGTTACCTATCTTGCTCATACAGGCAAGTTCGTCACCCCTTACCTGACTGCTGCCTCATCGTTTGCCTTCTTGTCCCCCCTCTGTGTCACAATTGACAGGTGGCCACGCCGTCATACATTCCGGTAGAAATGTGATATGCTCAATGCAATCTCAACCATCACAGTCGTCGATAAGGCTGGGCCTGGCCGGTCTGGGCTGGATGTGGTTGCATCCATTTTGACCAAAATGTCTTTCTCAACCACATGACCAAGTGCCACATTTCGCACCTTGCACTACACACTGTCACACTCGTAATCAACATGCATCGGCGCCTTGAAGGTTGTGGTATGGCCTGGCCACTGGGCCTCGTGTCGTGTTCACCTGGCCTAAGGTCAAGGGCGGTCTCGGTCTGCATACGGCGTGGGGAGGAAGAGTTGCCCCTTTTATGTGACAGAGTGCTTTAGGCTATGGCATCTACACGCGCGCGGGAAGAGATTGTTGGACCCCACGACTTTTTACCTGTCAGTTTGTGCCGCATGATGCATCTTGTAGAGTGGCTACTGGTTCACCCTTGGCTTTGAACAAATCCAGCTCGATGCGAAAGTGGTAGTCTTGAGGCTGAATGAGAGATTAAATCACCGGTCGTACGCCTTGACGCTGTGGTCGTCGGGCAACGAGTCTCGATGCGGATGACTTTCTGAGCCTCTTTACCAACGCTCTTGCGGGGGTGAGAAGGTAAGCGATGTCTATGTTGTTGTGATGATTGACTGTGAATTCGAACCCAAGAGTTCTGGTGAAGCATTCACATACGAGAATCGGGCTAGTTCAAGGCACTCTGAGTAGTTGCAGAGGAAAAGGCAACCATCGCGTACGCTCTCCACCAACACCCTCCACCAATACCGGAGGTACTACTGTACAAGTATGTATATTTGGGGAGAAGGCCGGCTCGGCAGACCGGGCCCAACTCAACATTTGCCAGAACGACTTGCGGGCCAAGTGCGCGAGTTTGCCTTGCCTGAAATCATGAGGTCTCGAAGAGGTAGTAAGCATGTCCCAACAAAGAAGCTGAAGATGTCAATATTGTTGGGTATTCGATGGGACTAAACCAGAACGAGAGTGCGGTTAACAGCTTTGATGTTTTGGATGCCTTCTCCCCTGTCAATAAAACAGCTGATCTACTACTGTATCTCCTGCTTGACCGGTTGCAGTATCCATCCACTCATGTTTGAGACAGTCTTTCTACCATAAGGCTGGCCAGTCAAGTGCCTTATCACTGTGGGAAAGGGAAATGCCTCGATACGAGTACGATACCTTCATGAAGCTCTGCCTAGAGCCTCCGATTGGGTTCACGTGGAGCTCGATGGCTGCCGGGGCTCATGGCGACGGGGTGGAGAGATCCACCATGGAACGTTCCGTGGAACTACTCCAGATTCACCCTGAGGACTATCATCGGGAGACTCCGAGTATTGTATCTGGCCCTCATCCTCGATGTAACTGGGCAAGAAGGTCTGCCCCCCGGCTGCTATATTGGCCCCAGGTGAGCTCAGTAAGGCCGAATGCATTTCATTGTTACCATTTGACCGGTGTAGGAATCTGCCCACCCCTGACCAGGATGTCTTGATGCAGTAAGTCGAAGCTACTTAGCAGCGATGGGGCCGTTCGCCAAACGAGGATGATGTGACATCAGAGTGAGAAGAGGTTACAGCATCTCGAAGGCAGCACCCTCAGTCCTGATTGATGCACAATGACCAGGTTGATGTTTACTATCGTCAAAGCAGACACCTGAGAATAACACCTTCTCCGGACGCCCAGGCTAACCGGTGATATCAAACACATCGGCGTTCCAGGTGTCTTCCTACCAGAGTTGACCATGGCTGCCTAGTGATCTCGGGTACTGAGCGACACCAGCAGTAGGCTTAATCGTCCGATAGGTATTTATTAAACGGGGGAAAGATTTGGATCCGAGGAGCGCCAGGCGTGATCTCCACTCACCTCGGTATTCTCTCAAACTGTTCAGCCGCACCATGCTTACACTGGAGAGTTGCGTCTTTTTTGTCCAGATGGACTCGGCGATACTACCTAAAAATCCTTTGAGTGCATTTCTTTCGAGAGGCAACCGTGCGGAACACGATCGAGCGAATATGATCGCCAACAGGATTCGTCTGCAGGCCTGAGTGCTTGGAATGGTGTTCTAGGGCGCACAAAAAGAACTACGAACAGACAGTGCCCGGTTCCAAAGACAACATCGGCTGCGACAAAGTTGGCTGCCCACGGATTGCTCCTTTTCCCATGGCATTCTCATGCTGACATTTAGTGGCGAGGAAACAACACTAGAGGAAGAGGGAATGTTGCCTTTTCTTACAGAAGTGTCATGGTCGCCAGAGGTTTAAACGAAGCTGGAAGCGGAGAACACATGAGGACGTTGCAATACCCTGCCCCCGTGAAGTACGGAGCTTCGCAACAGGAAGGTGCTTCCATATGTTCTCGAAGCGTATCGTCGGATCTGAAGCATCAGTGCAAGCAATGATCGTTAGCCATGATGCGGTTCCGGTCCGATCCGAAGATGCTGGTGCGGGAACATCAGATGCAGGAACCTAGTCAGGCAATGTTGCGGCTCAAAGGCGCATTGCACAGCTCACGCCATATGTTGAGGTTGCGCAAGCAAACGAGATATAGACCCAGCACAGAAATGCCGGCGAAAGAATCTGGAGCGTTTGACATAGTAGTAGCCTCGCATCTTATTACCGCAGGAAACTAGAAGCACGGTGAACATAGCCGTAAGCCAGTGGTCAGTTGTTGAAGAGTTCGCCGCTATGTTACCAGGTCGTCCTACGTGGAACTGAGCAGCCTGCTTCTGCCGATAACAATGTCTATTTGCGCAATGAATGCTAGCACCCAGACCAAGGTAATCACTTCGGTGTATCACACAGATCAAGACCCTCGTTGTTCATGCTACATGGACGCCTTTTTCAGTGTTCCCAGAGTCAGTTGATCAGCTTTCTCGAAGCCCGAGAGCCGCATGGCCACGTGAGCCGGTGTTGCCATAGTAGACGTGTCATCGGGTCGTAGGAATTGGATGCCATAAATTCAAAGGAAGAGCTGGAGGGCGTCATCAACGGTGGCCTTACAGACGGGAGCTTGGGGTTTCTTCGAGGCCAGGGCCAGGGTGAAGTGCTCTTATGACGGAGACTTCCATTACGGCTAGCATCGGCACCTCCTTGACAGAACAAGGTCTGTCTGATAAAAGGTGTCCTGTGATGCCAATGCGTGCTTTGTGCTGCTCAAATTCGGGGAGGGGGCGAGAAGCCAGAAACCGGTTGTGAACGAGTCCGACTGTTTATGTGTAACAGACCCTACACCAACAAACTGCGCTTCAGTGAAGCTTGTCGAGGCAGAAAACGGGATTGAAGGACGGGAGCTCCTCACGCTCCGACGATCTGACTCGCAGCCTTGCTTTGGGTATCTTTGCGCCACCAGACTCGAAGTTCACATACGGTCGCAGGATGCCGGATATGGCGATCCGATCTTGCATCCAGCTATTCGAAATAGTTGCGGGAGGCAGTGCTTGGCTAGTCGTCTACATTGATCGTTTCGTACAAGAAGATGTATAAAAGACTTGATGTGTCATAGATGAAAAGTACTTCTCGATTGTCTCTCGCAAGGAGGGCATCGGCATGCGGACATCTGGCTCGTCTGAGAACGGAACCGGTGAAACTAAGTCTCCGCAGAGCCGCATGCCTGTCTAGTCCTGTCTAGTCCCAAAAGGGTATGGTGGTTGCCTGATGGTTCGCGCAACGCAACTCGGGCAAGATAGCATGAGGGTGCTTCAACTCGTACCGATGTGATGCGTGAAGGCACGAAGGGGCCGGTCGCGCCCTGTTTTAGGTCTTTGTGATACGATGGAGTAGGCCGCGAACAGCTTATTTCATGCAACAAGGGAGAAGTCTTTCTGGATATCTGATTCGTCATATGGTCCAACCAGGACACAGCAGTATAGATATGGGCAGTCCTTCACCTGGGATGAGAAGTCTTTGAGCCTTTCCATCAACATACATGTCTCTGTTAGTGAGGTCCTTAACTGACAATTCGAAGCGAGGTACAAGCTCACAAATCAATGCTGCTGGCGTGACATCAGCTTCCGGCCATATTCCCGTTGAATTCACTTTCGCCTGACTTCAGGTTCTCCTGGCCCTCTGGACCACCTCGCCTCGAAGAAAATCCACATCATCGGAGAAGGACCTCTGCACAGTCTACAAGTCGTACGTACCGGATTTCCACACTGTGATTCTAGCCCGGCCTATCCATTGCACGCTGTCGAAAAATGGCTCATGGGCCAATGATGTGGCGAAAAGTATTAACGGGTGATATTCGCAGTGCCTTGGCAGATGATTCAAACATCCGAACATACAACGCCGTCTTCACCATCCAGGACGTCCAGATCTCCCGGCGCAACCGCTCCCATGTCATGGTTCAGACGGAAATCAGGCTTGCCGGAAGAAACTCAGCCTCCGGGATCGAATGACGCGTTCTCGTCTTCGCCAAATAAGTCGCCGAACAGCAAAAGCCACAGGTAGGCCTTGATGGCCCTCGGTCTGCCCTGCTCCAACGTTGTCTAATTAAAATGTTGGTACCTAGGTTTGAGAGTAATGTCCAGCCAAGGCAGCAGCAGCCGCAACAGCGTCGCCGGCCTTGGAGTGACTCGTTAGCCCACGACCCTTCACAGAAGATCCAGCTGCAGTCGCAACCTTCATATCCGAGGGAGGAGCCCAGCAGTGAATTCAATCAGTTGACCTTGGCTGATCAACATCGATCCAGCAACCACATTCCGGATTCTATGAGACGTTCCAAACGCCCCGCCATTGACCAGGATTCCTGTTATCCGAACAAGAAAGACGATCGGGGCTCTGGCTCACCCTTCTCGGCGCGACACGAACAGACCATCTCTCCTGCAACTCCACCTCCACCCGCTTCCACAAGGACACCAACCCCATCTCACGGCCATCGATCTGCCCAGAGGACACCATTGTCTTCTCCCAAGCTGCCCGCGCCGGCGCCTGCGTCTAGGCCTAGGCCACACTCGCGCCAGCCGTCCCACCTCCACTCCGGTAGCCTATCACAGGATGGTCCATTGGAAGGAGACTCCAAGATGTTGCTGCAACCTGAAACAAGGCCTATTTCACAGGAACAGCTCGTGAATGAAGTCAAAGGAATCTACGCCGGCCTCGTGATGGTCGAGAAGAAGTGTGTCGAGATATGCCAGCAGCAGTCCCAGACTACGAACAAGCTCTCCAATGAGCAATGGCAGGCATTGATTGCCTTGCACCGGACCCTGTTACATGAGCATCACGACTTCTTCTTGGCTAGTCAACATCCTACAGCGTCACCTGCTCTTCGAAGGCTACCGACAAAATATGCCATGCCCGCGCGGATGTGGAGGCATGGTATCCACTCTTTCCTTGAGTTGCTTCGTCATCGACTGCCGTACTCACTGGAACACATGCTCAACTTTGTCTATCTTGCCTATCAAATGATGGGATTATTGATGGAATCAGTACCTGCCTTTCATGAAACATGGATTGAGTGCCTAGGAGACCTGGCTCGATACCGAATGGCCATTGAAGAATCTGATATGCGGGATCGGGAGAACTGGTCCAATGTTGCCCGGATGTGGTATAATCGTGCTGCTGATCGGTCGGCCACGACTGGCCGCATACAACATCACCTAGCCGTTTTAGCGAGGCCGAATGTGGTTCGTCAGCTGTTTTACTACTCCAAGGCACTCATTAGCGGTATTCCGTTTGTGAACGCTCGAGACTCGATTATGCTTTTGTTCTCTCCATTCCTCGATAAGTACGAGACAACGAGTCAAAAGTACCTCAAGGTAGAAACTAGTCTGGTCACCGCAGCTGGTGTTCTCTTCACCCGTGGATACATCCAAGACTATTGTTTACACATCACTCAATTTGTATCTGAGTTAGACGACACTATCAACAGAACAGGATCAAACTTTAAGATGCAAGGAGCAGAGATGGCATCATCCTTTATTGCCATGATCCTCGACTTCGGATCCGATGAGAATTTCCTATGGAAGGCCCTTTGTGCGAGTTCCGAGAAAAATAAACATCACTCTGAAGGACAATCAGACCAGTCGTCTGGCACAAACCACTCTGATGACCCTATGGCCAGAGCTCAAATGCACCAAAAATTCTGGGAACAAGATAGCCTTATCAATGTTCAAGACTTTGTCCAGGCTGCTGCACCACTTGGTGAGCGACTAGGGGTCAAATTCTCCTCCTCGGACGAAGTAACATCATACGTTCTGCCCGTCTGGTATCAGTCCATCTCTATCGTTGCGGCCAAGGTTGGAGACAGGAACACTCTGCCGTTCCTGCATTTCACCCTGGCATTTCTATGGAGTTTATCATATGTTCCAGGGGCTCTCATCTACCTTGAGAATTACGTTCCATGGAACAAATTGGTTTTGTCATTGAATTCAATGAGCAGATCTGGTGTGGTTGACAACGAAGTTGAATCCCCGGCCTTTCCTCAACAACAATCAGGCACAGGCCGTCAGCTGCCTGAGGATTTCTTGATGCGTGGTTTCAAATGGTCTCATCGCCACTATTATGCTCCCGAATTTTTCGAAGGACAAGTGACAGACGAGGATGACCGCACATTGGAGCTTCCAAGTCACGCAGCGCCACGCGCAGAGAGGTGTCTCTGGCTCGGCGTCAGACTTGCTTCCGTAAGAAAACCTCTCCATAAGCTGGCTCGAGGACTTGCTAATTCTTTGCCTAGCTGAAACGCTACCTTACCTATGATAGCAGCTCGAAACAATTCGCCTGCACGGAATTCACGCAAGCTTTGCCACCTGTTTCTCTCACCAATACGTTCCAGGTCCCTGCCAGTCTTGAGAATGGAGAAGACACCTCCATGACAGACGTGGTTTGAGATTCTTGTCCGATAGTGGACGCTATATACGTTAACTGAGTATCCACAAGACCGAGATCTTGGCTATCAATGGTCCTCAGGGACGGAGCACATTCAAGTCTTCCAAGGATAGAACGGAGCTCAGTATTACGGTACAGGGAAACGTATGACAAGGCCATCGCTCCATTCGCCTCGCAAGCCCTGCATATCAGATATTTCTCTCGGTTCAACCCGTCAGATATTGCTTCATTCGCATGATGATATGCTTATGACGGCTAGAGCCTAGGCGCGCATTCAGTACATCAACTGTACCTCATGAGATGCGGCGGTGGTACTTGTCAGACAGGTCCTGGACAATTCGAATGGCTGGTGACTACAGGCTACTCCGGACGTTTATTTCGGGAAAGCAGAGACATCTAAAAGCAATCAGCAAGTACGTCTGTGGTGGTGGGGAAGAGCCGTGGTTAGAAGGCACATGAAAGCCGGCTGGGAGATAACGGGGGCTCGAGATCATAGGCTAATGAAGACGAAGTAGTCAAGTATCTCATTTGCATACATGATTTCCCATCTTTAGAAAGGTAACGGGGAACACCGGGAATTCTCTCGAGCCATTGCCGGGCTCAAAGGAATGGCACTTGGTTTGCTCTCCTTCAAAGTGCACGGGGCGGGCTCTGTGCATTGCGAAAGTGCCTTTGCATCCCGTCTACAAGAATAATGCTTAATCAAGACAGAAATTACATGTTGACAGTATTCGTTACCTATGTACAAATCTCGAGGTCGTCGATGTGAATGCCATTTTGCAATGACGGAAATCCGTAAAACGGACTTGAGTTGATTCTAGTGCCATGGACACCACTGCAAAGAGGTTCGGAGTGTACTGGTGATGTGTGGGCACGCTTTGAACCTCTTGTGAAAACATGCAAGGTGTCCAAAGGTCGATTTCGAAGACGGTGATATTGCCTGATCGGAGGTGACCACTTGGTTCCATCAGATATTAAGAGACCGAGACGGCTTACGTTTAACATCACCAATCGTGGATGCGTGAATTGTCCGTTTACCGTACGCATGAAGGAGGTCGTGTATACTACTAGGACGATACGATGGAGAGAGGAAGAGGAGAGAGGAAGAGGAGAGAGGAAGAGGAGAGACGAAGAGGAGAGACGAAGAGGAGAGAGGAAGAGGAGAGACGAAGAGGAGAGAGGAAGAGGAGAGAGGAAGAGGAAAAGAGGCAGCGCAGGGGAGGAGAAAGATTTTATTCGGCCATGACTTTGGAAAGTCTGCTGCTACATACATCATTATTTTCAGGACTGCAACACCTTATAAGTGACGCGAGATGCTTTGACCAAATGCCTTGTTTATCGCGTAAATCGTGGCGTGGTGAATACTATCTCGTACCCTGCGAGTGGTGAGAGACCAGAGTCACGTGCAAGTACGACTGACCACCGCCCTTCACACCATATAGCCCATTGCCCATCATCATCATCTCCCCCGAGCCCTCGTCGGGCGGTATGACAGGCAGGAAAAGTAAAACTTCATCATACAGGTTCCAGAAGTTGTCTCTGTGTGCACTGTGAATGGAACAAGCATATGGATCTCGACGAGAGACCCTACAAAACTCAACGTCCCGTCAACAAGCAGGGCGAGTGGTAAACCGTGGATTCGGTTCGTAATCTGCTAGACGCGAACGAGAAGCCACAAATGGAACCCTAGGTCAAAGGTCTACGTCTCTCTCCTGCATCTTTCTCAACTGCAACGGGGAGAGAGTAGTCTTTGAATGCACGCAGAGTGGTGGCTGATTCAGGCGGCTGCGCTGCAGGAACAAAGCATGGAAGCTTTTGACCTGGCGATGGTCCTGATGACAGCATCAGGAGAGTCAGACGCAGTAATCGAGCCCATGAACTTGTCGAGGTCGAGTTCTAGCTGTGCAGTATCCTCCTTCGAGCAAGTCACATCGTCATGGGAAGATGATTGACTGGCTGGCGGGGATGGTAGGGAGTCTTTGGCAGAACGGACAGGCCAAGGCTTGCCTTCAGACCGAAGAGACCTCTCCATCATGCTGACATCAATGGTTTCGACCTTCTTGAGATAGTGTGACAGCATGGAATCCTCCGGCACAGTCAACAGAGTGAAGGATGTTAATGGGATCTGCCGTCGCCTTTGTGTCAAACCTGTTAGTACTACAAGCAACAAGCCCTCATCACAGGGGAGACACACTCTTCTCTGCTCACTCTGGCCATGGTTGTTGTATGGGATCCCAGAGACATGATAAGATATGACTTGCCCCCTGATATGATAGGACCGATACCAGGCAAATAAGCAGGGAGGGACTGGTATGAAGAAATGCCAAGGATTTGGGAAGCCCAATCGTGATGGAACTTTGACCTTTGGGAATGTGGAAAGAAACAGCAGTATATGGGTGATAGCAGAAGATATATCTGCTTGGTAGATGATGGAGGAGGAGAAGGGGGAGGAGGTGGGCGATGGGAATACCCTGAAATCAGACGGCCAGGCAATACTCAGGCCCGATCGACCAATGGCGTGCAACCGCCGATGGCGCTAGAAGTCGCGGAGCCAATCATACAGTGAGCTAAATCCCAGTCACGTGTAATACTGCTCTCTGATTGAAGAGGAATGCACCACACGTGATGGAGCTAGCATCGTTTCGGGGCTGTTGCGTCTTTGGTGTTCCGTTTTCCGATCCCTGTGCCTTCATTTGCTCGTAAGAATGGCCATGTGCCGTCACCTGAGGCATTTTGAGACAAAAGCAGCTGTACAGCTATTGCAAGGAGGTTGGCCGAGGAGTCTTCCAGTGTTTCCCGTATGAGTTGGTGTCTCTCGTCATCCAAGGATGGTCTCAACTGCTGTTGGGTATCACGGCGACGGAGATACCGTACGGTACGTGACGAGACTGAGGGAATGGGAAGAGGTTTTGCTGGCCATTATCACGTTGCAAGACGTAATGGCCGAACCAGCATGGTTGAATGCCAAATTTCTGATTCATTGGGGTCGTTTCCAGCCCGACAGAACTGCCAGAATTTGGTCGATAGGACGTCCGGTGCTGTCATGTGACCAAGTTGAACTTCCATTTCGGAAGGAGAGTACTCGCCTAGATCACCATTCCGAAGTTGACAAAGTTGTATCCTTGCAGCAGCTCGAAATGAGACCAGGCAACGAGAAAGAAAATCATGGGCTCGTCGATGCAGAAAATGCTCCCGGGGAAGTATAATAGCTGAATTGTGACGATTTGCCTTGGATGATAGAACATGTTCTGTTCCGATGCACTTACTGGGCCTTTCTTCTTCCTGGGTGACGGTTCCACTGTATGGACTGAACATGAGATGGGGCGTAAGCTGGTGCCATCTGGAAATGCGAGCAACTCTGAAAACCACTCGTGGTGTTCCCATATCGTGGCACCCTTTGCTTTGAGGACCATACCCGAAATTTGTCTCAGAAGGCGGCACTGCCGCGAGAATTAGAAGGTTGATCCCCAGCACGATAACCCCATGGGCATGAAGTTGAACCGGCATGAGAGTATCCTGAAAGTCCTTCGCACTTGACGTCTTGATGAACCTAGGTTCCGAATGTCGATAAGCAAAGTGCAGTCTCGCTAAACAGTGTCGATCTTCCACTGATAGTGTCTGATCCCTTTTATGCACCGAGGGAAATTCCTTGCGCACTGAGGAGGAAATGATGTGCCGACGGACATGACATGTTTCAATGAAGCAAATTCAAGATCAAAGAACAAACACGTTATAGAAATGTGACGGCTGTTGCGACAAATGTTTGGGTTGCAGAACGCAGCCTTGGTGCAATAGTTGAGCGCGACGGGGAATGGCTAGGCTAAGTGTGGCCGCACCAGCCGATGCAGACTGAAGGTTTCGGGGTCAATTTGAGCAAGTCTTCGATACATGTCCGTAGGTACACGTCGCATGGTTCGGTGTAGGAACATAAAAGACGAGGCGTGGTGTTGTGGTCCAGGTGCGTTGAGATCATCATGGACTCAGATTGACTTGAAGTTGAAATTGAGAGTTGTGAAGCGCCACAAAGGGTCGTGGCGCAAGAGTGTGGCTCGTGCCGCCTGCCGCTTCCGTGTCGATCGTTACATCGGGTTGTGGTGTGGCGGATTATCAGTTTATCCTTGCCGACTGATGGTGCGGTGATTGCCATATTAGACCTGGCATGCACTCCAGGCTGTGCGATGATCTCTATCTTGACTACGAATCATTACTGCAGGTCTATCTGAAAGCTCTTCTCAGGTTTCGGACGTGTCCGATTGTTTGGTGTTCTACAAAGTCTCAGCCATTCAATGACTAAACCGGGAAAATTGGTCTACGGCAAGGGCGAACCGCCAGCCTTGCCACCATTTCAGCCGCGCGGTTTTGTTCAGCTGTCCAAGGTGCTTTGACATCAACTCATACGGAATACCCTTAATGAAGAGTACCATGTGTCCGATAACATACGACTCAGCTTTCAGACATAGGTCTATTCCTTCCCGTTGATCTCGGCTTTGCACTATGCCACAATCCAGCCTGATCTCCCTCGGCTTAGTCATGGTTGATCGAAGATAATGATACATGGCATACTCCGTACGGCCACTCCGTGTGTGAAGGTGGCCACTTCAGCCAGTCTATGACGAATTAAAAAATGAGAGGGGATTTTCACGCAGGATGCAGCTCGACGATACTCATTGGTCGTTCAGACCTTGCCACCTGTACGTTCATTTCTAGAAGTTGTTTCCATAGCTGCGTGGTGAATTGCAAGCATTGGAGAAGAAGTCAAAAATCACGGATTGGACTTGGGGTGTACGGATAACTTTCATATGTCCTCTGCGTCAAATTCGGACCTTCAGAAAGTGGTTGGGCAAAGCTAATTCTTCTTCGCTGCCCATTGGACCTGACCTGGAATGCTATACGACAATAAGCTTACCAGCTTACCCTCTTGATCAGCACTCTCATACCGAGGATAAGCTTGAGCCTGCGCAGAATCCTTTCACTGGTAGCCACTTGTCCTTGTGCGATGTGGCAATAGTGGTGCGAGTGCGGATATCACTTGACTGTTGACGAGTGGCGGGAAACGCAAGCACTGGACTGCCCTTGTCGACCAGACCTTCGCCTTTGACTGTCATATCCCACGCCACAAGCGTTCTCTGGCCCCAGACTAATGTTGCCACCAATTTCAAGTGGTCACCGAAGCTGTGGAGGTTGCCTTGAATTCGTAAAGCTGAGTTGTCTCAGTACTGAACATTCGATGCCTCGTGGAGTTCCATCTGAAGTCTCAGCGCATCCAATACTTGATTGAAGCGAAACATTCAGCTTTTCATCGACAACTTTACGCGAAGGCGACGACGCTAAACACTGAAAATGCTTGTGGAACAGTTGACAAAGGTACTGTAAACAGCCACGTCTGAACTCTGGTGGTCAAAAAGCGGTCTCATCGAGCCATCCATGGCGGTAAGCCTCGTATGCAGCCTCGAAATCAAGTACCATCGCTGATGCAAGGTTGCCTTCCTCCGTTATTGGAAATGGGCCCTGTGAAGACGCTTCACCGCTGAGCAGAGCTTCTCAAATGGAACTGACCTCATCCTATTCCGGACCGGACCATCAAAGCTAAGTTAGGTGACTGTCGGATGCTAACAATGAACATTGATAGGTACTGGCTTTTTTTCTCCGATGGTGCGGCGTTTGCCTCACTCTATCTTCCGTTATTGTTGGCACGGAGTGTTTCCAGCGAGTGTGGAGGTCTTCGGGCCAACTCATCCAGGTAGGATTTTTTTAGTTGTCGCTAGTGGACCCAACTCCCTACCTTCCCCGGCGAAACGAAACAGAAAACCGGCTCTCACCCATGCAAAACCCCTTCCTTGAGGATGGCTGAAGCCTGTTTCACCTCCATTGTCACAAGCCAGCTATTGGAAGATATGGTGATGCTGGCATGGTCTTGTAAGGGACTCTACTGCAAGTTTGCCTTTTACGAACCCTTGTTTCGAGTCTTCCTACCGCTTTTCACAGCTTCTCGGAAACTCAGGCGCAGACGCGTTACTATTTGCCCCGGTGAGGATACGTTCCTCGCACGTCTGGCGCCCACTTGGGCACTCGGGCACAGGTGGCATGTCTCATATGCCCTTCCTCTTGACTCTGGGTGCCTAATGTACGCATCATAATCGGGTTGAGACTCGCCTTAATTGTGCGGAGCACAGCTTGGCGCCCGACTCACTCTGTGGGCATCTTCTGCCTCTTGCCGTCATATCTCGTATTCCTTCAACCTTCAGGCTGAGTGGATGTGCTTTTGCAAAGGCGGAAGGAGGATAGGATTTCTACCCGCAAGACGGCTTCATCGAGGACGTGTTCATGGCTCTGCCTCGACTTGTGCTGGGAGGCACAGGCGACTACCTGGGCGCACACGCAGCGTTCGCACTCGTTCCGCCGTCCATATATTGCAGGTTTCGAGAATGTCTGTATTCTTGCCTCCGCCCCCCCCCCCCCCCCCCCCCCCCCCCCCCCCTCTCCTCTTTCCCGTGATGAACGGCTCTCTGCCAAATTTGCAAGACTATCTGGCTATCGGACGCTACCTCCTTTTCTCCCGCTGCTAACTCAAGGTCGCGAGCACTGCACTCACGACCATCAGACCTCCCATCGAGAATGAGTGGCAGTTGTGTTTGAAGCGTGATCGGATGCTGCTGATGCAAGATGAAGAATATCAGACTTGTTTTGACAGCCCCTGTAATGCTCTTATAGTGTTGATGGGAGGGTTTCAATGGCACACAAATTCCATGTCAGGGAGAGTACTTACATACCTTTCATCGGTACACACTTCATCCCTATCACCATGAAGAAATTCTTTGGTTCGCTACCCTCAACCTCCAGCTTTATACTAGAGCAAGGAGTCTACATGCCCATTGTAAAATCATCCAGCGCAGAATGAGACGGGCAGATCTTGGGTGTGCTTTTCCTACAGATGGCGACATGCTTAATGCTTCGGTTTGCATCCGTCTATTGATCTACCAATGTGTAACCTTTGTTTCAGGGAGCGAAGACAATTCCACGTAGCTCCTGACAGGCATGGAGATTAACACCAGCCAGTGATTCTTCAAAAGTTGAAGACAAGGTCGAACACAAGACGTGTTGTGGCTCATAACACCATCGCTGCATCGTCATTCTCTTTTGATTCCCCATTCTCTTTCGACTCTCCCAGAGCGTCTGGTTCATCCTGTCTATGTGTCTCACTCGTTACTAAAAACACCTTTCTGCACCGAAGTACCATTCCCCTACAGATAGGACATCGCCAGATGTCACCTGCTCTGCGGGCCGTTTTGCGGGTGAGCTCTGAGCACCAGTGGCAGATGGCCAGATGCATACAAGGTTCCAGGAGAGTGTCCATCTTGTGCTCTTTGCAGATTTGACATGCGATACTGACATCCATCTCTTTAAGACTGAGAATATCACCTCGTCGTTGCTGATCAACCGGATTTGAAGCAGAGTCGTCGTCCTCGCCATCCGTAGCATCCAGATGCATCGAAGTGAGGTCATTGGGAGCAGTATTTCGATTAGGTGCGCGGTTGAGAAGCAAATCGTGAATTTGGTCGGAAATCCAAAGTCGTCGAGATCTTGGCCCGTTATCCTGTGACAGAGGCGGCGGTCCTGTCCTTCTGCGTGGCTCCGAAGGGACGATAATGGGTATAAAGTCAGGTCCAGTTAAGGTGGACGCATCGCTTAAGCGATCATCTTGACCCTGTGACTGCGTAGCCTGCTGAGCTTCACGAGCCTCTCGTATCCTCTCAAAACGACCAAACATAGCTGTCAATGGACTTTGATAATCCTCTGACTCGAGCTCCTCTCTCGTTCCAAACGGGTTTGTCATTGGTTGTCGAGGCTGTGGGTGAGCAGGTGCCGATTGATTATACCCGGGATAGACTGGTTGATGTTGAGGGTTAATCGCATTGTTTATTTGCCGATGATCAATGCTGGCACCAGCACGCCAGTGTGGAGCTGTATGTGCCGGCAACAAAGGGTGAGTCGTTGCTGGAGCCAAGCCGAAATGAGCCAGGGAATTTTGGACAATCTGGGGGATGTCTCCTTGACTGGCTGTACCAATCGGGGCCGCTGCATTTTGATCTTGAAAGTTCATATTTGAATGCCCGGGAAGGTTGCCAGGATGATTGACGTTCCAATGATAGAGTTGATTCGCCTCCATATTGTGATCGTGCTGTGAAGATACTGGTGGCAATGCAACATAGCCAGTAGCATTGCCTATGTGCAAGGCTGCATGTGGGTTGTTGGAGCCCGCGTATTGATGGGAATTTGCTATGCTTGGATGCCCGTGGAAGTTGCCTCTGTGGGCTAGTCGGTTTCTGTTGCGTCTATTTGAGTGGCCGGAATGGCCTCCATGCGGATGTTGGCTCATGTTGTCTATATGAAGAGTGCTAGATTCAGTATGCACACGTGTATCCAAAGGATCGGAATTGCGAGGTAGCGAGTGAGCCGATGAATTTTCTGATATGAAATTCCAATAATCTGATGCCAAATTAACAATATGTCAATCAGCGAGAGACTAATAGTTGTGAGAGCGAGCGACTTCGAGGGTAATGGAGCAGAAGAATGCGAACAGATGGAGTAAAAGGTATTCACGCCTACCGCGGCACTTCCAGCAGTAACGTTGCCAGCGCTTTCCTTGAAGTTTCATGCCTTTGCCGTCGATATAGATAGGATAGGCAGTTGCGAGGGGTCTCTTATCGACGCAAGAGCAGCATCTCGGCAATGCTGTCAAGGCACAGCCGATCTGCTCCTTGTGTTCGCAAACGCTAGTCATCTCGATGAATCCGGGCTTGAACGGTTCGGCGGATAGAATTCGGATTATATCGAGTTGAAGTATATAGCACAGAAGCTGCTCCACTTGAAACATCAGATTTTTGAGTCATACATGGAACACACAGCGGCTACCCCTAAGCTGCAAAGGCGTGCGTGTGATATACAATGTCAAAGAAGATAACAGACAATGTTGATGTTGACGCAGCGAAGCGAGATCACATGTGTGGGGGGGGGGGGGGGGGGGGGGGGGGGGATTCTGCAAGGCTGGGGATGACGAGGCTGAGTGGATAGGCGACGCAAGCAAGGCAGAATAGAGTTACCCCTTCACCACCAGTTCCTGACGGGCCATTATATACGAACGTCCTTCAGCAATCACAATGCTGTCATGGTAGCCACAGCCAGAATTACACTCTCGCACCGATTTTTGCCCGAAGCTGGTCTTCATAATGCCTTTTCTTCCCAAATTTAGCCCTCTTCAATCGAGATTCGCAGCCTCTCTTACAGCATCCGCCATCCTTTTACTAGTCCTCTATCTCACGCTCTCAAAGCCACAATTTGCATATGCCCTCGAACTCGACTCTAGAATACACTCCGAAGACCATAACCACTATGTGATATCTGAAGACGGGGACGAGTTGTTTGAGGACAGCGACACAGAAGAGAAGATTCATATATCTGGTCGTGCCGAAGCAGGGGTGTCTGCCCTTGCGAACAACGCGCCGCAGAATAGTAACATCAACATTGGACAAATCCAAAACTGGGTGTTCCCCAGCGACGCTGTCAATGGCCCTCACGGTGCGGTGGGAACGGGTCTTCCTGGAGACGATTTAGAAAAGAGGGATCTTGTAGTCGATGTACCCGAACTCAAGAAACGGCAAACTAGAAACAGGATCTACGTCTCCCTAAATACTTGTCTGCAGCCTTCATCGAACGAAACCAACAAGACCTCTGACCACGTCGTTCCCCCACAATTGACAATGTACATATCTTTGTCTGCGTCGAACCAAAAGCCGGGCCCGGATACAAATGATCCCGACCAACGTACCATCGACGCCGATGAAGGCTACGCTCTGTTCGAGGGTGATGCTGACAGCGATGTCTATGTCGGAGTCTCTGCGCCAAACAGCACGGATTTTGAAGGTATCTGGAATTATGAAGTGGCTGCTTCCAATGATGCACCGTTTCACAGTTACATAGACACGAGCAATCTATACTTTGTCGACGGAGACAGCCACGCAGCGCTTCTGATCACAAATGACACCACGGAAGCCGACTCAAATTCTACCATTTATCAGGACTGGATGAAAATCAACCCACCCTGGGGAGTCTTTGCCGCGAACCAAAACGATAAAACCATACTGGGAGTGAGGAACTCTTATTGTGGTCTCAAGAACAATGTCCGGATCGCTGCGAATATCAAAGACTTTTCCAATCAGAACGTTGCCCAAATGACAAACAGAGGCCTGGGAGGACAGCCGAAAGAACAATTTTACCTGAATGGGCTGAACGCAACCTCCAAATACTGGGGCATGTTGGCAATGGTCGGCAATTCTACAGCTTCGGGCAACGGTGTGGTCGGCGGCGGCGGCACTGTCTGGAAAGGCATTGACTTTCAAACAAAGACGGAAAGCAACTGTGCTCTGATGTACAATCTGACGTTTTGTTCCGAAGTCGCATACGCCGTCCCTTCGAACCCTGAAAAGTACCCTCCTTCTACCGGTCTACCGGATCTTGCGGCTCTGTACGACTCTTACGCTGCCAGAATGTACCAATACTTCAATTACTCTCTCCAGCAGATTCCATGCAACACCACCTCAAGCGCGCAATACTCTCTGGCGCGCAACTGCGACGACTGCGCACGCGCATACAAGCAATGGCTATGCGCCGTCACCATCCCCCGATGTGCGGACTACTCGAACAACGACGCGTGGTTGATGCCGCGGAATCTAGGTCAGCCGTTCGTCAACGGATCAAGTATCACTACCTCCCAACTGAACGGCAACCAACAGTTGTTGACGTCTGTGGCGACCAACTCATCAAGAAACTCGATCATCGATGAAATCATCCAACCTGGCCCTTACAAGGAAGTTCTACCCTGCCGGGATCTGTGCTATGATTTAGTGCAGAGCTGCCCGGCGAGCTTGAGCTTCGCTTGTCCCTCGGAAGGCGAGGGACTGGAAAACAGCTATGGGACTAGAAGCAACAACTCGGGCATTATCACGTGCAGTTACCTCGGGGCTGCCTATTATTTGAGCGATGCACGATCCATCGCACCATCCGGCGTTTACACCGTGGTATTGCTGACACTGTCACTTTTAGCGATGCATGCGTTCTAGCCATCTTTCGTCGATGAGGCATTACGAACACGAAACACAATCGAAGGCAAGATTCGTGATGGTCCTGTCACACAGACTTTGCGTGGAGTCTTTTACTGGACTTTTGGAATAAGTATCAGGGGGACGGCGTTCACTCAGGGCGATGGGGCAATGGTAATACATGATACCGTCCCGAGTATAGATGTTGTCACAATAGGCGAATTAATAGATATTTGTCCTCTGTAACAGGTGCTTCTTCATGTAAGATCTATTGAAGTCCTAGCTCGTGTGGGCCTAGACAAGTAAGACAACAAGTGTAATCTATGTTGTAGGGCTAGTGAGGCAACACAGCTTCAGCGTTTGATATCACTGCGCCTCGGCGTTCTGAATGGCGTCCACATCTCCTTCGACGCCCGAGTGTTCGTCCCAGATTCGCCACGCGCCGGTGTCTGGCCACCCAGTTTTTCCATCAACCGCTTAGCAGCGGGGGTCATGTTCCCTGATGAAATGCCTCCGTCCGCCGCGCGAGCCCTGTCTCCTGGGCGCACAGTCTGTCTGTCCTTATCCCTCTTCCGTCGTGCCACCTTCTCCACCATGCGATAATGGAGGTCTTCCCGCTTACGTATCTCGTTGATCTTGAACGGGTTGGGGGTAGCATCGGCGGCTTGTCCAGCCAGGAGGTCTCGATAACTCGGTCCCGCCGCGGCGTCGGGTGTAATGTTCTCCGGTTCGTCCTCGTCGACGAAAGCGTAGCCGTTGACTCGAGGTGTCTCGCCCCCTGCGTACTCTGTGCCGCCGGTACTCGTGTCGGAATCAGCGAGGTGGCGGCCGCGGCGGCTGTTGACGATGTCCGTGTTCAGACTTGGGCTTGGGGGGACAGGACCCGGGTCGTCCACGTACTGTACGGGTGGGAAGCGTGTGTTCGTATAGACTACCTGTTTAGGCCCGGCTTTGGAGTTCTGTTCGCGAACTTCCTGGACGGTTTGGAGGCCGTCTTCGTCCACGGAAGAGGCGTTGAACATGAATGAATTATCGGGCCGTTTTATATTCCATGAATCAGGTTTGGCCGGTCGAGCGTCCGTGGCGCCGGTGTGTAATGCCAATTCCTTGCCCGTGGAGGTGGAGGACGAGGAGGACTTGTCGTCGGCAGCGAGAAGGCGCTGTTCTTGTGCGCGGTGCTCGAGGAGTCGCGTCGACGGGATCCGTTGGTCCTGCGTCCATAGGTATGCGTGTTTCTGTCGCCGTTTTAAATTCTGTTTGTCCAATAAAGCGTTGAAGGACTCGTTGTCCTCCGACGTGTATTTCGCTTGGAAAGACGAGAGAGACAGACTCGATGTGTCGAGGGCGCCGTTCGGAGATTCTGTGGTGTCGACGGAGCCTGCGACAGACGCCGCCGATGGCGTTTCGCTGCCTGTGTATCCTAGCGGCGTGTCTGCGACAGGCTGTCCTCGCAGAGGTGTCGCTGACGGGGTATCAAATCGTGTATTTCGTGCAGTCCTCCTTTTGCTGCTGCTGGATGCGGGCAGGGCCGCTTCGCGTAGTTTCTGCGCTGCTTCTGCGATCCAAGAGTCGTTGTCTGATTCGAGAGCTGCGAGGTACTCATGCTGCGCTTGAGATTCGAGAAGGCCTGGGAAGTAGTCTCGCGCAATGATGTCCGAAAGCGCTGAGGTATACTCGTCTTCGTCTAGGACTTTGGGCGGTCGTTTGATGCGTTTGAATGGCGGTGGCGGCATTGCCGCAACATCTTGGGCTGACGAGCGCCTCACAAGCGCTGTCGACGAATCCGCAGACGCCATTTTGGCGATGGGAGGGACTGCGAGAAGAGTTTTCTTGGGCTTCGAAGGACAACTCGTCAGAACTACAAATGTTGCAGGCAACATAGGTGATAAATGACTCGTGTAGGAACAGAAAGTGGCGGATACCGAGTCAAAAAGCGTTAGCCTTGCTGACCACATTCAAGCGCAAGGCTAGTAACGTTAAGGTGGGCTCTGGCCAGGGTTGAACATTTGATACAATTGTTTTTCGTTCGTGATCGTTTGATCGCTATAGTGCTATCCTTGGAGCTTCCGTAGAGAATTCTTGTTATACAGACCAAGAATAAATGCAACTATATTTCAAATGCACAAAGACAAAGCACCTCGCTAGCTGTATGCTACAACCGAGCTCCAAGTTCTATCCCCAGCCAGAAACTACAGCCCATCACAGTTCTTTGCCATGTGGCCTCTTCGAAACTTCATCAGCCCTTCAATCGGAGCACTACTCGCTACGACAGATCTTCAGGTATCGGCATGCCCATTCATCGCGTCCTCATCCTCGCCCTCGTCGTCATCATCGTCGGCGATCGTCCGAAGTTGTTTCCGCTGTCTGGGAGGTTGTGGTCTGACCTCTTCTTCTTCGTCTCTGGTGTCGGCCATTTCCTCGTCTCTATCTGAAGCAGGGGATGCCGGAGTTTCAGGGCCCGCATCAGGGGTAAGAACAGCTTCAGGTTCGTCTTCCAGCTCCGAGTCCGAGTCGACGACCACCGCCGCAGACTTGTATCTGTCATTCTTGCGTGGCTCCCTGGCCTTGCTCCTTCTCTCCAACTTCCTCTTCTTCTTCTTGGGCTTCTCAGTTGATGCTTCATTGTCGGAGCCACTAAGGGGCGTTCTCGACACGCTCTTTTCGCTTCTACCATCGGACACATCACCGTCATTATCGATGAAGCCGTCTTCGTCACCCCTCTTCTTGCGCTTCGTGCTGGTCTTCTTCGACTTTCGCTTGACGCGCTCTCCAGTTTCCTCATCGTCGGTATACTCGGCAGCCTCTCTCGCGGCAGCTTCAGCCCGGAGTTGTTCGGCGAGCTTCTCCGTCTCTTCGACAATCTTTCTCCGTTCTTCGGCAATCTTTTTGGCACGTTCCTCTTCCTCTTCTCTACGACGTTTGGAAGTTTCTTCACGCTTGCGCAATTCCTCCTGCCGTTTTTCAATTGCTTCCTGGAGTCTTGTGGCATTCTCGCTCTCATAAGTCGCCTGTCTTGTTCGCTGTCGCTCAAGCTGATTGCGCATAGTATTCTTACCCATAGCTGCACGCTGCTCAAGTGCACTGCGGGGATATGGCGGTTGCTTATGCCGAGCCACTTGTTCGAACGTCTCAATGGCCTGTTCCAGCCCGGTGATTGCAGCATCCACATCAGACAGAGTTCGATCGGTCTCTTTAGCCTGGTTAACGTGCTGCGCGATCTGGAACTGAATGAAAGCGACATTGAACTGGAGATGCGGGGAGTCTTCCTGCGTAGCCAATGCTCGCTTCATGTAATCCAATGCCGTATTCAACGCCGTGATCGATCTGTCCGCCTTGCCCTTCAATAGCCATGCTCTTGCTAGACAAGCGAGTAACTGAGCATTTTCGCCTTTCGTATCTTTCCTCAAAGCAATCTCATAGTTGTCAATGCCACGCTGATACTGGCGTAATTCGGTCATAACGTGACCCAGATTGATGTTGACAGAAGCATCCCGAAGGGTGTCCTTGATCTTGGTGAAGATCTGAAGAGCATCTGAATAGGATTTCTTGTCGTCGCAAAGCGCAATCGCGATACCTTGAGCGGCATATGCATTCTTTGGGTCCAGTTGCAGAGCTTTGTCGAAAAATTCGTATGCCTTGGCGTACATTTTGGTTCGCTTCTCTTTTTCCTGATCAGTATTCCGAGGCATATCTCTCGCAATGGTGAGATGAACGTTGCCCATTCCAGTGAGCGAATACAAATCGTGCTTGTCGTATCCTTGCAGAGTGTGCTTGTAGTGTCGATTTTCTGCATCTTCGGCGATGTTGCTTGTCTTCTTCTTCGCGCTATGGTAATACCAGCCCACCAGAGCCCTAACCTCTGTGTTGCCATAGTCGCTTTGATACACAGCGTTGACCTTGCGCGGGCCCTCGTCACGTGGAGAGGTTTCAAGAGCGATGTAGGCCAGTCGTGCCGAAGCGTCCGTATAGTCGGGATGTCTTCCAAGGAGACCTTCATAGACTTTTTGTGCTTCAGCTATCAAGCCTAGCGCTTCGTAGGTTCGGGCAAGGTTGTAAGAGATAGTCGTAACAAGGGCATCGGTGTCGCTGTTGTCCACGTCTTCGGAATTGATCTTGTCCTCTTCCACTGCTCTTTTCTCGGCCTCTTGCTTTTCGGTTAACTTTACGCACGCGTTCAGCGCAATCTGGAAGGTTTCTCGTGCGAAGGAAAATGACTCTTGTCCGTAAAAGAAACAAGCCATGTTGTTGAGTAGTTGAGGAGGCAAATTCTCCCGCATTTGAGCGATATAGGTTGCTTCGTCTTCATGGGGGTCTGGGCGGTCCTCATCAGGCATCTTTTCAAGCTGCATCGCTTCAACTTGTTGTAAACATTTGAGACTCTCGATTGGGTTCTCCTGTTCGTAAAGACGTGCGAGATACAGCAAAACCGACTCGTCTGGCTTGGCTCGAGATTTCTCGTCCTTCCAACTCTTTCTCACATTCTCCAGCAAATTGATTGCCTTCCTCGCCGAAGCTGCTTTGTCCTCCTTTGTAAGGTTCGTCTGTGCTGAGAAGGATTCTTCGGCATATATACACCCTAACAGAGTCATCGCCTCGACATGTTTGTTGAGTTGGCCCAGGGATTCCAAGCGGAACTTGGCCCCTTGGGTATCTTGACTCTGAACCATAATCTGGATGAGGCCAAATTTGGCCGGGAAGTAGCCTCTATCCAAACCGCCTCGGGCTTGATCCGCTCGTGTGTAGCATTCATTTGCCTTGACCAGGTCGCCTTTATTGTGCTCTTTTCTAGCCAACAAGTACCACCCATCACTCGCAATAGCATTGATGTCTGTTTGTTCGATTGCTTTTCGGGCAAGTGGCTCCACAGTGTCATACCTTCCAGTCAACAGGAAATAGCTGGCAAAGGTCGCGCAGCTGAGCGGGAAATTCTTGTCGATTGTGTAGGCTTTCTTTGTATGCTCGGAGATAGCTTTCTTATAGAGGACGTTGAATTGAGGATCCGATGCTGGGTATTTGGCGCTTTCATGAAGGTAGTACACTCCGAGGAGGGCGTGAGCGACCTTGGACTCGGGATTCAATGCCAGGGATCTTTCCCACGCAGCCTTGGCACGATCGGAGAACCCTAGCTGCCACAGACAACACCCGATTCCGATCCTCGGATCTGGGTCAGTGAGACCAGGCATTTTGGCTAGGACATCTTGATAGGTCTGCAGAGCTGGAGCAAATTGTCTTTGTAGGTATAGAGTTCTGGCTTTTCCCATTGCAGCCATCATGTTACGCCCATCCGAAGATCTGAGTGCATCGTCGAAGCACTTCAAGGCTTGCCTGAGGAATTCGGCTCTTTCCGCATCAGCACCGGTTCTTGTAGACGACTGTAGCGAAGCTCGGAGGAGGAAAAGAACACCTCGGGTGAGGTAGAGGGGAGGGAAGGCAGGGTTGATGCGCAACGCATCGTTGATGGTGGTGGTGGCTTCTCGAAGATAGTGATCCTTTGTTTTCGCATCGCTGTTCACTTGTGTCTCGGACAACACGCGAGGAGCTTGTCGACTTTTGAGGAGGTCGAGCCATGCAACGCAGGCAAGGAGACCCAGCCGTTCTTTAGGACCACTACGTGCGAGCGACGCGAGACCCTTGCCCAAGATCTCGACAGCATGGTCTATTTGTGTCTGCTTCGCGTAGGCCAAGGCGATTGTTATCCATAAATTCTTTGCCGCCTTCTCATTTTCCAGCAACTGGCACAATTCGGTGGGATCGTCCAGGTGATCTTCGAGATTGACCTCGACGGCTTCGTCTGCATCAAGGCCACCAGACACAGGAATATCAATCGCTGTTGGAATATCGACGAAGCGTGAGTCTGGGGTGATGCCACTCAGCATGCCATTTGAGGTGTTTGTCGTGCCATTTCTGGCCACTGCTGCCGCCATTCTCGAGAAAAAGATGAGGGATTGTTGTAGTTGTGCAACTCAAGACATTTTGAGGGAGGCTCGAGGTCGGAGACGGATGTGAGGAGAGAAGACTTCAACGAGCCTTGCTATTGTCGATGAGTGCGCATTAATTTTTCTCGATTCGCGACCACAGCGCGCGAGCTTGTAAGTTGAAAGAGGAATGATGGTGAAGATGCACCAAAAGTTTCTCCGCTCCGCGGCCGCAGCGTGACACGCAGGGAGTCTAGCCGCCAAGGTGTGGTCAAACCCAGCATACGGTACTGAACTGTACGTACGAGCTACTGATAGGCCTTACTCTACTTGATTCTTCCGCAAAAAGACTTGCCAAGCTAAGCGAAAAGTCGGTTACAACTCGATCCGCCCAGGCCTTCGACCCATAATCTATATAAAATCAAGAATCATCCTTGTTATATATGAAACTAACTGTGCTCTCAGCGACACACACTCTGCAATCATTGTCACTGCACAGTATGAGAGATCTTCGCGATCGCCAATCCATGTCAGCGTCCCGTTGATGCGCCTTGATGACCTATCGATAGCTGACGCGCACTACGCGTGGGGCTCTCACTCTCACTCTCTGAGTCTCTCACTCTCTCACTCACTCCGAAGACTGTGTGCGAATGGAAGATTATCCATTTTCGGGTTTCCTGGTCGAATCTCTAGTCTTTACAGGGAGCTGAAACCACATCTTATGTGCGTAAGCAGCGATGATCTTTGGAGCCTTAGGCAAGCTGCTTTTCTCAAGAGATATCCGTATATAATCGATCAATCGATCCTATCCGAACTGACAAGGAGACCGGCAATCCAGCAGCTCTCAACCCCAACGCCGACTTTGAAGAAGAATCTCTTGCTCTTCGGGAGTAGTCATAACCCCATTGTGCCCACACATTGCCGTGTTAACTTGGACTTACCAGAACCACAATCTCATCTTCTATCAGTCATTGTATGCCCACGTCAGATTAACGTACAGAGTACTTGACAACATCAACACGGCACAGTCATGGCGCCAGTCACCGAGATCGTGCTTGCTCCCATGTCGGATGAAAAGATCCCCGACGACTACAGCAGCGAACTTGGCCAAAAGCTCAAGGAAACTCTTGCGACTATCGCGGCTCAGGATGGCTGTCGGCGACTTTTCTGGGGTCACCAAGTGGAAACCCCCGGCACGATGACCCTCTTCATCGACTGGGACAGTGTGGACCACCACAAGAAATTCATTGCATCAGAGTAGGTGTCTGTCATCACGCACCACTCCGCTGACACATGACGCAGCACTTATAAGCCATTCATGGGGAAGGTTGCAGGGCTCCTGACGGGTTCCATGAGCATGTACCATGTTGGTTTCGACCCGCACCCTCCGACGTCCGCGCTTGTCGGCAGCACTCCTCAGGTAACCGAGTTTATCACCGCGTACTTTCCCAAGGACTACTCCGCCGAGGACCGGAAGACCTTCCATGAAGGAATGCGTGAATTCGGACATGTTGTTTCCAAGACGGCTGAAGGGTACCAGGCTTCACTTGGTGGATTCATCGAGGAAGAAATCATCGACCCAAAAACGTCCGAGCCGTGCCTGGGATACGTGGCCCTCATTGGCTGGGAGAGTGTGCAAGCCCACTTGAATTACAGAGAGACGCAGGCCTTCAAGGACAACATCCACTATCTGAGAGGAGCAAAGGATTTGAAGAATGTCGCCGTGTTCCATGTGGATGCGAAGCAGGTCTGAGCGACCACCAACGAGGGGCTAGAATGGAAAGCGAGGAGTGTAGTGCGAGAGCGTTGCAGCTCACGCTAACACAAACATATACAGCGACGCGATAGTAGGCATTTGAGTCCGTAAATCTGCTCCCGTCCGTATCTCGCACTCCATCGAACGCAGAGTACATTGAGCTGGGCGCGGCTACACATATCTGAGCCTTTCCACTCCCACAGTGTCGGCCTCCTTGTTCAAGCTCGCAATCTCGGCCTCCGTGAACGGTATCCCCTCTCGTTCTCGCCTTTCCTTGTTCAACAATTCAATCTCGCCCGGGAAGTAGATGCGATCAACGCCCGCCATCCTGTCGCTCCCCACGACACGGTCGTACAGGTACTGCATCCGCTCCTTGAACTCGTCCAAGGACATGAACAGGTCCGGCTTGATGGCCACGATGAAATGGCCCACGTCGGCGGTCTTGGTGAAGTCATAGGGCCCGCCGACGTTCCCGGCAAACGCAGAACCCGAGAGCACGCCGGAGAAGACGTCCATCATGATCGCCAGGCCCGACCCCTTCGGCCCGCCCATGGGCAGCATGACGCCCTCGAGCGCCCGCGCAGGGTCGTCGGTCGGCACCCCGTCCTTGTCCAGCGCCCAGTCCGTCGGGATCTTCTCCCCGCGCCGTAGAGCCTTGTAGACCTTCCCGCGCGCCGCGACCGAGGGCGCCATGTCCAGAATGAACGGACGCCCCGTGGGACCGCCGGGGGCGCCGCACGCCAGTGGCGACACGCCCATGGATTTGCTCCGGCCGCCCCAGACGGGCAGGGCGGGCGACGAGTTGGTGAATACAAGGGACATCATGTCGGCGTCGACGGCCTGTTGGACGATCCACGCCGCCATGCCGTAGTGGTTGGAGTGTTTGACCGACACCATGCCGATGCCGAACCGGCGGGCCATGCTGATGGCGCGGGTGATGGCCATGTCGGCCGCGACGAAACCGAATGCGTTCTTGCCGTCCACGGATGCGACGACGGGCGTGGCTTCGGTCACCTCGGGCACGGCGGCCGGGTCGAGGATCTTGCGTCGGATGCGCTCCATGTACGATGGGATGCGGTTGGCTCCGTGGGTGTCGACGCCGCGTAGGTCCGCTTGCACGAGACCGTTGGCGATGATGCTCGCATGGTCGGATGATACTCCGTTCGCTGTGAGGATGGATTCTACGAACTTTTGGAGGTCGCTTGGTTGGATGTGGCGTACTTCCTGTGAGGTTGACATCCGGAACGGTGGCTGTGGTGTCAAGTAACGAGATCAAGCTGTGCGAAGTTTGTTAGGACGTATCTTTCTGGAAGAAAAGGACTCAAGTGAGGTATTCTGAGCCTCTTTCTTCTCATTTCTATACTGGGCAAATACACAGGAGCACAGATGGTGACTCTGCTCGGAATACTTCCGTAAGAACGGACAGGACCGAGCAAGTGACAGCGCGATAAATATAAAATCTGGCTACCACGAGTTTCTCCACATAAACGGTGAAACCGAATTAATATTGTGCTACAAGTCAATTTCCCCACATTGTTATCGATCGAAGCCACTTAATGGCGGTTGTATGCGCCAAAAGATCAACTCCTATCAAGTAAGTAAACCTCATTCAAACCATTGAACACGGTCGCCTAGCCCCGCGATGATGGTTTCGTCTCTATCAAGACCAACTGTCCTACCGAACATCACTTTCACGGTTCCGAGTTGAGATGATTTATGGGGTTGGCGCAGATCGTCTGCGGCTTTCTCGGCGATGAACGTAGTCTGAGAGCTTGACAAAAGCTCGCTGAGACTTGCCGAGCGCATAATCGGAATCTTGTACTTTCGATGCAGGAGAACCGAGCCGTATGTGAGAACGGACATTGCTAATAGGATGACAACCACCGGCAACAGAAGCAGCCAGAATCTATCCTTTGCCAATTTCACGGTGAGAGTACTCGACCTGATCAATCGGGTGTTGGCCGGGCGGTTTACAACAAGCTCCTGAGCAACTGCACTGACCGAGACGTTGATGAATGTTTCCACCTCCTCCAGAGCCCAGTTGTTGCGCCCTCCGGATGTTGTAGTATACACATGCGGAAGCTCAGCCTGGTTGAAATGATAGAACATAGGCTGGACGCCTCCCACACTGACTCCCACGACGATCGGTGCCATTGTCATCCAGAGCGCCACTTCATTAGCTGCTCCAGTGATGTCTCGTATCGTAGTAAATTCCTGTGTGGTAAGTTCTTTGTCTGTGCACTCATTGTCACCTATGCAGACAATGTCGTCTACCAACTCGATATCAATGTTGCATGCTATTGCTTGGAAGGCGGTGAAGTTATCTAGCGAAGAAAAGCTCGCTCCGTTTTCAATTGTTCCATTCACAGCAGCGAAAACGATAGTAGAGCGCGCTCGAGTAGGGCTTGGTAGATCACAATCGTCTGCCCAGACTGCTAGATGAGGCCTCCATAGCAATTCAACGTAGCGTGAGCCCCGCCGTTGCTGTCCGTCACCACCTGTGACGTAACGGTGGTGTAGCTGAGTTTCGACTGTATTGTTGGGTGTAAAAGTGACTTGATGAGCTCGGCAGCTGATGCTTTTCTGTAGTCTAATCGCATGACCTGTAAGGTTGCCTTTGTCTGCCAGGGTGAATCTGTCTACGAACCAGTCGCGATAGTCAGTCATTGGCTCTTGTGACAGGGGGCTCCGCCCAGGAAACATATCTGCTTATTGCAGGGGCGAGGAGAGTCTTTGGTGGGTTCTGCTGTCTAAAATGCCGTGAAGTTCCGCCTCCACCTGTATAACGGCTGAGGGCCCCGGAGAGTGTATTGTTTTGTAGATGAAAGACTGAACCGACAAGAGGAGCGGCCGTGAGTGGTGCGAGGGTTATCAGAGCTGTGCATATCATGACAAGCGTCGCTTCGATGGTGGCACACCCACGGAAGGCAACTGGAGTCGAAGGTACAGAGCCACGGCTGGCAGACAAAAATGTGTCAATTTGGCTGATACTGTAAGGGCGCTGAGCAAGTAGTGGCCAAATTGAAGCTTCAGACCATGCATGTGCTGCGTACGCGAGAGCCGCCAGGCTTGTAGAGAATACAAATGTGACGAGACCTTGCACAACTCCAAGATTGTCTCTGAATTGGGCAACCGTAGGCGTTATAGAGCAGTTAGTGGCCCAGTCAGGGCATTTGAGCTTTTGTCCACTAAGCCACAAGGTGAAAGTAATAGCCATACCGGCGACCAGCAAGCCAGTACAGAACGAGATTGGAACTGTTGGGTTGTGTCGTATGAATAACCAAAGATCATTTTTCTCTTTGATGTCTGGAGCCCTTCCCGGCACTTCGACCACCTCGTTAATGGCTGCCTTCAATGGCTGCATTTGAATAGCATCTTCTGTCACTACAATGTTAGACTGAATTGCTGATACCATGGTTCCGTTGGCTAGTAGAAGATGTGAGCATGGCAAGAGTGAGAACCCCACACCTTTCAGGCGTAAGTGAATCGATATATAAAATATTTCGAAGTTGTAGAACCTTGAAAGCTATGAGGTAGACTTGCTTCATCGTGACTTTCTTAAAATGAGATAGTAGTACAGAAAAGCCTGGACCAAGTGAGCTGAAGAATGCGGACTCGCACTCACGGCACACATCCACACAATGGTGTCTGTAGCTTTCCCCTTTGTCGAAAAATTGCAAGGCAGACTTACTCCGTCTTTCGCCAGATACAATAGTAGCACAGAAAAGCTATACCAAGCCTGTACCAAGCCTGCCGAGACAGACAAACTGACACATGTACTACATGGCCACGCATTCTTGCATGAGCGGAAGCCACAGGAAGAAGCATCTCCCTTTTGTCGTTTCCTTTGCTGTCGTCGTTGAACGTCTAAAAATCCTCGCGAAAGCGATTCCAAGACATGCAGGGAGTCCGGCAATACTCTCAGTGGGCAACCGTAGGTGACCATTTACAACAATAGGATAGTCAAAGATGGGAAGAGACGAATGGTGATTTGGTAGCCTTTTGAGCATCCCACGTGTCTCATTCACAGCAGCTTGTCTTGTGTTGTCCATTGGTTTCCTTCTAGTGGCAGCATCTTGTCGTAGGGTCGCGCTGATTGATCTGGGTCATACAGGCGCGAGCAGCCGGGTTGGGGAATCAATGAATCCGAAAATTGACGTTGTCAAAGTCTGCCACATAGTAACCAAGGCTCATATTGTGTCTGGTCTCCTTCCGGAAAGACTCATCTGGGCGAACGTGCAGGGAGGCGTAGTTATCACAGAGATTCGTAGTATCTGGTTGACTCGTAATATTTCAAGGACAGACGAGGAGACAACGAGTTTGGCGAGAACTCAAAACAGGTCAAACAATTCATAATTAATCACACACATTTTCTCAGGAGTAAGGAAGAACCTTCGTACGGAGTAAAATGTGTTGAGATACGGATCATGGAGTTCTTGTACCGGAATGCCTCGACACCAAAATAAACAGAAGGTAAGGCGGGAAGACGTCATTTACCTAAGCGCGGTCTTTTGAAGCCCATAGTTTTTGTCACCAAACGTCTTTTTGTGTGCATAGTAACTGAGCCTCGATCCGTCGAATATACCTGCTTCAGACTTATCAGTATGGCTACCGATGTAGTATTGGAGACCACCATGGTAAGGCCAGCTCTACGCAATGTATCTCCTAAATTGACTTGCTAACAATCCTTTGTAGGGTGCCATCACCGTCGAGCTCTACAATGAACATGCTCCTAAAACGTGCAAGAACTTTTCCACGCTTGCTGAGCGAGGCTACTACAACAATGTGGTCTTCCATCGTATTATTCCGAACTTCATGATCCAAGGTGGTGATCCCACGGGCACAGGACGTGGTGGATCAAGCATTTACGGAGAGAAATTTGCCGATGAGATCAGTCCTTCGTTGAAGCATACAGGCGCAGGTATTCTGAGTATGGCGAATAGCGGGAAAGACACAAATGGAAGTCAATTTTTCATCACTCTAGCTCCGACCCCGTGGCTAGACGGCAAACACACAATTTTCGGCCGTGTCAAGAGTGGGATGAAGATTGTGCAGAGAATGGGCTTGGTCAAGACGAATGGCGAGGACAGACCTCTGGACGAGGTCAAGATAATTCGGGCAAGGATCGCAGATTCCTCGAACGGTGACTAGAAAGACATACTCACCAAGTCACAAACGACCTTTCTGCAGGCTGCCCCGGTCAGCAAATATCACCCTCAAAGAGAAGGATCTTTTGTACAGCGCAGCACAGAAGAGTGTATCTCATTGCGATGAGCTGAAGCAGCAACGGAACCGCGTCCCTTCTCGATCTAGCTCGACTTTCGCGCTGACCACTGTGGTGTGGTCTACCACCAATGGGGAGTGGCCGCAAAGGACAATGAGACAAAAACCTCCGATGACTGCTGTGGCCCAATGATCCCCTCATAAAACCCTATTGCGGCAGGATGAGTCTGTATGGAGAGCACAGCCATGATGCCCACTCATGACCTCAGGCCATCCAAGTGTGTAGGCGAGCCAGCGAACCAGCGATGCCCACTACACTTCGATGCGCTGAAAATCAGGGGAAATATTTCAAGTATTGAATTCGCAGCGACACTGTCTTAGTGTCCAGCTTGCAAGGGCAGCTAGAGTCAGGTGTTGCCGGGGGATTGCGCTTTGTGCGGTACAGCGATCCAACATCTGGGGCTTGCGATGGCGAGTTGGGCAAGAAGAAACTTTGCAAAGAGACGAGCAAGGTGAGCAAGGCTTGATGTCATTTATGAATACTCTGCTTGACGAGGGCTGGCCTCTTCGTGGCGTGAAAGTAGTTGCTAGATCCAGGTGATAGCTTCAGGTTGGGAGCTTCAGGTCGAGCAAGGCATCCCTTGTTAGCATCGTTCCACGCACCGCTACATACCTACCACCCTAGGTACTTCTATCGCTGGGCATTATACTCCGTACATATGATGGACATGCGAACTTCAATATCATTCGAGCAATTATTGTCAGCACGCCGCTTTGCTGTCATTGAGCAGAATCGCCGGTGATCGACGCCGGACTGGATTTCGTGCATACTGAAGTCCTTGTCGCCGCGGGCCTGATCGACGATACTGGTAGTCGCGGTCATCCGGACTGATAATACGGAGATCATCTGCTTCGTGTTCCCATCTGCGGCAGACAAAAGCTTCTCTGACACGCTGCGTGGTTGTATACTCTATCCTCGTGGCAGTCTCAAAACCCCGAGGCATAGACCTCTCGAACAACAAGGCCGTAGAGCCAGGATCCCATCCGGCCTTACCATTCCACTTCGCGGGGGCGCTTGAGACCCTTGAAGGGCTTGGGTGCGATATGCCGTCTGGTTCGTGGACGGTGTTGAGGCTAGAGATGCACGACGATTGAAGGCTGGCGGTTACGCGAGGCTGCGATTGGCCTCATCCTCCCTTCGGCTGCTAACCTCGTTCTCCAGCGTTTCCTCGGCCGCCTCTTCCACCCTTTATCACATCTCTCTACCCAATCACCCCTGGTATTTCTTGCGTTTTCATCGTCCCTCTGGTCTCTTTGTTGTCCTACTGCTGCCCTGCATTTTGAGTGACTTTCAAGCCATTTCTCGGTCCGCTCCAGGTCCACTCGCCCTTCATGCAGTCGATCGTCCGCAAACCAATGCAAGCTCTCTTCGAAGCGCTGACTCTACCGCTGACTCTGCCGGCCTGTAAAAGCCGGCAGAATGCCCTCGAGATGTGTGTTACTATTGCTTCCAAGATTCGGTAGCTGCTCGCACCCTCGCCTTTTCAATCAATATCACGGTGGGTAGCGGGGTGAATCAATTCCTCCACGCGCGGGCTCAGTCTTCGTCACCTCGTCGTCTCCTCGATACTGTTCGCAGTTCGAATGCAGTTCTATATCGCCTCGTTTCGCCTTCCTCCTCCCTCTCATTGCTATCCCAGAGGCACCAGGCCCTTCGGTTCGCGTTCATTACATTCGCTTTTCAGTCATTCTCCCCGAGAAAGCAGGCTTTCTCTGTTGTAACAATACAAAACCCTGCGTTTCTCGCCACGGGCCATTGACTGGCCGCCTCCATTGCGACCACTTCCACAAGAACGAGATCAGATCCAATAGACTTGGTCCTCTCGACCCCCAGGCCTCGGTGCGACCATACAATCGGCCGCATCCTGAATATCGATCAGCTGGCTGACTCTAGCTCATACAATATCCTCACAACTCACACTTTCCCGGCACTTCATGCGACATGCCGTCAATAGCGACCGAAGCTTTGGCGCAGTTGGTGAAAAGAGAAGACGATGCATGGCAGTCAATAGCAGAAGACTTGGTCAAGAGAGTCAACATTCCGATTAACAGTACGACACCACCTGCACTGGTGGATGCCATTCAACAGGATCCGTTCAAGAATTCCGCAAAGTATGGCTTATTGTTTGTCTATGTCGGAATCATTCTCTTGCTCAGCGCAACATTGATGCGACTATACTACTACTGGGGCGATAAGATCCGGACGGCGCTGTACAAGGAAGAAGTCATCAACTCTGCCCTCTCCGCATCTGCAACGAGTCCCATGAACTTTTCGCCCATGCATGGCTATGCCGATTATGAACTGCCGAGTGCCTTGAGTGCGCAAACGGACGGCTCAACGAGGCACTTCTTTCCAAGCAAGGGTCCGCTCATCCCAGAGAAACCCAGACAACAGGCAGCTGTTTCCGCCATTGCACCGTTGAACAACACGATTGCTGTCTTCAGATGGATTTTCTACCGACCCATCCCGGCGGTGACAATCGGCAAGTACCGGTTTACCTTTCCATCCCTGAGTGTCCTCGTGGTAATCGCAATCTCGTTGCTGGCTTCATTGCTCTACTGCTTCCTTCCCCGGCCATTGTTCTACGCGTCGATGTCCTATGGTTCACCTCCCATGGCGGTCCGAGCGGGCATGATGTCGGTGTCTCTGATACCCTGGTGCGTCGTACTGGCAACCAAGACCAACCCAGTTTCATTGATGACTGGCATCGGTCATGATCGACTCATCGTCCTGCATCGCTGGACGGCCTATCTTTGTGTCGTCTTCGCCATCATTCATGCTGTCCCTTACTGGTATCAATCCGTCAATGACCCAGATGGCTTTGCCACGTTCAAGCTCTACTTCAACCAGCAGTATTACATCTTTACCACTGGAATTGCAGCAATTGCGCCTCTACTGTTCCTCGCACTGCACTCTCTACCAATCTTTCGAGCCAAGATGTATGAGCTGTTCGTCATCTTGCATATCCCTGTGGCCTGGGTCTTCATTGGGCTCCTGTTCTGGCATTGCAACAACTACCTCCGATCTTGGGCTTACCTCTACTCAACAATAGCATTGATGATTGTGTCACTGTTTACTCGAATGTTCTTTCTGAACTGGATGAACCCATTCCGCTCTTCTTGGCTTATCGGTGAAGAATCTGCTGTGACGATTCTACCCGAGAATGCCATCAAAGTCACTATTCCCACGCAAAAGCGATGGCGTCCCGGCCAGTACGCATACCTGAGAATGCCTGGTGTCTCGATCCTAGAAAATCATCCATTCACCATCGCATCCCTGTGCAGCGAAGACTTCCCTTCCCAATACGGAGAACAATACCGCGACATGACACTAGTGTTCAGGCCGTTTTCAGGTTTTACTCGCAAAGTCCTCGATACCGCCGTCAAGAAGGGACCATACAAAACATACAGAGCGTTTGTCGATGGACCCTATGGCGGCATGCAACGCCAAATGGCATCTTTCGACCAAGTCGTCTTCTTCGCTGGCGGAAGTGGCATCACCGCCATCGCCAGTCAGCTTCTCGACCTGATCAAACGCATGCGCGATGGCAAAGCAACAACGTCCAAAGTAAACGTCATCTGGGCCATGAAGCGCCCCGACATCATGGAATGGTTCAAAGAAGAACTCCGCATCTGCAGAGAATGCGCCCCTCCTGGCTCTGTTCAATGCCACTTCTACATCACTGCAGCAAAGCGCTACGAGCCAGGCCTCCCGGAGATCAAAGAGCACCGCCTCTCCGGGATAAGGGACAAGATCTCTGACGCCATCCACAACGCTGGGAGCAAGCGCAACTCGGCTGCCATGATGATGGACGCCGAGCCAGACCTCAAGAAGGAGTTTGAGGACCAGATCACTGCTCTCCCACAAGCCTACCTTACCGGGCCACGACACTTGGCCCCACCCAGTAGCGCAGAGCAGCAGCAGCAGCAGCAGCAACAACAAAACCAGACGTACTTCCCGCCTCCTCCCAAAGAGGCACGCATGTCCACAATTTCCCAAGCACAGATTGAAGCAACACGTGCCTTTGACTTTGGGTTTCCCCAGACACCGACCAAGTTCCAAAAGAACCTTATGCGCTTCGCATTCCTGCCGACCGGCGTCTCAAATCGCCGTGACGGCTGGCGCACCGAGTACGGCCGTCCGGATATTCCGTACATGCTCAAAGGCCTGAGCAAGGAATTCGGACGGCGGACGTGCGTGTACGTATGCGGGCCGCCAGAAATGCGAACAGACGTCGCCAACACGGTCGCACGTCTACAGCGCGACGTCTGGAGTGATAGCGGCAAGGACGAGATTTTTCTCCACGCCGAGAATTATGCTCTCTGAGTTTGTTCTTTTCCAATTGATGCTGTGACCACACACTCCACGGCTCTTACTTAGGTCCAGGTGGTCGTTGATATTGTACAGTTGTGTCTGTATCTGTGTCGGTGTCGTATTTCGTTATCTCTCGGTGTGCAAGCGTGGAGTTGGCGAAGGAATTTTAATACCATCAATATATCAACGAAGCATACAAGTTGTACCAGGGTTATGTACGAAGTGGATGGTGATGTTAGGGGCTTTCATGGAGAATGAGAAGGACGAGGACGTTCTCATCGGTTTCGGGACATTGATAGCACTCTCGGGTGACAAGTCACCCTCACGCACGATACCCCTAGCTTTCAAGATTTTTCTTATTTCATTTATGTTTTTCCTCATAGCCTCGACGATCGTCGAGGTCTACTTTACCTACCAGGTGATGAGCGGGGGGTGGAGTGTGTGTGTGGGTGTGTGTGTTGAGAGAGAGAGGACCACCAAAAGAACTACAAGCCATAGCTCCTTTGTACAGGTTCGAGCCAGTACAACTTCAGATAAAGTAAAGTCGAAACTGTCCAGGTCAATGAGAGATGTGTGAAGATTGATGATGAGATGTACTTGAGCTCCTCTGACATGTAGCCTCTTAGCCTCGTCATCCTTCACGACACTTTATCGCTGTACCTCTATTCACCACCTCCGCGACAAAACAGAAACAAGCAACAGGAAGAACTCTTGCCAGAGATCCTTTTACAGGTTTGGAGATCCGAAGCCCCAACCACGACCTCGGCGGTCGACGCTTCTAAACACTTATCCCGACTATGACCATTCGCAACCCCCTAATGCATAGTATGCTCAGTTGTCATGAAACTCTGGTGAAAAATCCCAGTTCAATCCACTGGCAGCTTGGTTTCCAATGATAAGCCCACCTCCAAATCACTTGGAACAAAGTTCGCGCTTCGACGCCGTGAGTCTCCGTAGTGGCCATCAGGGCGAGTCTTTGTTGAGGGAACTTTCACCGAGTTGAATACATGTTACTCTTTGAGAGTCAATGTAGAGTACTGGGATCTTAGGGAACTGAAAGACGGGGCATCGAGCGAATTAGGCATCTAGGGTTAAGCCCGATAAAGCCCGATAAAGCCCAATGAATTCAGCATGGAGCGCGTCCCCAAGACGAGAACGAGGTAATATATCAGGGTAGAACCAAGTTGTGCCTCTCCATACCTCTTAAGAGGTCACGATCCGCAAATCTCCCATATCCCCAGCCGTCCAATACTCTCACCTGCATTACGCACAATGCATAGTCTTCTCTGTCGTTCATGTTCCTTTGTCTTCATTGGAGTGTCATCATGTTTCCATCCTTCGACGAGTCGCTGCGCCCAGATCGATCCTACCGCGGTCCCGCGACCTTCGGCGAGGTTGTAGCCTCCGGAAGTCACGAAGCCAATCAGATCATGCGCATCCGGACAGGGTGGGTGTTTCGACCACTCATCTTCTGGGAGTGCTGTATCGATCAGGTCTTGGAATGCTTCGAGAGGCGCAGAGATGCCTGCATCATCGTCTGCGTCGAGGTATACCCTCTCCCCTTGTTTTTTGTCATCCTGTGTCTCTACTTGTGCCTTTGTATTGGCCTTGGCCTTTGCTTTCCCTTTCTGGTTCTGCGCCGTCTGAGCCGGGGTTTTGGGCACTTTCGGGATTTCGCCGTCACCACGGCCAAAAGCACTGTTTGGACCGAATTTGTCTATGATCTCCTGTGGTGCATTTTTCGGCAAAACATTGATATGGGCTAGTGATTCGCGATCGTAGACGCGTTGAGCTCGTGGGAGTCCAAATCTGTTGGTCTTTTGTTTGGGAAGGCGTGTGTTTGTGTGAGACACGTCGGCCTTGGTATCGAGGTCGAGCCATTGGGCGCGGAGATCGCGCATGGCACTAGTGTGCACTGAGGAATCGGTTTTGCTTGTGGCGGGTGGAGGCTGAGCCGGAGGAGGTTCAGATGACCACAGTTGTGGTTGGCCCTGCAGTTCAGGATCCGTACTGGTGATCTTGAATTCTGCAGGGCTGGTCGCTGATCTTGCAGTGAATGGCAGCCGATATATCCGTGCTGTGGGAGCCGGAGTCCCTTTGTGGAGTAGCAATATGCGAACGGTCATCAATGCTGGGATGGAGGGAAGAGTGGCCGAATTTGGATGTTTCCACAGCGAGATACTCGTGCTCGGACTGAGCTGTGTATACGTTTGCTCGACGACATCAGGGGTATCCTCACCCTCTTCGTGGCTTTCCGGTGCTGGAGCTTGCTGGGAAGTTGCGGCTTCATTTGCTTTGGCCTCTTCTGCTGCTTTTGCAGCCTTGCGTTGCCGTTGCGTCAGAAGCAGGGGCTCCCTCTGGGCGCTTTCGTGTGTGTGTTGCCCAGAGTCCCCAACGAGCTTCTGTTCCAGGACTTCATTGATGTTTTGAAACAAAGATTCCCAATCACAAGCCCAGCCACACCCAAACTCCCCACGTCGCCCAAGTCCCAGGTCCAGCTGATCCCAAGCGATCCTGTGCTTTGGTGGTTTCCGGATCCATTCATCAAAACGCTTCTCACTTTCTGTTGTTTCCCATGCCTTGCCTGCTTCAGTGCCGGGGAAATCACCGGGAAACCAGGGTGCTTGATGCTCGAAAGCCAATTGCTGCTTCTGATAGAGCCCGCCAAATCGTGGTGTTCCGCCAGAGGAAAGAGGATAGTACATCAGCGATCGCCAAACAGGATCTACACACTTCCATGGCAGCAAAATAGTCCAGGTGCCTTGTGGATTGCCGCAGTTCAAGCTAAACCCTTTCTCCGCTCTTGATGCGAGAAGAATAGCCGGTATCTGAGGGTCCTTTGTTGTGATAGCTGGGTTTTGGCCTGGAGGCGCAAGCGCCCTTCGACGATTAATGGCCCGTTGTGATGGTAGTGAATCGCTGACCCACCATCGGTCGCGGTGTGATGTTAGCCGTGACGACGTCCAGGACCTGTCCACAGGCCAAGAAACAAGAACCTCGTCTAGCTGAGTATCTGGACTAGCTTGAATTCTCTTGGGTGGGTGATTGAGTCTTGGATCGATGACATCGAATGCAAGTGTCGCATTTTGTGGTAACGAAGCAGGGTTGTTCAAACCAGCCAGAGATCTCCATGTTGACGCAGCTTGGTTCTCAGTGCTAACGAACGGTCGAAGAACGCCTAGCAAGGTTTCTGTCGACCCCGGGCCTTGGACATCAATGCTTCCAATCTCGAAGCGCAGGTCTTCTATCAGGACCTGTGGTTTCTGCATCTTTGCTAAACTGAGCAATTCCTCCCATAATTGATGGAACGCTGCAGGATGTAGTCGTATCAGGATTTGATGGTCAAGTTTGCTCTTACACCTCACATGGCGGCTTGCACTCACAGGCCGTGCATCTTTGTCATCAACGTCCATGACATCTGCAGGATCAATACTTCTGTTGCCCTTAGACTCATCATTCGGACGCATGGTCCAAATGATTTGTACTGGGCAGATTGGCTTTCTGATACCATCCCGCTCAAAGATCCAGCCTTCCGCAAACCTTGTGCCCGACTTCCATTTCTTGTGCAGGCTAGGAGAAAGATCTTTGGGAGAGAACCCAAGAGCATTTAGCATGCCGTCCAGTGCAAGTTGAGTACCCCGGCAGGAAACAGTGGACACATAACTCATGTCCCACGCTATACATCCGTGAGCACCAGCCGCACGGTGGCTAGGACGATAGCTCTTCTCTGTTGGGCGAAGTGGGATTGCGAGTCTCCATAATGGCTCGGTAGGCCGAGTCATATGGGCTCTCTTCGTGTGCCAAAGGTGAGTGGGTAACCATGTCTTGTTTACCTGCCTTCTTTGAAACTTCACGGTGGCCTTAGGTGGCTTTGACAATGTGTTCTTCTTCATTCTCGGGATTCTCTCAATGGAAATGTGGTTTTCAGGATCTGTTTGCTTTGCATTTGCATTTGTCTCCTTCTTCTTGTGACGCACCGTTTTTCTCTGTTGATTTAGTTGCTTTATCCGTTTCGCTGTGCCGAGTCGCAGTCTCAGTCGTTTGGTTGGTGTCCGCGTTCTCTTGGTGACCGTAGGAGTATTATCGTCTCTCATCTACCCAGCCTAGTCAGCACTGTTAGTCCCAACGTCTCTTGATGAGAGAATTTCCACACACCTCACGCTCTGCCCGCCCCCGTAGCCGTTTTGGCACTTTTTTTGCATTGTGGCTGGCAGTCCGTCGGCGCATGTGCCTTGGGACTTGCTGGAAAGCTCTTTTACTCAACGCATCTCTGGTCCTCTGCATACTCCTTTCAAGAGCACCAATCTCGAATTCTCGGGCTTTCATGAAGGAAGCAACGTTAAGTTCTCCCTTGGTGGGCATGACAACCTTGGTGGGTTCGACAGAAATAGCCCGGGCATCGAAGTACTTCTGTCGTTTACGGGACTTTGAGGCTTGAGGCTGGCTGGTAGAAGCCGCCTTGCGCTTCTGACCAGCCGATTGCATCTGGGGAGGCATCGTCACTTCATTAGAACATGTTGGGTCCCCGGGGTGTTTTAACGCGCCCGCGCGTTTTTTCTGACTCTTCAAAATCGAAACCCCAAACCCCAGATTTGGATTATGTCATCCTTGGCATCGGATCATCATCAAGTTGAACTCTGATTGTCGTACTCGTATTGCGCAGGGTTCACATCTCGGTAACTCTTCCCTAGCTCTCAGTCTCTGCCTCAGTTGCCGTCAAGGCCTCCTGCTATTGCCGAGACTTCTCGAGGTCCTGATGCATATCCTGAACATGGCTAAGACCCAGGCCAAACAACTTCCAGGCACTCAGAGCCGCGGCACAATCATTCCCATGTGCTATTGACAGACTTGGACTTGACTTCTTTTAGAAGGTCTTGAGCCTTCGATTCCACGTTTTACGCAATTCTCATAGCCGACATATCTCGGGGTATGCGGATAGCCCGATCGACCCCGCTACTCTTGAGAGCTACTCCGTGAACTGTATGCTGAATGGTCGCTCCGCAAATCCCCTCCCCACAATGACCATGACGAGGTATACGAAGTACGAGTACTACCCGGCCCGGGGAAGACCGCGGTAGGTCTCGTGGACAGTGCTGGGCTCAGTAGCAGAACTGCTCAGACATATGAAAAAGGGAACCCACTGCTGGATAGACACCTTGCTCCCCAGTCGACAGTCGAATGCTTCGTGCCCAATCATATATCTCTTGCTCCATCCTAGGGGTGACACTTGTGACTTTGAACAGAGGTGGGCGATATGATGCGCTTCAACTTCAACCTCGCAACCTCGTGCTCTCTGATTTTGCTAGTTGAGCTTTCACTTGCTCAGAAACTGCCCCAGGTTGACCTCGGATACGAAGTTCACCAAGCAATAGCTTTCAATGTACAGTTCACCTGTATCTACCTTCATTAAAGCCTTTATGCTAACATCATTGCAGGAATCAGGCCAGCTATACAACTTCAGCAATATTAGATACGCACAGCCTCCCGTAGGCGAGTTGCGTTTTGCTGCCCCTGTGCCACCGAAAGGTCGCAATCCCGACGTGCAGAATGGCAACTCCACGCCGGTCTGTCCGACAGCGTGGCCAGCCTGGGAACTGATCGCTGCAAGTTTCGTTGAATCATTTGTGGAGGGAAACGCCAGCAGTTTCAACTACACCCAAGCGGAGCAGGAACTGCAGGCAATTCTGGCGGCAAATGCTAATGTGACATACACGCCTCCGCCACGATCGACCGAAGATTGTCTCTTCCTTGATGTTATTGTCCCCAAGGCTGTCTTTGACGGTGCTCATAGTGCTCGGCAACGACGCCAGAATAGTGGTGCCAGCGTACTTGTTTGGTAAGAACTCTCCCCGGCCATTTCCTTTGCTTTCCAGCCACTGCATTCTGATCCGCACGATAGGATCTACGGCGGAGGCTACGTTGGAGGCGACAAGTCCTCACTCAACCCGTCAGGCCTAATCAAATCGAGCCAAGCAAACGGAGATCCAGGGCTCATTTACGTCGCAATGAACTACCGCCTCGGTGCACTCGGGTGGCTGTCGGGACCAACTTTCCAATCCGCCGGCGGTGTCTCCAACGCCGGCCTGTACGACCAGCGCCTCGCTCTCGAATGGGTACAGAAATACATCCCTCTGTTCGGCGGTGACCCCTCCAAAGTCACAGTGATGGGCGAGTCCGCTGGCGGCGGCAGCATTGAGCACCACATGACGGCGTACGGGGGACAACAGCCCGTCCCATTCTCCAAAGCGATCATACAATCGCCTGGGTTCCTCCCCACGACGTCTCTGTTTGTCCAAGAAAACACGACGAACCTGTTCCTCAAATACCTCAACGTCTCGTCAATCGAAGAAGCCCGGCAAGCATCCTCCCTCGCCGTGATTACCGCAAACTACAACCTTCTCACCAACGCACAGTACGCCTCGTACGCCGTGGGGCCTGTCGTGGACGGAACCTTCGTGCCCAACCTCCCAGGCATTGCGTTCCTGAACGGGGCGTATGCGAAGAACCTCAGTGTCATGGCAGGCCACAACACGAACGAAGCACCCATCTTCACACCCCCCTTTCTCAACACCGACGCCGAGTTCGCCGAGTACCTCCGCGCCGCCTTCCCGACAGTCACGACCCAAGTCGTCGACTATATGGTGCACACTCTGTATCCATTGTCCGATTACCCTGCCCCCATCTACCGCACCATGGCCCTGATCAACGAATTCCTCTTCCAATGCAACACCAACTACATCGCCCGCGCCTACGGGAATAAGACGTACAACTACCAATTCGAGGTGTTTCCAGCCCTGCACGGCTACGACGTCCCTTATTCATTCTATAATGGTCAGAGCACCAACCTCACAGCCGATATGGTCGCGCCTGTCGCGCGCACAATGCAATCTTACCTCGTCAACTTCGCCACGACGGGCAACCCCAACGGTCCGGGATTGCCGTATTTCCCGATGCAAGGCAACAATGCGACCGAGATGGGCATCAACGCCACACTCTCCGCGACGGGAGTCACGCCGAACATAGCGCTCCAACGTGATCCCACGGTCAACGCGAGATGTGTCTGGCTACAAAAGGCCTTGTACGCGTGAAAAAGATGACAGATGAGCAAATGACAATGACACTCTGCAACGAAAGATGATCTGAAGGATGGAAACTTGAGAATATTTGCGTGAGCAGAGCCGATCAATAGCTAGATACCTGAATATCTACCTATAAAAAGCTTTTATAGTGTATCGTGAGGATGTCAGTATCACACATGATAAAATGCGTCTTTAAGGTCTCTTCATGGGCGGTTAGAGTCATTGCTCGAGGGGTGGTTATGATTTCATTCGTCGTCCAAAAAGTTTTTTCTTTCTCCTTCCTTGAAATCCTTGCTCGATCGAAAACTTCCAAACCAAGTCTCGACCACCTAGATTTTTGTTTTGCAACTTCCTCCAAATCCTGAACCCTACTAGAAGTTCAAGAAGATTTTCTTCTCCGTGATAAATGGGTTTGTCTCTTAATATCATCGCTTGTAGGGCAGGGGAAAAAAGGGTATCGAGCGTGTGTATCTCAGAGACCATGCATGACCAGGAACGCAAATACAAATGCAAATGCAATGATATGCTGAAATGCGATTGCAACATGCGGGATGAAGTGGGGCGCGGGATCCGTAGAGTAGAAAATGGTACATTTGGTGGCTGCAGAGAACTCCGGACCCTTCGGACTTCTGTATATTGAATGTCTCTTTATGCTAGATCTGAGACACGGGATTCAAGGTTTGATGTTCCCAGTTAAGTCATTGCTTGGTATATGGCATCCTGGCATCAGGCAGTTTACGCTCGTCATTGAATTTCTCCCAGGTACGTGTCGAGAGTAAACATAGGTGGCAAGGGAACATTCGTCCTCGGTGGTCCTGGGGTGCCGTCTTCGGCTGCATTGTGATCTGTTGCCTGGCTGGTCTGTCGAGTTCTGGTCGGTAAGCTTCTCGGCCTAGGCCAGTCCTCGCCAAAGCCTCCGGAGCTTGCTGATGCAGGTGTCGACTCCCGAGTAGAATGCTTCGTGCCAGACGAGCTCAATGGGCTGCGTTGGATCTCTTCACCGGCTTCCATCAAGCGAGGGTTTTGTTGCATCCGTTGATGATCGCTTAGCGCGTCTCGCCAACTTGTACGCCACGCTTGCTTCAAGGGTTCGTACCATAAGAATTGCTGCATGGCATGGCTCATGGTGGTCCACGATTTGGCTTCGGGGAATTTCTCAAAGAAGGTCTGGCATAGCCACAAGCTCTCGTGGCTCAAGTCGTGGTCTAATTTCCACGACGCGATTACGATCATCCAGATCCAAACCAGACAAGCCTTCTCGGCAGTGTTGTTGTATGGAGTGAATTGAAGAGATCTGGTAAGCTCTTGTCGGGCGCCGCGATATGGTGTAATCTTGGCCGATATGCCGGCTGGGCTGTGAATATCGAAGCAGAAAAGGATGATGGCAAGACAGATGTTCTTCTCCAGACTATGCTCCGTAGAAGCTGATGCGTGGAGGCATGAGCACGTGTCGAAGATATCTTGATAATCTTGTCCATCTGGGATGGGATCATTGATTAACGGAAGATGTAGATTGTTTGCTTTGGCCCGAGCGAAGCGATTCACTCTAGACAAGATTCCGACAACATCCACACCAAGGGTGCCTTGATATGCCAGAGCTCTGAATCCGTCGGGAAGGGTGCCAATGAGTGCCAGCATGTCGGAGTCGAACGGATGCTGAGGATATATCCTGTTTTTCTTCCGTTTAGCCAAAGGGAATATAGACTTGGCTCCAGTTTCCAGCATCCAGAAGTAATCGAATTGGATCAAATACGCCTTGACCAATCCACGGCACCCAAGTTTTTCCAGCCCGCCCTTTTTAGCCACCACGAGGGCCAAGCCCTTGCGGTGTGCAATGTTGTCGCTTCCGTCAAGGACGTCAAGCGCTGCCAGTGCCAGTACCGTCATCAATGTAGCATCATCTGGGGGTCCTTCGTGGTTCAAAAGATGATCGCGCAAGACAGCACCAGCCCTGCGCCTGTGGAAATCAACTTCTTGAGAAAATGGCAGGATTGGATTTTGGCGCTTCTCGAGATATGCCTGCGATAGTGCAACAGCGCCGTGGAAAGCGCTTTCATGCTTGAGAAGTAGTGGAAACACCCATGTCATCATAGGGTTGACAGTATTCATGGCCATCAACAATGGCTCATGTAATGGACTCAATACCTGCGTATAGTAGTCGAGCGCCGTCGTCACACAAGGAGTGCGTGTGCCCGGCAGGGCGTCGAATGGATCGGTGCGAATGCCATTGAAGTTCATCTCCAAGGGAGAGGGTATTTGTGAGAAGGTTAGGGTCTGTGGTGTTGCTGGAGACTGCGTATGTGATCGCCTTGGCCGTCGCCGTACGACGCTGACAGCTTCGCTTGCCTCTCTGCCCTCCCCGGCGGCTTCGTTGGCACCCGAGGGAGATCGTTGCGGCAGTGCATAGCGAGGCTGATTTTGCTGACGTACCGAGGTTCTGTATTTGCTGGAGATGTGAGATTTCACGGCGCGTCGATGAGAAGCACTATGTTTCGGAGTGTTTTGATAATCTACAAATGTGAAGCTGTTGGCGGCATTGTCGTTTGAATTCGCCATTTGATAAGTTCGGTAGTTGTGGTCATGCTTTCGCTAAACGGCCGAGTCATTGACGAAAGTTGCAAAATCCTCGAGACGTATGAGAGAGTGATTGGGGGATGGCGGGTAGTGGCGACGGATGAGAAAAAGCAATGTGGTGCGACCAATTGAAAATCCAGGTCAAGTGCAACAATGTCCTCTACGGTCCAGTTATCAATTCGTTCAAGTCAGAGAACAAGGTGGCAGCGAGTACTCGGTAGACAGGAAGACAACGTTCGGTGCCCGTTTAGCATGTCGTCTGTGGTGCCATGGCGGGATGCGCAAGGTTTAGGTGTCACTGGTAAGCGGCTGACAGGTCCCCCGCAGTCGTTCGAGTCGACGGAAGAGAGTTTTTGTATCGAGGTTGCCCAGAGAGTAGAAATTGATTGGCGATAGGTGAGACGAGTTCGCCGGTAAGCTGGGATGCTGCAAAGGCCCTGCAGATGGAAGAACAGTGTGGAGGTTGAAACGATGCGACAGGGTCATCGAGGAGGTGAAAGTTAACTCGTCAATAGCTGATTGCAGTTAGAGCCAGCCAAGACACTAGGCTCCGGCTATCTGGGCAACTAGAAGGGATAGCGGTCCAAATAAGGAATAGTTCTATGCTAACAGTTGTTGCTAGTGCTGCCAACACAGCATGTCTTGAGTTTTCCAGGATCCGGGGTCGAGCATCAGAGCCTGAGTCTTCGTATCTTCTCTTCCCTCTTCTTTTGCTTTTGGCCATCAAGTCCAGTCCGTGTCGACCGCGTAGAGTACGGGTCTGGTGGAGGACTGCAAGGTGAGGCCATGCAAAGCGAAGCCGGCGATAACATAGTTCTGTGATTTTAGCGCCGGGTTCAGTACTACTTATTCCCGGTTGCTACATTGGCTTACATGCTCTTACGTATATATAGCGGCAGGTCACTCCCTCACTTTTAGTTAGTCAATCGAATTCTTCACGCCGCCGCAACCACAGATCGTCCGAAAACTCCAACCATGTTTCTCCTGAGTACGGAGTGTCCATGGAGCACGCAATGCTGGGTACTACTCCGTGCTTGCAGAAGATATAAACGTAGAGTTGTTGCCGGGAAATCGGGCTACGATTTAGGCAGGGCTGTTCACTTATGTACTCTCTCCAACGTCCTGCCAGAGGGGCCCAATTCTTCTCCTATCCACAGCTCCGGGATGATCAGTCTCTTCCTCCGTCGGACAACCTTCCGAATCTGAATGCCTGTGCCCTCAGGTGATCTCGTTCGCAACGTTATTGTGACAGGAATAAGGGGCAAGTCAGGAATGAGTGTAGCGACCGTACATACAGTACAGTAGAACAGGCTGCATCGCCAAAAGAGAGTTCATAGTTGGCATAAATGGCGGACCCAAGTTACCTAATTGTACTGGAGGCACGGCGCACACTGTGGGTCGGAGTGCCTCGATATGGTCGGGCCTACGTATTGTCTTTCTCGCTTGGGGAGTTTGTTACTATATATACATACATATATTTACATCTCTATACATACATATAGTCGCACGCTTCTTTGTCCTCTCTACGTCTATCACCATACTTACAGGCTTGTCGCTATGTCGGGAATCCATTGGATTAATCCTGACATCGAGGAGTTTGGAAATCCACTCGTTTTTGCGATTCTATGGAAGAGATGCGATTCCCAAGAAGTACGTCGCTGATTGCAGTCGAAAGAAGGCGGATTTAGCGTCGATGAACTATCTGAGGCGTTGTACCACGCCAGAGACAAAGAGACGCTCAAGTTGCTCCTGGACGCTGGTGCGGACGTGAACTCAGCTACGTCAGCGGGCGAAACAACGCTCCACTACGCGGCCAGGACAGATGAGGTAGATTTTGTGCCGGTCTTGCTGGAGGCTGGGGCCGATATGATGGCAAGAGATCCTGAAGGGAAGACTCCCCTGCATTTAGCAGCTGAAGAAGGGGCGGCACGAACCTTCCAGGCCCTGGTCGATGCTGGTGCAGATCTGGAAGCCGTAAGCAATTCCGGGGAAACGCCATTGATCAGCTTGGCGCGGGTAACACAACGACTGGATGTGCCTGAGATCCTCGTCGAGGCCGGGGCGAATTTGAACGCTGCGACATACGATGGAGAAACTGTACTTCACGCAGCCGCCGGCTACCCTCTCCTCATGGAGTTCTGGGTAGACGCCGGTGCCGATCTGACCGCAAAAACCTCGAGTGGCGTTACGGTGCTAGACGTCGCCCCCGAATGCCTCATCCAGCGCATCCTCGACGCCGGGGTCGACATCAACGTCAGGACCAACGAGGGGTTCACACCGTTACACCACGCTGCTGCTGGAATTGACAATAGCTTTGCCACTGCTCTCCTTGACGCCGGCGCTGATATTCATGCTGCTACCAATCGAGGCGATACCGCACTGCACGTCGCGGTGCGGGAAGGGGACATGCTCACGGTGGAAACTCTTCTCCTAAGAGGCGCAGATGTCGATCCGGTCAACGAGAATGGAGAGACACCTTTGTATTGCGCGGTGGAAATGGGTGCGTTGGAACAGGCTTCCTTGCTTCGCGATGCTGGGGCTGATGATGCGAAAATGAGGAGCTCGGCCGGCCTGTCAGAGTTAGTCATTCGAGAGAAATAGATCTCATGAACGGGGGATAGGGATGGTTTTTTTCGCACCGAGGAGAAACAGCCTCCGAATTCCGCGACGCCTTGCCTGCATCTTGCGATTTCTTGTAGAACTGAGTGAACGTCTTGCAATGTTGCTATATCTTACGATGCAGCCTCCCCTGGAGCCAAGGCTTGGATATTCCGTTTTCATTTTTGAGTTGCAAAAGGACGGGTCCCAGGGACAGGCCTCGGTAGCCTCACAGCCAGCCCATGCAATGCCGAATTTGGTAAGCAGGGGCCCTAACTCGATTGGGGAATGCGAAGTGGACTACCGATTGGCGGGTGCTGTGCGACTCCGCTCTGGCTCATGCTTGAACCTACCACGGTTGATGAGCTAAGCTGGATCCAACGCAACCCTTGGGCCAACGTGCCCTGGCTTCCAGCCATGAATGTTATTCGATCACGAAGAAGATTCCGATTACGAAGGAGATGTGTCAAGAAAGCTTATGTAAATCCAGCAGTTGCTCCGTTTCTGCCTGATTAAGACTTCCCAAGTAACCCTGTGTACAGTACGGAGTGCCATGTGAAGATCCCAGATTCAAAAAGCCACTCCTGACCCTGTATGTGTCTTCTGAAATCTTCTTCCGAGCTCTCATTTTCAGAACGCAGGCCTCTCAGGATCATCACAATAAGTCAGGTAGCGATTTCCAAGGTACAGATACCGGCGATGGAGTTCGCATTCAGCTTCGATCAACCCGAGCCAACGGCTTCAGACCGTTCGTACTTCGACCTGAAGCCACTATCGGATTCATCATCAAGCTCACCTGATGTATGTACTATGCCCACTCTAAGATAGTCTGATGGCGTTGTGGCTGACCTTTTCCCATTTAGAGCCTCGACAATCCCTTGCCGACAATGAATACCCTTTCGCCTGAATTTGATCCTACAAGTCAAACGTGGGATTCTGTCGACTTTGACCTGTTCGAATCGTTTACAGACTACGGCAATCCCACTCTGAGTCCGAAACAGCACCAGCCGTCCAACAGCCCAAAGAGCGCATCGGCGCCATCTTCGAAAGCCAAGCGGCGGGCGCAGAACCGAGCGTCCCAGCGGGCATTTCGTGAACGCAAAGATCGACATGTCAAGGGTTTGGAGTATCAGCTTGAAACGCTCAATGAAAGGCACCAAGATCTCCTCGCTTCCTACTCCAAACAAGCCGACAACATCACGCGGCTCTACAAACGCATCACGGACCTTCAAACACAGATCAGAACCATCAATGTGACCAATGATCAAAGCGGAGTCAGTCAGTCGATGAATCACAAGCAAACGAATGACTGCTTCGACGCCTTTGCGTTCGGTGGCAACCCGGGTTCGATGTTGTTCAGTACAGACGATTTCAATTTGGATGAGATTGGTCAGGTTCCTTTGCTGGCGAAGACAGCTGGAAGTGAAAGTCCGCCGGTATCCGAAGATCTGTTGCGATAGTGGTGGTGAAAATTCTCAATTTTGATATGTCTCTGGGCGCTTCGTTCAAGGTGGTTTCACGCAGAATATCTATATGGCAACCTGTCGCTTTCATATGGTATGGCGGCGTTCATGCCCACCTGCTGGAGACAGAATGTGATTCAAGGGCAAATTGACTTATTTTGGATCGATATGACAGCATATTACAAGTGTGACAATACTCCGGACACAGGACTCATTGATTTGGTGAAGAATGCACGTTCATTAGTCAGACCAGGACCCAAGGCAGATTGCTGAATCTTGATGATTGTTGGTTCTCTATGAGGTTATCTAAGACGAAGTATGCATATGTTCATGTGGTCAGCACGAATGCAGATCTGTCCACCTCACTCCTTCTAGTTGAACGACAATCGTACTCGTAGACACTTGGAGCTTTTCGGCGGCGTGGAAATCTCCTATCACGCGGAGCGACATAAGCCGCAACGTCATTGCTATTATCATAGCTTAGCAAGAACTGCCTGGGCACTGGAGACCTGGTGATCGAGAATAGTTAGCTGATCATACTTGACAATGCGCGTTGTACATGATGATGAAGCCAAATTGGTGCAACAGCTTCTACTAGGCCCATAGCCTGGTCGGATATACCTGTACACATGTATACAGGCCATCACGTTCCAGGGAAACGCGACATTACGACTGCATTACATAACGCTGTAAAGGCGGGTCTGGGTAGGTAAGAAAGGCTTACTGTAACATCTCGGCCTGGTTCCTTTTCGGCATAGACGATCTTGCCATGGTCAATGACGATAGCATATCTGGCGGTGCGCTCGCCGAGGTTCCAGCCTATCGACTTCGAGAATTTGGCTTCGGGGTCGCTCAGAAAGAGCTGTACAGATTCGCCTAGTCAGCCTTTTGCAAATCGATGCGCACCCTCTGTCTTTGAAGGCCGCCGACCTGATGACATCTGTCCGCAGGAGGTGTGTGTACTCACAATGTCTTCCTCGCGGTTCTTGATACCATTAGCCTTGCTCCACGCATCCATGACAAATGCATCGTTGAATGCTAGTACGGCCACAATGTCGACTTGTTTGCCCTTGATCTTCTCCAAGTTCTCAATGTATCCGGGAAGGTGTCGCACGGAACAGCCGGGAGTGAAGGCACCGGGCACGGAGAAGAGGACGACCTTCTTATCTTTCCATTCCTTCGAAGCAGCGTAGTTTTGAGGGATGCCACAAGCAGTTATGGCAGCGCTTTCGTCCGTGTAAGGCACATATCTATATCAATCTCTTAGTATGTCTTTTGTGTTCTGGTCCTGGAGGAGGGTATCGCTGCTTACGAGAAGACTACGTCGTCGGGGAAGCTATCCCCTGGCTTGAGACCGGACATGGTGAGGGCAGAGGTACTGTGGAAGGAAACGGGTGTGTACAGGTCCGAGTGATGTGATTGAAGTGTACTTAGAGACACTGGGTGAATGGCTATCGGAACAGGGGTTGGAACAAAAAGTCGGAATCTGCTGGATTATGGTTCAGGTACGAGTTGCGATTGCGAATTCCAGTGACTGCGGCACCGGCGGCCGTTCTGTACCATTCTCGACCCCACGTTTGTTTACTAAAGGAGGGGCAGCATCACTAGGGGCCCTGACGCCTAATTGTCTCGGGAGATCTTATCTGATCCCAGGCTTCGCATCTACTCGTATTCGTACTCGCACCGACAGGATGAACACGCTGCTTTTTGACCTTGCCACCTGCTGTCCAAACACTGAATCTATTTGGAATGTCTTCGTTTCCGCTTTTCATTCTCTTGCTGCATAACCCTCCACTGCCCATCCACAATGAACCAGGATCATGGGCTGGTCGCCTCATCTTGCACCTTGCTACTTTACTCATAGGCCCCGAATGCAGCAAGAGAATCTCCCATCTTGGCTACCTAGGTACGTTCAGGCTCATCAATTACTAATGACGGCGGCCGTTCGATCTTGCCGCTTTTCTCCCAGTCGAACAGCGAGATGGCAACAAAAATATGACCTCGTTCTATTGGTGAAGACCGACGGGATTGAACCTGTCGACCCTGTCGAAGCATTCTTTTAGGAATGGCAACGTTGTCACGGCTGATTGAATCGGCAACGCCAGGCACGGAAGGTAATACAACCCTTCCAGGACGCGCACGATAGATCAGAGCTATGTCTGTGTGTTTGTGACGTATAAAGCTGGAGATGAATTACCTACATCGTCTGTAAAGCCTCTTTTTCTCATCGTACCACAACCATTCATTACCAAACCTTCCTGTGGTTGTCCATCCCTTCTCTTTGTACGTTAAACAAGTCTTGAGACGTTTCCCCCTCCAAGGATGGCCTCCCTCAAACCTCCATTCACCCTCGCAACAGCCAGGGAGAAAGTCAAATTCGCCCAAAACATGTGGAACACCTGTAACCCCAAACAGGTTTCCAACGGCTACACGCCCAACTCTATTTGGCGCAACCGGGACCACTTCCTCGTGGGCACCGAGAAGATCATCGCGTTCCTCACGAAAAAGTGGGAGAAGGAAGCCAACTACCGTCTTCGCAAGGAACTGTTTGCCTTCACCGACGACAAGATTGCCGTGCAGTTCTGGTATGAATACCAAGATCGGCACGACGGCATGAAGTGGAAGCGCACGTACGGTCTCGAGGACTGGACGTTTGACGGGGAGACGGGGAAGATGAGAAAGCGACAGATGAGTGCGAATGACATCGTCTTGGGCCGGGATGGTGATGGGGTGGCCGTACCCGAGGAAGGCATCCAAGGCCGATGGTATGTCGATGGTGTCGATGTGGACGATGAGAGTGTGACGAAGAAGATCACAGAGGCTCATTGGTAATTACAAACTGAGTCGGGCTCAGCCGATTTACTTGGGTACTACCTAGTGACAGGGAATGGAAAATTTCGAAAACTATTGGAACTAGTTCATTTTGTAGTAATCGCCAATGGTATGAAGCCAAAGGCATAACCATTAAAAACATCAGTAAGGATCGTCAGGTCGTTATATCACATCGCTAAAAACAAAGTCTCTCATGAGGGCCTTACTGGCGCCCTCCAGTCAGCACACTATCCCATTCATAACTCGGGGTCTTCAGCAATAAAGAAGGAAGTGTGTCTCGGTTCCTCCTCCTCGACGAAAGGTGCTAATCTGGCCTTGAACTCTTCCAGATCCATGTTGTCCTCGGCAATGGATGGGCCACCAGGAGTTTTCGGGGGAATCAGCACGACGGGCACCACATGAATGACGCCATCGGCAGCAATGCCATCCAGCACGCTTACGCGAGTGAATCCATTGATCTTCATGGTGATAAGTCGCCCATATCGTGCAATGTCGATGCTCAAGCTCTTATCTTCAAGGACAGTAGGCAAGTCAACGTGGATGAACCCTTTCGGAACCTTGTGATGTGGAGGGCTTGACTCGGCATCAAGCTTGTAGATAGCATCGGAATATAGGGTGATGTTGTCAGCTACATGGTACTGCAGCAGTGCCTTGAGATACTTCAGACCGAACCTGCTGAACAGAAAAGCATTGATCCTTGGTCCGAGTCGCTTGAAAGCAAAGTTGGACGGGGCGAACAAGGTACCACCCTTATGGCTTGAGGTGTCATTGAAGGCGGGGTACAGACCAGTCTTCTCAAGAGCAAGATCGAGGGTGCTAAACTCTCCAGGAAGCGCAGACAGGATATCGACAACCTTTGGGGGAGGTAAGAGGAAGCTGTCGAGGCCATGGATGACACCATTGGTTCCAAAGATATCAATCGCTACCACACGGGCGTAGAAGTTGAGTGTTAGGCCTCTCAATGACACCTGACTTGAAATCCGCTGCGGGACGTCGCCAATGAATTCGGCCTGGAGAGCGGATGGGATGGTGCGGCTAACCAGGACACGACCCGCAGGGTAGAACTCTTCCGAAACGTGGTATGTCAGGAGCTTCTTTAGGAACTCCTTGGGTGGCTTGGGCGCATGTTTCGGGATTTTCTCAAAGGCATGATCTGTAGGTGCAAAAAGCGTGTAGTTTGCCTTTGTTCCATTGAGAAGCTCAACCAGATCTGGGAACTCGTCGATTGCTGCAGCAAGCTTCGTGGTGTATTTGCTCTTGGAGATCAATTGATACACAGTCTCGTTGGGTGGTCCATGATGAGGATGGTGTGGCTTCTTGGGCTTCTTGCCCGGCTTGCCGGGACCATGGTGAGGAGGCCCATGGTGCGGAGGATGTTCGAGCAGGTCAAGATCATGCTCGGCGCTTTCTAACCAGGCATCGCCTGCAAATGCATTTTGAAACTTTTCGCCATATTTGATGGCTGCTTCTTCTGTGGATTCTACCACCTCTTCAAACTTGTGCTTTGCACAATGTGCAGCTTTCACGAATTCTTCCTCCAGGTCCTCCCAAAAGGTCTCGGCCTTGTGGACCTTGTCCCAAAACGGATGCTCTGGGGCTTGTTCAACTTCCTGATCTTCTAGGGACAGCGATTCGAGGGTTGCTTGGTCTGGGATGACGAAGGCCGAGGCCAAAGCGGCCGTCGAGAGTATGGAAAGAACTCTCATTGCGGAGCAGGTGAGGAGGCCAGGAGGAAGTATTTCTTGACGGAGGAAGATATTCTCGTAGGAGAGGAAGAGGGAAAATGGCAGCCGAGATCAGGTCTTAAGCAGGCAGAAGCCAAACAGGTGATGCTGACAATGAGCAGTGACGGTAGAGTCTATGACATAGAGACAAGTGTATTACGCGGCCACGGAATGAAGTACCCAGTATAGCAGAGTGGGGGAGTGACTAGTGGTCTTGGGCATTGTAGCTAAGACAACTACAGTACAGTAACTCACCACAGCTACCACCGCTATCGGTCCTTATCGGTTCGTCCGTACTCCGGACTCCGGCCCGTTTCTCCACTGTACATAACTCAATATGGGTTATCGGAAACTACAATTCCCATGGGTGCTATGCATTCTTGGTCTCTGCTAACTAACTTAATCCAGGCGGACGTATGACATACAAAGACGCCAAATCCAAACGGAATATGGCAAACCGACTATTGCTCCTAGTGCCATTCAAGCTCGTATGGGGATTGTGGTGTTTATGACCTGGAACCGGGTCTGGACAAGGTATACAACACCGACCGCCATCGAAAACCCTACAGATGTCGTGGAGCAGTTCCGTAGGGCTGCTGTTTTGGCTAAAGAAGCTGGGTTTGACGGCGTCGAACTCCATGGAGCCAATGGGGGCCTTGTTGCGCAGGTGAGCTGAACGAGCCGCATATGCACATGACTTATTATGTTTGCTAATCATCCAAATGCATAGTTTTTGGATGACACCGCAAACATTCGAACGGAGAACTATGGCGGTTCGGTAGAAACCGCGAGTATTACCGCTCTACTTAGCCATAGTACTCGTAGTGACAGCTCGCAGCGTGCCAGATTCGCTCTTGTCTCTACTACGAGAGAAAACACTAACACGTCGGTGCAGTACTTTGCCCAGTATCCAGCGGGAAATCAAGCGAAGGGTTATACCGACTATCCGTTGATCACGAAACCAGACTATAGGCCCCCAGAGCTAAGTGTGAAGTAAGCAAAATGGAATGGCCAGCCTCGAATACGAATTCTATGGCTCTGGTATGGAACATGTAGTCCAATGGAATGCTTAAGGGTCCCGTCCTGAAAAATACCTTCTTGACGTAGCCGAAACAGCACAGTATGAAAGTGCAGAAGGGGCGGTCATCATGACTTTTTCCTTTGCTTTAATTATCGTGCACATCTGACATTTCACTATACCTACAGAGGAGGAAAGTGCCTTTTCCAGCAGGCAGACATTTATCATGTACAGAAATTTCCTCGAATAAACATATCTGACACGCCCCCAGCCTCGTCGGTGATGTTCAAGTGCGGTCTCCCCACAAGAGTCTGTGGATCTGTGGACCCCCTCATAATCGCACACCGAGCAGACCGTACTATCGGCAACGGATGATTATGGGTTCCACGAGACTCTCTCTCGACATTAGTCGCTCACATATGTAATTCAATTGAATGTGTCGGCATTTTTCTTGCCGCAGTCCATCCGTGTGGGGACCTTGATACTAGATGACTTTTATAGAATACTGCCCCCGAGGTCGTCTGCGAACCATTGAGATGATTTTTGGTTTGAGAGGTTGCCAACCCCTTGACGATTTGACGCTCTGTGTACAATCTCTCGATAGCTGGCTGAGACCCAATCATACTATGTCCATTGACAAGTCATGGCCGGGATACAACAAGGGCATCAAGCCCGACGACGGCTTCGAATGGGCCTGGCAAGAAGCTATCCCAGCTGATCTACCTGATCGAGATCCTGCCATCGCTTACATCTCCTTTGGACACGAGAAGAAGGTTTTACCCAAGGGGTGGAAGACGTCTTGTGGAACGATTCTCAATAGCAGCAACAATGGATCCACAGGCGATCAATACACCAATTAGACCGGTGCAGAATCCTCGCGATTCTGCTCGAGACAGCTCGGTAACATATACGGCGCCTGCAATAGTGCTGTTATTATCGCCCTCTTTCAAAGCACCGAAACGTGACCTGAGGGAACACGTACCAGAAGGAAATAAGCTCTTTGCTGTAAATCCATGGATAGTTCACGCAACGATGAACATGCTGATCATATACCACTATATCCTTTCTGTCCTTGCAGTATAGGTACACTTATCAGTATTGGCACGGCTTGGATAATAAATACCAGTAGAAATAGGTCAAGGCAGCTGGTGAAGAGAGACTGCCGACAACATTATGCACCCATTCCCTTCCCACGACCCTATCGGGGCCTCGCTATTCTTCATTGGACTAGGGAACCCTGTCCCCTGGGACGAAGATCTCTCTTCGGCTTTCCGTACTGTATCTCGCAGGCTATCGTAAGTAGCTGGGCTGACTCACGAAGTGATAAAGACCTAGATCGCGACCAGTGTGGCTCCCCAGGCCCGGGATTTCACAGTGCGATTCGCAATGGCAAACCCCTCCAATCTTGTGTACACTTCGGTACCCGCCAGGGCGAAAGGCTCCTGTAAAACATGCTTCTCTCCGATGATCAATTCCAGATACTCACGCGTGAGGCCTCGCTCTGAGCATAAAGACGGCGATACTGAAGTCCTAGAATGAGAAAGCTTTATCTATCATTTCGCCCTCGGTCTGGGGAACGGAGAAGTGATCCCGACAGACCGCGGACCAGTATTGAGAGTTTGGTCGACGTCAACATATCGCTTGATAATCTCACAACTCTGTACGTTTTGTGATGAGTATTTATAACTGTTATGATGCATCCATGTGCCATGGTCCTTATGGTGACGTCGACATCCTGGCGAGGTAAACTTGTCTCACTTGGGTTAGAATGGAATTGTTGAGGTTGCGTGCCGGCATCAGTGTATGGACGAAGATCAACATTCTCATAGTTAACACCTCGTCTACAGTAAGTATAAAGGTTTCACAGTTGTATGGCGCATGCGACAATACATTTGGGCCCGTTTTCTCTTGTCTCTGTTTTTGAGCCTTCCGCTCCCAGATCTAAAAGTCCAGGACAAAGACTCAAAGCAAGTTGCAGGAGCAATATGTGATAAACTATAGCTCTTGCGGACAGCCCTCTCTGTCTCTGCGTACAGCAGTTCGCACCTTCATTGTACTGGAGACACCGTGGACGCGGCATGAAGAGAGATGGTATTGGGCCGAGAATGGTGCCTGCCACTGATGAAGTTTTACTTGCCTCAACTTACACGCACCTGGCAGCTTGCGACTTCTCTGCTTCTTTGCCCTACTCAAGATACGTGCAAATGGCACAAGGGTGAGGCCTCTTTTGCCCTTCTGAGTCGTTCTTTTTGGATTTCCATGCTTCTTTTTGGCTGCAATTGCTTCTTGGACTTACCTAACGCAGCATTCCTCATTGCTCAATGCGCCAGCATTTCTCAGTAGCCAACTATAGTTGGAATCCAGAGATCAGTATCTGAATTGGGTAAAAACAAACATACACCAGACCTTGTTCGGTCTACATTTCCAGCAACATAGGTCCCACGAAGAACAGGCGGTGGGCATGGGAAGGGGACAAAGAACGGTGTGGTGAAGGTGAAGGCTTTTGGTCCACAGACGTACGCGACTTGGGTGAAGATACGGCACAGAACGACTTCTATTATTGCCTTACTGTCGCGTCACTTGCACACAATCTTTCAGCAACTGTTTTCCTTCCTCATTTCAGCTTCCAGCTTGGACGCGTCCAAAGGTATACATTCTTTGACGAAAACACTGTCTATGCCTGTCGTTAACTTGAACGCAGCTATTCTATAGCAAGCACAGTCATTGCCAGTGCAGCGTTCCCGAGACCCTGACCTCAAATATGTCCGCTCACAACTTCTCCAGTCGGACGACGGCGATCAATACAGGGAAGCACTCAAAAGACAACAAGACAGGGACAGAAAAAGATGTTCTTGGGGAAATTCAAGGCAAAGGGGTCTCTTTGACCAGCGCTCCTCGCCATAGGAATATGACTCCTCATTGCGGATCATCACCTCGGCTGCCTCACCATGAATCCCTGAAACCCGAAGCCAATCTGTCAGTTCGCGAGAATGTTGCCGGAAAGATTCCCATAATTGAGAACAAGCGTATCTCGACCATTGCTGATGAGGTCGTTGGCGATGTCAAGAGAGACTCTCAGGCTTCTGCCAGCTCAAATACTGCTGCAAAGAGTAAGAGGAAAACGCATGTTGGGCCATGGCAGTTGGGCAGGACACTCGGCAAAGGAGCCACTGGCAGGGTTCGACTTGCAAAACACTCCATGACAGGTCAAGTTGCAGCAGTGAAGATTGTCTCAAAGAAATCTGCTGCTCTCGTTCAGAGCGCAAGTATGGCTCGTATGGACAAAGAAGACACTACCACGATGATTGCAGCAGGCCCGCGCACCATGCCATTTGGTATCGAACGCGAGGTTGTTATCATGAAGCTCATAGCGCATCCAAACATCATCAACCTCTACGATATCTGGGAGAATCGTGGAGAGCTCTATCTTGTTCTCGAGCATGTTGCCGGTGGCGAGTTATTCGACTACGTCTCAAGCAATGGAGCCCTACCTGAAGGTGAAGCAGTCAGACTCTTCCGTCAAATCATTGCAGGCTTGTCATACTGCCATCGCTTCAACATCTGCCATCGAGACTTGAAGCCCGAGAACATTCTTCTCGACGGTCAGCGAAACATCAAATTGGCAGATTTCGGAATGGCAGCTCTCCAACCAAATGGTACTTGGCTCAATACTTCATGTGGAAGTCCACACTATGCAGCCCCCGAGATCATTCTGGGCCAGCAATATCGTGGTGACCTGGCAGACATTTGGAGTGTTGGAATCATTCTCTTCGCCATGTTGAACGGTTTCCTGCCGTTTGACGGAGGTACTGTTCAAAACACCCTTCGCCTTGTCAAAAAAGGCGAATACTTTCTCCCACCGATGCTAAGCGTTGAGGCATCGGACCTAATTCAGCGAATATTGCAAAAGAGGCCTGAGAAGAGAATCACCATGACTAATATTTGGGCACATCCACTCCTGCGCAAATACGAAAGATACCACGCCAGTTTGGTTGCTCCAGATGACCTCATCGGCCCTGCTCCGCCATTGAGTCTCGAGGCTCAAGCGAAGCGCGTCAACAAGCGGTCCGACATTGATCCTGAAATTCTCAGCAACCTTTCAACATTGTGGCACGGCCTCAGGATCGAAGAATTGACAAAGAGATTGCTAAATGATGAACCCAATCACGAAAAGCTGTTCTACTGGGCGTTGATCAAATTCAGGGAGGACCAGCTGGAGAACTATCCGGGTGAACCTATTCAATACTCTGCCAGTGATCATCATCATGTTAGCAAGCCCGCACTCAAGCCGAGCAATCGATCCGCTACTGCTCGTGGCCATTACCGTCGCACTTCCCAGTTCTCTATTGTCAGTGATGAGACAACTCATCGTGATGGTTATTACAAGAATGCCGCTACAGCAGCCAGCAAAGTGACTAACAGCAGTTATGATCCTTACCGGGCCTCCAGAAACCCCATCTCTGAACCTCACCCAGAGGTGGGCACAGTCATCGTACGGCGTCCGACTATTGCTGTTGGACAGTCGGCAGGATCAAGCAGTGTGAGACACAAAGTCCTGGAGCGTCTTCAGGACGACGTACCTGCAATGCCTAGCTTCACATCCGAAGAGCTTAAGCGTCTCATCCAGAAGAAGAGAGCGTCATATTCAACTGCAACATCCAAGAGCTCGCTAACTAGCACAAGACGTCGTCCTCGTATTCGAAAATCTGTGAGCTACAAGCGCCAGATCAGTTTCCCTCATCGCCTACAAACACCATCTGGACGAATTAATGCCAGTGGTCGGGTCATCTACGATAGTGGCTCCAGCGATCGACCTCACACTCGTAGCACAAGTAACCCAAGAACAGAATCACAGAGTACACCCAGTCTAGCGACACCCTCGCAAGCATATCAGCCCCGTAAATCAAGCTCAGAGATGGACATGAAAAAGTCTCGTGCTGCCAGCTACTACTGGAAGGATGAAACTAGAAAGGTCAGTGCCGAGCTAGGCAAGATTTGCGAAGAAGCTTTCAACAGATCCTCTGTGTCTACCACGATGAGCGAGGCTAGCCCTCATGCTCGATTTGAATCGTCTGTGACATCGATTTCTGTGGATCAGCAACGGGTGCCGGAGAGCATTCGTAATAGACCTTTGCCCGCCACGCCAATACTCCAGGAGTTAATTGAGTATCGCCACAAGATCATCGGATCCTGGGGTGATGGCGACAGAGCGGTCCTAGAAGATGTATTAGCTACACTTGACAAGCGCATTGATGCCGAGGTTGACAAGCAGCTGAAGCTCGACAAGCGAGCAGCTTCAGATCCAACACAGGGGTTCCTCACGCCCCGGAAACAGAAAGTCTCTTCTACCGACCCTGAGCAGAATACGATGCGAGATTGTGAGCAAGCTCGAGCTGCTTCCGACCCTCTCAAATACCAGACCCCTCGTGGCCGACAAGACAAGACGATTCGCCTTGTGACACCGGATCAAACATCGCCTCTGGCTCGACTCGAGCCACTCAAAGTGCGCAAGAACAAAGCGATGCCAATCAATTCCTTGCGTGGTGGCCCGACGAATGTTGAAAGAGTCCAGCATGATCGTGTGGGCTATGACAGGCGTCTCTACGGCAGAACAGGGTTGGATACGATCGAAGAGAACCCCGGTTCGCCGAGAAAACCTCCTTCGCGAAAGTGGTCATGGCTCGGTAGGCGTGGCTCAGGTGGTCACGATCTGCTAGAAGCTATGCAGGCTACAGCAGAAACTAAGCACAGTATTGACACTCAGTCTTCTCAAGTCGTGCAGCCCAGCGAGTCGACCAATTCGTCTACTCTTACAAGAGGCAAAGACAGCGATCCGGAATCTGGTGACATCGAGTTGAATGTCGAAAAGAAGAGAAGATGGTTTCAGAAGATGTTCGGAAAGACGAAAGCTAAGGACAGCATATCGAACACTGCTGGTGAACATCGCATTGCGCGTGACCCGCCCAACGGCCTCGAGCAGCATAATGGAACCCCTGGCGAAGTCAGTGACGCGAATGTCCCGGCTCGAAGATGTCTTTTCCCAGCAACAAGCGTTGATGCTGCTTCTGCAGCCGCAGCTCTTGGCCCAATTGAGATAAGTCAGAATTGGTTTGCCAAATTTTTCCATATCAAGCCGGCAAGTCGTGTCATTTGTCTTCAAATTGGCAAAGACAAAGCCAGGAAGGAGTTGGTCAAGGTTTTGAAAGAGTGGCGCAAGTATGGTATTAAAGACATTGTCTCGGAGCGCAGAACAGGTGGCGATGTGGTTCGAGGTCGTGTGGACATGACAAACTGTGAGTTTTCTATGCTTGTGAGTTGGATTGCGCTAACATGACGACAGATCTTCAGCTGAAGCCAGTGCACTTCCACGCATACGTATACTCCGTCCTCGAACATGGTCGAAAAGCAAACTTGAGTGTCCTGAAATTCACACAGGAAAAAGGTGCCGCCAGCAGCTTCTACAAGGTTGTCGATACCTTGGAAGCAGTCTTGAAAGAGCGGGATCTACTTGTGCTTGACGCTCAGAAGACGAGATGCATTGAGAAAACATTGAAAAGCGCCGGTCTATGATAAGGAAATGGAGTTTGGTACTCAGGACATATTCTTGGGCTTGTGCAGGTTGCTCAAGGTCTTTTGTACATTCGCTTGAAACGGGTCTTGGACAAGGTTGTCGTGATCAAGATACATATCAGATGAGGGATGACAGCACCGACCTTTCATCCATATTCATGAAGACCATGGCATTAGGTTGGTATTGGCAGCGAAGTCTGCAAAGGAACCTAGATGGGAGCACTCGACTGCGCAGAAATGCAGTTGTTGTAAAAATAATTCAGCTTTGTCTAATCAAAAGCGCTTTTCATCATTCTGTACGTTGCTCTAACCTGTCCTGTTGTCGACATTTGCGGAAGGGTAGATTTCCTAGTTGGTAAATGCCGATTCCTTGACAGCAACATATCCGGTCCGGCCAGATTGTATATGTCTCCCAACTTTGAATCGGACCAAATCAAGGTCATTGTGACTCTTTATAGAATTGACACAAACCAAAGCTTTACAGTGTCATTGCACAGTAATCGGAGTTTCTGTCTTTGAAGAGCCAGGGAGAATCTTGTATATTTTTGGCTTTATTCAACGCCGCAAATCACTGACTCGATCTAAAGTAACACTTCGATTTCCACCAAAATCGCAACAATACCTAGAAAGCACGGCGCTACCAGCTATTTACGACTCGAGAAACTTTTACATTATCAGGAGGAGTGAAGGCGATGGCAGCCACCGAGAAAGACCAGGAGCTAATCCAAATCGCCAAAGGTCTCGAGCACATCCCATGGTGCGATGAATATGAACGAATGATATCGGGCATGAGGTGAGTCTATGACATGGGTTCTCTGCAAGACTTAAGGGTGCCGCTCTAAGATCTATCTGACTTTCATAGATACAACGCGTTCGTTCCCGAACTTGAGGCTTCCCGATGGCGAGCGAGAAAGTGGTATCATCGGTACAACACCCAATTTCCGGGGTTGGACGACCCGAATTCCACAATGGAGCAGGGTGCACAGGCACGGTACGAGATGCTCAAAGAGATTTTGGGCCGTGTGGGTAAAGACGCGTTCATCGAGCCTCCGTTCTATCTGGATTACGGCTGCAACGTTTTGCTTGGGGAGAGGTTTTATGCGGGTGTGAAGTAAGTTTTACCCATGTGCATACCGGCTTTTGTCCTTCCTTCCTCTGAACGGACGACTTGTGGGTTGGTGGTGGTGGTGACTGACACGAGTCTTCTGTTCCTCCAGTCTTACAATCCTCGACTGCTCAATCGTCACCGTCGGTGATCGCGTCATGTTCGGCCCGTTCGTGAGCATTTTTGCAGCCACACATGAGACCGAGGTCGCTTCACGTCGCGAGAATATCGAGTATGCCCGACAAGTCACGATTGGTGATGATTGCTGGATCGGTGGACAGACTGTCATTTTACCTGGCGTGACGATCGGGAAAGGATGTACGATTGGTGCTGGGAGCGTGGTTAGTCGAGATATCCCGGACTGGAGTGTGGCTATGGGGTCTCCAGCGAGGGTGGTCAAGACGGTCACGGCGCTGGAGGACATGAAAGATGAAAGAGCGAGTTTTGTGGCCAGAGAGAGGCAGGGATGAACGAGGAGTTGTAGGACGATTGACGAATATGGTATACAGTGCACGATTTTCGGGAAGGGGGATGGTGAAGGCATAGATTGGAGCATAGATAGAGATGTACAGTAGATAAAAGTAGGCTATTTCAACGTGTCCAGCCTTAGCCTCCCTTAGGGGACATGGACTCGGGATCAGTCGCATGCCATGTCAGGGAGGTTCATTTTGCTGCTGATTCATCATCCAAGAAAACTCCAAATGTTCATAATTCTTTCGTCAATTCATGTGATCGACTATGTTAAGACTTATGTACGAACGAGCGGCCAGGTGAAACTCGAAGTAGTTTTCGGGATACTGCGCTATCAAGGAAATCGTTTGCCGTAGAAGGTAGGAATAGTGCGAAGCATACGACCCAAAGCAACCTTCCGTGATTCAGCCGCAAACAAAAAGCATTTGGGAGCTCCGGGTACTCGTACGGAGACCAGACGACAACTCGACGTTACAATCCAGACCTCTCTCCTAACGACGTCACGCAACCTTTTTTTGCTTTCCGGGACATGTCATAGAGCAGGATCAATCGATACGAAAACCAGAGTCGCAACCATGGGCGCAGGACAGTCCAAGCAGGACGAGTCGACCAAGCATGTTTTCACCAGCGATACCCCGATCCAGTTTTCGCAAGAGTGAGTACTATACCACGGACAGCATGTGTCGGAAGTAGGAGATGACGGTTGTCGAGGGGTGGCCGGCTGACTGTGTATTTGTTACCAGGATCATTGACTCTCTGCAAGCTTCATCAGAAGTAAGGGCGTGACTTCCCGCCGTGTTTGAGGCGCAACAACACATGCTCGTACTAAACTCTTATTTGGCAGACAAACTCCACACGCGCAAAGACGTTAGAACTGCACATTGCCCAACGAGTCGCCGCCGAGCTCGAGAAGATCAAACAGCATGAATCTTCAGCTCTGGAGGAAGCACGGAAGAAGATTGCCGCGGCCAGCGAAGCGATCGGATCGTCCTCGTCCTCATCATCTTCAGACCACTCCCTCCTTCAGATCCCGTCGATATCGCCCAAGGACCTGCTAGAGAGCAGTGAGGAGAAGGAACGCAAGGCGCAGACGTCGGCCAAGGTGCAGCAGGAGATTGAGAAGTTAAAACAGACGCTCGGCCAGAGAAAAGTTCTCAAGGACTTGCCTGGCGAGGTGGAGTCAGCGTAGGTCTTTTCACCGACTTGATGCATTGTTTTACTATGTTGCAAGTATCAGAGAGGTTCGCGAATGCTAACGGTTTGGGCAATCACAGGAGACAGGACGTCATTTCTTGCTTGCGGATAAACGACCGGAAACCACTCGACTGCTGGAAAGAGGTGGAGATTTTCAAGCGAGCCGTACGGAAAATGGAAGAGAGCTATGTTTCGTCTGTACTATGATGTGTCGTTCTGCGCGTGCGATCACGCGAGAGCAGTGGACTGGGAGAAAAGAAGGTAAAAACAAAAATTCGAATGTATATACCTAGAGAAAGTCATGCATGGATATGGATATGATTCAATAATTGCTTCCTTTGACAGTCTGTTGAGTTTCCCGAGAGCCGAGTTTTGCTGAATGGATTGCGACAAACGACGCAGTAAAAGCGTCGGCTGTCGTGCAATGTCAGCGTGAAGTCTTTTGCTGGTTGCTTCCGAGAATACTCAACCACAATCTGGAGCTGGGCGGTGTCTCTGCGGAATGGAAACCCGCTAGTCATAGTGGCTCGTCGAGAACAGGAATTGGAGTCCTCCACCCTCCTCAGCGTGAGCCATTCGCCGTGCTTCGCAACGGCGCCTACTTTGGACCTTTTTGAGTGCTCAAAGTCGTCGTAGAGAATCACATTCTGAACTCCTCGTATCTGCCTCAAGGCGCATTCAATTCTCTCCTTACAATCCATGCCCCGCCAGGCCTGAGTTTTCGGTAGTACATGTCGACCAGCATGACACGCTTGAAACCCCGTTTGGCGTACCAGTCCAACGCATCCTCGTTTCTTTCCCATACATGAGCATAGATGCAGACTGTCTCTGAAGCTTTGGCGATTGACGACGACAGGACAGCTTCCAACAAATGGGTGGCAAGTCCAAGGCTCCTATACGGTGCTAGAAGGGCCAGAGCCTGGATATAGATCTGTGATGGCGCGTTTCTGCTCAGACTCGTATTGGTGGTCGGCGAGCAAGGTTCAAGTCGGCATCTGATCCATCCCACTGGCTCCGAATGATACAGCACAGCTCGAGACAGCCGAGCTGCAACTGGGTCGGTTAGTGTTGAGGTGAAGAATGACTTGTTATACTGAACCGGCAATGTGGTGATGGTTAGGCGTTGAATAGCGGGGAGATGGGATTGCTGGATGGGAGTGATGACCGCCTCTGGGCGGCGTGGAACAACCACAATTTGAGAGAATTTGTCGACATTGCCGAAGCCTCCAGTGTCTCCCCGAGAAACGTTGGCGACAGAGTCAGATGCGTTGCCGTTGATGCTGGCGTCTTTCGCGTTCTCAGGGGCGGGCTCGGGAGAGGTCGGCTTGACCGCTTTGGAGGCAGAAGACTGCTCGAAAAGTGAGCTTACAACATTCGATTCGTTTGGTTCACCTCGAGGCTTGATGGCTGAATTGTTTTGTGCTTCCTCGATGCGAAAATGTCCGTTCGCGCCCAAAGCGACGTTCGCAACACCCGAGGTCGATGCCGGCTTGGAGAAGTACGACAGAAGAGTCGCCTGCGGCATTCTTTGCTAACACAGCCTAGGAAGGAATCTGGCAGACAGCATCATCTCCTCGGCAATGGACTCGAGTGATTCTTCGCATGAGAGGCACTGCAAGGCTGTGTAAATGCTGGAGCAAGAAACCGGTCGTGGCCACGTTACGCGACGTTGGAGGAATGCAGGGGCGGCTGCTGCCGGCGCTAGAAGTAGCTTATCGATGGCTTGGATCTGCCCTTTAAGCCCCAAACGCTCGTGAGCCACCAGCCTTTAATAATCTTTTGCCTGCGCCTTGACGACAGCTTCCCTTTGGTGCTTCTCCTTCACGCCGCAAGGCTCGTCTGTCTTTCTTGCAGGACCATCTATACTGTGAGATCTTTGTAAGGAGGATTGTCTGCGGCCGCAGTTGTTCCGGCGCGTCAACTCTCTATCCGTCCGACCGTTCATCCGACCAACCGCCGAGGCCACGAACACAGCCCTCACGAGCCTCTCGAACAATTCCCTGCGAGCGCTTCCGATAACCCTGCAACATACAAATCTTCCTGGCTTGCGAGCGAACAAGAGAACGAAGTCGGTGTGCTTTGTATGTAGACACATGGCTGTCTAGTGTAAAGAGAAAAGCTTTTAGGGTGCGGTACAAAGTGAAGCCAGTTGAGGTCTGCATGGGACACTACTTACCTATTCACAATAACATAATAGTAAGTGAATAAGCTGATTCCTCAAACGCTATTGTCTAGCATGTGCGTTTGTCCATTGTCGGTCTACACACTCGGCGATATACAAGATTTCCAAGTCGAGAACATCATGTCTGTATTTCTGCGTGAACAGTTCCTCCCATATTGGTACACCCATATGCGCGAGATACCAGTGCAGTTTCGCACTGGGCCCCAAGAGATCTGACAATATGGGTCCTCCAAGAGCATATTCTGGCCTTTCTATCAACAGCGTTCTTGATATAGACTTGTGGAAGCGTTTCTACAAAGATGAGGACATCACGGCTGACGCACCGCCTCCAGAACGAAATCCGCCAGCAATGGCAACCACAGAGACTATGACTTTGTCTCCCTCTGAGACAGAGCAAGCGGTTTGTGCGCTGATACTGAAGGTGATACTAGTACTGACTATTACAGATATCCTACCTGCTGGAGCAGTCCATAGAGAGCATTTTGCATGATATTCTCCTGGATATTCACCAGGAAGAAAAGATTGCTCGTATGCAAACGGCTGTTGTTGAAGTTGAGCAGCACGCCGAAAAGATCGCAAAGAAGCCTTCTGAGGACGACCAAAATGGCCAAGCCGATGATTCCAGCGATCTCGTCGAAACAGATGCCGCCGTGCTCCAAGGCTCACAGGTTCAATTCAAAGGCAACCCAATGAAGACAGTCAAACACATCAGGTGTCCAAACTGTCGGCTGCGACGACTTCTGTATCCAAGGGTGGGCTTTAATGCTCGGCCAGTTCCAGATGCGAATGAACAGTATTGCAAGACCGAGCCTATGATCATCATCGACAAGCATGATGTTCATGGCCAACGTAAGAAAGGTGTCAAGATGAAGGGGCAGGCCAAGGGCAAAGGCAAGGGCAAAAAGAATGATCCGGCGTCGCCAGCATCCGAAAACTCGGACCCTCTCACGCCCTCCTCAGGCCAGCCAAATGACTCTTTTGAGTTCAAAGAAATCGACTACCCCGCCGCAAAGTGTCCCAATAGAGAATCCCACCTGGGTGACCACTGGAAGTCAGTCAATGTCTTCGCCACACATCTCAACGGAAGCTGTTACCTGAAGAAAGACCGCGCTGCAGGCCGAGAAGCGAATGCCAAAATCGGAGGTACCCCAAGGGACAGCCGTGCTAACTCGCCCAAGCCAACGGCCAACGGCACCAAACGGAAAGCAGACGATGAGAACACTGGCAGCACCAAGAAGAAGCAGAAGACTGCCGCTGAGACCAAGAGAGACAAGAAAGCCGCTACTGGACCTAGCAAGCTGCGCGAAACGAATAATGTGAATGACCAGGGTGATGAGAGTCCGTTGAAAGATATAAATGGAGACACGATCCAAGTTACGCCGACGAAAATTGCACGGGACGCCAGTAACGAACCTACGCTGAAGCTCAAAATAAAGACTGGGGGCGGCGGTGGGGATGGAACCCCCAGGAAGAAGCCGAGTAAACAGGTGAACTCGGGGAAAAAGGGATAGACTCCTAAGACATGAGTAAGTATTCCTTGCAATGCCTGGTGAGCGGATAAAGGGGAGTATCCCAAAAAGAAAACCCACACCTCTCTCACGGGCCGTGATGGAGGAAGGCGCGTTATGCGCGGGGGTGTACAATAGATGTCAGGTACTGGGGTATTTGTTGGGATTGGAATCTGCATAGCATCCGGCGTTCAGACAGTGTGGGATTCGATTTGAAGAATGTTATGGGATGGTATAGCCTCACCGACAACAAGGGTCTGTACCACGCAAAGAGAGCATATTGGTTTCACAGATCAAGGTTAATCTAAACGACCTTTGAAAATCATGGCCTGTCCTGTTGACCTTGCAAAAGTCAGGACTTCAGTCTAGCTTCGACGATGTTTCCAGCCGCACCACCTTCCCTGCTCTGCCAGATTTTCTCTAACCTCAAACCAGCATCGTCCAAGATCTTCTCGAATCCTTCGGCTGTACGCTCCTTCCCACCCATGACCATGACGCAATTGTCCATGGCCGCAGCGGGCAAGTCTGCTTCATAAACACGCTTGGGCATAACCATATCGGCTATCAGAACTTTGGAGTCGGGAGCCATGGCGTCACGGACATGGGAGAGGATCTTGGAACAGTTCTCGTCCGAGTAGTCGTGAATGATGCGTCGGAAGAAATACGCCTTGGCGCCTTTGATCGGCTGTGGAGTCCAGAAGTCGTGGACCATGGCCCTGACTCCGTCGGGAAGAGATGGGCTCGACTGTGCCTGCGCTATAGGCTCGGGGAGATCCTGTAGCACCATGTGATCGGCTTTGAGGCCCGGGAATGCGTTGAGGATTTGGGCGATTGACTGGCCCTGGCCGCCGCCGAGGTCGATGAGCGTCACCCTGTCGCCGTCGTTCTCGGGGTCGTACAGACTTGCAAAGTCGTAGAAGCCGATGATGGGGACGGAGTCTTCTTGCGACATGAGTCCGAGCTGGAAGGCTTTGAGGCGGTCGGGGAATTGTGCCATGATTTGCCAGACGGGTACGCCGTCCTGGCCGTGACGGTGGGTGTAGGGGTTGCGGAGGGCGTCGTCGGGTTCGTGGACGGGCACGTCGCCTCTGTCCTTGATGTATTGGTGAAAGTGTACGAGAGTAGACAGGCATTCATCGTTCCTGTGATTTCTTGCGGTTAAGCGACGGCTCATGGAACATCATGTCATGGTGTCGGCACCAAACAACAAAACTTACATGAATTGGAAAAAGTTGCCAGGCCCCGGTACCTGTATGTAGGCTTTGGAGAATTTGGTGTGCACGTACTCATGTTCTGGCGTCTGGTCGAGGAAGCCTGTGCCAACAAGCATTCGAAGTTGTCGTTCCAAAAGCGAATCTTGGACATTGGTGGCGGCCGAGAGGTCTGCTAATGATATCGACCCTTCCTGGGGGATCTTTTCGAAGACACCTAGCGAGAGCATGGTGCGCACCGCGACGATCTCTAGCATCTACCAAGCGACTTTGGATGAGTTGTGTACCCGGTGTGCTTGTTCAGCAGTACAACGTTTGCTTACATTGGCAGCATGATGCATAGACATGTCGGATGGAGCCATCAGCAGTCGAACAATTTCTTTTGCAACCTGCGACACGCTTGTGCGCGAGATGTAGCCTGAAGCTCCGGGACTCGCATCATAGCCCTTTGCAGCTTCGGAGAGCCGCTGGACCAGCTCTTGCAGCTTCTCACCATCGTCTTGGGAAGCCGGGGGCATTTTGGGTTCAGGGGACGTACTTTGTACCACTACCTGAGATACGAGAAAGAGCGGGTACGCGAGCAGACGACAGGGAAGGACACATTGATCATCATATCTCACGATCGCATATCTGGGAAGTGCAGGGTTTAGCCCTACGTGATGGCCAGACGGGGATCCGGCAGTTGATGGCATTGGACGCGAGGTTCTTCCCAGGTTAGATGCACCTAGTTGCACCTAGTTGCAAAGCGTGTGGTGATTCGTATTCGAACGGGCATTGTGCCTGGACGCGAACAGATGTCAGGTGTAACAGTGGAAGACTCACCACCAATGATCTTGGTGGATTGTGGGATGAACAGGTGGATTTCAACGCCTCCAGTAGAGACGCACCTAGTGAACCTGCAGTGACAAGGGTGAGTTGAGCAGGTTCTGCCAGGGTAGGAAAAAACGGAACAGCGGGAGTTGTTGGGTCTAGGACGAGGGTGATTCGCATGGTTCATATGGTTCATAAATGCGTCTCAACGTGGATCCAGATATGATGATCAACTTGGTTGCTTACTGTATGTATAACGTCGCGACGTCCCTCATTTTCCTACAAACAGGTCCTTGGTCCTACGAACAAGGCCGCCCAGGCCCATGTTGTGGTGGCATTTTGCAGTCGTGGCTAATGTTCAGTAGCGGGTGCATCCATTACGGAGAGCGGATACTCACCTACAGTAGGGAGTGAGGTGACAACAAGACCTGTAGGTGATGGGCGCTCGAACACACTCTTTTGGATGGCTTCCCTAGGGCTATCAATTCATTACTCAACCACGATCACTCGGTTACCGCCAACCACCATGACCGGCAAACACTTTGGCGCCCTTGGCCATTTCCTGTCCCCGCGAGCTCACTCCTTTGGACTCGGTCTTTTGCAACCACCAGCCGAACGAGCGAGGTGCACAACACTTGAACAGCCAATCTGAGGATCTGAGGCGGAACAATCCCAACACTAGCCGTCAATCATGGTGTCCCATTGATCACCGAAAGGCCCCAGCGCGAAATCACCACGTGGTATTCTTCGAACGCCACCGTCAATCTTATCCCCCATATCGAGTCTTTGTGAGGGCACTCCGAGACTGAAACGATTAGATTCGTCCGCGGTGAGCAATCGGCTGCAAATCCCTTTCTAAGAGTCGTGCACGGTCGGCCCCGGTATCGGCCGACGACACGGGTGATATGTTACCTTGGCCTTTGACCATGCAGCTGACAGCGTGTGTTAGGAGCTTCATGTCAGAAGCTTGTGGGACTCGACACTTGGACTCTGCTTCTCGATCGAGCTCCCGCTCCTGGCCAGTGGAGCCAAGAACGTGTTGTATGCGTCCTCGAGGTGGCCCGGTACCAAATATTGAAACAGATTGTGCTGTGAGTGTTCGATTGAAGTGAACTACTTGTAGGTACTTTGCTCTCCCCGCTCCCCGTCCCCTTTCTCCTCTTTTTGCATCTATGGACATCATAGAGACACAGAGGCATTTAGATGGTGAGACAACCGCTCAGCAAGCTCAGAGATGGAGGCAGATGGCGCTTTCTCGGACGAAGGGTTTGATGCCCAGACGACAGCTACGAGCTATGTGACAAGGTAGGAACCCAGGTAGTCGTCGAGGCGACTCGGGTGTGCTGACATTGTTATAGTATTGCTACTGAAATTCGCGAAGGTATTGAAGAGTATGGCCGCAGATATGCTGCATATGGACGACATTTCTATGGGCTTCCCATTGACGAGGAAGAGCAAGAACGAAACGATCTTCAACATGACAAAATCATGTTGCTTTACGAGGGTCGACTCCACCTTTCACCGATGTATCCAGAGCCAGAGAACATCCTGGACCTAGGCACAGCCAATGGGACATGGGCAATTGAGATGGCCGATCACTACCCTTCGGCCTCGGTCCTTGGAGTTGACCTGGCTGCTCTTCAACCTAAATGGGTGCCGCCGAATCTGGCGTTCGAGATCCTCGATGTGGAACAAGATTGGATGTATCCCAAAAACCGCTATGATCTGATACATGGAAGGGAGTTGATTTTTGCCATTCGCGATTGGCCTGCACTGATAGCTCAGGCCTACAATCACCTTGTTCCCGGGGGCTATCTAGAGCTAGCCGTCACTGTACCGGAAGTTGGCTGCGACGATGGCACCTGTCCGGAAGATTCGTGCTATCGTGCAATGGCACGGATGCATTTCCAGATCGCTGAAGCTATGGGAGTTGACGGCTTTGCAGCAAGGAAATGGAAAGCCCAGTTGGAAGCGCAAGGGTTTGAAGATGTACATGAAAGAGTATTCAAGATACCCACGAACAGGTGGCCCAAGGATAAGAGACTGAAATTGATCGGCGCTCTCGAAGTCGCCAACTTCCTGCAGTATTCGTCCGCTGGATTCGAAAGGGGCGCAGTCGGTCTGTTGGGTAAAGACCCAGATGCATTACAGGTCATGCTCGCTGCTACGAGGAAGGAGATATTGGATCGAAGTGTCCATTCTTACGTCTACTTGTGAGTACAAAGATCATTGAGCGAAGAAGGCTACTAACTACGAACAGTAATAATGTCTATGGACGTCGACCTCTGGCACAGACCCGGAGTCGGACAACTCGCACACAAGATCCATCGGATATTGCACAGCGACGTGGAACGTGAGCTATGATTGTACAAGTTTTGCTACATCTAGTGGCGATGTGGGAGGTTATCTCCCCCATCTCCTAACGACTTGGCCAGGTACTACACCTTTTGGCAACGAGACTTAGTCGATGGCGTCCTCCTCACGCTTGATGACTCCATGACACTATCTTCGGACCTCGCCGGTGGACCTTGCACAGACATACTAAACCCCCCTTCACTGGTTTGTCCCGCGGCATCGAGGAGAACATTGCAGGTATGGCGTTGTCGTACTGTGATGACGTGACAAACCTGCCGACAGTACCTCAACACACCGTGTTTCTTTCCGCGTGAAAGTATGGGATGGCATTACGGTGGGAGCAGAGCCCCCCAGGACAATTGTATCTGAAAGTAAAGGCGACGCACCAGGAGTATTGCTCTCAGAGTATGGGAGCCATGAAGCTGCTACTGGTTCCAAGGTTCAACTGCAGCCACAACACGAATACCGCATCACGAGGATGTTTCCCGTTTATGAAATGGCCGACCAGTGTTTCCATACTTGCATGTTACTGAGACTCGCAGAATATGCTGGTGTGCTACGTACGGAATGTGCGTTACGGAAGCATCCAAAGGCCGTGGAGCACAATCTCGAAGACTTTATCGAAGCAGAATGCTTCCACGGAGCTTTTAGTTAGCAGATCGCTACGAAACGACGAGCCCACAATCCTTCAAGGCCTTTTTAAAGAAGGGATATTGAGCTCTACCTTCACGCGCACCGTACCGAGTTTGGACGTAGCTTGCCACAGGAACGTCTGAGTCGACGCCTACAGAGAAGGCTAAGAGGCTGTACAAGGTCTTTATAGGATCTTTACCGTCCTGCAGTGAATGCTCTTGCTGTTGAGGTGGGCACCATAGCCTGTATATAGCATTGGCATGAGATACCCTTTGTATGAGGAAGACGTAGTAGTGCTAGTGAACGCCTTGGTGGCGTTATTTAATGAATGCCGGGGGCAAGGCTGAAGCCATACGTCAACGCAAGGCTACATGAACGGCACATATGGAAATGGTCACGACGAGATCACAAGTGCTTCTCTTGGTCCTCACTTTCTACACATTCTCTAACCGGCCCTGCGCTTTTCATGCGTATCGCCATCACCATACGACAAGATGAGCAGTGGTACGACAGACTTCAAACTGAGCGCGACGCTCAAAGGTCATAAGAGTGATGTAGTTGCGCGCCGTCCCTCTTTCACATTCAAAAGACTAACCACTGTATAGGTTCGGGCTGTCCTCCTTCCGGATCCTTCTTTTGCAGTCACAGCTTCTCGCGATGGCTCAACCAAAGTGTGGAAACGAACTTCAACGAACCCTCCTGCCTATGATGCGACCGAATCATCCCACGGTGCACAATTCAAAACATGCTTAGCCTATGTCCCTCCTTCAAAAGAATTCCAAGATGGTCTTATCCTGTCCTCTGGTCAAGATACACTCATTGAAGCAAGACAACCCACATCGACGGCAGAAGCCAGTGCGGATGCGCTCATGGTGGGCCATAGTCACCAAGTGTGTTCATTAGACGTCTGCGCCGAAGCAAATTACTTTGTAAGCGGTAGCTGGGACAGCACGGCAAAAGTATGGGAGATCGGCAAATGGGAAGCTGCGTTCGACTTACCAGGCCATACTGCGACGGTATGGACAGTGTTGGCATATGACCGGGAAACGATCATCACAGGTTGTGCAGACCGCGCAATAAGGATATTCGACGTCCGTGGAAAGATGCTGGTTTCCTGGGATGGAAAGGACATTGTTCGAGCTCTGGCTAGGCTTCCCAAGGGTCACTACACTGGTGCAGAGTTCGCCTCCGCTTCGAACGACGGCGTCATTCGATTATGGACTTTAAAGGGCGACCTGGTTGCGGAGTTGTTTGGTCACGAAGCCTTCATCTATTCGCTGGCTGTCTTACCCTCTGGCGAGATTGTCAGTTCCGGAGAAGATCGGTCAGTTCGGATATGGCGAGGCGCGGAATGTGTCCAGGTCATCACACTTCCTGCTATCTCTGTCTGGTCTGTCTCCGTCTGCCCGAACGGCGACATTATAGTCGGCTCGAGTGACAAGATGGCGCGTATATTCAGCCGTGACCCAAGCAGGACAGCGGATGCAGAAAGTTTGCAAGAGTTAGAGGCATCCCTGCAGAGCTCGAGCGTACCACAGCAGCAAATGGGCGAGATTAACATGACCGACTTACCTGGGTCAGACTTTCTCCAAAGAAAGGCAGGCACGAAAGAGGGTCAAAGTCAAATCATCAAAGAAGATGACGGGAGTGCTTCGCTATACCAATGGTCAATGTCCCAGCAAACATGGGTCAAGATTGGCCAGGTGGTTGACTCTGCAGCTTCAAGTGGAAAGAAGGCGTATAACGGGAAAGAGTACGACTACGTCTTTGATATCGATATTGAAGATGGCAAACCACCTTTGAAGTTACCCTACAACGTCACTCAGAACCCCTACGAAGCCGCCACGAAGTTCCTGCAAGATCATGAACTACCCCTAAGCTATCTAGAGGAAACGGCCAATTTTATCATCAAGAACACTCAGGGTGCTACTCTCGGACAGTCACAACCTGCTGGTGCTGATCCCTGGGGTACCGAATCGAGGTATCGACCTGGAGAAGTTTCAAGCTATCAGGCCCCTCCGGCCCCCGCCAAACAGATCCTGCCACAGAAGGATTATCTACCTGTTGTTATAGGAAAGCCTGGAGCAGCAATGGGGCAGATTGCGAAAAAGAATTCTGAGTACGGCGGAACTAGCGTCGCTCTTTCGCAAGGGGATGTGCAGACTTTGACCACGATCGCGCAGCAACTCGAAACATACAACTTCCAAGGCAAGCCATCCTTATCCGCTCCTGAACTGCCAGCGGCTGTGTCCTTGCTCATGAAGGTTGGGACTCAATGGCAACCACCTGCAAACCGACTTGCTGGTCTTGATTTGCTACGATTCGTCGCCGCAGCTACGAAGGATTTTCCAGCAGCGGATGCCGATGGTCTCGACGCTGTCGCTGCGATCCTAGCTAGCGGGATCTTCGATACTGATTTCCTGCACACAAACAACAAGCTGGCCATGATCGCGCTCCGGTTCTTTTCGAATTTGTTGTATGGCTCTTCTTCAGGAAGAGAATTGGTCAACGAACATATCGACAGCATCTTTGAAACTCTGAAGCCTATGTCATCGATCATTTCCACCGACGTCTCCGTCGCTGTGGCTCTCACAACCCTGTACCTGAATATTGCTGTTCTCGTCACCAGCGACAAGAGCATAGACGCCGAGACGAAGGCTAACTATGGATTATCTCTGGTTGAAGAATTGTCAAAGATTCTCAATGGATTCCCCGCAGTCAATCATACAGCGTCCGCAAGTCCCTCTGCACAGTCAACAGAGCCGGCATATCGGACGATCGTTGCATTGGGAACAGTGCTGGTTGGACTGCGACGAGAAGATCTGACAACAGCAGCAAAGGACATATTTGACGTTCCCAAGGCCTTGTCGCAATTGAGAAGCAAGAAATACATGGATGAGCCGAGATTTAAGAACGTGGTTGGAGAAATTCAAGCAGTTTTGCGGTGATTGTCAATTTTGGCACAACCAAGCAGCAATACATGGTCAGGTCAGTACATTAAATCACCTCATCAGCGGTTTCGCAACAACAACAACAACATCATCATCATCATCATCATCAAGTCAACAGAATGCATAGCGTAGCAATGGGGACATAGATTGGAATTGAAATCATGATACGATGACATATGTGAACATGTCAAGATAGGAAGTGTGCTCACTCGAGTAGTGAGTGAGTGGGTGAGTTATTGGTAGACAGACAGCCAGACAGACAGACTTGGACCACCCGGTTCCAGGTAACCCAACAATGTAAATACGCCGTGTCGTTTTTCTTCTTCGAGTGTTTGTTTTATGTTTGTGGAAATTACACCATTGAAGAGTCTTCTTTGATTGTCTGCTTATTCTTCTTTTGTACAAGGTACAAGATAACATCTTCATCTTGAAACATGGTCATCTCCTAGGAATGGGGAGAGAGACAGAGATTGATGAGGAGCCCAGACGCCAGCGCTATGCTATACAGAGATTTGCAGGGAGACGGAAAAGGGCTCATGCTGTCGCAGTTGCGGCTTTCTGTTGCTGTGTAGGTATAGATTCCGTAGATGGGGTTGAGGGAGTCTGCGGTTGTTGTTGTTGTTGTTGCGTCGTTCTCGATTGTGATGGTGATGGTTTAGGTTCGATCAAGCCGATCTGTTTTGTTTTGCGTTGTTAGCCGTTTGAATCGAATGGTATCATCAGCCAGTCAATCAATCAGTGAGTCAATACGGATCATTTTCTCTTTCTTCCTTTCCTCTGCGAGAATAGTATCTATGGAAACAGGGGAGGGGCTGGGGGATGGTGGGATGGCTTGTATGTATGGTGTGCTTGCTTGCTTGATTGATTGATTGCTCGTTGGGATGGCTTGCTGGAGGGAATTTGGGGTGTTTCCTTGTCTTACCATGCTCAATAACTTGACCACTGGCTCTGTCGGTTGCGCACCAACACCTAACCAGTACTTTGTCCGGCTCGTGTCGAGCTTGATGTCCTTGTACCGTCGGGGAACGAACTTGGTTCCGTCCGAGAGGTATTCGGGAGTATCTGGCGTCGCGAGAGGGAGGCGAGGGATCGGGTCGTATGTTCCTAGGACTTCGATTGGTTTCTTTCCCCGTGCGGATTTCGCTTGCGCCAGCACAATGTTGTAGACTGGTGCGCGTTTGGTGCCGAAGCGGGCGAGACGGATTCGGAGAACCATTTCGCGCGGGTGTGTGTGTGTGTGTGTGTGGGGTGGGTGTGCGCGACTGTGTGGTGTCGAAGAGACACAAAGAACGGCGGAAGGTGGTAAAGGAGGCGCAGAAGAGTGTCGGTTCGTTTGGTGCGTTAAGGGTCGGTGGGCGTGGAGGTATAGTAGGTACTTTGTACTTTGTGAGGTGGGAATTGACTGCTGAGGATGTTCGAGCACCCAGTTTCGCTAGAACAGAAAGACAGCCTCGTCGAAAATTCTTGGAGCGCGCCGATTGGTTCCGATGTTGGGAGGGTATGATTGGCGGGAAGACGGGACGAGGCTGCTTTACTTATGTAAGCTCGCGAGGCTGAACGCGGGATAATGACGACCGATGACGAGGGATGTGGACATTGAGATAGAAGTATTCACTTCATTTTGGCCACGACTTCGTAGCTTTCAACGTATTAATCGCTGACGTTGTCCTCGAGAGATGCCAGTCTCACACCGGAATTCCAAGTTTTTGTTGTTTTGAAAGACTCGAACGGGGAAGAAACCTGGTACTACTTACTCGTCGTATCCACATCAGACCACATCCTCCATCGTCCACCAGAGACTACAGATACCTCTCCTTGCCACACGCGAACTTCCAAAGTCTCTCAGTTAGAGGATTGTTTTTTTTTCTTCGCAAGGTGCTCACATCTTTATGCTTCGAACTCTTCTGCCCCGAAGAACCATCAACCCAATTCTGACAGCGAGAAGGTTTTCCAAGATGGCGTTGAAGGTGAGTTGGTCTTAGTTCTCTCAACACCTTTCTAGCACGCACCACCACAGACATGGGATATCAACCACCACTCCCTTTTGGCACGTACTCGCTTCGAGCTTCTTACGAGAATCATATGACGGACAAGTAAGTATGCGTACGAATGACTAACATCTCTCGAACACGAATAGACACTCGGACCAAGACCGGCCGCCGAGCTGGACAAGGAACTCATGAGCGAAGAAGGAGGATTCTCAATCGATCAATTGATGGAACTTGCTGGACTCAGTGTATCACAGGCCGGTAAGTATACGTTCCCCTGTGTCTGTCCTTATGGCAGATCCCACTCTCCCATTCTCTACCTATTGAGGGAACAGAGCATCATCTTGAGTGTGAACATGTTACTGATATCTTGACCGTGAACCAACCAGTGTACAAGGTCCACCCTCCATCCCAAGGCAAGAATATTCTCATTGCATGTGGTCCAGGAAACAATGGTACGTCGGGAAACAGAAACCTAAATCGAGAACTGCTCACCCTTTCCACTCCCCTGTCACCCCTCTCTCTCATCGAGGTACGAGTGTTGTTGACTTTGTTCGGAAAATGTTGTAGGCGGCGACGGCCTCGTCTGCGCCCGCCACCTCTACCACTACGGCTACACGCCGTCAATCTACTACCCCAAACCGACCAACGCACCCATCTTCACCGGCCTCCAGAAACAGCTTCGCCATCTCCACATCCCCTTCCTCACGACGCCCGAGGACTTCACCAGCTCCCTCAACTCGACAGACCTGATAATCGACGCCCTGTTCGGGTTCAGTTTCCACCCTCCCGTCCGCGCCCCCTTCGACACTATCCTCACGGCCATCATCGACTCCCCCGTTCCCGTTCTGTCCGTTGACATCCCTTCGAGCTGGGACGTCGCCGGCGGTCCTCCGCCCGATGAAAACCTCGTGGGCCACAATTTCATGCCGGAGTATCTCGTCAGTTTGACGGCCGCGAAACCCTGCGTGAAGCATTACAAGGGCCGACGACACTTTATAGGCGGCCGCTTCCTGAGCCCGGACGTCGCGAACAAGTATGGCCTTGACGTGCCGGAGTATAAGGGCGTTGATCAGATTGCCGAGGTCCCTGTTGATATCAAGGTCGAGGAGAAGTTGTAGTCTATGGTATCAAACGACCTTGAGCCCAGAAAGCCAGGTGCGAAGAATGGATGTACGGACTAGTGGGGTTAAGTATATCATTACATATGTGATACGTTGACTTCAACATTAATGACGCCTTTCGTCCCGAGTCTGGTGTCACTTGTTCTGCTTATAAGGGGTGTGGTAGTACGGATACAGGTATGCAATATTGAGAAGAGCCATGGCAAGAATGGTACAGAATACTACAAACACAAATAGGGGAGAAATCATTTCCGCCATTAGAAGCCAATCCCTATCCAACACACCACATTTGCTCGGACTCTACAGGTACCGCCGACACCGTCTTGCATGTGGAGGTACCTGCCCCCTCTGCCTCGTCATTTCTCCAACCTCTTAAAGTCTCCCATCGATCCTCTTGCTCGAGCATGACATTGACAGTAGCGAGAAACTCCGCTGCAAGTGTACCTCTCTCGGTCTCGGTTTCGTCGTGGCCTAGAGCAACCAAGACGCCCATTGCGAACGTGACAGCGTTCAAGTTTTGGTTCACAATCACTCCGATCCTCTTACAGCGCTGCAATTCCCGCGTTAGCTCGGTCCAAGGCATCTGTCCATCACATTGGACTGTTCTATGAGCCACCAGGTACCACTTCTGCGTGGTGTTGTCATGTAGCCAGAACCCTGGATACCCATCCCAGAACTTAGCGCGGGGAGGGTCAAACACGTAGCCACGCGAGGGCACGCTGAAGCCATGGGGTGTAGCTTCACCAATGCCCATCGATAGCAACAGTGTCGCAGTTATGGTTGCTGGACGACCTATGAAATTCCGAGGAGCCCACCGAAACCCGGCTTGGTCGACTCGAGGACCACTGCTAAAAAGCAAATCCTTGGGGAAGATTCTCTGCTGCAGCAAAAATGTCCGCCACTTATCCTCTCTTGGAGCCTGCAGGATCGGACGAGTATCGAGGCCAAGAATGGTCGCGAGGCAAAATGCTTCGTCTTGATGTTCGCTCGTGCTTCGATACTGACATGCATTCCACATTGCTGTGATGCGAGGATTCCCTTCAGGATTCTTGACGAGGACAACGCGCCAGAGGAAGTCGGTCAACTCGATCAAGACGGTCTGCGTGAGGGCAAAGAACGGAGGGTAAAACTTCAAGCGATCGAAGATGTCCGTCATCATATCGACTGCTTTGTCAGAAAATTGCAACAAGACTTTCGGCCCGTTGACTGCTTCCGAAAGTGTCCAAAGTCGTCGAACCCAACTGCTGCAGCCCAAGCGGACGAGCTGCTCCTCAAAAGAGGCATTGCTTTGGGTCCCTAGAAGTTCCGAATCCAGGACGAGGACGGATGCAGAACCACGATAGACTCGATCCATGTCTCGGATTGCTCGAATCCTAAGAGGACGGAGACAAGGCTTAAAATTGTCCTGAGGTACACAGAGTGTGTCGATCCAAAAAGAAGAGTTTTCCTCATCCTTTGACACTGTTGTAACCATGGATTGGATACGTCGAAGCTGACATATAGGCATTGCATTGTCTCGTGTATTTCCGAGTCTTTCTGCCCAGACATGAGAGATGGCGGTATAGTCACTATCCTTTCCGAGGGTTTTTGCTACCACGTTGAGCTGTACCTGGCCGTCTGACGTTTCTTCCACCCTTACCACAGGTAGTCCACCCTCATGTTCGAGAATCTCCGTCAGCTGTTCTTCCGCTACGTGCTTCCATTCGCAGGATCCAGAGCAGTCTGTGGTATGTGCTGTCTGGTATGTAGCCTTTTCTGCCTCGCTTATGTTCATGGCATTACACATGTCCTTGCTGCATCCTGCTCGCACGTGATCATGCCGAGCCATACGTGGCCGAAGCAAGCTGGCAAAATACATACCGCTTGGTGTCAAGAGTTTCTCGAGCATGGAAATGTCGCTTGGGCACCAACCGGCGGCCGCCATCCTCGACAGAATCAGCTCGCTGTGCTTCCAGGCGAAAAGCCTGGTGTCTGGCCAGACGCGCAATTTTGCACGGGTCAAAGCCACTCCCAAGGCCATTATGGAAAGAGAGATTCCAGGATACTCTGCCATTTGATGGTTCACACTTCCCTCCCCACCACGGCACATGTATCGCGCAACGTGTCGTTGAGTTTCATCGAGGGTAGCGTCAAGAGTTGCAACGTACCCTCCGTTTGTTGACAGCTGTTCGGCGTTCAGAGAGCCCCGCCACTGCATCAAATATTGCTCCAGGCGGCCAGTAAATATGATCTTGGCTCCAGTCTCTGGCGACGTCCTCGTGAAATCCCGCACAAGATCAGTCATGGCAAACATATGCCCTGTCGAAGCTGATAACAGACCAAAGAAGAGCCATTGCTGAACAAAGGCTGCCACAGCCCTGGCTGGCTGGCCTTCTAGAGTGGCATTGAGCAGTCTTGTCTTGTCCCAGCCGACTCTAGATGGGAATCCTACAAATCCTTGATTGTCATATTCCAAGACCTGTGTATCTTCTGTTAGAAGGTATGGGATCTCAAGTGGTGGGGAAGTCGGGGCGGACACAGTTGGAAGATGGTCCATGTTCGAAAGATGAGAGCATTTCAGACAGCTTCAGCGAACAGAGCGGGAACAGGGGGCTCTCCGATGTATATGTTCGGATAGATTACCTGGGTCTGAGACTACAGACGCCACCTCGGCAGGCAGCCTCTATGCTTGTCACGGTAGATCCCCATTGCGGCTTCGTGCATTCTTCAAGGCCCGACTCGGAGTTTGAAATGCATCTCAGCTGAAGAGGTAACTGGGCCAGAACCGCGCGTGTCCGAAACAGTTGGCTTGCAGGGCGGATAGTGATTCGTCTTCATGTGTGCCTTATGTTAACACTTATGCAAGGATGCAAGGATGCAAGTCTGAACCTCTCAGATGATAGGATGCTTTGCAGATGGCTGAATCTAGATCTGGCGAGGCGGAAAGACATGGATGGTAAGGCTGAGAGCACGAAATTGTGATTGAGACCCCTGCACGAGTGTCTAAAGACCATCAGTACACCACACACACACCCAAAGCTTGTATCAAGTTAGCATTGGCCACACGTTGGAAATGATAATCGACTGAGCCAAAGTTCCCGCATCGCGGAGTAGATGATCTGACTGGGGAAGTTCAAAGTCTCACCAACGATGTGGTGGTCGTGACCATGTGGGTGCGATAGAACTTGCAAAAAATCCGCGCTGCTTGGGAGTAGACACGGTAGTGAACTTCAGACTCCACGCAATGTACCTATCATGACAGCTTCGTCGGTAGCAGTCTGGACGGCTTGTGACGAGCATTGACGAGTGAAAGCAACATAAATTCAACAGAGGGATACGGAGTAACTGAAAGTACAAATATTTCATGACAGGAGCGGCGGACTTGGCTTTCAACAGTTGTGATTTTATTATTACACCCAACAACTACAAAATGTAGGCTACGCAATCATTTTTTGTTTTTTCATCTCAGCATTCATTCATTGCTGCTTATGGTGATAGACATAGCAGCGGCGTCGACTTTACTCCCTGCGTGGTATCGACGATCTCATGACCTATAACAAGAGCTTCATTCGCTTCCAATGCTGGCTTTTCATGGCACATTTGAAATCCAAACGCCAATGCTCCTTCATACGTCCCTCCCATGACTTGTGAAAACGAAGGTTGCGTGACCATGCATTGATTAATCTGCACATCTTCTGCATATCATTTGCCGCCCAACGCGGTCGACAGGATTTTGGATTGTCCGGACCCCATGCCCATGAATCTTCCTTTCCTAAGACCAAGTTGGGCTCCGTCTTGAAAGTGTGAGCATTCAACCATGCCATCCGGTGGTGTCCGATATCGTCTATGACAGTGCTTCCTTGATCTTTGCTTTTTGTGCCGCAGTCAGAGATCGAGGGAAATTGACCTTGACTTGGACCACAAAATCTCCTCTCTCGCCTGGCTTTTTGCTGATAGGCATGCCTAGGCCCGGAAATCTCTCTTCGTATCCTGGCTGAGTAGGCCCGGCACCTGATACATTCAACTGTTTTCCATCAATCGTCGTGACTGTTCGTTTCCATCCGGTAAGTGCCTCCTTCAGATCCAGCTCGATTGTTGTCTTCAGGTCGTCACCATCTCGGGACAGTGTTGCATGTGGTTTCTCGGTGACGATGAAATGTAAATCTTGCGTCCCGCCTTCCTCTTGATCTCCGACACCAGAGAATTTAATTTTTGACCCAGCCTTCAGGCCAGGTTTGATATCCATTTCGAGTATTTTATCCTCTGTCACCCGTTGTCCCTGAGAGTTGAATGTCTTTCTCTTAATCTTCATCTTCTTGTGTGCTCCTTTGGACAACTCCTCCAGCGTGACGGGCAATTGTCGTTCGACCACCGAGACTTCCGGTGTTTGAGGTCGGGGTTGTCGGCCACCAAAAGAGCCACCGAATCCTCCAGCGCTCCTTCGAGGGCCACCACGGCCACCACCGAATGCACCGCCCAATAGGTTGAAAATATCTTCATCGTCTGCACCAGTAGCTCCGCCCCCACCTGCACCACCACGAGCGAAGCTGGAGAAGATGTCGTTGGGATCTGAAAAGCTGAAGCCTCCTTGACCACCGTTGGTACTGAAGTGGAATGAGCGAGTGCCACCGCCGCCGGGCATTCCACCAAAATTGAAGCCACCAGGCATACCTCCTGCGAACCCACCTCCAGGCATGCCGTCCATACCCTCAGCACCTGGAGGAGGAGCCTGTCCTCCTCTTAATAAGAACTCTAAGCCATATTGATCATACACCTTCCGCTTCTCTGGATCTGATAACACCTCATACGCTTGTGACACTTCTTTGAATTTTTCGGCTGCATTTGGGTTGTCTTTGTTTTTGTCCGGGTGGAACTTCAGTGCAGCTTTCCGGTATGCTTTCTTGATTTCACCTTGTGTGGCAGTAGGAGAGATTGAAAGGGCGTCGTAGAGTTTGGTTTCTGCTACCATGTTGTAGGGTGTCTACTTTATGGTTGGTCGAGTGAATTGAGTTTATGTGAAAGGTTCTTTTGTGTCGTGAATGATTGAAAGACAAAGGATGGGAGGAATTAAAACATCAAAGAAAGAAGAGCAAGGCTGAACGACGGCAGAGAAAAGCCGGCTGCGTGATTTAGGCGTGTGGAGCAATAGAAGACTGAAGAGCCCAGATGAAGGATTCTTGCAATCTGCAGATCAGGATTTCAAGCTAGACACTTGTACAAGACGAGTACTGTATGTACGGGTACAGTGGCTTGCATGGAAAGGTGAGCAGCCGTGAAAAGAGAGTGCTAAGGTGACTTGGAGTGCTCGAAGCGCAACTGGAAACTGGTGACATGCCCGCCTATGACATCGATCGTCATGGCCCACTGTTTTTGGAACCTTCGAGATGCTTCTATACCTCTCACGGTTAGCCTGGCGGATGTCTTGGCCTGTTCAGAGCCTTGCAAGGCCTCGTTCAACACTAAAGTACAAATGTACCGTATATCCAAAGTGCCTGTATCAGACACTTCACCTTACGTTCTCCAAGTGCCATTGCATGCTACCGCTCCTAGGACTGTCTCAGTGAACATATGCCAGACCCACCGACCGGTGATCACTGGAGATCTACGTTATATTTTTGAAACCTGAGAAGGAATCTCTGACGGGATTTCTTTTTCACCTTGTGCTCGAGTACTGAATGAGAATGATGAGTTTATGTCCGGAAAAAGGCCGATTGGAAGGGCCACTATTAGCCCATGTCCATCTCTTTTGTGCCTACTATGTATCAAATCCCATGCCGCTGATAGTACAGTATCTCAATATTTCCATCGTCCGTCCACTGTCTTCTTTCTCACCAGTGGCCTGATTGCCATCACTCCCGCTGCCAGAGCAACCACTGTCAACACAAGTTGTGGCTTGTTGAATCCCTTCCCTAGAATATCAAAAGCCATACTGGGGGTAATTTGCGTTCCAAACACATCATGTCCAAACGCAAACACCACACTGGTGCTTTCAAGGAGACTTGGTGATGCCATAACCTTCTTGATACCCATCAGCTCGCGTGAGTGTGTCAAGAACCATCTCGGGTCAAAGTCAAGCACCGGAGAATATCGTATCAACCCTTCTTCGCGTTCTGTGCTTGTAGGATCGCGATCCACCGGCCTTCGAGCGTCCAGGATCTCTCGTGGAATACCAACTACAGCATTTGACTCTGGTAATGTTGCCAGTAGCTGTCGGCTGGTGATGCCTTGGGTCGTCTGAGAAACGGCAAGATGTGAGATTGGTTGGCCGATGGTAAAAGCTTGGGAGATGACGTGAGGTTCAACACCAGCATCAGGGCCAAAGGATGAAAAGTTCGATTGGGCAGCCAATGCACCACGGTCATTAGCCGTAGATGACTCGTAAAGCTCAGAGATGATGATTTGGCTTGACACGGCGGATGTAGTAGGGTCTTGGCTCGTGAATGAATAAGCATACCAGTTCTCCGAGATGACGGCAGGCGTTTCAGATCGAGGGACCACTCCCTGGTGAGTTGAGGTGTGAAGGACGGTACCGGTCACGGCGTTGATCAAGTAAACCGTCAACGCAGTCTCCGATTGGGCAATCAATAGTGCGATATTGGGGGACAGATACTTGTAGAGAACAGATCTGTCGCCCAGTACTCTTCCAATCGACGCTACTGGGTCGTGCTCGGGTCTTGAAACAGCCTTGCTGATTTTGAATCCCTTCTGTGGTTGCAGAACCCAGGTCTTCTCGACAGACGAGCCGATAGTCCAACCAATGGCATTTCCATCTTCATCAAGTGTCACCACGACATTTCCTTCTAGGGGGTTGCTTGGGGCGAAGTCTGTGGCCGGGTGAGGGGTGCCATGTGAATCAATCTTGATCACTGCGGCTGCTGTGTTGCCGGGAATTTGAACAAGTTCGTCAATGGGAATAGCTCCACGCTGGTGCTCTATCAAGGTGCCTTGCGTAGCGTTTAGAACCACCAAAGAACCATCCGAAAGATACGCCGAAACGCGCCCCTCGGATACCGTGATGGATTTGATTTCGACTCCATTAGCCATCTGTGCAGTCACATCCTGTTGCCACTTGACCAACCCGCCGTTAGATGCATCGAGCGCGATCAACTCTTTGCGGCTTGTGCCTACCACAACTGTCTTTTTGCCCACGAGGCCTTTTCGCACGCTGGAGTCGGTGTCTGGAGATGGCGTAAGAATCGCGGCTGGGAGGGCTTGCAGATATTCTGGGAGGTATTGTAGATCGAGTAGGTGCCGTTTTAGCCGATGAACGTATGCTGTCAGAGGATTGACGGAGAGTTCCAAGTCGAGCTCCTCGGCTAAAGCATCTGGCCCTGCATCTTCGGTCCATGCAGCAATATTTGCATACGCAAGCATTTCCGGTCGAGCCCATTGTGCCTCTCCGTTACGGATCAAAGACCAAACTCCTTTTGTCGACACCTCTGCAACTCGAACAGCGTGGCTGGCTTTCCCCCGGCTCACAACTTCAGCAGTGGCATACACAGGATAGCCATCGCCTGGTGCAAGCGTGCTTGATCGTGGCCATCGGCCCAGTTGCCCGTGCGATTCTGAGGAATAGAGAAGAACTTCAGTCTCTGTGGAACGCACAAAGTACACAGATGCATCATTGCTGGTCGCAGCAAATGTGCTGTGTTCTTCGGTTGCTGGCAACGAGTATGCTTTCTTGACATCGCCAGACTTTGTGTTCACATGGTAGACCTCAGCCCAATGCCGTGTCTTTCCTTGCACATGCAGCAAGAAGTGAGCCGCGGCTGCTGGATGGCACGGATGATGAACGTTAACTCGCTCAATTTCTTCTCCCTTGTCCTCCAGTGATAGTGTGATAGCCTTCGAGCTTCCCAGCAGGTTAAACTTGATCGACTTGTACGGCTTCTCAGATGATAGTAGAAAGGGAAAGCTTGAGTGTGAAGCTGCAGCAAAATGTCCGTTGGTGCCCAGTGCCTCGGAATCCACAGCAACACTGCTGGATTCAACCTCGTGACCGGTAACACTGTCCAAGGTGATGACCCTCGCTTTGCTACCAGCTAAGAGACCATGAGATTTTGAAACATAGTAGATGAGTTTTCCTGATGTGACGATCGACGCAGATGCGCCTTCGGTGTGGCTTGAGTCTGTATGCTGCCACTTGACGCCGCTTCCATCTCCAGCCAGGCAGTAAATGGTTGCGTGTGCTGTTGAAGTGGTTGGCACGGTCAAAACCACAATATCCTGCGAAGCGCCGCCAACGCTCGTTTCGAGGGCCGGAACAGCCTGCACACCTGAGATCTCCGCTCCAGCAGCAAATGTATGTTCCCACACAAGCTTGCCATCCAAAGCATTCCAACTAGTAACTGTTTGCCCGTGTCCGCTGATGATCTGGCCGTCATTTTCTGATAACGTCAAATAAGAGCTTGCAGCATTCTCTACTGGCTGGCCTGCCAATGCTTGCCGCCACAGTAGAGAGCCATCTTTAGGGTTCACGGCACCTAGCACTGCCTTGTCGGAGACCGTGTAAAGAAGGGATGCGTTTGTAGAGGACTGAGGTTTGCGGAAAAAAGTGGCATGCGGTTGTGGCTCGCCTAGTAGGCTATATTGGTAATCTAGGTGGAAGGCTTCATCGGCGAAGATCGCTGTTGTTGTCGCAACTAGGGACGCGAGTATGGAGAGGACTCCATGCAGCCTCATCCTGTAATTATGGCGTGGGTGTCGTGGACATCCGTTGCTGATTTGACTGAGCCTCAATTGACTGCCCGCAGTGTGAGTAGTACTGTAGGTGGAAGATTAAATGACAGCGTGTTTGTGTCTTTTGAAATTGATAGAGGAGCTACGTATCTAGATCTAGCGCTACGGAGGATGTAGTACGCAGTACAACTTGGTAGTATTCGTACGCAGTGAACACAGCACCGGCTTCGTTTTCACACTCCCCAGGATCTTTTGGTTCCATATCAATTCTGTCTTGGATATACTACTTCATCGCCGGCCAATATGGGAGAGATAAGCAAGAGCCCATCTCGTGAGGGTTATCGCCCCGAATGGCTGGCTGTAAGTTTGTCTTGATCGGTGTCCCCGCGCTGTACCATACGGATATCCACGATCCTGCAGATTGACAGATCATCCAGCTTGAAGATGCGTCGGGTGGCAGATATGTTATGACTGGAAACTTTGCAGTGGATGTTCCAACCTACGATGCCGTTTTCGCTGCCATGTCGAAACAGTGGCCCCAACTTCCTGAAGAAATGAAAGTCTGTGAGTGAGTTTCGACTTTGATACTATATCCTGGCCAGGTCTTAGTTCTGTGTGTCCGACTTCTGACCAGTCTAAATTCAAGGGGACGAGAAAACCGATAGTGAGCATGGCGGCCTCGACGTCCGGATTTACAGGCCAGCCTCGGACAGGCCTTTACCTCTCATGATATACTTTCCTGGCGGTGGCTACATTGCAGGCAATTTGGACACTGAAGACGCTCACTGCCGAATTTTCGCTACAAAGACTCCATGTTTGGTCATCAGTGTCAACTATCCCAAGGTACCAACCGTCAAACTCGACGATATAATCAACCTTGGATGTCTGGTAGTGCCATGGGTCAGTCTCGTGTCCGCCGTCCACGGAGGTTTACTAAGCTGTCCACCTAGTGTCAGGAGAAAGCTAAAGAATTGGGCGACGATCCGTCCAAAACTATTCTATGCGGAGGCTCAGCTGGTGCCTTTTTATCGGCCCAGGTTGCCTATCGATTCATGGCTGACGGCGACCATACCAGCATCACCGGCTGCGTGCTTTTGTTTGCAGTTGCCCTGCATTGGGAATACGATGGTAAATACAAGCACATGTATACTGCATGGGCTGAGAATGGCAATGCTGGCACTCCAGTTTTTGACCTAGAGCTTGCGAAATTCATTTGGTGTAAGTACTTGCCTCTCAGCAATTGGCTTGATTTGTGGTTGACATGGATAGCGCACTACAACATCGACTTCAGCAATCCACGTCATTTTCCACTCCTTGCAGATGACCTTTCCAGATTCCCTCCATGTTACATTGTCACGGCTGAGAAGGACTGCTTTCGAGACGATGGTACTGTTCTGGACTATCGTCTGCGGGAGAGTGGTGTTCGAAGCAAGCTTGACTACTACAAAGGTCTTCCACACTATTTCCACGCCTTTCCCCAGCTTGAAGTTGCACACGAAGCCATGGCAAAAGCGGTCGAAGGAGCACGGTTTGTCTTGGAGCAGTAGACAAGGTCTTTTCCGCTTTGATGTCGTATCAGCAGACCGAGTATTTGACCGTGCCACATCGACACTTGGAACATCTATGCAAATGACCATGATCAAGAGCCTTTTTTCCACCACCTGTTGCGGTTAGCTGTCAGTTGAACATCTGGCGCTTTCAATGACTACATTGCTCAATGGTGTCCAATCAACTCTCCAAACCATGGCGAGGTATAACTAAAATGGCAGCCCAACTCCGGGGCATTTCATTGCCCACAACCATGCGGTTTCGCCAATCTCATCAAAGACACAATCAGCTAATGGATCCGCTAGATAATTCTCCATGGCTTGCCAGGACGCGAATTGCCTAGGACGTACATATGTACTCCGTAGCTTCGAAACAAGAAATGGCACAGTAATCGATTGGTGAACGTCCTGTATAGTACTAGCACTCGTAGAGATGGCGGGCCTTTGGCATTCAAGCCGCCCGTGTTCCCGCCCTTGTTCCCGCCCGTCGTTTGAAGCCTATTGTACATATTCGGGGCGACTGGGGCTCCTCAGACACTTGCCTAGGCGTCACTCACTACCCCAAAGGGCCTCATCAGCCCTCCCGCCGCCCCTGTGATCACCCGGCAGGCCCCGTCAAACCTCAGCCACGAACGGCCCTAGTAACTAGTAGACGTGGTCTAATAAACAGAAGAACCCACTTCTCTTTTCGCTGCTGCGACTCAAGAGATTTCATTTCCATGGAATTGCTTGGGTGTTGGTTGTCCTGCTTCTTCTCTATCTCATTATTCACCAGAATCACCGCCACAAAGCCCTACAAGTGATTACTTGGAAACAGTCCATCGTCCCCTCGTCGACATTCAGCACACTGGGTGTCATTTGCGGGTCGGCGGGGATATCGACCGGGCTCATCTTCATTTTCTTCCCCTCTATCCTTTAAAGGGAACACGTACACGCCCCCCCTGTTGCTTTCAGCCGAGACGTGCGAGAAAGGTATAACTTCATTTCCTACGACAAGGCCTAGACAACGCAATGTGCCCGGAGGTCGAAGCGGTGGGCGAAGGCGAACACTCGGACGACATCGCCCCCGATCCTGTAAGTTGAGCCGCCCACCCTTGCACGCCACCGAAGCCATCAGCCCTGATGAAGTGTACATCAGCATATTGACGACGACCACGATTCTACGTACGGTGAAGATGCGTAAGTTCAGTAGCTGCAAGAGCGCAATAGACCATCAACACTAACACGGTCAAGCGTAACGGAAACAACATCAATCTCGTCGTGGATACATGATTACCGTGTTGAAAATGGCCGCACATATCACTCCTTCAAGGACGGCAAATACTGGTATGGTTCCCTTCCTACTGTTTCATTTCCATTCGTCAACTCTCTGGAACCGCTCGTTGATGCATCGAGGTCCGCGGATTGAAGCTGACCTTCGCCTGACCAGGGGATCGAATGACGAGGCTGCCAATGAACACCTCGACATAGGACACAACCTCTACACCAAGACACTCAACGACAAACTCTTCCTTGCCCCCATTGATCCCAACCCTTCTCAGATCCTCGACCTCGGCACCGGCACAGGCCTCTGGGCAATCGACGTCGCCGACTCCTACCCATCCGCCATCGTCATCGGAACCGACCTATCGCCCATCCAACCGTCCTGGGTGCCGCCGAACGTGCGTTTCGAAATCGACGACATGGAAGCCGAATGGACCTGTCAACCAAACTCTTTTGATCTCATCCACATCCGAGGGCTGCACGGCACGATCACCAACTGGCCGGCACTGTACAGGCAATGCATGACGGCGCTCAAACCGGGCGGCTGGCTCGAGCAAGCCGAGTACTCGGCCCAGTTTACCAGCGACGACGATACGATCCCACCCAACGGCGGCATCGATGCCTGGAACCGCGTCGGCCCCGAATGCCACAAGGTTCTGAACCGAGAGCTACAAGTGCTCGACGGCATGCGCTCACACATGCTCGTCGCGGGGTTCCAATCCGTAGCCGAACATCGATTCAAGTGGCCTATTGGGCCGTGGCCGCGACATCCCGACCTCAAAGCCCTGGGCGCCTGGGCGCGCGCCCATGTCGAGACGGGGCTGGAGAACTGGACCTTGCGCCTCCTCACGAGCGTCCTGGGATGGACGGTCGAGGAGGTTATAGTGCTTTGCGCAAATGTCAGGAGGGAGATTAGAAACCCCAGAGTCCATGCGATTCACAGGATGAATGTCGTCTACGGACAGAAACCAGGCGGATACCCGCCGGGTCACACTTGATGATGTCGACGATCGCTTGGCTCTCTCCAAGCCACAGCTTTAATGAGGTACTTGTTTCTTGGGGCGGTTCATATCTTCTTCCACTGCGGAGCAACAAATAGCTTTGGGCGATGTCTTTTTTTTTGTGGCATGGCGTTCTTTTCAAAAACATGCACACAATACCATTACGAGATTATGAGCGGCATTTCGGAGGATCTCTCAACTTCTTTTCAACCAGCGACACGTTTACGACTGGCTGTCATGCATGATTTTAGTGGGAAGGCGGGAAACTGTTGTTGTCGTTAGCGAGCGGATCATGTGTCAACTTCTTGCTCTGCCGTAACAGTCGGCACGATGACTGGTCATATATTCTTACATGTTTAACATTATATTACGATGATCAATGTCTCCGGGTATCACTCATAGGAGTATCACTTATAACTGGTGAAATGAATGAAAATGACAAGTCACCACCAGCAGGACGCATCTCCTCATCTAGGATCATGATTGTCACCTTTTCAGATTCCTACTGCTCCTCTTTCGCCGTGGCGGATGGGACCCATGTCGTCTCGCTCCTCGTCCTGAGTCTTTATCGGTTTCGGCGCCTTGACTAGATCAAATGGAGGTTCCTGGCTCTGATGGTCTTTGGCTGCTTCGGGCATGATAGGTCTTAGTGCCTTGAACCGAAGCGGAAAACTAGTCTCTCCGACCTGCTCTCGTCGCCACACAGCAAGAGGACCGGACCATAGAAAGAGAGCTCGGTCTGGTGCGACCTCTGACTCTGCAGTGGTGGTGGTAGTGGTGGTGTCGAAGGCTTTTTTATGTCTTGCCTCTAGTATGGGAAGAGAAGTCACCATGCCGTCGTCCTTCCAGCATTCCAGGAACAGTGTGTGCGGTTTGCGCCGGGCTTGGGACTTGAAATTCCTGCTGAGACCTTCGTGGACTCGAGCAGCCTGTTGCGCCCCGCCAAGTTCCATGACGAGAAGTCTGGCGCCGACGGCGTCGAAGATGCGTGTGAGAGGCCAGTAGAACAGATCGCCCGAGTGTACGGACGGACTGCTCTCGGGCACCAGCGCGGTCTTGGGTTCGAATTTGCGGACGCTGGGTTCTGTGGTTCCGCCTGGCGCGTAGTCTCTTTCGGAGATGTAAGGTGGGTTGCTTATGACTACGTCCCAGGGTGCATCGGGGTCGACATTGCCATCATCTTCACGCTCATGATCAGTCTCATCAGCATTTGCAGGTCCAATTTCAGTCTTCTGGTTGAAAGTTCTTCGAGGGCGTGGATCACGTCGGCTCTTGGTGTCTAGTGCCACCCTGAGAACGTCCTGGTGCATGAAGGAGATGTCGGTCGTTGCGTCTGGATGCAGAAGGCCTTTGAAGACGTTGTGGTGAAGGTTTCGATTTGCGACTTCGAGTGCAGTGGCGTGGTAGTCGACACCGACGATCTCCAGATCGACTGCGGGTGGCCAGTAGTGTTCGCTGGGTCTAGAAGAGGAGGGATTTGGTGGTTTGAGAATGGAGTGGAGGAGGAGCGCTATGCAGCCGCTTCCTGTGCATAGGTCTAGAATCCTGAGTTTGCGGCGGATTTCTGGCTCATGGTGACCGCCGTCTTGGTCTGTTGCGCGAACAGCAGATACAAGAAGACTTGCGATGTGTTCGGTGTATGCTTCGGTTTCAGGCCGCGGGATTAGTACCGTGTTGGGAGTTAGGATTTCCAGATTGCCGAAGGGTTGGTTTCCGAGTATATGCTGCAATGGCTTGCCGCGCGATCTGTCGTAGACAGCTTTCGATAAGAACTTCCGAATCAGATGGCCGGTGCCCTCCTGCATGCGGTATGAAACGGCGCCTTTGCGTGAGGAGGAGCCATCAACGCTAGGGTCTGACTCTGGTGTGGCATTGTCTTTGGACTTTGACAGGTTTCTGCGTGCTGCTCGTCTCTGAGCACCTTTACTCTTCTCCTTTCCTGGTGACGCTTCATTTTTCCGGCTGCCTTTCGGGGAAGTTTTGTACTTTCTCACGGAATGGTTCGTTGTTTCCCTAGAACCCAAAGTCGGTTGTGCTGCCCGAGTACTATGACTTGTACAGAAGGTCCGCTCCGCCACAGTCCCTCTCGAAGGCACTTTAGCCTGCGTGTGCCCGGTCAAGTTACTCCGCGAGATCCTCGCTCCACAATGGTCTATTAGATTGTGTTCCCTCCGATTGCCAGACCACGGTCTCTCTTTATGGGGCCTTCGTCTTTTGGAAGTAACGGTCTCTTGAGCATATTCTTCGAGCCATCGGAGCTCGTTTCGAGCAGAGGGTAAATCTCGACATACTCGAAGCAGAAGTGGTAGGAATGGGTTCTCGTGAGCGGCCCGTCGAATTAGAGCAGGAGGAAGACGTGTCATCTGTTTGCATGACCTTCATGCAGGACTCGTGTAGATTAAATGAAATGTCGTGAATGGGAGTTGGAGAACATTTACTCGTGGTGTACAGCCTCTTGTCAGACCGCTTTATGTTTGCTGTTGCTCGCCGAGATAGATTCTGTCAGACAAAACAACTTCGTTCTGCCCCGGATCGGGGGAATGTTGATGTGGATTACCATTCAACGACCTTCCTCCTCGCAATGACTCTAGATACTATTTTATTGCAGGCGTCCTGCATCATGCCAAACTCAGGTAATGTATTTTACATCTCAACAAACTTTCCGCTTTCAACGACTTCAGGGATGCCTTAGCACGGGCATCAAAGTTCAGGCCAAATAACGGTGAGTAATCGTTGGACCTGAGAAGGTCGCAGGGTGGTATAAATACATCCGCGCATGTGGGCGTACGACGACAATCAGCGACGAGGAACGAAATGGATCATCCTCTGAGCACACTCACCTGACCTTCTCGCTCTGACGTTGCTAACTAAACACACTCTCATTATGGGCTATGTAGAGACGTGCTGCATTTGCGGACTGTCAATTGATTCTGCATTTAAAAGCATACAAGATGAGTGGATGGCGGACTACCAAGAACACGAATATCCTCGTCTGGATTGTGATGGTTGAGGCTCCCATACTCCTTCACAACCAGTATGCTGACAATATTTTGGATTAGATTGGACGCATCGAGTCTGTTGGACCATTGCTGAAAACCATCCTCATTTTAATGACTGTGAAGTTGAACGCTTCCGCCAATGTGCACAAGGGTCGATCGCATTCTGTGAGACTCTGTCGACAACAGCAAGCCCAGAGCTGGACTTAGAACGCCATTACCTGTGCAATACAAAGATAGCCTCAAGAATGAGCCGTTCCACCATCGAGAGACTCCCCGAAGATATCATCGAGAGTATCTTCAGAGAGCTAACCGACTTCATCGATGTCAGCAATCTCGCTGTGTATCTGAACTATTTTCCAAGCCCGCACGAAACGATGATCCGAATATTCGGTACCAAGGTCCCTGAAAACGCAAAATTCCACCACCAGAAGATATTGACAAGCCTAGCGTTGTCAAACCAAATATCTGAGTCAATGTGGAATTATCGCTCAGTATACAGACGCGCCGAGCAGATCATTAGCCTCTGCCTTAAGCAGGTCGAAGGTGGTATTGACACAGAGCCTCGAGTTGAGAGCAAGTCACAGCGAACCCATAACAATATGGCCATCGCCTCGTCAACACTAAAGCTTTATTTTACTCAATTCCCCAAGACGTGTGTTCTGACAGGCATTGGATGTGCAGGGCAGTTCATTGGTTGTAAGTCCGGCTGTGCGCAGATAGTACAGCTTTCAGCGGGCGGTAAACTATACTACGCATCTTGTGAAAACTCCATTGTTGCGGTGCGTGACTCGTCTTTCTCTAATGAAGAATTGGGGAGCTACCAAACATTCACCGAAATCAACACTACTATAGGATCTCTTCTAACCGTGGACTTCGATGTGAGTGCCGCCTCCCCTTCCTCTCCCTGATTTGCGCCGCCTTTGCTTTGGTACTAACGAGATTACAGACATTCAAAATCACCCGACTTGCAAGCGTTGAAAAACGTGCCGAACCATTCAACCTGCAGACGTGGACTTGGGCCTCTAAATTCCCGGATTTCCACTACATCCCAAGGATGATTTTCCCTCCTCAAGGCCAGAAAGTCTGGGAGCATTTGTCCCTCAGCAGTGTGCGACGATTCCATGCGTTTGTAACCAACGAACTTCGCCTGACAGGGCTCGCGATTGAGCATACAGACCATACCTGGGCAGCAATTGGAACTACCGATCGTACTGTCAACATGTTGACTCTAAGTATGGGACTCGAACTTGACTGCTACCCCGATGGCTATGATTCCCTCATCGGCGTACAATTCGCAAGGCTAGCTGAGTCTTGTCAACTAGGTGTTAAAGTGAGCAAAGTTAGCTTTCCTGGAGGGAAGTTGCTGAATTATCTTAGATCATCTCAAAGCGATCTTGTTTGATCATTGGACAGGGTATCCTTTTCAGCCAGTCGGCAGTAGAAGCGTTAGCACTTGTCTTCGACAAGCGGCCGCGTGGTGGGATACCATTGGCTTCAGGGGCTGCAATCCTCGATTCCAAAATTCCGAACACAGTCTTGCCAGACTCTAAGGAAGTTCAGATGCTCTCAGACTCAATTACACCCGAGATTCAGTCCGGCATGATCTCTTTCGAGGCCAATGTGAAGGAGACTACTGAGTTTATTGCATACTCTCTATCTAAAGATGACAGCACTATTTCAGGATTAACTTTGGCTTATCGGTCACAACCACCAGTTGTCCTTGGTCAAGCCCGATACGATCTCTGCAAACGACGCAAGAATGCCGACGACCAGATAGGACGAATTGATGTTCATTACCTGAAGCACTTTGGCGGGGAAACGGTGAGCAGAATTTGTTTCTACCTAACTTCTGGAACCACAGTTGAATTGGGAGACACGCCTGGCGAATGGGTGGAACAAATCGTCGTATCCAAGGTTTGTCCCTTCCCTCCAACCACCCTTGAGCAAGACACAAATGGGATTGACACATGCTTCTAGGCCGACGCTATCTTGATCTTTCGATCTAGCCCCTCTCATTCAGAAATTTCGATCAAGTGATAGCTGGTAATATTTGACTGCATTGGCCAGGCGCCGAGAATTTCGAATACCCGTCTCGTATGAAGGGATCATTTCCATTCCCAAGAGTCACGGCTTCTACAGAAGCCTAGCGATATCCTGACCTCGGTGACGACTCCAGCCCGAACATCTGCTCTTGCTCCTGCTCCGGAGAGTGCGACCTCTGCGTTTTCTCCATCACGCTCCCTCCCAGATCAGTGTCATACTGCAGAACCTCACGATGCGTGAGAGCCTGAGAGAGTGGATCAATGGGCACGAAAGTGTCGACGAAATGGCCAATAGGGTTAGGAAGGGCGAATTCAAAGAGCCGAGTCCCAGTAAAGCATCGATCTGTAATCCCGGAAGTGATGAATCCTCTAGCTCTCTGCCCTAGGCAAAGTCGCGTTGTCCTACAGGGATATGGTACATAAAGGCTGTGAAAAGCAGGAGATGTCACGGCTCGTTTTTCCTTAGCCAAGGGACGGATATCATAGAAAAATGTTGGGGCACATGTCACGAAGACCAGACATGCAGTAGACAATGGCCACCAAGAGCCGTGACAGGCTTGATCGAGGATGAGCTGTACCTTATAGGGTAGCCAGTACGGAGCCGCTGTTGTACCTGACATGGAAGATGCATTCGATAGTGCCTCCCCGCTTGATGTGGCTGCTGTCGACTACTGCTTCCATCCGGATTCCCGACGCCGTCTTCCCTGCTGGATGGGATCAAGACATTCTGGCCACGAGAACCAACTCCTCGATAGGACCAGAGAAGCGAGCTCCGAGAAATGCTCATATCTGCGGATCTCTTTGCTGTAGTGCCACCCACCCCACACCTCAGACATTGCACAACAGGATCGCCGTGGAACGGGTGATAGTGATGGTAATGGCAGGCATTCCCTCTCGCTGACGACTCAAGGCCCATGTCCCACGTCGGTGCGTGGCCGTGCAGACTTGGATCGTATGCGGGCAGCGCGTGGAAGAAGGTGACGGCGAAAAGGCGAAGCCAGAAAAGGGGGCGGGATTGGCGCAGTCAGCCTAGCGAGCCTTCACCGCTCTTCTCGACCTCATTCTTGAATCCCTCCACGACAATGCGAGCAGGGCTTTCTAGCGACCAGCTACACCGATATTCTCCTCCTCATCCTCTCCACCGTCTTGGGTTCCAGGTACGAAGCCGGGGTCAGGGTGAGCCGGATGCACGATTTCTCCTGGCTGCATGACCTAGCCGGTAGTTGCACCATCAGGCCAGGCCTAGTACGACACCGATATTCTGGTTCGGTCTGTGAGTCAACGTATGCCTCGCACTGGGGCTCTGCATGGAACTGTGCTGTGAATTGCAATGGAAACCACTAAAGTCCTCTGGTCTGCGCTTTGGACCGCGTCTGAGGAATGGCATCGCAACGCCACGGAGTCACCGCATTTTGACAGCGTACACAATAAGGAAACACAAAGCTGATCTTCCTACCCGATATCTGTTTCGGGTCAGCTATATGTGAGACGGTTTGATGTGTTTCATGTGATTCGACGGGTAGGCGCAACACGTCTGCACACCTGCACGCCTCACTCTGACTTTGTATCCTGGCACCCAAAAGACTTGGTCTCGGATATCGCTGAACGAATCTATATATCACCTGCCCTTGCCTGTTGACTTTTGGATTTTTCTCCATATCCGTTTTGCATCTCCTACCTGACATTTGTCTCATACAACAACACAGGACGCTAGGGTCAGATCTGCCTCTTATTGGAATCATCAACCATGACAGCAAACGCCGAATCACGATATCAAAACATCATGGAATTACCTGTCGACTTGGGCCGCGGCCATTACGATGTCACTGGGATCCTCAAGCCCATGGGTCCCCAGAGACCGTCGCCAAAGTAACGAAAAGAACTCGCATCGGACTCCGTATTGACGGCTAGTTGCCGTCAGTCGAAGTCTGATCCTCCCCATTACTGTCTGTCGGTGGCTTGTACCCTCTTCCTCGAACACCTGCCTTCGGACAGTAGTGCTCGAGGCGTCCACTGTCGACATACGGAGGATGGGGTTCCGACACATAGCTTTCCTGCATCTCATCAAGACCATGGAGACCACAACAAATCACCTAGCTCTTCCTGCATGGCCAACGAAATTGGAAAACATCTGACATCTCCTCACCTGTTCTCATGCCGCACCACACAGGCGGTCAAAAGTATAACAACCATCTCCAGACTTCAGATATTCACCGCATCGAGTTTGATACACCAATCCTACCCTGCCTTACTTCCTGTCGGTCAGTCGGCCTGACGTTGCCGGTTCGACTCATCAACCACTCTGGTCAAGTCTCGCACAGACCAAACCTAGTCAGCAACCCCGGATCTTGTGATGGGTGTAAGATGGACGATGCCACCTCATGACTTGGCCACCAACTTCACACCGACAGGATGACTGCATGTAATGTACAACGCACTATGTCTTTGACCAAGGTCAGCTGGGGGTGTGTGCTCGCATTCGTTACCGGTAGAGGTATCTATCCATCGTACAATACTCATCTCAATCGAGTCCATAGGTCGCCTTCTGGGTGGTCAAGAAGAGCAAAACCATGATGCTAATTCTGTTCTGCGCTTGAGCCCAAGATCGAAAAGCTGAATCATAAGAGAGTTGCACTGCCCACATGAATGCTTTTGAAATGGTTAGATCGAATCGAATTTGAGACTTGCAGTAGTTATTAGGCCTGGTCAGGTCAGATCAGATCAGTCGAAAAGTCGAAAATGTACGATGACATAACACACACACACACGGCGGATTCCTCGCATTGCCACCCCGTCGTGGTGGACAGATACAGTACAGTACAGTATGGTATGCACCTCCCATCTCAGCCTCAATCTTCAGCCTGATCAGCCCCGGATGGGGGGAGGGGTTTGTTTCTTTTGTTGCTCGTACAGTATGTTTCTTTCTTCGTTGTTTGCATGCATGCAATTGTTCTATTGGTGTCTCCCTCCACCCCGTCTCTCGAATGACCTGTACTCCGTGTACGTGATTTTGGCCATGGAGTCAAGTCAGCAGGCTATCTATCCCAAATGCCCTTCCTCACTCGACTTCAATCACTTGGGGTTTTGTGTATACCTTGGCTATCATACTCTGTAATCATACTCCGTGATCATACTTGGTTGCATACCTTGGCTAGCATACTCCGAAATCATACTCTGTAATCATACTTGGTTTTCTGTACCGAGGGTGTTCTGTACTCTGTCCCGGTGATCGAGCATCGAGGTCAGGTCATACAGAAGGGGGAGGACCCAAGAACACACAATGTTATGGCCTTCCCCATCGCCGCCGCCGCCGCCGCCGCCCGAAATCCATTTTTTTTTTCGTCCCACGTTACCACGTTACCACGTCAGTACGTGAGTACTCGATCCTCGTACGTTTCCAGCGGTCATCTTCAGCTGATACAAGGGATCGGTTTCACAGCCTAGGGTATCTACGGAGTCAGGGGCAAGTCAATTGTCCCCCCCACGGCCCTTTTTGCTATCGTATGGTGAGAGGGCGAGATGGCGAGATGGCGCTGTGGCTTTGGCACTTGTTCAATCCGCCCCGTTCATGTGAGACGTCTCTCGGCACACGTATACGTATATACCTACATACGTGTATACGCTGTACGTGTATACTTTGATACCTCGACCCTTTGATATCAACGACACAAGAACACAAAGGGATGGATACCTAGATTAGTAAGTGGAACAAAGGTGTTGAGATGAAAGATGAAACAATCGAATTCGCTATATGGGGTATCATGATCTATTTTTCCACACCTCGTAAACGTCCTCAAACTCCTCACTTATAGTAGCAAGAAAGGGGGAATAAAAAAGGAAGGCAAAACTGGAGAGTGAAAAACCCATGTGTGACTTTTTGATAACTTGAATGCCGCTGAAGCTGGGACCGATCCCGTGCAGTGCAAAAATGGGATTCGTTGGAGGTTATGGTGTTGACAGGCCGATTAGACAAGGGAGAAAAGTCAGTAAGTCATGGAACACAAGTCATGCCTCGTGTACCATCAATCATGACCTTTCCAATCTTGAAATCTCACTCCTCAAAACCGCAATCACACTATCAGCCGCAGCTTCAATCTTGCCTCGTTCACCGTTGGTCAATTGGCCCAGTACCCATGCACTCACGTCGTCCTTTTCGCGGGATTGAGGTCGTCCGATCCCGATGCCGAGTTTGATAAACCGGTCGCCCATGGATGGCAAAAAGCCAGCAGACTTGAAAGAGGCTTGTATTGACTTTATCCCGTTGTGGCCCTTGGCACTGGTCTCGCCGCGACGAAGCTTGACGGTCCCGAGTGAAGATTCGAGTTCGTCGTGCAACACCACCAGCGCAGTGAGGATGTCTGGCGACGCGCTACCCGCTGCGTTCAGAGTATTAAATTGTTTCCATGCCTTGAGCGTGCCGGTGCCCGAGACGTTCATCATGCTTGCGCTCTGCCAGAGTGTGTATTCTGCCATGTCCCTATCTGAACCTAGGCTGACGCTGCCTGACCCCAGCACCTTGCTCCGCGATAAAGGTGGCAGGGTCATGTGTGTGGATAAGCTCTTGAGAACGATGTGTCCGGCCGAATGTCGTGTAGTGTGGTATGGTGGGGGGTTGCCGATGGATGCGATCAGCAGTCGAACCTGTCGAGCTGGTGATGGGGGCATCGTGGAGGGGAGATGTTTCGGGCGGCGGATGCGTAGAGGAGATGGGATGATTGGGGAGCCGCCGACGACAGCGTCTGCACTCGGGACGCTCGAGGGAGGAGTGGTGGTAGTTATGGGTGTTGTCGGGGGCTTGACCGCTTTACGTTTGACATGTTTGCGTTGCGGTTGAGGGTGTGCGATGAGCAGGGGGGCAGGTTTGGGGACAAAATGATCGTGGTCGTCAACTGGTTCGGCCCAGAAGAGATTGTTGTCGGAGTCGTGGTACTGGACAAAGGTCTCGCGGGAGAAGACTTCGCTGTGCGAGTGTGCTGCGGCGTGGGAGTTAGTCATGGCTGCGATCCTGTTGTCGAGCAGGAATAGTCGGGGAAATATTGTGAGTGCTGCTTACCTCTCGAAATAAAAGAGTGACAAGGAGTTGGGCCTTTTGTATCTAGGTAGAGAACGACAAGTCTTTGGGCTGTACAATGGGAATCGTCCAAAAAGTTGACAAAGCCAGTGCTGAACAATCCAAAAGCCCTCGAGTCATTTTCCGGACAAGGCCACAGGAGTCACTATGCCGTTTTCGGCGGGGAAAATGCCACGTGACTTGATAGGTACCGGTACTCCCACACTTGAACAATGGGTGTCTTCGCTTTGCCGTGGTATGCTGTCGATTGAAGAGTGTTTCTGTATTCTGAGAAGAACCTGATGGCTGTGCTCAACCATCGTACCGCCGTTGCGTCACATCCAGCTTCGCGATTTCATCCTCAATCTCATCGTCGTCCAGAGGATACAACCGATCCAAAGCCCAGTCAGTTCCCGGATCGCGAGTCGGTTGCGCGTGTGATTGAATGATTCCATCACTGGAGGAAGGGGCCGACTTTTCAGCATCGATCTCTTTATCTCTTGCCGACGCATCACTCTCTGAGGCTCCGGTTGTTGTCGCATCTCGGTTACTGCTGAGGGCATGTTTCTTTTGAAAGAGCGATGGCGTCCATGAGATCTTTCTCGAGCTTACTTCCTGAGCGTTCGACTGTCGTGATCGGGGCTGACTAGATAATGGAATTCCTCCAAGACTGTGTCCGTCCAATCTCGATGGAGCTCCCTCTTGCATGCGATTTGCGGTAGAGTCGCCCAAAAAAGACCTGAGATGGAACACTCTTCGAATCAGCGCCCAGCTGTAAGGCATGTTGCTAACAATCATGGCCGTGCTTGCCTCTCGACAGTACCAATAGACCCACTCGGAGCTGTATGGGTGTTTGAAGCTGGCCACTTTACTCAAGATGGCGCATATCATGGTGAAAATGCCCAAACTGAACGGAAAGACCAACAGGAGTTTTCGTTTGAATTCGAGATGTGAAGCTAGGAACATGGGCAGGGGGATCGAGAGGATCAGGATGTCGCTGGTCAAATTGAAGGTCAGGTTCATGATGAGATGGTGCAGCGCGGTAGTGCATTGCGTATTGTCGGTCGGGGTTTGCCAGTATTCATGAAACGGTCGACACCAGACGCCAAAATAGAAGATCTCCATGACGATGTAAGTCACCAGGACGTACACGGCGGCGCATTTGACCACCAGGGCTTGCTTCAGGTTCTTGGTGATTCTCCAGTAAAGAAGTAACAGACAGATCTTGGTTCCCCACTGGACGGCGCACATGCATTGCTCGACGAGAAGGACCGTCTTTGCGCCCCATGTCCTCGTGGAGATTTCGTGGGGAGTCAGTTCAACTGGATGAGCGGGATCGATGAGATTGGTCGACACCGTCAGGTCGATGTTGAGGAATACGATGAGGATAGTGTAGAGGCATGTCAAGAACACCATCAAGAAATCCTCGACTTGAAGGCGAAGTACCGACTTGAAATGCAGCAATCTCGCGACGCTAATGACATGAGAAGTCAGCCTTCAGCCATCATCCATCAGATAGGGTGATGAGGTTTGATTGAGAGAGAATGATACACATACATCCGCGCAATGACGGTGCACACGGTGACCGAGTACCATATCCATGATTCGACGCGAAAAGCGGTCATGGTAACCGTGACCTGATTGACAATGTCGTCGTCGCAAACGTTTGGTTTAATGAGGATTGATTGAACGTCGCCGGTGATGTTCAAAGGTGTTTTGTCGCCACGATTTCGCGCTGTCTGGCATGACTAGCTAGGTCGCTGAGGCGCGTAGCAGGGCGGTCAAAGTCGAGTCGGCGAGTTAATTGTGCGTGTTGTAACACGGTTGGACACAGGCGTTGTCGTTGTCGTTTGTGTGGTTCAGATCTCACCCATGGACAGAATTTACCGAGTCTTGGAAGAAGGTCGGAGTGAGAAATGGTGAACGATCACGGGCGTACTGTAAAGTAGCGAGTCGAGACAGGCTTCTCTTGTCTTTGTTCAGTGAGAGATGGTGCGATAGGTGCGATCCCCCAGGGACGGCAGAGTGTGGGTATTCGCTATCACTAGCCCCGACGGGCGGAGGAGGGTTGCAAACATCGAGACGATCACCGTGATTAACTAGAGGGCAGAAACCCATCGCAACTTGGCTGATACAGTGATACACTACCCTGTGAATTTGCCATTATCAGGACCCTGGTCCCTTTAGGTTCGCTTTCGGGAGTCCTTGTTCTGAGGTGCTTTCCGAGGCCGCAATGGCCGGTGATTGAGGGATTCGGGGGGGCTAGACGACGCCACGAAACATCACAATCAATCAATTCCAGGCGAAAGCACGGCATGGATAACGCTTCACGCCGTTTCTGACAGTGAGTAATGGTATTGTGTCTGGAACAGTGTCATTGTCTTCCAAGGCGACAATGGCGATTGTACAGAGTATGTATGCGGCTAGGACTCGGACGAGACTCGCTGCGCTTATCTACAGTACATACTCGTCAACACCTTGAAGACCAAGTACGGGAGGGTTTTACTATACAATAGGTAAGGTCGGCTTCATTGACACCCATGGTCCTGGATCTTAAGCGAGGCATTGGCTTTGATTAGCTTGAACTCACTTGACTGTCACCACAACTTCAAGCACTCCGTCCCGATACCTGTTGCTGGTTAGGGTCAAGGTGTCTGTGCGAGTCCCTATTATATTTTACTTACAATACCACAATCACAAAAGCAATCAGATTGTCGAGAGACTTTGACATAAAGAACTGACAATGTTCGGGCCATCGGACAACAAGCATCGGTAGGTTCAGTGGGCTGGTAAGCCACCAAAAGGCGTGTGTTGGTCAGGGTGAAAGCGCACGGTGCGTGCCCTTTTACGCCCTATTGATTGAGAGGGGGCAGGGAGGGCGTTTTGGGGCACCACCAAGGGTTCCAGGTTGTTACTTGGCCCCAGTACTTGTACGAGACCTGTTCAACACATTAGACGAGGTAGGGAAAGCTAGGTGCAGTACTCCGTACGCCTTAGATGTACGAAGTACACAAGGATACCTAATGCTGGTGGGAAGATTGAATTCAACTAATGTCAGCTTACAGAGAGTATCCATCCACCTCCCTAGGTACCCATTGTTACAAGTACACTGTGTACCCGTACCCATCAGCCAGAGCAGTACCAGGGTGAGATGGAGTTCTCGCATACTCTGATTACTCTTGACTTTGGATACTTACACCTCACGCCAGACCGTTCAAAACCATGATTGCTCTTTCGAGGGCGCTGCGCAGTTCTAGTGTCCTTCCAGAACAACACTATCTACAATCCTTACTGCTAACACGTGTGCTTTGAAAGGTACATGAACGGTACAGGCACAGACCTCGTCCATCCAACACACTGGCATGTCTCCAGAGATATTGTATCAGGACGTCAATCGATAAGGAGTATGGTCCTCACTTTCCACAGACTCCAGATGAAGGTCATCGACACGACTTTTGATTTCATTCCGTGTATGTATATGTAGATATACCTATTATTTCCCATACTTACTTCAATACATCCCAGCCAGCCGTTTTCGCATTTTCCAAATGAATGGAAGGGTATCGTAAAAATCTAAAAAGTACTGTGTCTGTGTGTGCTCATCAAATCCCTCTGGCCAGTATTGCATCAGGTTGTTTGGCCTTGCCCAAAAAGTCTCCCCTGAAGATTCCCAAAATCCCAAAAATGAATGTCATCCTTCGCTGCTCAATGCCAATGCCGCAATCCATACCAGATTATAGATGTATTATAAAACCGCCCAAGTTTTGACGTCGTCATGTGGTGTTGTGTCGAGGTAAGAATGAATGACAGCGCTGGTTCTTCAACGCCAAAAACAATGTCATGGATCGTTCTTCTTGTCGGTTTTCACCCCGTCGAACTTCTCAACTTTTTATTTGCGCTTCCTTGCATTCTGCGCATCGCCTCACGATGTAGATCCTGCATCTCGGGGCGTCTCATCATCTGGTCCATCGCAAGCTGCTTCCGCTGCTCCTCGCTGCGCTGGTACTCCTCGATCCGTCGCTGGTTTTCTTGTTGCATTCTCAACCGTGCTCTGCCATTCTCCGCTGCAGAAGCCTCGATGCCGTCACGAGCCTTATGCTGCTGCTGCGTCAATCGCCAGTCAGCCAGCAGCGACTCACGTTTCTGCGCTTCCTTTCTGACGTCTCGTTGAGCTGGCTGGTGAGACTCGTAGCTGACCATTCGCGTACCGGATGGACGCTCGAGTCTTTGATCTTGTTGACTCTGTAATCTCTGAAGTTGTGCGGCGTCGTATGGAGTTCCACCGTATGGACGTTGCGCACCGTGAGCCGAGTACGGCGTGCGACTGCCCGAGCCAGAACTGGTGGCAGAATCTCGGCATGTGGGCATCATATACGGTGACCCTGCACTTGAGCGACGGCCAGCAGGCGTTGGTGCTCCAAACTCGCTCGGAATGTTTTCCATGATGGGCATGGTGACGAGAGAGGTAGATGCAGAAGGATTGAAGGTACCCCGACTTGCTCTGTTGCCGGGAGCCTTGAGCGATTGCATCGAAGTAGACCGCGAGGGTGCTTTGATGGTACTCTGTCTCCATTCTTGATCGGAGAAGGATCTTTGAGGAGCGGGTGGGTGAGATGCAACACCTACACCGGTGTGACTGGCCCGGACCGATTGTAGGATCATCTCTACTTGCTGCCCATCCGCCGCACCTTCAGACACTGGAGGCTCTGTCTGTGGCATTGAAGCTACTCGAGCAACATGCGCCGGGGACTCTTCCGGCCCACCGCGCCCTTCGATCGATTCTGGCTCGTCGTAGATAGGTGCTTCTGCAGACGTGATATGCTTTGCCCATTCGTTCGTCCGGTATGACAAAACTACCGTCGATGTCTGGCTTGGAACTTGAGCTAGAGCAACCTTGGTGAGTGATTCAGCCGTCGAATCGGTCCCTTCAGATGCTTGAGAATCTGGAACTCTATCTTGGCCTTTGGTGTCCCCAACTGATGCCGTAGAACCACCAGCGATAATGGCTATCTGGGAAGCAGCGCGCCGTGATGTGCTTTCTGGGTTTCCAGCGTTACCTTCCGACGGTGTGCTTTCTGCTCGGGGAAAGTCTGCAGTCGAGCCTGACAGTATCGGCGAAAGCTCTTCGCCCTCAGCGAAGACCGGTGAGATGATGATCTCTGGTGGTCCGCCTGTCTTGTTCCCTGCATCAACGTCGAGCAACTTCACATCAAGCTCCTCATTATCTCCGTCCAGAGTGGCTGCAGCTGAAGATGCTCTACTCTGCGGCCTTTCAGAATCGACAAGATGTTCCTTGGAATGCGAAGCAAGAGGCGCATACCCCGAAGTCAAACGTTTTGTAAGTCCTGAACTTGATCGCCGAGATTGTCTCTTTGGCCTTGAGATCTCAACACCACTGTCAGATTTGCTGAGGGCTGATTTATCGTCCTCTTCTTCGGTCATTGGATTCAACGTCGTTGAAGACACGGACAGATCGCCACTTTGTTTATGTTCATCTGCGGCGTGACCATCCTCAAGAGCTTGAAGAGCCTTGTGGCGTTCATTCAACGCCGCTTCCTCGCTACCTTCGTCCGCTTCTGGTATCACCTCCACAGTCACGGAGCTTTGGCGTTTGTCTTTCGAGCCGTAACCCGATTGAATTCTCCGAGAGCTGTAAGTATCCATTTCCAGGTTTGCTGTAGATGCCGAGGGGGTGGGAGGTTGGACTGCAAGAACAGAAACCGTCGAGTAACGTTTGTCGGCGTGCGTGTCCTGCCATAGAATCGTATTCCGCTTGCTGTTGAGCCTGTCACCATATTGCCTCTCCCAAGCCGACTTCTCGCGCTCATTTTGACGTTCGAGATGTCGTCCCAGTGCTGCTTCGATAGCCTGCTTCTGCTCGGTATCTTCCTGCTGCTCTGCCTCTTCTTTCCGCTGCTTGGACCTGATAATCTTCCACAACTTTATCTGAGACAGCAGGCCAATGATGGTGCAGATGACAATGACTGCAATCTCGACTTTCATGCCTCGCGTCAGTGGGTAAGTGTCGGTGCCAAGTGGGAATAGTCCATCATTGAGATTCCATATGTAGAACCAGAACTCTTTCATGCCAGACCTAACAAAGCAGTCAAGCCCGAGCACGAAAGCAGTAGCGCCGCCAAAGGCTGTTGATCCAATCAGGGCGTAAGGTCTGGTGTAGCTGGTCCAAGATAGTGACCATGCTACCAAGCTGAAAATGCCAATAAATGCACCCTTGCCGCCGGGACTGGTGACAAGTCCTCCCGGCTTCAGGACGAGAAGCCACATGCTGAAGCAAAATCCTCCCAAGAGGCAGCCAAAGCCTTCTGTGAATTCCTTGAACACCAGTGCGCCACCACCAAAGACCGCACCGGTCATGAAAATGGCCACGAAGAAGCCGCCTTGAACCGCATCACTAACGGGAGTACTCATGACAAAGTCGACCAAGGCCGTAGTCGCTATGCTTGCCAAGAAGCCGCACGACAGGAAGATCTGGATCAACCTGCTCTTTACGCCGATCAGGGCATATGTGGCGCCCAAAATGATCAGAAAGACGCCAGCAATGCCGAATGCTGGCGTGAGCCTAGGCTGGAGGGGTAGCTCATCGCTCTCCTTGGTTTTGGAGCCAGCTGTAGAGTTCGCGGGAGGAATAGTAGCTGTGGGTTCGGCAGATACTGCTGTGGACGAATGGCTCGCGACTGTTAAACTGGAAGTAAAGCCGGTTGTTACAGGTTGCGAGGAGGTGGTGTTCGAGCTTCCCTCTGTCGTCGCCGCGAGTGACGCTGGAAGGCTGCTCTGTGAGGCAGAAACACTTGTAGGGGAACTCGGAGAGTCTGTGGTCAAAGTTGGCAATGCCCCATTTGTTGGGTCTTGTCGCCTTTGTAGATCCGAGTTATCTAGACCTGCAGTGACCACTGGCAACGACCAGCTCAACAGTGTGAGTATGATGATGTGTAAAGACCGCATGTTGAACCTGACTCTGTAGTCGATGAGACGAGGCTGGCGCCCTGATTATGCAGGTTTCCGGCAACACCCCAGTTGCATTAAAAAGATGTCCGATGGTTACACCTCCACGTCAGCATGCGCCGTTTCCCTGGAACCACTGTGCATGAACGGAGCGAGGTCATGCAATGCCTGGCAGGAGAGAAGAGAGAAATACGAAGCTCAACTCAACAAAGACATGAAAAACGCTCAACAGGCTTGGATAGCTGAACCAAAAAAGAACTCTCACCTCTCCATTCTGGATAGCCACATACAACTGCGACAATGATTAAGAGGGCGGTGTGTCAGTAGAGAAAACTCGAAAATTGGGACCAGAGTCTTAAAGCTGGAAACCCCAGCAAGCAAAGGAGCATGATTGAAGCGTGATGCGGCAAGCCACCAGCTCCATGAAGGCACCTTTTGGGACATGACGAGCTCAAAGACGCAAGCGACGACAAGCGGAAAGGAAACGTGCCAGCTAGTGTCCGGAGAAGAGGCCCGCTAATGGTGAGATGTTGGCAAGGGTGTCGGATGAGCGCCAGCCAGGCAAGGACATGGGGGCAAATTTGGTTTCAATCAGGACTGTGGCCGGATCATCAGTACGTGGTTGGTGGTGATTGATGCGCGAGGTCCGACGGTGAGGTGCCAGCTATTTTTGTCCAACCTCATGAGGTCGACCTGCATACGTGATGCACGGAGGCGACGTAAAAGCACGGCATCGGCGGTGATATTTCCCAGGTCCTGCTAGCCAACAGATGCCGCTGCCACTGCTAGTAGGTGTGCTCTGAGGTTGCTGGTGCGCCCACATCCTCGGCCACAGTCTCGTAAAGGGATCCGGTCTTCGGTTACTACCCAGTCGATCAGGGTCCCGAGAAACAGTACTCTGTACTGGTGTTCATTTGTACGGAGTACTGTAGATTGGACTGTTGTGTTTCCAAAGTATGTACAATAATCCCTGGTGAAGCCGAGATTGGATGATGGTCTAGTTCAACAAGCTCGACAAAAGAAACGGGTTATTGGGTGATGATTTTCCGGGGAGACGTGGAAATTGAGCCTCTTTCAGGACTACAAGTCGGCGGATGCTCGAACTAGGCACTTACCGCGCCCATTTCAAGCCATCGAAAAGTTTGCGAAGGCCTAAGGAACTACGGAGTACGGACGAGCTATCCGTATCTACAGTACTGTACGGAGTACAACTGGGAGGTTTCTTATAGTAGCCCCCTACACTCCTGCCTCCCCGGCAGCTTCTTCCTGCACCACCTTTGGTCACAACGGAAGCATCGGACGATGTTTTCGAAAGCGATACGGCCTAAAGCCTCGTTCGCCTGTTGTGGCCTCGTGGGCTCCTGAAAAGTTGGCGAGAGGTGGGGATGTTGTACAACACCAGGGGTCTCCCTTGGTGCAATCCCGGCCTTTGCATTCTCCGCCCCGCTGTGACAATCACGTACTCCACGTTGGCCAGGTTCTCGAGGAACTGACCAAGGACATCTTCCTCTGTATTGATCATGAACACCGACTCGCTTCAAGCGTGTTATCTCCCAATGCAGCCCCTATCGATTGTTACGTCAAAATTACATCCGAGATGAGTGCATCTGACCCCGTGTTCTCCAACGAGATTTCAGGATGAACAACGTGTCTCATTCATTCATGGGAGATCAGGCGAAGGAAAGGGACCCCAAGGTGCAGGTCACAGGTCACACGAAAAGCTCTTCTACAGCAGACCAACATTGTGGGTATTGACTATCAGAAGTTTGAGCTCCGCTGGCGATCTCCCATCCTCTCTACGGGGGCCCATACAGGTCAGGGGTAAGAATTTACAATATTTTCATCATGCTACTCCGTACTCGCACTCATAACCGCATTAACGAGTACAATATGAGTAATGGAACCATAGCTGTATCTTGATCTTCAAGATCTTCATTGAGCATCCTGAATTGAGTTTCCACAGTCTCAATGTGCCCTTGTCGACTCTCTCGGGTCCAAATGCTTTTCGAGGGTAGCTTCCGGATTTCGCCCTACGGTATCCTATTGTAGAACACATTTAAGGACGTTGTGTGTGACAGCTGATGGAAGCGAGGCTTGGGAATTGATTCCGTGACTCCGATAATCCCTACAGATAATAAAGGCCTTACCATACAAGAGACGCTCCATGACAACCTATCCTGACTGCTTGTTTCTCCTCCTTGACATCCGATCAAGTTTCTTATCATCATGGCACAATATAGAGAGTGATTTCCCTGAGCCTACCTAGCTCCTGGTATGTAGAGAAGAGGGAAGTTCACTATGGAGAATATCAGGGAAGAGTGTCGGAGCCTCTCTCTCATTTCCTTGCACCAGCCCTGGTGGGACTTCGTCACCGCCATCCTGTCGACCATTATTCGTATCCATGAGTCTGGCAACGGGACACAATCGCTGCCCACCACCCTCAGGCGCTGGGTGCGGTGAAACGCCCTTCGAGATCTGCCTGCTCCTGGGGACCACCTTTCAACAAAGGGTTGAGTCGTGGCCATGGGATCCACAGAGAAGGTGCCTTGCCCTTTTTCTGTTCAACGCTAACGGTAAAGTTACCGCAGAAGTACATTGCATTCTCTCACAATGAAACAACCCCTTCTTCCATGAAGCTGGAAACTCTCTTTCAAGATGGACAAGTAAGATCGCCTCGTTTCTGGTTATAGGTCAAGCAGGCGCTTAAGCATCCAGCCACTGGTCTTCTGCCACGCGCCGCTGCAAAAGTTCTTGCTCAAGTGGCCTCCATGCAGCTTTGCACGATAGGCAGCTATCAGCCTCACAAGCGCCCTAGTCACTTTTCCTCCTCGCCGCCACTTCGTCCATCTGCTCATTCAACCTCTTCTCATGACTCTGGGCGTTCACAGAGGTCATGGCGCAGTCAGTTCCAGGCGTACGAGCTGTTGGCTGCCTCTCCAAGGTCGTCGACGACACAGGGCTCTGTTTACTGTCGCTCGATGGCGGTGGAGTCCGAGGTTTATCGACCCTGCATATCCTCAAGTGCATCATGAGACGGCTGAATAAACAACGCTCGGACAATGGACAGCCTACGCTCAAACCGTGTGAATTGTTTGACCTCATCGGAGGAACGAGTACAGGAGGGCATGTACAATCGCTTGTTTTGTCTTCTTCGGTTGCCATGCTAACACAGAATTCGACACAGTCTTATTGCCATTATGCTCGGTCGGCTCGAAATGGACATTGATGAGTGCATTGCGGCTTACAACGGCCTGATCAAACATGTATTTGAAAAGAAGGCGCATCGAATGCTGTTTGGTCTCTCAGGACGCATTCAGCCGCGATTTGACAGCGCAAAGCTCAAGACTGCAATCGAAGAGGTGATCGCCAGTCGAGGATACTCCCCGACAGAGCCCTTCAACGATGGCAAGTCTCGCGGATGTAGAGTGTTCGTACAAATTCGAGCATGGTTGGTGCTTTTTCTAAACGAATGCCTAGTTTTGTGTGCAGCGTCGAGCAAGACCTATATGGCATTAAGCGCCTTCGAAGTTACGACCATCCCCACGAATCAAACATTCCCGCCACGATCAGTGAAGCTGCCCTCGCGACGGCGGCCGCCACTAGCTTTTTTGAGCCTGTCTCGATTGGAGTGCGTCGCTTTATAGATGGAGGGTTTGGAGCAAATAATCCAGTGGGGGAGGTAGAACGAGAAGCATCTGATATTTGGTGTGCTGACACAGCCGAGTTGAAACCATTGGTCAAATGCTTCGTCTCCATCGGGACGGGAAACCCTGGCAAGAAGGCTGTCGAAGACAAGTTGCTGAGGTTCTTAACTCAGGACTTGACCAAAATCACTACGGACACAGAGCAGGCGGCCGAAGCATTCGAGTCGCGATGGAGACGCCACTACGACGAGAAGAGGTATTTTCGTTTCAGTGTCGAACAAGGTCTCCAAGACGTCGGCTTGGCTGAGTATAAAGAACAAGGTCGCATCGAGGCGGCCACTGACCAATATCTGCGCAGACAGCAGCAAGCCTCTCGAGTGCGAGATTGTGTTCTGAACCTCACGTCGAAAAAGAGTGTGTATCTTGAAGATTTTGCCTAGTAATGCAGAATTTGGTGGCTAATCTTGTGGTTAATGGATAACAGGGGCCATATTAGATGGCGAGGATCATGCAAGCCAGAGGCCTTGTCGCAAACGGGCTCGGATCGAATATGATCAGGAACATAATCTTGCTCTTTGTAATGACCGGAAGAGTACAAAATTCTCAACGCCGTCGTCAGATGCAAACTGACAAACTACTACAGATCAAAAATCTTCCGTCTGCTACTCCATTCCACCTGCGAATAAACGATTTGTCGGACGAGAAGGCACCATTGCACCCCTCCGCAAAAAGCTCTTTTCTTCAAAGGAGTTTGGAAAAGTAGCACTGTTCGGGCTCGGAGGCATTGGAAAGACGCAGATAGCTTTGCAATTGGCACACTGGACAAAAGCAAACGAGCCGAACTATTCAGTCTTCTGGGTCTCTGCGCTCAACAACGCAGCTTTTGTGCAAACATACACCGAAATTGGACGAAAGCTTGAAGTCCAAGAAACCAAAGGCGAGAACTTCATGAAATGTGTCAAACGTTTCCTTGAGTCTCCCGTTGCTGGTAAGTGGTTTATTGTGGTCGATAATGCTGATGACATGGAACTCTTTTTTGGCTCGTCCAACACTTCGGACGGGATTCTGCAGTATCTGCCAGACAGCGACAATGGGATGGTTCTCTTCACCACCCGCTCTAGGGAGGTGGCTTTAGCCTTGCGCAGCGACATGGTCGAGCTTAAAGAAATGACAGAAGATGAGGCCGAGAGTCTATTGGAGAAGTCCTTGATCGAAAAAGACCTTCTTAAGGATCGCAATGGGGTGAAGACTCTGCTTCGAGAGCTGACTTACCTGCCACTGGCGATCACTCAGGCGGCAGCATACCTCGACAGGAACCGAATAACAATTACCAAGTACATGGAACTGCTCAAGGGAACTGAGCAGGAGCTGGTTGCGCTGATGAGTCGAGAATTCCCCGACGCGACTCGGCACCCAGGATCACGACATGCTGTGGCCACCACGTGGGTCGTGTCGTTTAGCCAGATCAAAGACTTGGACCCGCCGGCTGCTGACTTGTTGTCGTATCTATCGTGTATCGAACCTAAAGCCATCCCGCTATCGATTCTGCCACCGCTTGAGTCAGAGGAGGCAATGATCCACGCGATGGGAACCCTCAAGGGCTATGCGTTCCTGGTGCAGCGTGGGGAAACTGAAATCTATGACATGCACAGTCTGGTGCACCTGGCTACGAGAATCTGGATAGGCAAAACTGATCTCATCACACAAGCGGAAACCAAGCTTTTTGAGCACCTGGCTCAAGTCTTTCCTTTGGCAACTACGAAGATAGAGATCAATGGCGGTTATATCTCCCGCATGCATCTCGTCTGCTCCGAGGAGAGAGAACGGTGGAGTTGAAGGAGAGGTACGAGCTCCTTCTTTACGCGGGTCTGTGTTTGCGGATGGACGGACGAATCAGAGAGGCTGTGACGTACTTAGAAGAGTGTTATCATTGGCAGCAGAATCATTTTCCTTCAGGCGATGAAAAACTCGGGACTTCACAGCAGGTGCTGGCGTTGGCATACCTTTCGGATGGACAAGCCACGAGGGCAGTTTGCTTGCTAGAAGAGGTACTCCAAATTAGGGAGCAGACGCTACCGAGGAATCATTCTGTTCGACTTGCGTCAGAACACATGTTGGCAACCGCATATATGGCGAATGGACAGGTCGAGAAGGCGTTGCAATTGCTCGAGAACGTGGTTCAGATTAGAGCACAAACGCTCGCCGAGGAAAATCCAGATCGACTAAGCTCGCAGGACGAGTTGGCAAGAGCATATCTAGCGGACGGACAGGTTAAGCGAGTGGTGCAATTCCTGGAGAAAATGGTTCAGATTAGAGCACGAACGCTCGCAGAGGATCACCCGAATCGACTAAACTCGCAGTACGTGTTGGCCAGTGCATATCTAGCGGACGGACAGGTTAAGCGAGCGGTGCAATTGCTAGAGAACGTGGTTCAAGTTGGAGCACGAACACTCACTGAGGATCACCCGAATCGACTGATATCGCAGCAAGTTCTGGCCGTTGCTCTATGGAAACTCGGAAAACATAATACAGCAGTGCAGATGATGACACATGTCGTGGAGATTTGCCAGCAGATATTTGATGAAAATCATCCATTTCGCAAAGATTCACAGGAGTGGTTGGCGATGTTCAAGAACAACATGCCTCGATGAGACACGGACAGCGGTGAGATAATGCAATCAGACGCTTGGACATAATGCTGTGTGAGCCGCCAAGTGTGCCATCATGAGCCTCAGGATGCTCCCATCAAAGATAGCAATGTGGAACTCACCATGGGCTTCTTCAAAAACATCCGATCCCGCTTGGTCTACAAAGGTCGTCCAGGAGATGCTGAGTCCAAGGACAGAAGCCTGCTTCTTTGAAGATCGAGTACTTTGCGAGCCATTTGACGATCACAGGACTAATTGATTCTCGAATGTCCAACCTCGATGCTTGCAGAGGCAATCTCCTGCTGTACAGACAGTCAACAGAGGCTGTTCCTGGACATCTCATGAGGCATATTTCGCAACTCTCTAATGCCAGCTGCTTAACAGAGGCAGCATTAACCCCGGCGAAGGATTTCCTGGAAAACAAAGGTGCTGAGCGCCTGGGCTGGGGAACGTGCAGGGTAGCTTCGAGTCTCGGAGGTGATTCTTCCGTCTAGCTTGTCAAGGTGATTGAAACTACGGTGCGGATACATCAACATTCCTCGATCCGGTGCGGAGGTAACTATGATGCCTTGGATCATGTGAATAGATGTGAAGGGACAGGGCACACGGTATTGGTCGAAAGTGAGTACTCTCCAGGATCAAGGGAAGGCATCTAGCCGGGTGACGAAATACACTCTGCACCGGACGGCTCAGTCTTTGTCGAGATGTATCTAATTCTCTAGCGACTTTTTATCGAGTATCCATCATTCAACTTCGACAGCGAGGCTGTCCCCATAGATTGAGAATCGCAGATCCGGATCAGGCTCTATACTGCAGGCGTCAAGTCAAGAACCCGAGTTATCGAGCTGGCCTCGTTGGCGAATAGTTAGGATCAGCTGTTACGTGGAGTAGTGCAGTTGCATGGGCCGAGCAACTGGAACCACGAGATTGATATGTATAGCAAATTAGCAATGACTGTCAACAGAGACATCGTTACCCGGCTACATCATACCATCAAAATCTTTTCAAGCAAACGCTTTCTCGACCGCCTCTGCCATCTCACCCAATGTGGAATACGATGCACCAAGCTCAATCAGCCCCTTGGCTTCCAGTTCCTCCCTGTTTCCACCCATGGCCGCATCTCCAGCATACCTCGCGATCCAAACAGCAGGTCTGAAACCAAGATCCTTGGCTGAGACGTGATCAATATCCAAGCTCTGCGCGACCATCAATGTCTCATCCTTGGAGATACCAAAGTCCGTCTTGAGCTTGTCGACAACATACTCATAGTTTCGCGGGTTCGGCTTATACGACCCAATGTTCTCGGCTGTGTAGATACCATCCCAATGCACGCCCTTCAACGGTCCAGCGAGGGTGCGTCCAAAAGACTCGTTGTCGACATTACTCAGCACGAACAGCTTATAGTGCTTTGCGAGTACTTTCATTGCCTCGACCGTATCGGGAAAGGCAGGCCACTCGCCTATACTCCTCCCGAACGCGACACGGTCGGCGTCGTCTGTTGGAACACCAAGAGCAGCTGCGATCCTGTCGTATACGGATTCCAGGATCTTAGGATACGCGAGTGTCGGGTTGTCGTGCTCCACGATCTTTTCGTTCGTGGCGTACATGCGAAGTAGGGTCTTGCGGGTTTCGGGACTATCATCCCGTCGAGGATTACCAGCTGGGAGCTTTTGACTGAGCTTGAGAAGTTGTGGGTAGATTCCAGATTCCCAGTCGATTAGAGTGGCGTAGATATCAAAGAATATTCCTTTGAAAGAGCGAAGGTCGAAGGATGACATTGTGGTTTATGGCTAAGTATTTGCTTACGACTCAGTACGGCTGAATGGGTAGAGGTGAACATTTCGCTTTTGGGAGCGAGTTCCAAGGTATATTAATACCATTGCTTCACATGCGAGTTGGCCGAGCACGCCCAATGACCACGCTGATCGCTCTATCACATTGTATGATGACACGGAGTATATGATGTTTGGGGAACAAATGGCAATTCATAGCGAAAACGATGCTAGTGTCGTTCGGGCCATAACCTTGTCAAAGGGTGTACGCCCCACATACTGCTCACCTTCGCGGGGAGACCCACATAATTGCGTGCAAGGCGAACATGAACTTCTGCTCACGTACGGTGAACTTGTTATTCGGCCATTTGACTAAGCATTAGACCTCTCTGCATATCGTATGCGAATCAGGTCCAGCGGAGCGAACGAATTCGAATGATGAAGGAGACAAACAGGCAGTCGACTCTGGGTCACAACAACCCAACAAGCATCCGCTGGCACACGCAAGTCAAGATAAGAAAGCTGGTGCCGATCTGACCCAAGCGGCTTCCAAGCGCACATCTGTGGATTTTGCCGATAGCAATAGCCACACAAAGCGGACAGAGCCCTGAATAGTGGTGGACATTAGGACCGCAGTCTAGCCGCTCCTCCCAGACATTTATTGCAGAGTACACCGAGAATGTGGATGTGACGAGAGGTTGTGGTATTTCTCGCGCACGTTGCAAGTATTTACATAGGAAGAGTCGCGTAAAAACCCCTGTCGTCCATATCCCGTTTTGATTAATCTGCTCGTCGCTTTGCTCGCCCTTTGGCTCACCTTCTGCTTTCCCAGAGTCTGCCTGTACACTTGGTCATCTCTCTTCTTGTTCTTCATTCATGCCTCAGCTCAACGAGTTGGGCACTGTTAGGTTGCGCCCGGGGAGTTTCCTGAGTCTGCCACTAGACGTACGAGCTCTGACTGGTGAGGTCAGCAGCTATGTTAGCAGGCTTCCCCGTGCTACGACTGGGCGTTGATGCGATGCTTAGGCACTATGTCAAAGAAACTACACACTGGAATTGAAGACTCTGTTCAGAGACACGTTTATCTGAAGACAGACAAGTACCTGAGCCCGAACCCTCATCCTTATCTAGATACTGGTCGAGATAACGTGAGTATGAAGGGAATCAAAAGCTGACTGACCCCTAAAGGGTGTATCTGAATTTCGCCTGAATCGGTAGACGTAATGGTCATCGATTGGGATAGGGCGGAGGCCCACAGGGAATTCGTGAAACTCCCAATCAATCGTGTAGAAGAGCGTGCCTCAAGTCATGGACCTACCTGGAGTAATCGGAAGAGATATTTAATGTGCCATGCCAACTTGACAGAGGTCCAGAATTGTTGAACACGCAGATTCACAAGACCTGTCGCGCCCAGGTATCATTCCCAAGTATGGCCGCTCCTCGTACAAATCAGTCAATGCTACACTCGTTACACTCTATCTCACTATGTTTAATCGGTACAGTCAGCAGCAGACTGGAAGTGCCATTGCACAAAAATACTTCAAAAAGAGATGCGCGCCTCTACAGTATTTACCCGCCGACGTCATCGGCGCCGTACTTCGCGCGCGATCACGTGGCGTCCCTTCACGCCTGCACTGTAGACGACATTGAACGCAGAATGTTCCTGAGCGTCAATGTATCAACGCTGAATAAAGTGGATTTGCAATGGCGTTGACCATCTACTCCTCTCATTTCTGTTCCCTCCTTGACTGATCGCGCAATGAAGGCTTCTGCTTATGGCCCAACATCATTCTTTCGACTACGAGCCTGTGAGCCGCTTCGCAGGTGCGAGCGCGACCATACGGCGACCAAGAGTAGGTGAACCCGGAAGGATACCATACCCGTTCGCTGGCTGAAGGACGTCAGGAAATTGCCTATTTCTCGTACGATGAAGACCACAAATTCAGGCTCGACGCATCCAGCCTCCGCTATTACTACCCTCCGAACTTGCCATGCGATCTCAGCAAAGGTTTCGATTCATTCAGACAGTTAGATGACACCGCCGATGACCATCTCGACGGCTTGCTAGAGGCCCTCATCGCTTATGAGAAAGAGAAGTCAGCAAAGACAGAGATAGACATTGTAACATGGCGCGGCATGATGACCAAGGTTCGGAGTACCGCACAACACGAACCAACATATCGCTCACAGAATACATAGATCATGGTGGTGCCCTACTCCAAGTTGGATAGTTGGGAAATGAATGCTACGCTTTTCCAAGGCACTATATTCATTGAAGAGAACCACACAACGAAGCTTTCTTCGCGACAGGAACAGTTCACCGCGGGCGCGCGGCCAAATACCATATCCCAAGACATTATGAGTTTCTGGGGCTACAAGTTTGAAACTATATCTCTTCTCCCGCAGCCTTGGTCCGTCGTAACACGAGAGGACATTGAGTCACGCGAAGACCAAGTCGTGAGTAACTACGCTCAGTACTGCTCCATTGTTCGCACCGGCCTCGGCAAGGCGAAAATCATCATTGGTGGAGAAGTTGATGCCGTCCTGGACTATAAGCCAGAGGACAAGTCTCAGCCCATCAATTGGGTTGAGTTGAAGACTACTGCCGCGGTTGTCAATGAACGCGAGCAGGTCAAGTTTGAGCGAAAGCTCTTGAAGTTCTGGGCTCAATCATTTTTACTCGGTGTCCCCAAGATTGTTGTTGGATATCGATCGCCGCAAGGTGTCTTGGAGCGTCTCGAGGAGCTCGAGACACAGACTATCCCGGACAAAGTCCGACAGATGGGAAAGTATCTATGGGACGGCCAGATCTGCATAAACTTTGCTGCTAGCTTCTTGGAATGTAGGTGAGATTTGTCAGAGGTTGAATACTGCTGACACAACACTGCAGGGCTGAAGAGCGTTATCACTGAGGATGGTGTATGGCGCATACGCAAGCGTGAGAAGGTCCCAGCAATAGAAGTCTTCAAGGTCGAAGAGACGGGCCACGGAGACATCATGTCGTCCGCCTTCGTAGAGTGGCGAACCAGCGGCCTCGCGGCTCATCAGAGCAAGTCTGCAGACGCTGCTAATGCCACTAATGGGCAAGCCGAAAATCATGAGCCTTGATGATGTTCGCCATTCGCTTCGCCTGTCCTTACTCTGCTCGTTTGGCAAACAACTCGATTCGCACCATTAGGAGAATCAAGGGTCTGAGCCAAAGACTTCACGAGCTCCGGTGGACACCTGGCTTGACGTTGCATCTCGCTTGCGCTGAGCCGCAGCAGCCTTCTTGTGACCACGACTTGAGACGTGACGGTCCCACTCATCGGTCGTCATCAGAATCTTGTCGCATGTCTCGCATCTTTTGGCCATTCGATTTGTCACTCCTCGTTCATCAGAAGCAGAGAGCATTCTTTTTGCAAGCTCAGACAAGGTTTTGTGCTCTGGGAGGGTTTCGCCATCGAGGAACGATCTCACAAGCATCTGGGCTTGCTCGAAAACATCGGTGTCCCAATTTTCGAGATTGGTTCCATCAAGAAGAAACAGCATCTTGAATTCGCCTGCCTGTTGCAGTGCATTAGCCAGTCGGATGCGAATATAGCGACTCTGGCGTTTTGCGTAGCGTCTTGTTCCTGCCTTTACGGCTTCGACGGCTTGGGCCAAAGCATGGGATGTTTGGGGAGAGTTGGCTCCCGAGGTTTGCTGCTCCTGGATGCAAGGTTCCATTTCTTTGTAACCAATCGAAACCCAAATTCCCTTGGTTTTGTCCACTGGCGAACCTCGCTCGGCCAGATCTTTTTCGAGAGCCGTTAGGGCGACTGCTTCATCCACAAGCCCACTTTCCACCATCGAATCCACGCGCGCATCGAGTCGCTTCTTAAGGACGGCATCTTCAGCTTCCAACCACAAAAGCAAAGTTGGATAACGCAGAGCAGAACCTTCGTCCCTGTCATTCATGCTTTCGAAATCTTCGGACATGGCGCCTGAGCTGCTGTTTCGACCAATCGCATATTTTCGTTCTTGTTGCTCAGCATACACTTCCGAAGCCTTCCTGCCAGTCTTCAGCCATATCTCGAGCGACCGCTGGAGCTTTCGTCTGTCTCTTGGATGCCATCGGGCTGCCATTTGAGGGTCTACTTGTTGCAACTTTGCAAGAATCTCCCCCGTCGGTCGTGACAGGATTGCAAAGTCCTCGCTTTCTCTCGCTTCAGCATCTTCTGCGTTGCCTTCTTCATCGTCTGTCGAAAGAGTTTCTTCTTTGAATAGAAGAGCATGCGTGTAGTAATGTGTGCCACCCACGACTATCGGGAGCTTGCCTCTGGACGTGATGTCATCCACGACCCTGGTACTCTCCTTGACAAATTTGTGGACAGTCCACGGCTGCTCCTCCAGTCCGATAAAATCGAGTAGGTGGTGCGGAATGCCGTTACGTTCACCATCTGGAATCTTGTTTGTTACGATCGGTAGTCCCTTGTACATCTGCATGGCATCGCCATTGATAATTTCGCCATTGAACCGTGTAGCTAAATCAACGGCTAACTATCTGCAGCGATTAGAATGCAAAGGCATATCTGAGAATTAAGCGTGCATACCTTCGACTTTCCTGTACCAGTAGCACCGATCACAACGACAAGTGGGTTATCTGGCCGATGAGACAACATTTTCAAGGCTCTTCTTACTATCGAGGACATTACACAACTTTCCGCATTTCCTTCGAAACCTCATGCTGGCCAGAGAAATATAATCTGAGGAAAGACCATGAACAATTGCGTATGATATGAAGAGGAACACTCTTCAGCATAAGTCGATGGCTATTGGTAACCACAGAATCCTTAATAGTAATTTGTAGAGATATCATGGACATCACATCACATCTCAAAACCCAAAATCTTTTGTTGTAGTAGATGTCACAATACTTCACCGTATATTTGATCTTCGGCCGGCTGTACGGCGACCGATGTGCAATTTCATGATTGTCTCCAAAAACTGCGATCAAGGTTACCAAATTTCATTCCAAGCCATTACATCGCAACAACTTGAACAACTCGACTTCTGGTACGGTCACTATATAAGAGACATCGCCATGGCCGAAGTAGTCCAAGCACGTACATCTTTCGCCCCTTCCTCTCCCTCCCGCAAGCGTTCCGCATCTCCAGATGCAGAAGATTCAGCCGCCACCACAGCCCTCACAACAACCAACAATGACACCTCAGTTGCCTCATCAGAACCGCCCGCAAAGAAGACCAAGTTGATTCGGCGTAAAAGACGGCCCGCACGCCCACAAGTCGACCCTTCGACCGTCAAGTCCGAACCACCACCGCAAACAGGCACAATATTCAACATCTGGTACAACAAATGGTCCGGAGGTGACCGAGAAGATGCATACCTCTCGAAGACCGCAGCTCCTTCGCGATGCAATATTCGCAACGACAGTGGCTGGACCGCAGCAGATAAAACACCCGGCAGTTACTTCTGTCTTTTTTTCGCTCGCGGCCTGTGCCCCAAGGGCCACGAGTGCCAGTACCTCCACCGCTTACCGACGATATACGACGTCTTCAACCCCAATATCGACTGTTTCGGACGCGACAAACATAGCGACTACCGTGACGACATGGGCGGTGTGGGCAGTTTCCTGAGACAGAATCGCACACTCTACGTAGGTCGGATCCACGTCACCGACGATATCGAGGAGATCGTGGCACGGCATTTTCAAGAGTGGGGCGAAATCGAGCGCATTCGAGTCCTGACGGGTCGTGGTGTGGCTTTTATAACTTATGTGAACGAGGCGAACAGTCAGTTTGCGAAAGAGGCCATGGCGCATCAGGCTCTGGACAACAATGAGATCCTCAATGTGCGATGGGCGACGGTCGATCCGAACCCACTGAGTCAGAAGCGCGAAGCTGCAAGAATCGAAGAGCAGGCTGCCGAGGCCGTAAGGAGGGCGTTGGGCGAGAGAGCAGTACGCGAGATTGAAGGACGAGAAACGCAGGAAGAACGAGACCAGAGACGAATCGAGAGTGGATTTGGGCTTGATGGGTATGAGGCTCCAGAGGAGATCTGGTACAATCAGCAAAAACAACTCGAGGATACGGGCAAGGGCTTACTGGAGGCGCCTCCGCAGAATACTGACCAGGCGGCTGGCTCGGAGCAGACGACGCAAGATCAAGCTGGAGGTGATGGCGATAGCAGTGGTGGGGGTGGAATATTCTCAGGTTCTACACTGGCTGCGCTGCAAAGGAATATGACCACGTCGAGAACATTGCCTGCACAAGCCACGAAGTCAGCCGCGCCTGCTGGACCGTTGGTCGGGTATGGTAGTGATGATGACAGCGATTAATTGCATGTGTTCAGAAAATGATTCATTTACTGCAACAATACCAACGCCAGTTCTCTTCTACACTAGTTGATCTTCCTGTTATTCCAGATGTGAGTCTGTGATATATTCATACAGTAACCACAAACTTGGTCTCAGCGGTTCTTACATTTATGGACAAAGAAAAAATGACAAACCCAGGCATATCAACTCTTGAAACATGTACACTATGAAGTTCTAACTATGTCCGAACATATGGTAGCGGCTTCCCGACTCTCTGTTAGGCCATGCTATCTCCGAAGAGAGTGCCGCTGAGGCATCTCATGCACCTCGGACGGGAATTTTGAATTGGCTGTTTCCAGCTCAGATGGTCCAAGCTGGTCAGAATATTCGGATGTGTGCCGAGAGGGGTGTTGTTGTGAGTCTTTTGCCATGGTATGTAGGTCTCTGGACATCCGCAACGTTCGTTGACGGCGACGATATCCCACAAAGAACACAGCCAGCACTGCTATCGTGACCACCACAATAGCGACACTGATGCCGATCCCGGCCTTTGCACCAGTCGATAACCCTCCCGTGGATTGAGAGTCTGATGGGAGGTGATCGACGGATTGGGTTGCGTTGCTACTTGGCGGTGCGGTGTCCGTTGTTGCGGTCAAGTTGCTTGCAGAAGAAGTTGACGCCGCTGCCGGTGTACGAGTGGTCTTCTCAGTCGTGGAAGTGGATGAGGTAGGACTACGCGTCGACACGATTGCACCTAGGCCGTTCAGAATTATCCCGCGGTCCTGGGAACAGCATGACGGGTCGTTGTCGCAGCAGAAACTGCCGTCTTTGCATTCGACCGCGCGAGGCAAGAAGCCTGTTCCGGGATCTAGGGTTCTCTCGACGTCAGTCTACCTTGCTTGCAGACAGGGCAAACTGTAAGCAATGGCGGTAGTGATATCCGCTTTTCGTGTATGGGGTGTGAAATGTAATTGTGTACAGACATACCATATTGGCAGATATTGGAACAATCCGTCCAAGGGTAGGACGAACACGCTGGAATGACGTGCTGCCCGCCCGAGACGCAGAAGCGGTTTGGATCGCAGAGGTCCGTTGTCTCGCAGCAGATACGGGAGCCAGGACACTGTGTGTTGTTAGGGTAGATTCTGCCCTCCCAGCTGTAGCAATCGATTTTGCCGGGGAAATTAATGCTTTGAGCCAAGGTGGGTTTGGCTACTGTGCAGAGGAAAAGGAGAAGGAGGGTTCGTTTGAGGCAAGACATTCTTGATTGTGAATCCGAGATCCTCAATGTTCTTCTTGCTTGTTGATGATAACTTTGAGCGTGAAAATCGTGGCTCGAGTGGGCTGCCGAAAGATGTACTCGTTCACCTACCTTTTTGATCTCGAGCCTGCCATTGTTCGAGATTGGCCATACGGTCAAAGTATCTGGGATATAATTACACTGAGAGATCGTCTCAGTGTCGTATGCATATTGTTAGAGGCAATGGTCGTTTGCACCTGCAGTAACAGTAGCGTCAATGCTATAGCCGCCGCGAGTGTGCCTTGAATGCGGCGCTTAATGAAGGTGTCGTACGCGGCCACATCTCTTATAACGCTAGGTCTTTATTCTGACGGTGTCTCACATTGCAACAGCATGAGCTGGCTCTATCCCTGCCTCTGCGTAGTGGTCGAGCTCTGGTCGAGCGTGTTTGTGGCTTCCTCAGACTCGATCGTCCTCGAGGTCAGCATGGACACACTGCTAACACAACGTGGTCTTTGAACGAGGTACATATGATGACATTAGGGACGGTATTTCCATGTTTCCTTGGAGTGTGCTGGTGGAAATGCGGATAGAGTATCCGGGTTAAGGAGATGGCAGATCGTGAGATCTGTCTTATTGCCACTCGGGTCAAATCCTCTTTCCATCTAATCTTGCCATCGAATTTAGTGAAGCCTCGCTGGACATGTCGACTTTATCAAAGGTATGTCGACACTGGAGATCACGATGTAGGATGGCGGACCACACATCAATAGACTCTGTGCTCTGCTGCGGGCTTTGGCCTGCTTTTACAAAATCCATGAGAAGCGTTATCAAGGTTTGTTCATAGGTCAAAAAGAGTCCAAGATCTAAGAGACTGGCAGTATATTCGTAGTGTATTCAACAGCCGCACATTCCTCAGGCACAATTCTCGTGTTGCGATCTCGCTGGTGAGTGCAGTAAGTCGAGTGTGGACTGTCTTTGCTTGCGAACTGTAGATCAAACAACACCTCGGAAGGTGGTGGAGACAATACGGATACTTGGCAGTCAATATGAGTAACTACATCCACCCTTCTCGCACAAAAGAAACGCAATGTATTTAGGCGCTTCGGGCTATACGAGCCACTTACTTGAGAACAACTTGACATGATTCGAAACACTCGAGGTGGTCAGCGGCTGGGAGACCAACATGTTCGCTTCCTCAAGACGCGCCGCAAAGTCATGGGCGCTTATGCAGGGGCTCAACCATCATCATTGATCCTCAGCCTTGTCCCAAGATACGAGCCTTACCATACCAAGCACGACAACGATCACTTTACCGCCAGATGTTTTGACTTGCAATGGCCTACCTAACGGCACGATGTTGCAGTCTACGAACCTGGAAACCCCGATCCAAGAAAGTCCCAAGTTCGCTTATCTGCCGCAAATGGGCGCCAAATACAGGGATGACCACCCAGACTATGATCAGGCGGCTATTTGCTTATTATGAGGCCCCTGGATGTCGTGTGCGTTACCACAGCCCAGTTGCACCACAAGGGATGGATCTGGCTTTGGAAGATGGAACGATGACCTTCTTCTCATGTCACCATTGTAGTACACGATGATGAGAAGCCATCGTCCAGGAATACTGACAGGTCCATATCGATCTGTTGTCGGTGCCATCTTTGCCCTCATTCTTATTTCCTCACTCTGGGTGTGGCCATGGCCCACGGAGTCTGTAGTTTCGAGTGTACCAGCGCACAAAGGGGCCGGTGAGACCATCATTGAGGATTCACAGTATGCCTCTGCAGCAGAAAACGCAGCGCAGATGCGCGCACATCCCCTGGACAAGTCTCGTTTTGGAGAAATGGGGGAGAGAATGAAAACCCTCAGAGAATGGATTCGGTACAAGGACACCGTACCGCTCGCTCATCATCAGCAACAGAAGTGGTCGACGCTGATTCAAAGCGTAGCGGTGTCTTTGATCCCATTCATACAAGAGCCCAATACTCACGACGACAAACCTCTGGACACCCTCCGCTCCCGATTCATTCCCGGGTCCAAAGGCCTGGTGATCACCACAGGCAAGCAACGCTTCCGCTACGCATGTCACCTGGTCGCGAGCCTTCGCGAAGTTCACAACTCGACGCTCCCGATCCAGATTGCGTATTCCGGCGACAACGACCTTCCCCGAGAATATCGACACTTCATCACCTCCCTGGCGCCGGACGTGTCAATAATGGACGTGACCTCTGTCTTCAACGATAGCACTCTGGACTTGCCGCATGGCGGTTGGGCCGTCAAAGCTTTCGCCGTGCTCGGGAGCACATTCGAGCAGGTCATGCTTCTCGACGCGGACGCCGTCTTCCTCCAGCCTCCTGAGGTCATCTTCGAAACACATCCAGCGTACATCGACACGGGGATCCTACTGTTCCATGATCGGTTGCTGTGGCAGGGTGCGTATAAAGAGCGCCACGCCTGGTGGGAGAAACAGCTCGAGAACACAACGCTGAGCGACACGATCAAACACTCGAAAGTTTTCATGGAAGGATACGCCGAGGAAGGTGATTCTGGAGTCGTCGTCGTAGACAAGAGTCGGCTGGATGTTTTTGTTGGGTTGTTACATGTGGCGTGGCAGAACACGCGTGACGTGCGTGAAGCTTGGACGTACGTCCAAGGCCACGGTGACAAGGAGAGTTGGTGGTTAGGGTTTGAGGTGACGGGGACGCCATACACTATGGAGCAGCATTACGCTGCAATCATGGGTCATGTGCGCGTCAACGATGATGGACTCGAAGAGGATAGGGTATGCAGCTTTACGATCGCGCATGTCGATGCTCGGTTGCGTCTGTTGTGGTTTAATGGTAGCCTTCTCAAAAATAAGGAAATGGACTCTGAGAATTTCGATGTGGCTAGTGAGTGGATGATTGATGGAACTTGGGAAAAGGGCCCAACGAAGCAAGAGATGAGCTGTATGAGCGGGGCACAGGTGAGAAGCATTGACCCGGATCTCGTAAAGGTTCTGAAACGGTCTGTTCAGCTGGCGAAGCAGGTCGACAAAAACCTTCGTGTCAAGATATCATCATCTATACCTTGAGAATATATGGTTGTACACGGCAATAGTAGAACAGGAGATTTTGAGCAGTTTTAGAAATGACGTCGACGCTGAGAACTTTTGTCTATAGTAACCGCGAGATCTCCTGCAGTTCAGGAATTAAGGAGCTGACCGTGCCTCGAGAGCTTCATTTTGAGATGATGGTTGTGCTATAAATTATATGTACAGATGTCGATGTTGACGCCATGATCACAACTCGCCGTGCTTGAGGCCCACTTCGCTGCTTAAATCAGGCATTGCCATGATGACAACCACCAGACTGGTCCAGCCGGTGAAATGTTGTGTCCTCTGGCCAGAGCCAGTTTCTGGGTTATATTGCTCCCACGCGAAGCCTGTGGCTTGCCACTGATCGAATACATTCTTGACAAGATTCTCCCTGAGCTCTGTATAGATTTTGGTTGCTTTGGTCTTGACCTTGCTGGGCGCGTTGGGGGACTGCGCGACGTGCAGGAGGTTCTTGACGATGAGGTAGTTCATGTTAACCCAGATTGGGGAGCGCCAGTAGTTCTCGGCCGTGCCGTAGAATTCGTCGGATCGGGACAAGGACCTGATTCCGTAGGGAGACCAGAGCTCGCTCTGGGAAGAGATCAAGTCCAGGATGTGCGGCAAGTTAGGGTGCGTCGGGGGCATGAGACCCGTCATGAACGGGAAGAGAGAAATGTAGCCCTTGTGGCAGACGTGAGTGGAGTCTTCGTAGTCGTCGATCGTGGCGTCGCAGTAGGCCTTGTGCTCGGAAGACCAGTGTAGGTCGTCGATGTTGCGCAGAATCGCGGTGTATTGGGCCTTGAAGTCGCCAATGTCGTCCGTCTCGGATAAGAGCGTGGATAGGCGGAGGAGGGTCTTGCTCATCAGTCCGACCCACGATATCAGATCAGTATGTAGTTCGCCCGGGTGAGGAGGTTGAGGACGCGGGTAGTCGTCTAGTCCTGATGTCAAGATGTGCTGGGGGCTGCGACCGCGCCAACGGTATGCTTCTTTCGTGGAGAAGGCTTCGCGGTCGTAGGACTTGACGTCGCCGGACTGGGTGCGGCGGAACCAGTAGTACTGTCGTTTGAGCAGGGGGTAGAGAGATCGAAGCTCGGATTCAATGCGAGGCTTCTGGGCAGAAAACTTAGGGTCGGATGCCTTGTCCATGAGCACGTCGATGATGAAAAATAGTGTAGGAGGATTGGCATAGTGGGGATATTGAACCTGGAATTCGGGAGGGACTTTGCTTCGTGCTTCGGGGCCCAGGATTTGTTCGCGAGCGATCCAGCCATCCTGGTCCATGAGGTTGAACCATGATTTGACAATTTCCATGGTAGTGTCGAGGTCCCATTCTGCGATGGGGATGAGATGGAAGCCCTCATCCCACAAGAACCCCCGGGGAAAGAAAGGCCTGGAGGGTACGGAGGTGAACAACTCGTGCGCGGGATCTTTGACAATCTCTGCTCGAGCTCGCGCTTCGGCCGTCTCTTCCCAGAAACCTTCGTTGTCTTCGTCATACTCTGGAGCGTAGGACCTGTCAACAAGCGAGTCGCCATAGAAGTATCCTATGCCGCCGAAGAGATTGGAAAACATTGACTCGGAGAAAGACGTGTAGGCAGGCTTGGTAAACGGTGACTGCGGTTTGAAGACCTCCTTGAATTTAGCCTTGAAGCCTGTAGACGCTCCAGCGATAGCTTTGGTCAAGACCGCGGGCGACATAGCAGGGCCTGACGCAGATTCGAACAGTACGTCGAACTGGAACTCCCCAACAAAGGTTTTCTGGATCATGTGAAAGTTACCGGGACCAGGGTGCTCGGAGATGGCAAAGGATGCCCAAGGAGGGGGCATGTTTTCCTGGCCGTATTCTTTGATGTATTTGTCAATGTCTTGCTTCATGCTAGCAAAGACAACATTCTTGGCTTGCCAGATGGCCTCGGTCGGTATTTGCAAGCTGGACACCAGTGGCCGGTCCAAAGGTTTTTCATCCCACGAGGGATGTGTTTTGTAGGGCATCCGGTTCTCTGCTGAATCTGAAAATATCAAGTTGAAATCACCGAGCTCTACAGTCGAGCCATGTAGGATCACCTTCTGGTCTGCATCTGCGTCTATCTCTTGGAATGCTAGCTCACCCAACCCTTCCAAGCCAGCATAGAAGATCAGCGCCGTAACCAGGTTGGGGTGAGCATCCTCCCGAGGTGTGCCTTTGATCCTTGCTGCCCAACTACCTCCATTTTGGCCGCCGGGTACTTTTACAAAGTCAATTGTAAGGTCGAGCTTGTTCCCGGTATCGTGTATCGTTTGCCGACCTCCGTTCTGAGCATCGTACTCCTCCCAGCCATAACCAGCCATGCCCTCATTCTGCTCGCAAGTGTGACGGAAGTTGGTTTGGCTGGTCGTGAAGTCTTCGGTGTTTGCCCATAGCAGGCCTGTCAGCAAGCTGTTCGGTAGGCGAGGCCGTACACCAAAGTAGAGGTTCGGTCTGAAGGGTCCCCATAGCAGGGTGTCATTTGTAGTCGCAGTTACTTGTGGTGCGGAGGAGAAGAAGCAGAGGAGGGTAACGAGGAGCGGGAGTGCGTTTCGAAACTGCACAGAGCCTCTTGAGAAACTTGACATGATGCTCTGTGCCAGTTGGACAGGTCTATGTTGTCGAGGTCGCCGGCAACGTCGTCTTCGATATTGCGGCGGTGCCCAAACATTTTCCGTGTATGTGGTCGATCTGGCCTCAGCCGACGTCACCAACCGCGTTTCAGGAACCCAGCCAATTGCGGCAAGCCAATGCGCGCTAGGTTCAGGGTCGTAATGGCTCGAAGATGCGACTTGAATCAACATCGCGATATCAGAAACATCAGAAGACCCCGAACAATGTACATGCTTGCATAGCGATCGTTACACGTTCTTAATGCTACATTCTCGTGGGCGGGATAATTCCCTGGGTATTAATCTTTCCGATGCTACCAACCTTGATGTCCTTCATCACAGTGACCAGGCTCTATGGCGTCAATGCCAGCAGTCTTGTATACGCCCTCTACTTACAAGACAGGACTCTCACTACGCTATGGCATATTATGTGGCAACCCACGTTTAGTCGATGTCGGATGCCAATATCGTTTTTAAAGCCTGACAAGTTCGGGTACAGAACGACTTACTGGACCTCGAGCAATGTTTCCATTCCTACTTCCAACACCTACCTCTGCCTATCTGACATTGGCTAGCTCAGATCGGTGTTTACCATACCTCGCATACCTCACCTGCTCTAGATAACCCAGGTAAGGAACTACAGCCTCGTCGACCCGGTCTCAACGAATCACATGAGGTTTGCGCACGACTTCCCCATATCTAGCACCTTGTCGTCATGGATTGGGGTTCAACCCCGCGAATCGTCATGGGCCATTCAATGACATCAACAGCTCGTGTCTGTATCCCAGTCACAGACTCTCTGGCCGATGGCAGCAACGGGCATGTATTACTTGTGACCAAAGACTGGACTAAACCTCATTCCTCCACCGACATCGTACTGATCACGACCACCTGAAGACTTCTCACTCAACTTCAAACTTCTTGACTGCACCGAGATAAACATCTAGCCTGAACAGTAGCTCAGTCAATACATCAAAATGACTCCCAATCTCATGAAGGGTCAAACCGACACATCCAAATTTACCGGTACGAAACCAGACACTCCGGCCACCGATCCAAACAACAACAATTTCCAGAATTACAACCCTGTCAGCGATGATAAGAAGTCGTCAACTGCTGCGCCTTTGCTGAGCAGCGAAGGAGCCGTGGGAAAACAGTTCAAGGCGGATGGTGGTATGTGCTCAGATTCCCATCTTCTCCCACGTTCACTTCTCGTCACACCACAATGGCGAGCTGCTTTGGTATCTCTTGAAACCTTCGTTGAAGAAATTCTAGAGCAATTTCAGAGCTGACGACTTGTAGCAATCGGCAGTGTAGGCGAAGCCGTTGGTGGTCCACTCGCCTCCGATGGAGCTATTGGCAAGAATTTCACGGCCGGCGGAAGCGTTGGCGGGACCATCAATAACATCGTCGGTGGTTCCAAGAAGAATTGAAGATACAAACCCCGATATCATGATGTGCCTTCTTTTGTTTCCCTGTACAGTCGATAACGCTAGCAACATTGCTGGTCGGTAGCCACAAAATATAGTAGAGCATACTGGGATAATGCCATGTTTTCTGTACCTTAATAAGAGACAATGGATGAATACTTGGAAATTCATTGGTACTATCCATTCTCCGTTGATGCTGTTCCAGGTTTGTTCCACTGATACTCCCAATTCCTGTCTGCAAGGCTGCACGACTATGGACTACTGTGAGCAAAAGTCAACGTCACTCCCGTAAGGCCCGACCGGGGCAACCACCCCATGGATCCGGACCATGTCTTCTAACCACCTTAGGTACTTCTGCAAGGATGGGAGTTGATATCCGTCATCTCAAGGAAAGGATGTGCTGCTTGGCAAAGGATCATTCGCCCCGGGTGGGATAATATCCGACTCAGCCTTGTTGGAGTCCATCTTTGCTCGACATCGTTTGGTGGCTGATTCTTCCGACGAGCTGATCTCCATCTTCGCTAACAAACAAAGTCGGATTATTAGTTCCTCGCTTCTGGACTGTTAGCTCGGATGATTCCATTCAAGAGTCTCACACAAACAACGTGCATGGTGCTGGTCCCTTCTGGGACCGCTGGCCCCAGACGTGGACTTATGTTGGTCCGAATTGCTGCTCACTTCCCAGCATCCACCAAAGCGACACAGAGACAGTGGTTGGAACCTGGACTCGCTCAAGGCGACTCTCCAAGAAAAACATTCCTCCTTTCTCAACTTCAACCTCCTCCACTATGCCTGACATCATACCTCACACAAAGGTGGAATGGAATACATCACAAACCCTAATATCCCCTTGCCAGTCCTACCAAAGACACAATATCAAGCACCAGCTGATTCCATACCCTTATTTCCATTGCATCTTCGAAATTGATTTGAGGTTACTTCGTCATGGATCCTGGCTTCGAAGGCCGAGTACTTGTCATTGCCAATCGACTTCCAATTACCATTAAAGATACAAAAGATGGAAGCTTCGAATACAACGTCTCGTCCGGAGGACTCGTTTCCGGATTACGAAGTCTTGCAAAAGCCGTCGATTTCAAGTGGTTTGGCTGGCCTGGCATCGACATCCATCGGAACGACAAAGACAAAGTCCGGCGAGATCTGCAGGACAAGTTTCATGCCTACCCCATCTTCTTGAACGAGCAGGTAGCTCAAGCACACTACAATGGGTTCTCGAGTAAGCCGCAGGAAGAATCCGACTCTATCGCCTACTGACCGGTGTGTTAGATTCAGTGTTGTGGCCACTTCTGCATCGATTGCCCGAAAAGGTCCGTGCAGAAGACAATTGGTCGACGGCCTACCAAGAGGTCAATGAGATATTCGCAGACAACATTTTGCCTATGGTCGAGGATGAAGATCTCATTTGGGTTCATGACTACCACCTGCTTCTGCTCCCGGGCATCTTACGTGAACGGCTATCTAAGAAGAAGAACGTCAAGATTGGCTTCTTCTTGCACACGCCATTCCCGACCGACGACTTCTTCACCATCTTACCACTCCGCGAAGAAATTTGTCGAAGCTTGTTGTTCTGCGACGTGGTTGGTTTTCATACACAAGAGTACGCGCAAGACTTCTTGGACAGTGCTTCCATCGTTCTTGAGTGAGTACTATCCCCACGCTCAACAGGTAAATTTCTCTGATAGACTTCCCAGGGGCGTCTCGAGGTCGCCTGCAGACTTGCATTGGGGTGATAGGAAAGTGATTGTCCATGGCTTTCCTATTGGAATCGAGCCTGAGAGCTTCCGGCAACAGATGGAGAGTGAGTGTGTTAAACGCGAGCTTACCAAGTTGAAAACTAGCTTCAAGGGGCGAAAGATTATTCTTGGAGTCGACCGTCTTGACTATATCAAAGGCATACCGCAAAAGCTGATGGCCTTTGACAGGTTTCTGACCGAACACCCAGACTGGGTCGGCAAGGTATGCTTGATCCAGCTGGCCATCCCCACTCGGGCGGAAGTGGATACGTACAAGAAACTGCGAGAGGAGGTCGAGGCTCTCGTAGGCCATGTAAATGGAAAACATGGTAGGTTAGCAGCCTTCCTCGGCAAGTCCGAGCTTACACGACTTCAGGAACATTCTCCAGCACGCCTATCCATTATCTCTATCGGTCGATCAAGCCAGAACAACTCTGTGCCTTGTATGCTGCTGCCGATGTATGCATCATCTCCTCGATTCGAGACGGTCTCAATATGGTGAGCTATGAATATGTCGCTTGTCAAAACAAAAACACCGCCGGTGTCTTAATGATGTCCTGCTATGCTGGCGCGGTCAAGACCCTCCCGGCCACGGTAGTAGTGAATCCCTGGGACAGGCCACGCTTTGCAAATACTATCGAGGGTGCTCTGGAGATGCCGGCAGAAGAACGAAGGAGGCGGTATAGCCAGAACGCGGCTATTGTGGACCGGTGTACCAGGTATACTTGCCGACACGGCTTCGTAGTGGCGTACTGACAGCATCCAGTGTTCGCTGGGGCACCATGTTCCTCAATACCCTGTACAAGAGTCGCATTCCTGAGCCAGACGAGCTGCCGGATCCGAACGAACAGATCACGGAAAGTGATAACCATACCATAAGATCGGCACACATATTACAGGAGAGATCACGTAGTCGGGAAGCTTCTCGATCGGCGAATGTGGTATCGAACTACGAACTTTCCACAGCCTAAGAAGTGTGGAAACGCTCGAGCGCCACTTGTCAATGGCGGGTTTCATTCCCCGAGTCCAGAAGGAAGCTGGTTGTACGATACTCACGACTCCATCGCTTCTTGAAACGCATGCTTAACAGTCATGCTTAAAGGTCACGACATCTCTCACGCTTCCAAGATCAATCCGTCATGGATAACGTGCTCAGGTTGAGTTTAACGAAGGGAGGTTTGGAGTAATGGTTCATGGGCATAATTCTATTCGAGCAAGCTCCGATAGAATACTATGGACCAATCACTGCTTCCTCAAAAGCTGGTGGGCTCACCGCAGGCATGTTGTTGTGTGGCCATCAAAGGATTTTTGCCTACTTTCATGGACCGCCATCATCGAACTCATTCTTCTTGTTCATAGGTTTGGCCGACGTTTATTTCTTGGTCGTGTTTCCGTTTGGTGCAGTGTATGTGGAGGATCCGGAGCTAGAGTTGTGGTAGGTGCTGCCATTACTGTTGGAGTAGTAGTAGGATCCATCTGCAGATGCTTATCGAAAGATCGGCCAACAGCTATTGTATGAGAACAGGAACTTACCGCTGTTGGAGTAGTGGTATGCAGAACCTCCTGGCTGCGAGCGAGTATCCCAGCTGTTTCCCTGTTCAGATCATGGTCAGTTCAGGGCTCTAGGGAAAGGGAGTAACGACTGCCATACCTGGCTGTTGGTACCACTGTTGGTCACAGTGTAAGGAGTGTAGGAGTTGGAGTTCGATTTGCCCGACATCTTGAGGCGATAGTTGCTGGTTTTTTGAAGGGTTGGAGAAGGTGTTTGTCGATCGACAGCGAACAGCGTCTTGAGCTGAGGTTGTAGAAGACTGCAAGGAGAGTACAAAGGTGATGAAGAGGGAGGTTCAAGTAGTGGGGGGAGGGGCATGGAGCGTTCGAGTTCCGAACCTGCCAGGTACTGAGGTGTCACGCACTCGGAAACTATTGTTACTTGTGGTGAGAGATGTCACTGCGCTAAGTACGAGTACCGAGAGGCTTTGCGGACTACAGTATGCTGATGTATGTACGGAGTATGTACGGAGTACGGAGTACTGTAGCGAGGATTACAGCCTTGCGGAGCCTTGCGCTGGGTGTCCCCCAGGTGCCATGGGCGGGTATTTGTAAAGGGAAAGATAGCCGAGCTCGCTATGTGGGAACACCAAGTCAATCTCCATCACACCTCTCTGCACGAATGTGTGTCTTATACTTCTCTGTTTCATTATGAGAAACTTTCAACAAACACGGCGAAATACGCAGATCAAGGCCCTTGCCTTCTGATACTCTACCTTGTACAGGGAATCGTCAACCACACAGATGAGCACCGCCCCATGCGACGAACAGTCTTTCGCGTCCATGTTCTACACCTCGTTGCCTCGCTCGACAAACACATCCCTGATTTGAGTCGTCCGGCATTCCGTGTCTGCGGACGTAGCAACTCACGTGCCACTATTAGATGTATTGCACGCCTGCCACGCCCATGAGATCATATCGCTGTGGCGGGGGCTGCCCGCCCATTGTACAAGGCCATGTCATCCCGAACTCTGTGGATATGGACCCATCTGTATGCAGAACGTTGAAAGGAACATTGCTACACAGGGTTTCTCAATGTGCCCACCCAGGCGGTGCAGCTGTAATTTCGAAGCAGCCTTACTCTCGGCATACCCAAAGTAGCTGCGGCTACCTCGCCTTGGGGAGGCGCGCTCCAAGGTTGCCTTGCAACTAGTTTACCAGTGGCATCAGAGGTCTGTTGTAACTCTAGTTTGTCCCGTGGCTTTGGATTCCTGCAGACCGAGGCCTTCAATCAATCGGATACCTCTCGATCTTTTCAACGGTCACCAGGTCTTCACGTCCCACTGTTTCAGCCCCGGCCCTCCTGTTGTGATTCACTTTTGTGCTCTAATCTATAAATTTGTCACAGAACCCATCAATCAAGTCTGAAAACGACCGGCGTAACGTGTGGGCCAACTGTGGACCTTCATGCCTTCCTGGGTCCATGGTCATGGGCGGTAATGGCTCAGGTGCACGCTGGACAGAGCCCGTTTTCCCTTCTCGAAGGCCTCTTGATGGACCCGAAAGGCTCCCTACCTTTTCATTCTCTTGTGGAACCAGCCCATGCAATGTTTCCGTGGGCAGTCCAATTCACCTATTATAGCTCAAAATGCACGAAACAAATTCCCGTTGGCTCTGGAATGACCGATCGACATCATTCAAGGCGCAAATTACTCGGTTTCGATATGGAGGGCTTCCAACATAGCCCTTACTTTGTTCAGGTGGTTTACGAGGTCTCATAATTCTCTCATGGAGAGATTTAGAGTGTTGGTCGGTCCACATACAGATAAAAAGCTGTGAGTCTCTCGAAGCAGCTCCGTTTTGACTTTGCATCCTTCATCTCCTGCAACGGACTACTACTTCTCATTACATCTTCGGAAGACGCCATTACTCTGCCAATCATGTGGTAAGCAACAGGACGTATACTTGCGGAAGACTGCTAACGCTGCCTGTGGTCGCCAATTCGATGTCTGGCACAAGCCGATCGAGAATTTCACTCTGTGTGTTGACATCCAGAACGTCAGCACGCTCGACCATGTGCGGTCTACCGGATATGACTCAAATAAACCAGTCATTGGTCCAAGCAGCTCAGGCATTCTTACCACTGAGGTGTCCGACGCCGATTCTGTCTGGTACTGTTGCCACTGTGCGACAGGGCCGTACAATCTTACTACCGATACTTCTTGCCCGGATTGTCATAGAATGCGTTGCAAAGATTGCACAATCGAAACAAAGAAGAAGCCAAAGAAGCGGGCTCACCTTCGCGATCACTGAAGGCTCCAGGAGAAGGGGATCAATCGTGGAAAGCCAGGTGGTAGCCTGTGCAGGGAACTGAGCGTTGAGTTTATCAGAGCGCTGGCGCGTGGAGACCACAGGGATTAAAGTGTTGTACGCTTTGGGGTGGGATTTTGCTGATTCACCGACGTAATATCATTGTCGACTGGTCTCGATCAATGAACGGCGTGGTTGTATTGTACTTCTGAAGCCAACTGGACTTCTTTCGCTAGTAACCCAACTCATGAGGACTGCATCCACAGTACGGAGTACTCCATACCCCAAAAGGACCGTCGATGGTGCGTCTGGTGATAGCGCGAGCTGCACGACGTGGATCTCGGTTCAGGGCTCACTAATAAGTCTAGGGGCGTAATTTAACAGAACTACTCTTTTGTGTAAGGCTGCCCTATCAGGCTGGCTGCCGCGAGGTAAATGGTGAAAATGTCTGAGCGCTAGACAACCCCAGTCCACTGTGAAGGGGCCACTTGAAGCGCACTAAGGCCTTCGAGGCTGTGCCGGACTAGACAGGTTTCCGCATTTACTCTGAACTGGGTTACTATTGCATTGTAACTACTGCATCCGATCCTGGCGCCTCTCCGGGCGTACTTTTGCTGGTCGTTCCCCAATGCCCGGTACTTATGTCGCCTGGAACCGCAACAACTTTTGTCCAGTATAACGCCAAGGCTGGCCAGGCATCGAAGGCGCACTGCTGCCTGGACTGACTACACATCTCTCAAGGCAATCTTCACCTCGTGTCTCTCGCTCTCTCGCCGTCTCTTTGCCGCGCATCAGCACAATTCACTCATGTGTCTACTCGGTACCGAAACCATGGGATCAATACTACCGATGCCCCTCGCATGACCCAATGACATCTCTGGGTCTCCAAGCGCACCTTTGTGCAACACAGTAGATGTTCAGTGATGCCGATGTGCCGATGATGATATTGACACAAACGTCTCAATCATTCCAATCTTGGCCAAATTCAAGACCCCATCCCCTTCCAAAATGTTGCAATTGGTGTTCAAGGTGCGTCCATTACGACAAGGACGATGGATGACCGACATATTTGCACCCCACCGTTGATATTGCAAGCAGCAACTTCAAGCAATGTTACCATGTTGCATGTATCATTTGCGTTCGTCTCGATGACTCTTCTTGGCAGTTTCGAGCACTGCCACAATCACCCGCTAGCAGCATGTGACGAGTTTCGTTCTCACGGGATCTAAGGGATTCAACATGATTTGGCGTACGCTCTACCTTCACTGGCGCCATTTCGGCCATCCTCAATGACCACTGATCACTGGCCGACTGCGTGAACCATTCCCCCGGAAGCACCTTTGCGTCGCTCTCCTGAGCAACGTGAAATGACCTGAAACGTATCAGGCAAACAATGGCAGATAGGCGGGATGACTCAATGAATCTCAGACGTCTTCACTGAGACGTGTCTAGAGGGCGATGCAAAATTGCACTACAGTTACCAGACGAGCATCACTCAGTTTCTACTGGACCTTGGCGGGGATCTCCTCGGCAACTGTTGAAGCATCTTATCCATGACCCTTCTGGGAATTCGCCTCGATGATGTATGGTCATTTTGCATTTAGCTGGACTAACCAGTGCCATTTTGGTACTTCAAAACTGCCCTCAATGTCGATTGGCCATCTTTACTCTGAGGCACAGCACATTCTCCACGAGCATGACTTTTGCCGGTACCTGGGAACTCACGTCGATTTGCTGCTTCGTACGTTGCATGATCCTGTCATGGCTTGCTGGCCCTGGGTCTTGTTGCAACTAACAGAAGCAGCTTTACGCTTCACTTTGATCATAGGCATCCGCGCCTCATCTCTGGACTGACACAAGGCACATTCTCCAAGACTGTAAGCATGATGTTGGGCAAAGATACTATCTGAAGTCTAGCACTGTTGTTGCTTCCAGGAGAGCACGATGGGGTATAAAACGCAGCAATAACTTTCTCCCGGTGTCTCTGTGCATTCACAAAATCCTCCGACCCTTTCGCTACGCTTTCAAAGCTCACAACACGACAAGCTGCAATCCTTCACCATCTTTGACGCTTCATTCCACTTTGAATCTACTCTCATAATGTCAGGCACCGGTCCCCGAGACGCTTGGAAGTGCTGCAACGGTTGTCGCGAGGCCAATATGGATCATCATTCCCGTTGCCCAGTATGCGATCATAGAAAGTGCGTCCGCTGCAAGGGCATTCACATCAAGCAAAGAAGTCCATCAAGGAAAGAGGACCGCCGACCTCCTAGAAGATCTCGTTAGGAACGAGCTCCGCAGTATGCTACGTTCAGAGCCTTGGGTCTTGGTTGGAATTACTAACGATGTGCCTGTTGCAGATCACCGTCTGTTGGAATAGGCGAGATGAAGCAGAATGGAGTTGAGGTATCATCAGTCATCCTTGGCAGCATCAGGAGTATTGCATCGAGAGTTCACAATATCGGTTTCGCTATGGCAGAGGTGGATTTGAAAGCATGGTGGCAGGTTCCATCAGTATCTAAAGGCTCAATCATGTTGCCGGTTATACTTGATTAGCTAGAGCACTCGTGGAGGTGTGAGACTATTCCACAGTCACAGACTTTAATGCACTCGGTCATTGCTATTTCACGGTACCGAAAAGATGTTTCTCCGACCAGGTCTTTCGTATCGCCGAAGTGCCCAAAGGCTGAATACTACACTTGTTTGGCGCAAAAGCTCAAACCCTTGCATATGCCGAGGCCCTACTTCGTATCCTGACGGCGGAGGCGCTTCTCCAATGCTTGAGACCATATGGAGTATCACATCTATTAACACTCCTGCAGCCACGATGCCACCATTTCCCACTAGAAATCAATTGCGACCCTCCTTCTTTCCTTCTAATCGATGTTCTGGAAGGAATCTCCTTTCAGGGGGTTTCCATTGCGAGAGGATGATCAAGACTGATGACCCCATGATTGTATCGTTATGGTCTGCTCATGAACATCAGCGGTTTCGACGGGCATCAAGGAGAGCCATCGTAGTCCGATATGCACATTTGGCGTTCGATGAAATCTTACGCGAATAGGAGAGTTGTTTTCCTGCTCAGTCCACTGAGAGAGACGTGGTGGCAACTCGGCATCAGCCTTAAATGCAAGCTGCAGCACGTGGCGCAGTGGCCCGGGGAGGATATCATACGAGCAGCCTTTTGTCTACAATTTTTCCCGGAAACAATCCTTTTCTCTGTCAAGCTGAGAGTATGGTCTACGCCCGAATATTTTCGTAATTAGTAGCAATGTTTGTTTCCAATTTCCGCTCTGCATTTGCAGGGCAGAAAAGGCGCCCGGGTGGGCTGAGCTGCGGGCAACAGAGGCATTTAGACCCGCAATCCGAAGCGGGAGAAGGGCATCTGAAGTCTCTAGTTACCCTGGTAAGTCTGCACGCCTCATGTTAGAGTCTGTCATCAAGGGGGGGGGGCTTACTATCTGCTGCTCTGCTGCTCTGTTGCTCTGTTGCTCTGTTGCTCTGCTTGGCCCGCCTGCGCTCCGCTATAGTATGATGTATGCAGAAGTCAACTGTCTTTTCGCCTCACCTTAGCATTTCGAGATTGCTAACAGCATTTGACTCAATTACACATCTAAGGCGACTCTTACGTCTACATTCTGTTCAAGCCCCATCGTTGAACGTCGAATATACACCATTGTTGCTTTGATGTTTCGACAACAGGGAAAGACGAAGCCGCCTTTGCCCTATCGCCCCTGACGGACCCACTGACTGACTACAGAATTGAGCGCTTGGTCAAGTGCTTTGCAGAGATCCAATGGATGTGCTCATGTCGACGATTTCCCATGCATTGGAAAGAGGCCTGCTAGCAGGGCTTGGACGCCAGGTACGCCCTGCTGGGCAAATCGACTCCGCCATCTGTGAGAGCGCCTGCTCTTCCTGCTCTGCCCCTTCGGTGGTATGCTGTTCCAGAAAAGGGGGCGATCATCGCGGAGATGGATAGTATAGAGCAGGAGAGCGTTAATGAATCATGTTATAAGACCCATCAAATCTACCGCTGATGCTCAGTGTCATCGTTCCCCTCGTCTCACCCGGCTTCCTCTGTCTATCGAACTACTCCAGACACAATATGCCTTCAGAAACATCCACTCGGGGCCGGCCCCGTGAGCCCAAGCTCGTCCCTGCTACGCATTGGTACTGCCATAAATGTGATCCCGGAGAGGAGCACCCTATGTTGTATGCTTTGCACGGGAAGTGCATTGGAAGCAACTGTCAGCACACCAGATGTAAAGACTGCTCTTATGAAGCGATCAAGTAGTGATGCAACCAACACCAGTCGACTCACTCATTTTAAAAATCCACGTGTGAATGGAGCCCCTTCCTCGATTATGGAATGTCTTATACTGACTATGTTATCTCGGATTTTCTGAAGAGCAACCTCCAACACCTCGACTTCTTTTGGTCTCCAGCTGTATACCTGAGGACTTACCATTAAGCACCATCTCAGAACAATCGAAATTGCCTCCACCATCGAGTACCCTCGACGACCCTCACTATCCGAGGCCTAGTTTTGACAACTGGCTGGGACTTGTCCTCCCAATGGTGCATATTGGTGCAAGCAAGGAGGAAGCCACTGTACATCCTGGTGATGAATGACTGCCCCCGACCGGCTACCAAGATGCTGCACCCAGATCCCACTGAGACTGTTCTTGTCCCATTATCACAAAACGTCAAGCGAGCTTAGTACGAGGGAGAACGACGTTACACAGAACGTTCATTATCCGACTACACAGGCAATGCTCTAGGGAGGAGATGGTAGACGCAGGGCGTCTACCTCCGGTATCTATACTTTCGTTATGTTCTCCACAGGAGAGGATAAACTGAGATATTTGTTGCATGACCGATTGCCTGCTATACCAAAATGTAAAGTACATTGTCTTTTTATTCTACCTGCGATTTGCGTACGCATCAAGGAGCTGTTCAAGTTAGACGTAGAAACTTGAAAAGCCTTACTAGCGCAGGAGCCCTGAGCATGCATTACTGCTCCGTTTGCTGTTCCAAGGGCCTAAAGAGCATCCCTAATCTTTTTCATCTGCAGGTTTCGACTTCCTTCTACCCTGAATCTTGATCTTTGAATCACTCAAGTCGTAGCCTCAGTCTCAGACCCAATTTTAAATATCATGCGAACATCTACAGACTGTAAGCTATCCTTGTTCATTGAAAATTCTGAGAAGGATCAATCTTCCTCCTGACAATATACCACTTCCTAGGTGCACTTACCTATCATAGGTAACAGATATTGCAACGCAGTGTCTTGTGGCTTCAGAAAGCTCCTCAAGTCGGGACGCTGGCGTACTGCACGACAAGCAACAAAGGGCCATCAATTGACCTCGCCATCCAAGCATTGGACCACATTCGTAAACATTTGGGGCTCAACTAACAGCAGGCCAATTATCTTCCAAGAATGTCAAAACAATAGGCCGACTGTAAAGAAAGTCACTGGAGCTGATACTAGAAGGTCTAAAAGGTCTATACAAAGTCACCAAGGTCGCTCCACCAGAGGAAAGCCCAAGATCCAAAAGCACCAGTCAAGACCACAAAGTAGAGCCCTACAGGGCCTGAAACAAGACATAGGGGCCCCGGGAAGGTTGGGACTTGAGATCCAGGTAAAGGCCCTGGGAAGGTTCTTCTGGTGGTGTGGTGCCCCTGAGCGGTTGCAAGCCTCCCTAATCCTGGTCAGCCAATCTAAGCAAGGCACATGAGCGTACACTGGTGTGAGCATAGATCATCGTATCACGCTTCCACTCTTGTGCAGCCGTACAGCGCCAAAGAGGTGGCTGGTACAAGATAATGATGCGTCTCCTCCCCTTTAGTGCCCTGCCTATAGGTGTCTCGTTACCTCTCGTATTGCGACATTGTTTCTAGACGGACGTTACACAATGAGGTCTTTGGAGAGAAGAGAGTCGACCTTTTGCCCTTTTGTCTCGACCAAAAGTCGATACATACTTTCCAGGCGCGTATGCTGTGGGTCGAACAACAATAGAGTGGAAAGCAGCCGACTTTTACAGAACACAGTCTCAAAAGTCCAGTAGTGGGCCGGAATTATTGGTCGGTGGCCACTGTCTTGATCTGGCGGTCACAAAGGACAACAAGTCGTTCATGCAGGGATGTTTGATAGCCATCAAGGAAGAGAGCAGTGAGTCCACATGAGCCGGTGATCATGCGAGACCGTGGCGCCGAAAGCTGTATATGTTGATTCGTTTGTGACTACCAAAGGCCCCAAGAAGTCACTCTGGATTTTACTCTTCGGGCAGGCCAGGGTACGAAATCAGACACGAACCCGGGATTTCGCCTTGAGAAGCTGCGAGAGGCGGTCAACGCGATTCGCTGAAGGAGAAATGTGCCGGAGCCGCACAGTCTCCTCTGCCACTGAGAGCCAGCCCAAGAAGCAGAGCCGCACGGCCTCGTTGGTTGACACCATCTCACATCCGATTCGATACACAGGGCTGATGTAGACTGCGCGCGACTCGTTGTTTGCCGGTCTACCGCACGATGTTCACCCTTGGTTCAAGCAGCTACTACTTTGCAAGCCGATACTTGTACACGACAACTTGCGACACCCGATCTTTGGTAACGTTGGTATCATCGAGCCACACGTGCAGGAAATGATGACCGGTGAGGTTGTCAACATGCAAGCCATCTTGTGAATTGCAGGGGAGTGATGTGTAGGTTTCGCTGATTAAGACCTCCACAGCAAACTACTGTCTCCACACCTGATCAGCCTGCTCCGTGATTGGTATAGCTCCCCCTGATTTCGACCCAACTTCGGCCGGGTCTTACGTGTTTGACAATACAACATCAACCACGACATGCTTGACATTACCTCGTCCTTCGAGCATCATGTTTCTGTGCTGGTAAGAGTGAGATGTTCGAGGTCCAGATCGTGAATGCCCTTTGATCGAGCTCCCCCGAATTCTGTAGGGCCTCTGGAATAAGACAAGCTCTGATCCGACGCCTCTGACCTCGGGGCCAGTTCTCCGGGTCTACATGTAACAAACCACACTATCAACATTAACCTGTCACTTCCCCAACCCATCATTGTTGTTGCCTCGCAGGTGCCATCTGTGCCGTACCTCCTAGCAGACCAAGCTAGTTCAAGTCATGCGGCGGCTGTGACTGCGTTCGGAATCGACCCGTCTCTCTGGTTTACGGAAATCTCCTACTTGGTCCTAGCATCTACGCGAGCAAGCCAATGGATGAGAAACTTCTTTGCGTTTGCCCAGGTCGGTCTCAACAGCAGGCGATCGAGACCCGCATAACCGGTGAGCAAGATGACTCTAACGTAGATGATCCCAGCTCGAAAGACTGGTCTCATCAAACACCGGTTTTGCGATGTCGCAAGCTCCACCTCCTCCCTCAAGGTCCACGGTCGTCCATGCAAAAACCCCTCGATTAGGGCTAACTGCCAAATCTCAAGGCAAACACACTACTGCAATCTACGCGCTTATACGAGCAATCGCAGGTCCTGCAGGGGAACGGAGATTCCATCACAGGGCCCAAAAACAAGCGGGCCTGCAAAAGGACCTCCCCTTCCCGTAAACAAAGCTCTGATCTTGACTGGTCACTACGGTCTATGCGAGGCTGTCTGAGGGCCTAACTAGCATCGGTCGACCATGGCCATGTTCATCACACCGGCCTTTCAAGTGTGTTTGCCCTTGGGTCACAAGAAATTGCCTTTACGTTCACCTCGAGGCAATTTTGAAGTTACAAGGAGCAAGGAGCAAGGAAGGGCTGTTCTTTGAGAATGAGACACGCGAGGTTGACCGTTGACGGGGCTGGTCTAGGGTTGCCCCCTCCGTTTCCCATCCTTTTCTCTCTCTGACAGGGTCCCATCCATACTGGCATTTTGCCATCTGGAGACTTTTGCATACAAGTGAGACCTTTGGCAAGGTTGTATTCGGTGTTCCCTTGACTTCTGGGGATGGCTTTGCGAATTCCCCCCTCCGATCATTGATCAATGCTCAGCGAGGCTAATTTGGCCAAGGAGGCAGCTTAGGCAAGTCCGACAGTGCCAGTGCCCTTGGCTGCGAGCGGTAGTAAAGGTATACTCGAACGTCACCGTGCCCAAACCAGGCCTCTGCGTGCTGAGCTGAGCTGAGCTGCGATTCTGCCCTACTTTTTTTTTTTCTCTCTCAGGACAACCGGAGAGGATGAAGGAGGCGCTCAGGGCAGGCGAGGCCGTAATGGGATCCAGGCTCCCCTAATTCCCCTGGTTGACTGCGCCGCGCGAACAGGAAATGAGGTCGAACCTTAGCAGGCGCATCGGGAGTATGCCTTTGTGTCTTTGTGTCTGCTGAGTTGTAATCCACTTATCCCCTCGTTTGGTCTACACTACAAGAGCGGAGGCAACGAGCAAAGCAGATGGAGGGCGCGCACAAGGGAGGCGGCGGAAGAGCGAGGCAGACTGGTTTCCACACACACACACACACACACACACACACACACACACACACACACACACACACACACACACACGGTAGAGCCTTGTTCAATTACGCCTGCTGAAACGATCTGCCATGCTCGACTTTGAGGGACATCTGTAGAACGCACAGATGAGAGGCACAGAGAGGCACAGAGAGGCACGTCCTCGCTCCGTGTTTTTCGACCTGCTGGGTCCTCACGTGCGGTACTATACTCGCCTGAGTCGAACCGTCGGTGACGAATTTGTTTGCACTTGAGCAATATTTGCAATGTCCATCATTACTCGGGCTGGATCAGTGTCCTCGAGGATTGCAATGATAGTTTTGACTTCCCTATACTCGTACAAGTATACGATAGGTGTACTCCACTCCATAGTATATACTCTATCTATGAGAAACGAGACCCAAGAGTGTATGGTACATCTGCGACCTTGCCTTCAACCTCGCTCTCTCTCTCTCTACCTTGACCTCGCACCTCAAGTGCAGATGAACAATGCAAGAGTGATCTTGGTTGGTGATCTCATTCATCACCTCCTCTTCTTCGCGCCAGCCTTGGTCTCATGCCCACTAGCACTAGCAACGGGGGCAGATGGTTTCAACTCCTTTGTATCCTGGCCTTCCAAGCCCTTAGGCTTCTCCGAGGCGGAGGTCTCGTCCTCGTCATCTTCACCACCCTGACCAAACTCGTTGACACGAGTATAGTCGACCTTGTACTTGTACTTCTGGTACAACCAGACAAAGAAAATGACGTCGTCGCGTAGTGTGGCGAGACGATGGAGGAACGGCATGCGAATCGTAAACGCAAACAGATCGTCAATGAAAGTATTCAAGAACTTATACGTCAATGCTTTGCTAGGCATGTGCGCCACGGACTTGAGGCGGTAGTTGATGTACAGGCTCGGCACCATCATGAGGAAGCCGTAAGCGTACACGGACCCGACGAGCGTCTCGATCACAAAGCTGTACCATGACTTGTGCGTCTCGTAGATGAGAGAGTAGACTGCGTACGCGAGCAGGAGGGGCACGGCGATGATATAAAGATATCGGAAGGCGATTTGGTCGTATTCTTGAGTCTTCTTCTCGGTCTCGGAGAGCTTGTGCTTGTCCTCAAATACAATGACGTACGGGAGGAATCTGAACGACGAGTCCGGTCCCGGTTCGCGCAAGCGCACATTGACAGTCTTGGTAATCTTCCATGCTTCCAGGAGTATACCGAATCCTTGACTCGCGAGGATCATCCAGGATGTCGCTTCGGAGTTGTCGACGAGGTACAAGAAGATGACGGTCTGCATGAAGACGTTGGCTAGGATGGTACGTACTGAGGTGCCCACATTGTCCTTCTTCGTGCGCCAGTGCGAGATGTCGCTCTTGAAAGCGAGACCTTCGAAGACCATGTGGAGAATACTGACGATGAACGTCGTGCCGAGAAGATATGCATTAGTGTCGAGGAGTATTTCTTTGAACTTTTCGAATTCGCTGCCGTCGCCACTGGCAGGCATGGGTCCGCCTGAGGCAGCTTGTTGCTGGTTTTGTTTCATGCCCTCATCGACACTGGCAAGGATACTGTACTTCCAGTTGGCCATATTGTACAAGTCGATGTTGAGCGGCATTTCTGTCACCGTGTCATTCAGTTCAGTCATGTGGGATCGAAGTTGCCAGAACGTGTTGAGGAAGATGACTGGGTAATACCATCCGTTCATGCCGGATTCATCTCGAGCACCAGTGCGTTCCAGCACTATGTTTTTGCGCAGGGCAGGGTGCATTTGTTGCCAGTTCTGCACGCCGGTGTTGGGGACTACTGCCATGGTGAAGTTCGGATGATAGAAAGATCCAACCTGAGGGCCTTGGGGCTCCTCGGGTTCTTCTTCGGGCTCATCGCTCTTTTCGAGCAAATTCTTCAACTTGCGTGCCTTCTTCTTAGGCAGATAGTGATTCAAAGGTTTGCTGAACGTGTACGCTTTGGCAGGGTCGAAAGTAGATGCGGTAGGATCTAGTTCATTACCAGTCAAAGCGACGAAGAAGTGTGCCCACAGAGTTCCATTGTGTTGTACTTCTTTGGGTATAATAATGTTGGCATGGATTTCCCTGTTCTCTTCGTAGTTTCCAATCTGGAAATTTTTCTCGTCCACCACAAGGGTGTCCTTCGGTTGCTTCGATAGAGGGAAGATGGCGGTATTTGGCGAGACGTAGACTTGAATGTCGACAGCTCCGCCGTCTGGCCAGATCGGTGCAACGTTGTAGGGGATTGCGGAGTAGTTTGTCAATGCTGTCACATCAGCTCGCTCCTCGAAATTGACATTCGCTTTAGGGGCTGCACTGCCGGTCGAGGTAGTCTTTGACCCAAAGAACTGGTTGACCGCGAATTGCGTGATCAGGAAAATGGCAAGTCCTTGGAGGAGCGATTTGAACATGGACTATTTATTCATGGTTAATGAACAGCGAGCAGGCAAAAGGATTACCAGCACTTACACCTCCAGTTTCTTCCTGCCTGGTGGCAGTACCGCCAGTGCCGGTGCCTCTTGACTCTGGCATTGCTACTTGTCAGAGTCTCACCCAGGTGTGCGGGAGAGGATGAAAGTGTAGCATCGACCAGATGGCAGAATTGACCAGGTCGCAGCATAATAGAATCAAGTGGGCTGGAGGCACTATGGCTCGACTGGGTCTGGGCCAGAGCGGCGGAAAATGATTGTTCCACAGCCGAGGACTTGGCAGCATCAAGGTTCCCATCGAGCTCTTTTCCATCAATCCAATGAGCTAGCGATAGTTGATCACGACATAGTCCGCTGTTTCTTCGCCTTTCACTGTGCTCCTCACTGAAATGGTCCGTTTAAACATGGGACTTAGTAGGTAGGCGATAATCTGTCGACTCTGCAATGGCCAATGGAGCAGTGGCGCCTATACCGACGCCGCAATTTCCCACGCATAATGCTCCCCGAGTCTGGCTACTAACCTCTGGAGACTCGCCCATTGCCATTTCTGTGGCGCGGCAAGTGCTTGAACATGGAGACTATGTGGTCTCGGGCATCATACAAGCGGATTTTGAAGATGAAAGTGTGCGAAGCCAGGAATTCAAGAACTTCCTCTCGGAAGTGGTACGAACAAATGGATGGAAAGATCGATTAAAGATTGTACCATTGGATATTCGGTATGTAGACCCATCGTCACAAGTACAGCGTCTCTAAGGTTGGTTCTTTCATTTCCCTGCATCCCTACTGACCTTGTGTAAGACATGTCGGACAATGTCAAGCAGCTATTGCAGAAGCAGTTCACGTCTTCAAAAAGGTAGACATCCTTTTCTGTTGCACCAGCGAGGCAATTATTGGAACAGTGGAGGAGTTGTCGGCAAATCCGCGAACATTGACTATGGTTCGCGACCAATTCGAGAAGAACTTCTTCGGGCCGATGAATATTATTAAAGCTGTAATCCCTCACATGCGATCAATGATGAATGGACACATCATCGTGCTTGGTGGCATCACCGGCCATCTTGGAACACCTGGTTTGAGCATGTATTGCGCTTCAGGCTGGGCGCTTGAAGGCTTCTGCGATAGCATCGCTTACGAGATCGCTCCTTTCAACATCAAACTGACCATCCTCCAAGCCAGCGTGGAGATAGGAATTCTGACGAACAAAATCACCTCAGCACCTCCGATGAAAGAATACTCGAAAGAGTTTGGACATACTGCGCCCATGTTCCGAGGCATTCTCGATGGTCTGCTGAACCGACTTCCAGGGATTCGGTCTCAATATCCTCCACCTCCGGAAAACGAGATTCAGTCGCCCTCCTCAGAAGCGGAGAGACAAAGTGGTCCCTACCTCCTCAGTCGGGATGGAGTGGTTAGTCTGTATCCGCCTCTCAGCCACGCCCATACGGAGAAATTGGTAGCCGAGACTGTGCATGCATTGACTGCTATTGGTGGCCACGAGAACCCTCCTGCCAGACACATTGTGGGCGTCGAGGGCGTGGCCAGCGTCAAGGAAAAGCTCAAGACGGTCAGTGAGGAGCTGGAAGAGTTTGTCGACACTAGCGCGTCGGCCGACATGGTGAAACCAGGATCAGGGTATGGCCGTGCGTCAAGCGTTGCTGATGTAGATTTCAAAGATTTGGAGGGTGATGTCTTTGATGTATCGTTAGGCCTGCGTTGAGTTGACATCCTCGGCCAGTTAGAAAGCGAAAACTTGATCTGAATATCAGCGTCGGCTGTGTCGCCTCTCATCTTCATGGCGTTTATGATCACGATCTGGGCGAGAATGACCAGGAGACCTGCTTCTTGACCTCTCACGTCGTTCACGGGTCCGTTGCCTTTCAGACGAGACTGACTTGGACCGTCTGTGCCTGTGGCGTTCATGTCGGCGACTCCTGTGTCGATGCCCATCATCCCTATCCCGTCGTCGATGCTCATCGCGCCTATGTCGCTCTCTACTCCGACTACGATGTTTTCGATCTCCATGGCGTCGCTTGTATTCCTTAAGTGCATATTGTAGTTCCTTATTCTGTTCTCCTCCTGTGCCTTCGAGGCGCTCCATAGTGGGATCTCCTTCCTGAGTGTTTGTAGCCCGGCCGTAGCCAATACCCTTTGTCCCTGTGAGCTCATCATCTCCTGCACTCTCTTTCAAAACCTTCCCAACCTCGCGTTGGGTGCCTAATTGTTCCATATTGGGGTTGTTTCGAGGTGCAACAGGCAGTCCCAGTGCTCTTGCCAGGGCGTCTTCCTCTGCCTCTTTGATTCGACGAATCTCTTCCTTTCGTTCTCTTGCAGCTTTGGCATCTGCATCCTCACCTGTGTCTCCTTCGGTGTCACCTTTTGCATACCAATTGAGATCCCGACCCTTTTGCCAACGCCCAACCGGAGCCATTAGCGAATGGCCTAGATAATTTTCTCGACGCGAGGACGTCTGAACTTCGGACCACTTGAAGTCTCCTGTTCCGCCTCGAGAGCCTTCCTTCCGAACCGTAGCTAGGAGATCCATGATCGAGTATGGGGTTGAGGCGAGGGGCGAATTCGAAGTGGGAGGCGTAACCGAGGAGACTTTCGTGTCCCTAGGCTGATAGAATGCCGTGTAACGCTGCTCACTCGCAATGGCGGACTGAAAGAGAGGATAAACTAGATCGGTAGTTTCTGCCCGCACACTACGACTCGCGTAAGACTAGTAGATAGTATCGTGCATCATGCATTGCCCGATTGAAGGGTGGGCGGACGAGCTGTGGCGTGCAGAAAAGGAATAATCGGTCGTTGGTGGGTGAGAAAAGGCCTTCCCTGCAAGTTGCTTCCTTGTGTTGCCAACCACAGGAAGAAAGTGCAGGTTTCGGCGATTGAACGGATGCAGGATGGAGGATGGAGGATGGTTACAAGGTATACTCGTTCTTTACACAATGGAGGTGTGAGGTGAACCTGTTCTAGTCTGCTTGTCAGGTGTGTCAAGTAGCTAATTGAACTGTGGATGAAGTAATATATGTACGAGTTGGCAATATTTCTTCTACAGTATTCGGCATCGCCCGTCTTCTCTTCTAAAACTCATCATCCCCTGTACTCGTACGAGTACTCGTAAATTGCCAGGTGTTGAAGCGGCATGCGTCTTCACCCGTGGCTGGTAATTTGCGACACATCGTGCGCCATTCATGTTCCTTTTTGACCACCTGCAGCTTGCACCTGTCACTCTTTGCGGTCATCGACTCGGGCAGACCTTCGTCTCCTGCTACAAGCCCGGCTCGCCTGCGAACAACGGTGCATATTTACGAGACTGTGCTCATGACCTGTTCGATGCCCCTCAAATCCGAGCCACACCCAGACGAACTCAAGCCTCTAAAAGTTGCTTCTAACCTCCTATCGGATCCTACATCCTGAGGAATAGGTCGACCACACCGCTCGCCCCTGAAACAAGACAGACCTTTTGACAGTCCACCGATACCTAGCACACACATACTGTCTATGCTTCCCCAAAGAGCTGCTTGCTCAAGAGCTGTGCGGAATGGAGCGTGATCTGAGGTCTTTTCAGTCGGTCAACATCGGTTTGAGTTGCCTCGAAACCGGCAGCTCAAGATTTACAAGAGATGGGATATATCATCCACCGCCTATGGCATTCTGGAGGAACAATTTGACTGCCCTCTCGCAGCGCTACAACCTTTACTTTGTTGCCCATCGAGATGCAATCGCAGTGTACAGACCCCGATTTCCCTTCCAGAGACTGCGCAGACTTCCTTCCCTAGTGATTCCGCTCAAGCTGGCAAACCCTTCTGCGCAAGGCTACATTGATCCCCTTTCTCCACACAGCATAAATCACATCATAGTCGATGACTTGGGCACCGAAGAAATTGTGCTTGTCTCGACAGACTCTGGAAACTTGACTGCCTATTTTACCAAAGCAGTTGATGAAGCAATTCGCAAGGATCCCTATCGGTTCAGTACAGACGCTCGAAGTGACTACGTAGGAGTGCGTGCAATATTCACACACTGGGTATACGAATCAGCATGGGGCCTTTCCATCCATTCCAAAGCCCGTATGATTGCAGTCTCTGCTAACACGCCCAATCATGTTCCCAGCGATGATCCTTGCTCGAAGATCACAATTTTTGCTTTTGCCTTGACAGAACAGCATGAAAGTGAAGACGGGGTTCCGCAAACCGACCACGACGAAAATAGTCGATTGGACGATTCTGATCATGGGCAGCAACAAGATTGGGAGGAATGGATTTGCAGTGGGCCAAACTCTGGTCTTCCACTTCGCAACAGAAACTACAAAATCACTCTTGGTGGCCTCGAGGGCCACAATGACAACATTCCAAGCATTTCGTTTGTTAATAATGATGACGATCCTGATGGCCGATGGCTCTTGAGTACCGATATACGCGGCGAAATGAAGATGTGGGAGGTCTGGCGTGGACTTTGTGTCGAGACTTGGGTTCTTGCCGAGAAGAGAATGCGCGGTGGGTTTCAGAGTAGACGAGAAGGAGGCTGGATCGTTGCCGCCTTGGACTCGCGAGCTTTCCGCTCTGCCTGGACCATGGAGCAATTCTGTGGTCATACAAAGGCTCCTCAATACTCCCTTCATGCTGGTGAGAGCTATAATCTGACCAACATCGTACGCCTTCGCACCCCTGGAATTAGTCTTGCGCATCCCCATACTGAAGGGTTTCCATCCACATTTGCACCTGTAGAAGAGGAAGAAATACAAGAACAAACCTATGATGGCTGGTCTGATCTAGACGGGTCCGACGACGAGCAAGGCATTTCGGATTTTGATCGTTCTACCCAGAATGAATCGGCAGAGCAGTCTCCTGTACCACTTACTGTGCCCATCTCACCTCGAACTACCGGAGAAATGGAGGCGACAGAGAGCAGGATTGATAATTCTCTGGATGCGGAAGTGGATATGAGCAACGAGGAGGGCTCAGAAGAGTCGTCGGAAGAAGACGTTGATCCTCGGATGATGCTTCTGTTTGACCACGAACACTCCGATGTTGATGTAGAAGATGACGAAATGCAGTATGACTCGAGCTCTGAGGATGAAGAGGAGCAGTCCAACTCCAGCAGCCATCGCAGTACAACGTCTTTCTCCAGCCTTGCGCATCTTCACAGCGAAGAGCCAGAGCAACAACTGCTTGGGGATCCAAGTACCGAATTTTCATTTTTACCAGGGGACCGTCAACCAGAAGCAGGTACCATTCAAGGGGACAAGACTACTGAGAGGCAGCTTTTTGGCGGTACAGCATACAAAGATATCCCACAAATCCCAACGCTGCATTGTACTGCCTCACATCTCAGACTTCTCATGACACCACAAGCCTCTTCGGCCCATGTTTTTTGTGCCAACATTTTAAAGCAGGCTTTGCCCGAATACATCGAGATGACGAATCACGTGCATCTTGACAGGATCAACATGGTCCAGCAAATCCCTGAGCTGGGCATTGTCATTGTGGCTACGCAAATTGGGCGTTGTGCCATATGTACAACTACCAGAAACGAGAACACCGGCACTCTGGGTTTGCGTGTCGACTGGGTCTTGCCAACGAGCAAACAAGAGGCTAGACAGCTCCGCCCTCCTATGCCGCTGCTAGGCATTGCCGTCTCCCCTATCCAAGGACGATTTCCAGCTGAGAAAAACAAGAGTAAGTGTGATGTCGAAACAACCGTTGAATGGGGCAAAGATGCCGTGGTCGATGGCGTGACAACAACTTTTGATGACAGGAGTGCGGTTGTGGTGGAGGATTGGCTTGAAGACGTCACGAATCCTACCACCTCTGAGAGGCATTGCCCGCATGGACAGAAGGCCAAGTGCCCTGCGAGATCTGGACCATCTCCGTCGAATCACACACCGGGAAAAGCTGCGTGGACAAAGCCTGAAAGCATCGAGCCGTGGACGTCCACAGAAAACAGTCGCAGATACAGGTTAATGTTGACCTACCTGGATATGTCTGTTCTGACATATGAGATCTCCAGGGGAGTGGAGCGAGAAGATGTAATCCAGCGTGAAACTTCCTCCCTCGAGGACCTCGATTGAGGGCTGTTTGATAAGTTTACGAGAAAATGATATAAGACGGTCGAGCAGAAAGAATCTTCAATTTGCGCTGGCGAGATGCTGCACAGACGATATTCGAACCCCCCCTTTTCGGCGATCTCGAGCAGGCGAAATGCATGATAAGCGATATCAGATCGATTTCGGATCTAGGACTCATTTCATTGATATCTGGTCAATCATGGGCATATTCTGAGGTCGCGTTCAGGGGAAGTAGACGTTTAATTCAGTTGACAGGTGTCACCGTGTTGCGTGGCGCAGTAGCCCTAGGGGCCGCCGGGAGATGCACGAATTTCCACATATGTATTGAACAACTTTGCATAAAAATGCAATCACACTACTCTTGGTAGGAGAATTGATATATTCATCATGTAGGCGATGATACTCCTTGAGCTCAGTAGAGTGAGCAACTATTCCAAGTAGTCAGGCACAGTGTGAAGAGGCAGGGACTCGAGAAGTCGGGCAGTTAAACGGCACGTGATTTGCTGGGCAGCCTTGCCAAGCTCGGTTTCTATTGGCCCAGCCCAAACCGGAGACCAACATGCAGCACGAGCGTGACAGCAGCAACAGCCTCCTCGCGTTGATTTGGTGACACTTTGACAGGAACATATCCCCCTTTGTACCTTCGATGCCGTCCCAGAGTCAGCATTTCACCTTGAGCAAACGACTGGTGTAGGGGATAACAATGCTCAGTCTGAGGAGTGTCTGGCACTATGAGGGACCTCCTTGCTTTCGAGATGGCGAAAGTCCCGAGATCCCTTGCGCTCTCGCTGTCGCGAGATCCACCTCACTGGCGAGGAGATGGCCTGGCATTCCAGGGGCTGGTACACGGACTCTTCTCTCGGCCGCCACTTGAACCTCAAGGGAGAGCAGGTGGAAACGGCCATAATGTTCATGACAGCGCGACGTCTCTTTGACGTCTCCCAGATCAGGCTATATTTCACCACAGCAAATGTCCTTAAGATGGGAAGTCAGACGCGTTTTCGTCCTTACGATCGCAAAGCGTCTTCTACCCTCCGCTTGAAAATGTTTACCGTCTTCCGGCCAGATATGAAGACTCCCAGCAGTCCTTCGTTAGGAAGCCAGCGGTTAGGCAATCGCCGCCGTATTTTGAGAACTCTGCTTGCCGCAATCCTTATCGTTAGTTTTATCCGGACATGGACCTACACGTCTCGAGCGAGGGTATGTACCTAACGGCTGCCTGGCACCCACAATTTTACTGACTCTGACGAGGTACCGCCGCCCACATATGCCATAGACGAAGAAGCCAGCGAAGAAGCCGAGCTTGATTATAGCAATTTCGAACCAATGCCACTGACTGGCATGCTCAGCGACGGCAGACCCGGCAAACGCACCTGTGACGAGCTTAGGTACGATGGAAGGCTTCGCGTTCAAGAGAGCCATTATCTCGAGGATGACCTCGTAGACGTCGCCAGATCCCTCGCCGGTCATCCTATAATCAACTACCCCTCCGAGTATGACGATGTGCCCTTCGAAGAGACCGTGGCAAAATGCTGGGCAAGACTAGCAGGGTCGAGTGTTTGGCTGGAGAAATACCAAGTCTTTCTTGCAGTGACGCGGGTCATCTTCTTCGACAAAGGCAATAGGGCTTGGCCGATTATCAGTTTTCTTCGAGGTCAACTGTATGATGCAAACTGGAACGAATTGAAGAATCATACCATTCACTGGCATGGCGACGAGGTCGTTTTTCCTACGGTATTTACCATTCCGGCTCCGTATAATGTGGGCGGGGGTTTCTATGGTCCTGAAGATCCACGGATAATTATCGAACAAGACGTGGAAGACGCTGAACCCGTCGTCGTTTTCAACATGATCCATGATCTTAGGACAGTGGCGCGAGCCATGCACATTTTCCGACCATTTTCAAATGTGACCACCATCTTGACCATAACAGGAGAAGGAGAGAGACCATCATCGGAGAAGAACTGGGCGCCATTCTTCCACGACGACCACGCAAACGCAACCAACAGCACGAAAAAGTGGCCCAGTCACCACATTCACTTTGTGCACGGCTTTAATCCTCTCAAAGTGCTCAAGTGCCATGCACTCAATGGATGGTGTGACATCGTATACGAGCAAAAGGTCGCTGAAGACTTGGTATCTCCCCACGACGATCCCCACGGTCGCATGAGTGGTGGCACAAACCTGGTTCCGATCCCAATCGCTTCGAGCCCGGGTGTTCATGCATATGTCGGTTTCCCCAGGTCTCACATCGACTTTGGATGTAAGGACGACGCTATGTACAGACCTGAAATGATGATCATGACTGCACATGGCCAGCATTTCCATATCAATTACATGTCCGAGCCAATCGATTTTGGAACAGCCGCTTTGACACCCGAAGCAGTCACTGATCCCTGTGGAGAAGGCCGCATTCTGATTGCGAACAGTGTGGCACGATGGGATCGGTCCTCTGGTCACGATCTGATGACACTTTCATTCTCGGTTGCTGATGTGACGGTGCAGATTCTTCAGCTAGAGGGTGTCTCAAGGTTCATCGAACAACTGCCGTTCCTCCGTGCTGCACTTCAGCACGACATGTCCCAGGATGGGAGTGTCATATGGAACCTTCGGTGGTCTGCTGTCAGCCAGGACGTATCTTCTTGTTCGATCGAGGCTGCCCGAAACTATTCCATAGCCGTCTCCGAACCACTGCATGGCAAGTCGAAGGCCAAACTAAGGGAAGAGGGTGAATTGGACGACGAGGACAAGGATGACGTACTGGACAAGACCAAGGAACTTGAGAAGAAAAAAGATGAAAAAGACAAAAAGGATGAAAAGGACCAGGATCCGAAAGGGGCGAAAGAGGAGGAGCTAACAGATGCTTTATTTGACGATGACGCGCTATTCAATACTAAGGAGAAAACTTCCCAAAAAGACATCACCTACCTCGACGACCCATTTGGACACGCGGATAAAATCACATGAATGCGTCTTGCGCGCAAAACGACATCAACATTTTCACGTCGATGCCCTGGATGTCCGGAACACCCTTGGTCCCATTCGAAGTGAAGCGGCCGTCTCCTATACTTGACCACTGGAATCTTCTCACGAACTGGTATTGATCCTTCCCCTTCAACTACGCCGCCGGTTTTATACGGCATATTCGATTAGACCATTTCAAAGACACGCATACAACCAACTGCAACAGCAACGGCAGTTCTTTCAACTCATCTACTCATCTACAGCTTCCCAGGCCTTGTTCTGTCATGGTTGCTCTTGGTCCAAATGCGGACGACGTTCCCGCCGCCTGCAACCAACACTATCCTTCCAGCTGCGGAGTGAGCTGCCGGCCACATCGGTCTTCAGATCATTGGACCGTCCGGTGGCATGACCATCTACACAGAACCCTCATGTACTGGTCAATATCGCACATCTGAAGATTTCGGAAGAATGCTCGGCCGTATGTGGTTACGTATTACCGCCTGGGGTTGACGAAGGATATCTCCAGAAACCGCAAAGTTGGAGGATACAACTGGGCTATCGACCAAGCAGGGCAGTCAAGACTGTACTCCAGGAATGCCTGCATGTTGCATTCAATGAGTTGGTGCTGTAGGAACAATGGAGCCGGACCCTTTTCACGGCTCAAACATCCACATGCTATTGACTCAGATAGTACTTTAACAGCGAGCTGGACCGCTGTCTTCGATTCACCTCTTAATATATCTATCTGGAGTCACCTCCCTCAAGATGTCAGTGTAGGGGCATTAGTCATCTGCGGTGCATCACTTGGTACATCACTTTATACATTGCAGCCAGAGGAGGATATAGGTTTTGCATACGAAATCAATCAGGGCAATCCTTAAGAAACGAACTGTCTACCTTGGCTGTCTCCGACAAATGTCCGCGATATCCGATGTAACTGCGCTGAATAATCCTCCTCAGGGACTGGCGAGGGGAGATTGGTAGAGCTCTCGCTCGAATTACTCGAAATATGCGAATCTTTTTCTTCGACCAGCGCAACATCGACTTCTTGCCAGCAGTCCTGATGAATGCAGCCTGTCCTCGATATCCACACCAGTATACAACTTCTGAGCCGGATGGCGTGATGGGGGCATTGGACATGTATTGTATAGAACACGGCACGCCGTGAGAGGCCGCCTAAGCCTCTCCATCTTTTGCTGATTCACCTGCATCTCATACTCCTTTTCGCAGTAGTTCGTCATTACCTCTGCCCCTCTATAAGACCGTGCACTCCTGCAGGCTTCACGCTCGGTCTACCTTGCAGCCTGTCAAAATGCAGAACTACGGCCTAATCAGACGCGGCGCTGGAAACGCTGTACTCGAAGCCATACGCGTTCCCAAGCTACCGGACGACTACATTTTAGTTAGGACCGTCACCATCGCACTCAACCCTACAGACTGGACTACTCTGGATGCCGTTGGTGATGACGGAACGATCGTCGGATGTGACTACGCTGGCATTGTAGAGGAGGTTGGCAAGGCGATAAAGAGGCCATTCAAGAGAGGAGATCGCATCGCCGGCTTCGGGCATGGAGGTAGGTCAAGAGGCCAACCTAAGCGATAGCTTCCTCGTCTGGGTACGAGTGCTCAGTAGCTCCCAGGAAATGATGCCAATCACGAACACGGCGCGTTTGCCAGGTACATCGCCGTTAAGGGTGACCTCCAGTTTCACATACCAGACAATGTCACCTTTGAAGCTGCATGCACCGTGGGTGTGGGCGTGATGACGACTGGATATGGTCTTTACCACGTCCTCAAGCTGCCTTTTCCAGACACGGTCTCGGAACCCAGCAATAAGTCAATTCTGGTCTATGGAGGAAGTACGGCCACTGGTACGCTGGCCATTCAATTCGCCAAGATGTAAGTACAAAGTCCGTCAGCATCACACCAACGGACAACTCATATGGTCTGCATTAGGTCTGGCATGCAGGTCATCACCACTTGTTCGCCCAAACACTTTGACCTCGTGAAGAGACTTGGAGCGGACCTGGTCTATGACTATGTGAGTGCACTCTCCGCTGATCACCGGTGCCCCTTGGAGGACGACACTTCTGACATCAGCGACAGCACATGGAGGACGTTGGCGAACAGATCAGGCAAGCCACCGGGGGTGAATTGAGAACGGTCTTTGACACCGTCAACGTAGAGTCGTCTGCGGCTATCTGTGCAGCCGCCATCGGCCCGGACGGAGGCTCCTACTGCGATCTTCTTGGCCTGGACTGTCCTCGAGCGGACGTTACGTCCAGGTTCTTCCTCGGATACTCTGTGTCTGGGGAGTCGTATATCTTCGAGGGGGAAAGGTATGACGCTCATCCGGAGGATTTCGAGTTCGCCTCCTACTTTGTACCCATGGCCAACCGATTGTGGGCCGAGGGGAAGTGGACGCCTCACCCTCAGAGACTCGGGCCGGGGGGGTTGCTAGGAGCGATCAGCGGTATGCAGGACATGAAGGCGGGCAGGTATAGTGGGGAGAAGCTGGTCTATCGCGTCGACGAGACGAGTTGGCCTAAAGAGCCTACCACCTCCCACCCTGAATAGGTGGCAAGACCTAGATCTGCAGAATGCTTGACGTACATATGGGAAAGTAAAGCGTCGTGGCCTCATGCAGCTCACGCGTATGAGGGAGTGCTACCCAATCTACGATTGCTCACCACACTGTCCGTCCAAATAGCAACTACGGTGCACAGTAGATCCTAAACGGCTTCGAGGGCTATTTAGAGCCTCGCCCAGTGCCTGTCGAGTCGACGACTCCACGTCGACAGAGGATTTGGTGTGCAGGCAATTAAACCTCATTGTTGTCTTGACGCGTGGTCAAATTTCCACGAGTCCTGGCTCATGGTGACGAAGTACTACTGTACTTCAGTCCCCCAGCCTCTTCTCTATCGTTCGTCACCCATGCCAGCCAGTGGAGTGAACCCAGAAACAATGATATGGCCTTGACAACAGTGGGAAGACCGACTAGACTTCGGGAGCCGGCTCACACGTCTCTGGATCCAGCCGCACCAGCCAAGTGTGCTAGAACCCAAAGGGGCGTTTGTACCCTGTCGATCTCCGATGTTCAAGAAGAGCAGGGGGCCAAAAGGGTGTCGAGGCAAGACGAATTCGATCGAGTGTTGCATACTGTACAGTACGCTACAGCACCGACGCAGAGCAACGGTGCCCTTGAAAATCAGCCGCCTATCCGTACTTGCATCCTGTCTCCGGATTCCACACAGGTCTTGCAGAGCCGGACGACGAGGCCCGCAAATACGAGTCTCGTACGGAGTACTTCAGCGCCATTTCATATCCGCAGATCCTATCGAGACGAACCCCACCAATTGGGAACATGACAAGATTGTACTGGCCGCGGGTCCGCCCATCATGCAAACCTCGGTCGAAGCCTCAGCGATACGAGGGAGCATGCCAGGTGATCTCCACGCCCGTCACCTCCAACGTCAAACGAGAGTACGAGGAGTGGAAGCATATCAACGTCGCGGGCACTGACCTGCTTAGTGACTGCCAATCCTCCTTGGTTCTGAAAGCTAACAGATGCCGTAGGTAACGTAACGTTGGTCATGGGTGATTGTCAAATTGGCCCTCTGATGCTACAGTACGCCGGCGCATTCGACAAGACCTTTACGTGAAGGTCTGGACCATTTCGCCGCGCAATTACCAATGTGTGGGCGTCGATGCCACACCCATCTTGCCCTGCGACAGGGGTTCAACGGATTGCCGCCCGGTGGACCTGACCGGTCTATTGGCACCTAATGTACAGCCTAAAGACTAGCCGAACGTTGGCCCTTCGTCCTCCTGGTAAGCCCACCCACGAACGGCGCCTGTGTGGGTGAAACAATGAGCCAGGCGTGATTGTCGAGGCGAGATTGACCAGGGTCGGGCTCGTTCATCTACGATTGCCATGACCGCATCTTCAATCACCTTTTTTGGCCTTTTTGTTTGACCGTTTCGTCGCTCGAGACCGTTATTAAACTATTTGTTCTTACCCCACGACCACACAGGCACACCTCTCTTCCGTATGGTTCCTGTTTTCATACTTCGGAGAGGCGCGAACCGTTCAGCCTTACATCGCCTGGAGCTCTGAACCTTGAACCACTCAATGGATGGCTGATCTCAACGACAACGACCCTCGGGTCGGTTCTGCTCGCGACAATTCCACGAGCCCTGGGCTCTCACGTATTGCACAGGGCTCGAATTCTTCCTCGACGAGCGATCTGGTCGCGACGCTCGTTCCTGTCCTCATCCTTTTCGGCGTGTGTCTAATAATCTTCGTTATCGCCCGCCGAAAATTTCATCGGGTGTATGCCCCGCGAAGTATCTTGAGAAGCCTCGAGCCACAGTGAGTGTGCCCCCTCGCTCACCTACACCGGTGTCCGAACAGCTTGCTCATCAATGACCGATAGTGAACGAACCGAGCCGCTATCGACAGGGTGGTTCAAATGGATCGCAGAATTCTATCGCCTCCCATCGAGGCATGTACTGAACCATTCGTCATTTGATGGCTACTTTCTCCTTCGCTTTTTGAAGGTATTGGGGGTGATATGTCTCGTTGGTATCGGCCTCCTCTGTCCAATCCTACTCCCATTACATGCCACAGGAGGAGGAGGGAATCAGGGTTTGGATCTGTTGACGATGGGTAACATCACCAACCCGCAACGACTATACGCCCACGCGCTACTGGCATGGGTCTATTTTGGTATGTCGCACTGGACTGTCATATCTCACACCCTACTCTAGTCACATTCTGATACCATCACAAGTCTTCATTCTGTATATGATCTCGAGAGAATGCATCTTCTACATCAATCTCCGACAAGCATATCTGCTCTCGCCATTCTACGCCGATCGGCTCTCGTCGCGCACGGTACTTTACATGAATGTACCACGCCAGTATCTCGATGAAGAACGACTAAAATGGGTTCTTGGAAAGTCTGCGAAGCGGATATGGATCCCTCAAAGCACCAAAGAGCTCGAAAGATTGGTCAAGGAGCGAGACCAAACTGCCATGCGACTCGAAAAGGCCGAATTTTCTTTGATAAAGATGGCGAACGCCGCCAGAACGAAGGCGCTGGAGAAGGGAAAGTCGGACAAGGAGCAAGACCAGGACCAGCCATGTGCCTCTCCTGAATTGACACAGAGCTCCGATGAGATTCGCAAAGGGTCCGGGGCCGGGTCTGACGGCTCCAAGACAATCCAAGTGCTGGAAAGCCCAAACTCCCCGAGCACCATGACCAGCTCCAGCACCGATGGCAAGACCGAACTGGTGCTACCGGACGTCAATGGGTCCGTGGCAGGACAATGGATCTCGCACAGTTCTCGCCCCCATCACCGACCCATAGCAAACTACGGCCGCCGCGTCGACACCATCAAATGGACGAGGAACCAGATCAAGAAACTCAATTCAAAAATCAACGTCGTCCGTCGTCATCAACTCTTTCGTCCACAGAGCATGATGCCGTCCGTCTTTGTCGAGTTCGAAACGCACACGGACGCCCAGAACGCTTATCAGACCCTCACTCACCACCGTCCCTTGCACATGTCTCATCGCCTAATCGGCGTGCGGCCTTGCGAAATTATCTGGCCATCATTGCACATGGCGTGGTGGGAAGCCATCGTTCGAAAATTCTCCATCCGCGCCGCCATCACGGCAATGATCATCTTCTGGGCCATTCCGTCAGCCGCCGTAGGGACGATTTCAAACATCACGTACTTGTCTACAAAAGTCCCCTTTTTGCACTGGATCAAAGATCTTCCAAATGCGGTGAAAGGTCTGATCAGCGGTGTGTTACCTGCCGTGGCGCTGTCGTTACTTATGAGTATCGTCCCGGGCATATTGAGATGTAAGTCTCTGCAAACCATTGTGTTTTTGGGCCGTAGACACAAGCTAATCTCGGTCATTTGATAGACATGGCCCGACTATCTGGGGTCCCGACTCTGACTAGAATCGAGCTGTTTGTCCAGCATGCGTACTTTGCATTCCAAGTCGTTCAAGTCTTTCTTATCACGACGTTGACGTCCGCGGCGTCCGCTGCTATCACAAAGATCATCGAAGACCCCACGACAGCCAAATCGCTCTTGTCCCAGAACCTGCCCAAGGCTTCGAATTTCTACCTTTCTTACTTCCTCGTTCAGAGCTTGGCTATTGGCGCCATCGCTCTCGCTCAACCATATACCCTGTTCAAATTCCACATTCAGCAAAAATTCCTGGCAAATCCACGAAAGATCTACATGCGCTGGCACAGACTGCAAAGAGTCCACTGGGGGTCAGTGTTTCCGGTTTATACCAATCTGGGCGTCATTAGTAAGTTTTCTACCTTTCCCCTTGTCCCCTCCCATTCGCATCGCTCTTTTTGATCAAACACTGATTCCCGTTTCTTTATAGCACTAAGCTACGCCCTCATCGCCCCTGTGGTTCTTGGCTTCGCCGCCGTCGGCGTTGGGTTCCTGTACATCGTCTACCGCTACAACCTAATGTTCGTATACGATGCCGAAATCGACACCAAGGGCCTCGTCTACCCCCGCGCCCTCTTACAATTGATTCTGGGCCTCTACTTCTCCGAAGTCTGCATGATCGGGCTCTTCTCACTCCGAGGCGGTCTCGGGCCCGTAGTCCTAACGGCGATGTTGCTCGTAATCACGGTTCTTGTGCACGTTTCGGTACTTGACGCTGTTCGTCCCTTCCTGAGCAGCCTTCCCAGGACTTTGACGGTCGAAGAGGACAAGGACCACCTTTTCCCGCCTGAGAGCGAATCGGCCCCGCGTACCTACGAAGAACCAGCGTGGCTTCAAGATCTTGAGAGATACTCGGACGAAGAAGACGGACCGGTTCACGAGCCAGGTGCAACCAGGGCTGTTGAAGGAGCGACAGGCGCAGCCGACACCCTCAAGGGCGGCATCACGGACATAGTGAAGAAGAAATTCAACAAAGACCACCCTGAGATTAGAACGCACTTGACGAGTACCGCGTCGTTTTTCAGACGGTGGATCCAGCCTGAGCCAGGACAGAAGTCAAACTGGCTTATACGATGGCTTCATCCAGAGGTGTATTCGGACTATACTATCCTGCGGGGATGGGTGCCTGAAGACCTTCCCGAGCCCAAATATCCAGAGGAGGTCGAGGAGAATATTTACCTTCCGCCGTCGTACCTAGGGAAACCACCCACGCTGTGGATACCGAAGGACCCCGGTGGGATCAGTAAGCAGGAAGTCGAACATACCCGAAAATTCATCAGTGTCACTGATGAGTATGTGACTGTCGATGAAAAGGGCGGTATCAAGATCAACCTGGATGAGCCTAGGCTTATTTTTGACATTGATAAGTTGAGGTATTAGAGATCTTGACGAGGGAATTACGTCGGCTGACGCTGACTGGATACCAAATGGTAAATGACACTTGTAATAAAACTTGGACATGATGATGGCTATCGAAAAAAAAAACCTACCTACCTTACGTTGTTGGGTACTTGTACATATATGAAGACACGTGAAGACAGATCACGGCAATGAACAGACACAGATGCAAAGACGCACCGACGTCCGACTTATCATGGAGGGAGAAGGAAACACCAATGTATAATGGGATGAATCGTATTCCAAAAAAAATCACCCCTTGATCAAGTGCATTTGTTTCCTTCCTCGCGCCCCGGATTCTTGTTTCTTTACACCTCACGTGTCGTAGGTCCAAGAAACATTTGTGAAGATCAAGTCACACTTCCCACTCTTTGGGATGGCAAGAAAATGATCCTTCATCGCCATACTCTCCTCGGTGGTGCTCGGTGCAATCTCGAAATTGAAGCTGCGCACCACGCACGCCGTGATCAACTTCAACTCCATCATCGCTAGGTTCTTGCCAATACACACCCTCGTGCCGTGCGAGAAGGGCATGAACAGCAGCGTTGTGGGAGCCGCGGGGAACAAGGTACGACGAACCAACAATGTCAAATGATACTAGTCTGAAGAGCAGCAATGCGTCCAGTGGCTTCCCAAGACCGCGGTCGACATGGGCAATGTCAGGAGTCACCTGATCAGCCGGCATACCTTCCCTTCCGGGAACCGTCTACTTACTGAGAAGACTCAGTCAAGTCCTCCATCACTCTTAGTTGTTAGACAGAGATAGCCCACTTGAGAAAGCAATAACGCCATTATGGCATCAATTTGAATCATTGTGATTCCTTTTTGGCCATTGCGGCCCTACTCGTTCTCGATCCTTACAGGCAATGGGCTTCTTAACCAGATCTTTTATCAATGGCTCCGTTCCTAAGAGGTTGGTTTGTGAGAATGCATGGCTGAGAAGTCTCCTGCGCTGAGAGTGTTCTGCCTTGTCTCGCATGGAGAAAATACCAATAGGCGGCAGACTAAAGGTCTCGTAGATTGGGGCCTTCATGTACGGCGTCTGTTGGCTGTAGATCTCGTGGACAACTTCTGGATTGGAGTAGGAGATCTCTTGAGGCCCGATACGCACCATGGGTCCATATAGCTGATGTAGTCTGTGAATGGTCGAGGTGCGATTGCCCGCCATATCGACCATTGTAAGCCATTTCGTGGTAATCTTTGCGACCAACGGACCTGGTGCTTTGCGTAATGGGGAAAATAGGACCTCTGAAAAAATCTATGTAGGTGTGAGGGCCCATCTGAGACGAGGCGCCACTCGAATGTGCTCACCTGCCAGAGAACTAGCGCTGCTAGCAACAAGGTAGCTGCAATCACGAGCATCTTGGATGTCGCTAACTTTCTGTGTGCGAAAATCCCCTCGAGTTGATCTATTTAGAGGCCTGGGGACCTGTCTCGACGGACAACAGACTGCATATATGCCGTACCACAATCTGGGTCATCCTTACCATTCATACTGTGGCCCCCGAGCGGTTGGGCACTTCCCCCGTTGTTGGTCTTTGCCCGGTCATGCGACGAAGATTTTCAATCATTGTGCTCCCGAGGGGACCAGGGGCTTTGCGCCACCAACCGCAAGGACATCTTGGTGTGCACAACAGAGGGCTTTCTGAGAGGCTGCGATCGAAGACATCTCCGTACACGAGCGGGAATGTGTTCAAGAAATACCGCTCTGGGTCAAGACTGAGAAGATGGTTGCTCGGATTTGAATTGAATGTTTGGGGGAGTCGTAAGGCATTGGTCTAGCCGGAGCCCCTCTAATGGGTAAGTGTGGAGTTCCGAGCTGATTGATCTCACCAATGGCTTTGGTGTAGAGCCGAACAAGTCTCTTGCTCAATATCTGGAGACAGTGACAGAGACAGTTGCCCTGGTTGAGCAACGACGAGTACAAAGGTCCCGAATGTAAGTGGTCCAAGGCGTTAAGATGGCGTTCTGTGACGCCGCAGACGATCCGGGGGTGGCCAATCGCTCCCAAGTGATGGGATTTAAGAATCCATTCCAGGCTTCAGATATCCTGTTTGAGGGGAGACGGCCGGGGTAGACGACGCATACTTTCAGTCTTTCACACCAAGCGATTCTCGATCGCCGATGATCACAGTAGGCATAGCATAATGGAGTGATCTCGCACCCACGTGGGTATATTGTAGCAGTAGGACTAGCGAACTGGCTTGCGGGAGCCTTCAACAGACACCTACTGCATACCAGAATATGGAACAGCGTCAGGTGCGAAGTCCCATTCTCGAACCCCGGATAGCTCAAGGATGGACGTCCATGCCTGTTAGAGGGACATTTCAGTTACTCGCAGAAACATGTGAGCATGAAGAAGGCAAACCCTCGATTAAAGATGGAGACACAACACAGCGACAGTCCCGTCTATGAGATGAAGAGGCCAAGCTGTTAAAGGTACTCTAGAACGGCGAAGGTCGGTGTTTTCAGAAATGCCGGGGATCCTGGATCATAGAAGTTGCCCAGCTCACTAAGTGAGTTAGTCAAAGGTTATAACTAATGTAGGCCAGTGATATCGCCTCCAGTCCCCACGTTAAGCGGGGACCACAGCCAACCTGGACTACCGAGTTGTTAAGTTCGTCTTCCCCATATCCACATTCTTCAGACAAACCATCCTGATATCTTTGTCAACTACTCCGTACTGCCTCATCATCTTCTGTTGGCTGATTGTGTTATCTAGATCGCCTCTAGACTGTGGACATGACAATTAAGAGCCCAATGAACAGTCTTATTAGAACTTTCAGCTTTCAAATACTCCTGCTTCGGAATTGTGTTGGCGGTAATTCGACCAGGCTGAACACCTCTTGATCAAGCCACGGCTTCGTACGGATCCAAACCATGCCCAGTATCAACAGTATCAACACATCAAACTCCATACATTCCGTCCGTTTTGAAAACAATGGCCACGAGTATCGAGGCGGCGCAAAATCCTCGGCGAACACGTCACTGCCCGTATTGTCAGAGGGTCTTCACAAAGGCAGACCACTATCACCGACATATTCGTTCGCATACCAAAGAGAAGCCATTTCTATGTGACATCTGCAAGAAATCCTATCCCCGCCAGTAAGTACATTGCTTAATAGACTTGATCAAAACCTCTGATATGTCAGTGATACACTTCTGCGTCATGCCAGAACTCACCAAAAGACCACAGCTCGTGAGTTAGCTGCCAGAGACAAGACGGAGCCAAGTAGCTCTGCGAGCAGCCCTCCAGCACCCTATACACCCGCCCAATATACATTCCTTCCGCCGTGTGGGCCTGGCTCTGGAATGCCGGAGCTGCCCACTCTTGGTCAAAACCTGAGAACACCACTGATTAAAGAGCTCACCAACCAGGACAACGCCAGCAATGACAATTTGTCATTCCTGCCCAATTCCAAGCATCAGCATAATCTGGGAGATTTTCACGCTGTCTCCTCCGACGGTTCTGTAAGGAATCAGAATTCCGCAAGCATCCGAGGCATTGAAACGTCACAAAGCCTCCCTGCAGTCTCGGGTACTTGCACCACCGATGGTGCCTATCATTCTCATGTTGTAGACATGTACCCCCACGATAGCCCTTTTCAAGGAGTAGCTTTTACAGGAGTACATGACGAGCAGAACTCGGCCGACTGGCTCTTAGGAAATGACTTCGATCTTGCCGCATTCGGGTTCCCTGAAAGTGATTTTGTACCTGATGACAATCACATCTTCGACTACCATAACGACTTGGGAACAGATTTGGGAACCCAATCGAACATCGAAAAGCGACCGCCACCACGGCTTCTAGATTTGAGAGGCATCTGGTATACTCAGATCAGGAGTGTCGACGCTGAATATGGGGCTGGTTCGGGCTCAGGTACCATCACACCTGTCCACGGAGAGTCCATGAGCAACACTAGTATTGATGAAATGTATCGTGTGAATATGGCGGGAAGGCTCCGAGTACCTTCATCTGACGAACCTCTGCCCTCCATCGATTTTCTGGTAAAACATCTCCACATCTTTCTAGCAAATTGCTAACGTAGGCTTAGAATCTATGCATCCATCTATTCTTTACCAGATTCAATGTCACCCTTCCGATGATTCATAGCCCGACATTTCGTCCGACAAGAGCCAACGCCCTACTAGTGCTTTCAGTCTGCAGTGGGGGAAGCCTCTCACTAGGTTCAGCTATGGCCAACAAGGCCGGCGCCATGCTTTTCGAAAGGGTTAACAAGGCTATTCTAGCTGCCACCTGGGATAGAAACCTTTCTCGCAAGCCCGAACATGTCAGGAATGTCCTGAAGACCTCCATGATTGGACAAACATTTGCCCTTCTCTCAGGCAGTCCCTCTCATTTGTTGACGGCAGCAGCCTTCCATGGATCCCTAATATCAGTGGCTCGACATAGCAAACTGTTTCAAGATACTAGCACAATTGAGCTTCCTGAAGATCCAACTCCCGAAGAGCTCAACGACACTTGGAGGAGATGGGCAAGAGACGAAGAGTTGAAAAGAGTCGCGCTGGTTCTCTTCATCCACGATGCAGAGGTTTCGGCATTGTTCCATCACGATCCAATATTGCGGCACAACGTTCGATCCTTACCCACAGCATGCTCTGCGGAGCTTTTTTCCGCTCCAACTGCTACTATATGGGCCACCAGATACAAGGCAGAGCAGCGGGATAGAATGAGACAGGCTGACCAACTATCGAGTGGTAGCTTCGTGAAGAACGCAGCCGGTAGGACTGTCTCGGATGGCGCCTTCCAGAAACCTCTTGCTACGTGGCCTACTCAGGATCATATGCTCAACGTATATACGAGACTATCTGGAATTAGTCCTTCCATCATTGAAGCTCGCCATAGTGGGTGTCTGTCCCGTCCGCAAGCACAAAAGTTTGAGTCAGATCTTGTTTCATGGTACATCTCGGTGCCAATTCCATTTCGAGAACTAGGAACCACCTCCATGCAACCCGAGGCTCCATTCACCATGTTGCCACTATGGCACTATTCCTTTATTCAATTGACGGCGGACTTGGACACCTTGGAGCTTGCTATTGGAAGAGAGGGAGTTATAATATCTGACTCAACAAGGTCTTACGCTTTGTCATGGGTAGCATCTCCAGACTCCAAAAGGTGCTTATTGCATGCATTGCTGTTGCAGAATTTGATAACTGCAGTAAACATGGGTTCCTTTTTCCCAATACATACTGCACGTATCCTGTTTTCTGCAGCGGTGTGCTGGTATTGTTACATGTTGTATCTGCCACATGTGGCGACCAGGGATCACGAATGGACATTTTCGGTATGTTCAGACCAGTCTCTGGAGTCTTATCCGGAGGTCAGATTACTACGCGAAGCTGGTAACCCGACTTCGCCAGCTTTTGCTTCGACAATGGGCAACTGCAATGATGCCATCTCCGATCTTGACCGGATTTTGTCTGCCAATCCAGCAGAAATGAAGGCAGGCACTCTCTGCGTTTTGGAAGGCTTCCTAAGGAGACTGGGGACCGGTGGTATTGCGAGAGCTTTGGCAGACCTTGTCCAGGTGTTTATTTCCGGGGAGATGGACAAGTCTAGCGCTCACGATGCATATGTGAGAGGCTACCCATAGAGTTGTTGGTGCGCAGAGGCACGTCGAGGATCAACGTGTATCGGTGCAAAAGTACAGCACAGCTTACGGCATCGACTTCCCCGTGGAAGTAAGCCGAGGCTGAAGATCCTGTCGCTAAGGAAGCTGCTTGTAGAGGCTCAACATACGGGACGAAAAGGGTAATGAAAGAAAATCTGCTCGTTCTTTGTTTATGTATTTTCTCGATGTATACTCCGTACAAATTTCTTATACATAATCTCCTGACAAAGGAATTATCGTGTAATATGAGACCTTACAGTATTGTCTGACTGGAGACAGTCGAGTCAACGAGGCTGACACTTATCCCAGAGTGGGTCAAAGTATCCGAACGAAGCTCCCAAATTCAGAGCCACTTTCTTGTCGCTTCCGCCGGGTCCTCCAGAGTCTCGTTAGCAGACAGGGCAGAAAGCCGAATGTAGGGGGAACGCTCTGCTCATTGGAACGACGACCTCCGTCTGATCCATCAAGTTCTCGTAATGACCGAGGATTATTGTACACAGTCTTTGATGTGATGCGGAGACCCATGAACCTGCTAGTCCAGGTCTCCCTCTCCTCCACGACTCCCCCTCATTTCTTGCTCGAACCTTGCGGATCCGAGGGAGCATGTATTGTACCAATGAACAAGACCTTACGTTTGATTTGGACCAGTCAGATATTATGAGAGACTTAGGCTCCGCCATGGAATTCACTGACCAACCTCAAGCTGTCGATGAACACCTGTCTCCGTCCAGCCGATTGCGGATGGCCGCTGGTCGACAAAGCTATATGAACGTCTCACTCCCCGCTTTATGTCTGTTTCTACCGTCGGTCAGGATCGCTGGGCAGAGGACCATACCCAACACAGTTCGAAGGACATAAAGATCTCGGAACAGACATAACTTCACAGAAGAGACATACGACCGACTCAACGAGTGAAGATGGCCAAAATCGCCGCACAAGCCATACCATCTCTGAAATCTCAGATTGATGCTCTGACCTCGGACGCCACAGGCGCTCCAGGCGTCGTATTCGCTGCCGTCAACAAGCAAGGCGAGTCGATCTTCGAGCATGCATCCGGCAAGGTCGGGGTTGGCAAGAACCAGCCCATGACTATGGATAATGTCTTTTGGATTGCGAGCTGTACGAAGATGATTACCGGCATTGCATGCATGCAACTTGTCGAACAGGGGAAGTTGGCCTTGGATGATGTCGCCTTGGTTGAGAAGCTTGCACCGGTGAGTAATCTGACCTGTCGTGGGCAATGACTCGGTAGATCAGGGAGCCTGATTTTCCAACAGGAACTCAAAGCTGTACAAGTCTGGCAAGATGGCAAACTAGTGCCAAAGAAGAGAGGCATCACGTTGAGGATGCTCCTTTCTCATACGGGCAAGTTACCAATCCCTATGTTATGACCACAAGTCATGATCTCTGACACTGGGATAGCTGGATTCGCTTACGCTTTCTTCGACGACCGTCTTAACGACTGGGCTGGCCCATTGGGCATTGACGAATTCTCTGGCTCCTACTACGATTACCTCTCACAACCTCTTGTGAACCAACCCGGTGAGGTGTGGGAGTACGGCATCAACATCGACTGGGCCGGCCAACTGGTGGAACGAGCCAGCGGCTTGAAACTCAACGACTATTTCCAGCAGCACATTCTCAAGCCCATGGGCCTCAAGAATATCAACATGTTCCCCACCGACTCGATGAAGGCCGATCTGGCATACATGAACGCCCGCGCTCCAGATGGAACTCTGTCGCTGAATCCAGATGGCCATCTCAACAGACGTCCTCTCTTCGCGAAGACCAAGGAAGAAATTGACACTACCTTCCACGCCGGCGGGGCCGGTTGCTTCGCGCGACCAACAGAGTATTGCCAGATCATTGCCACGTTGTTGAATGACGGTGTCCATCCTGGCACAGGGGCTAAGATCCTCAAGAAGGAGACGGTTGACACGATGTTTACGAATCAGGCATGTCTCAACATCGCTGTAAGGTATGCTCTGTTCTCTTGCTGACCGGGGTTTGAAACGATAGATTCCAGAGTTGCCGAACTTTGGTCGACAGGTAAGCATTGGGAATTACATACACACCCCCTTCCCTGGGCATCGACTGGCGTTCGCCAAAGAGGAAACTGCGTACTTACACTTTTTGATTTCTTAACAGGGCATCGACCCACCGAAGAAAATGTACGCCAACGCTCTCCCTGAACTATACCCGGAGCCGGCCGATGTTCCTCAGGGATGGGGCTTGACTTTCTTCCTCCATCTCAAGGACTCTGCTGTACATAGTGAAGGCACAGGATGGTGGGCTGGTCGTAAGTTTTAGCCCTTGCTCTTGGAAGACTGAGTATCGCTAACCTATCCCTCCACCAGTTCCGAACCTATTTTGGTGGGCTGACCGCAAGAGAGTATGTATTTCAATGCTTGTTGCTTGTTGCTTGTTGCTCTGACAAGCTTCGCACCCCTAACGCCTGGTTCTTCAACTGACGATACTCACCACGTACAGGGCATTGGCGGCATCATCGCAAGCCAGATCATTCCGTTCGGTAAGTCTGAACCTTTTTCTCTTTGAAGAGAGACATACGAGGGCGGAGCTCGCGCAAGTTCTTGGAATGTATACCTGTAATGTGCTAATGCTAATCCTATCCTTCTCGGTCTCAGGCGATCTCAAGATCCTCGGTCTCTGGGCACAAGTCGAAGCCGGGATAATTCAAAACCTTCAATGATCTGGTCCACTAGTTGCGGACAGAGAAGAAGAGACACATAACTCCCTTTCTCGTCGTTGTGGAGAACGCGTGTGTTTTATGCCCTATTTTATAGGTAGCTGTACTTTGTAGTACTTACCGTATTGAATACATCCTTGGATTGCTCCATAATTTCCATTGCTGTGTACTTTTATGTACTATGTCCTAAGTAGACAGCGTTGAAAATATCATGCTTGAATTGTTTGACGAACGTCATATCTGATCAAGAACGACGTACGGAAGCTTCCAGCTGATCAATTCTTCAGTAAACTTGAAGTCTTTGACATTGATACATGTATTCCAAGAGAACTTGGCTTGATCTGTATTGTTACATGGAATTTAACGCCATTTTATTTCAAGATATGATAACCTGTGGCATATCCATGTCAAGGTCCCATGGGATTTTGTACAAAGTCCCAGTTCCTTAAATTCGGGACCAGACAAGGACCATTCGAAGTTTGTTGTCGTTGTCTTAGCCTTAATTGGGACGCAAGGCTTCAGAGACTCAATGTTGGCGTCAGAGAATAGCTCTCTGCACCTATACTTATACTCATATCTGGATGCAGTGCCACGAATAAGTTCAAAGACAGGAGCCCAGTTTCCAGACCGTAATGCCATCGGGAAGCTATAATTCTATAGCTGGTCGCTGAATTGACAGAATTTTTCTGATCATGAATGATACTGTGGTGATGCAACTCAATCCACGATCTTGCCATAGAATGGAATACCCAGCTGCTGAAGAAGAAGTCGAGCATCCTTGTCACAACTGGCAGTGGTGTGAACAGTGATATATAATCCCTATAATCCATTAGCATCAACATACGTAATGATACCGGCGTCAAGAGGTTCAAACATACCGGAATCATCTTTCCGGGATAAGCGTCGTAGTTCACTTCGATCTCTGGAAACCCAGCAACGACTTCTGGGTTCAATCCAAACGAGAGATTTCCACTGTTATCTCCAGTCGTGGCTCGTACACCATTCCAATCCTTGATCCGCGGCAGGACGACATCGATCAACTTGCCGAGGAAATGGTACATGTCTTCTCCCTTCAGGTCAACCGTCATACTACACGGTTTTCCCTTGATGACGCCCCATGTGGCTTCGTTTGTTCTTGAACGGTGAACTTCAACCCGGTGGTTCGTAATGGCTTGCATTACCATGCCTGCTACGTGGAGGTGCGATGATCCCCTTTTCAATGCTTCTTTGATGTACGCATGCACCGTGATCCGTTCAACCATAGGGACATTTCGGAACGTGATTGGTTTTCTCAACAGACGCAACACATCTCCACCGCGAGGACCTCTGAGGTGTCTGTTTGCAAAGTAAGGCGAGTCTCCTAGCCACGGACGCAGACGAGGTCCTTTTTCGAGGGGACGAAAGCCTGGAGGCGTATGCTGGTAGCACATTGTCATGAAGTCGGGTGCGATGATGCTGTGGTATCCTTGTTCGAGTCGGGGAGTGGAAAAGGGTCCCGGGACGAATTCTCGACTAGCTGGATCGGAGGGAGGGAGAGGTTGGTGAGGATGAAGAGGACCACGGTCATATTTGGGACTGCGAAATTGGTATCTATAAGGAAATGTTAGTGCTGTGTCAATTTTTGATCGCGCAGAGAGCCTCGGAAGACAGGCGGTCTTACCTGCTAGGTGGGAGTTGTCGCCTTCGACTTTTGGCAACCTTGACAGGATCAAAATCTTTAAATTGACCTGTGAGGTCTGTAGTCTGGGATAGGGAGGATAATTCTTCGAGCTCGGGGTCTGATGGTGCTGCGGCTGCTTGGGTTGCTGCCGATCTCCGTGTCTGAAGACAGCGACTGCAGATGTTATTATTGTTCAGACTCTTCCAGCTTCGAGCGAGGCGCATGGAGAAGCTTGACGTCGCCATTGTGGGAACTTTGAAAGCGTCTCTCGACCCGGGGGGGATGTCGTGTGCGCTCGTCAAGGCTGATACGAGAGTGAAGCTCATCTGCAGGTGGATTTCACAAAAATTCCAATGAGGAACTCGAAGCACGCTGTTTTAGAACTGACCTGACCTGGTTAGTGTAAAAGCTAGAATTTGGGATGTTTGCGGATCCCGCTGCTTTTGTCATGTCAGGAACGACAGTCGACAACTCCATATCATACTACTGCTACTCAAGGCAATGTACTCGCAATCATTCGACAATAGCTTTGGATACCTTTCATCAGCAGGCTCAATGCTCTCACGTTTGCCTTGGTCTTGTCTCGCCCTGAGACACAGTATGGATCTTTCATCCTGTGTATTGCACTGATCAGTTGAAAGTATTGAGAAAAGCCAGTCCCCGTTTTCGGTCCTGCAACAACATCCATTGAGTCATTTTCTCCTTATGCACATATCAGATTGCATATCCCTGAGCAGCTGAGCGGGTACATCTCATGAATGCAATTCCAGACTTTAGTCATCACACAATGACTCGTAAACCGCCCGGCTCGTCTTCGGCTGATTCTTTGGTGTTTCGCTAACATCTGAAACATGATTTGGTTGCCCACATGGCGAGGTTTTGAAGAATTCTTCTCGCTAGATCCAAGATCGTGGCTTCATAGCTGCGGTGATGCCCTTCCAAGCTTCTACATGGCTACAGTTTGGTCTTTGACCAAGGTGCTGTGAGGCCCCTGAGCTACGAGAGGCTAGGGTTGAGCTACCCTTGCACGTGAAACCATCCGCCTTACTTGAGACAGCCTTTGCCTCATCAACGTCCTTTTCCAAAACGACCACTCTGGTAGACAGTTCTACCGCCCACTGTCGGCAATTTTACTATCAGTACTGGCCAGCTCTTGTTCTCAATCTGATACAGCCAACATCAGGTCACTAGATGGATATGACACCATCCATCAGCTGCTTCTCGCTCGTTTGCACGGTTATCGACGCCGGGGAACAGCCCCTAGAGCATTCTTGGCAGCAATTCTATAGAATCTTCCTCGACAAATTCGCCTTCAGATTGAGAGCAACCATCTTGGCAAGCTTAAACCACAGCGCTCGTCAGATCGGTGGCGGACAACTCGGTGAGCCCGAATGGTAATGAAGGCTTATGTAGGTATATAAGGTGGGCGCGGATGCCTGTGAGTGTCAGAATTATCATCTCCTTCACAAGCATCTCCTCTTGAATTCTCTTGTTCATCCGCTGGTCGGTCCATTCCTTTCGGTCTCTATTCTCGCGAGCTAGTCTCTCTTTTCAAATTCCCAACCTCGCCTTTCAATCTTTATCTGGATTCCAGCATTGTTCAAATCGCCGATATGCATTTCCAAGCAACTGCCCTCACAGCGCTTATCGCTGTTGCTCAAGCCCGATTTGGCCAGGAGCAGATTCCGATCTCAGCGATTGCCGCCGTCCAAGGTGGTGACCCTGGTGAGGCACAAACTATCGCTGGCGCGGCTGTTAGCGACTTGCTTGCCGCCACAAACGCTTGTGACAAACTCAAGCGGGCTGATCAGATTATCACGGAGCTTGGAACCGGAGCAGACTCGATCGCTGCTGCTATTGGCATGGTCGCTGCCGAGAAGAATTTCAATCCATTCGCCCAGTCAATCCCTACCATATGTAGCGATCCCACTTTGCCAGCAACTGATATTCTCCGTGGTATCACTCCCAAGATCGACCCAGATGTGGTTGGTTCTGATATTGCCAATGCTCTGTCTGCTCAGACTGTAGCTACACCATTGGATGCCACTGGGAAAAGCGTGGCTGATCTCCTTTCCGAAAATGGATTCACCAATTTCACCACTCAGGACTCCGCTGGCGATACTGGCACGGCACCCGCTGGTGACTCTACAGCTGTTACTGGAGCTATCTCGACCTCTGCTGCTGTCGTCGCTACATCCGCCGCAGCGGTTGGATGTTCTGCTGCCGTTTCGACCACTGCTGCTGCGGCTGGTGCTACTACAACTACAGCGGCTGCCACGAATGGTAATACCTCGACTGATACCTCCGGAGCCGACTTTGGCCTCTGCACACCTACCATGAAGTTTGAAGGTGGACTTGGTGGTCGCCCTGCTACGGAATTCACCTTCCTGCCGATCGACCCCCTGGTCGCCCAAGGACAACAGGAGGCTTTGAACCCTAGTATGTCCCTTTTCACCGACGATGTATCGGTTCACTGGCTGACCATGTCCAGACATCATCACCAACCGTATCTGCGATCAATTAACCAACGTTTGCAAAGCCAACGATGCGGCAAAGTCTCTCTGTCGCGATGCTCAAGCCCAGATTCAAGCCCTCGGTACGCGTGACAAGACCACAGCCGACACATGGAACACTCTTCTGGGATTCGCAGGAACCGTGACCAATCCTGACGGTGGTCCAGACTCTCCACCTGCCAAGATGCGAGTCGTTCGATCTTACCGTGCTTGAGAAATATGCAGGAGCATATTATTTGTTTGAAAGAAGAGTACAGGATCAGAGCACCACCAAACGTTCATCCCCAATTATGGATGGAGGGAAGTGCTTGAGAAGGACAGGAGACATGACAAAGCCACATGGCAGTTCATTTCGGATTGATGTATAACTTAGGCTGATAACTATTATGTACAATGAAGAATCAGAGTTTTGATGTGAAGCATGTGAAGAATTTCCACTTTCTTGCCCCTGAATGATAGGTACTGAAAGATGGAGGCTCAGCCTCGTAAGGATCACAGCCTCGTCTACATCCGAAACGAACGACACACAATTCGCACTCGACTTGATTCTGCACATCTCTCACCTTTTCAGTCGGTTACACATGGCTTAGAGAATGGACAAAGCTACTTTGTAAATCCTCCCACGGTCCGTATCCGCCAAACCAAAGGTCTTGTTCCAAGTAACACCCTCGGTTAACCTCTCCAATTACTCGTCCGGCTCATCTCCTCCCATGACAACTTCCCCTCTGGATATCTCTCTTGATAACCTTGTCCTCAGCATGGGTTTGCGGGGGCGATTTCCAAGCCAGCGCTGTACGATGATGCGATGGCCTTTTCCCATGACTTATTGCGGTTATCCGAATCGCCTCGCGGTCCGTTCATCTTCCCCGCACGCCTCGCGTTGCGGGTGCCAGGTTCAACGTTTGAGGCCAAAGTCTACCCAGCAACGTGCTCGTGCAGTTGGACACCACGATCAATGACATAACTGGAGAACTCATCATGTTGCGGAGTACGGAGTCGGAAGTGGCTCATGTTCGAACGGGCAAGATTCTGTGTCTCAAATATCATGAGTGTTCCCGTCCTTTGAGTAAGGTATATGTGCTTGTACATTCCTCAAATCCCGTCTCTCCTGACCAGAAGCCCGATACAAAGTACTCCCATATCACATCTAACAATTCAGGCATCATGTCTTCTACCAACGGCACAGCCCACTCCTGGACATCTCTGCCTCGGGCAATGTCCAAGGCAGTCTCCTCTTTGCAAAAGACACTCGACAACGACGCGCAATGGCAAGCATTCATCGACACCAAGGCCATCGTCGAACCTGTCACAATGGGCGTACAGTCCGTAGGAAGTGAAGAAACCATCCTGGTCAACGTCACTTCTGGCTCCAAAACCACCACATCCACTGGCCCAGGTTCAAAAGCAGACTTTGTTCTCTGCGCTCAACCTCAACAGTGGGAGAAGTTCTTCGCTGCCGACCCCAAGGCTCCATATACCAGTTTCGTTGGACTTCAGGTAACGAGCAGTACCCCTCCGTATCATATGACACCTTTCCTTCTTACTGATCAAAACGCGTTCTTCAAACTATCATAGGGCATGAATATCATCCAAGAAGGCGTCGGCGTACACGGCGACAAAGTCAGATTCGCCCAATACGGCCATCTAGCGACTCGTCTTCTAGAACTACTACGCGAAGGTCAACACGGCCCTCTGCCAACGGACCACCAACCCGAGTCCGAAGAGGACCACATCACAGGTCGATACATCTACGTCAGCGCTCCGGTCTGGGGTCGCTCCAAGGTGTTTTACGAGACTTCCGGCAACGGTCCGCAACAGATTGTGTTCCTGCACACGGCAGGCAGCGACAGCCGCCAGTACCACGGCGTCATGAACGATGCACGTATGCGTGAGAAGTGCACGATGATTGCATTCGACTTGCCTGCTCACGGACGGAGTTTTCCCGGTAGTAATCGTACGATTTTTTAACAATCCTCAAGTATCTACTCTCCTCCACTAATTCAATTCTATATAGACATCCCAGGAAATCACACCAACAACGAAGAAGCATACGTCGGCACGATCCGCGAAGTCATCAAGGTCCTCAAGCTCAACAAGCCCATCGTCTGTGGAGCGAGCATGGCAGGACAGGTATGCGTCGCCGTGGCCATTCGAGCGGACGAAGTCGGTGCAGGAGGCACGATCCCGCTTCAAGGGTGCGACTATCTTACCATGGATCGACAATTCAACGACAAGTCTCCTGTCGTGAACCAGGCCCTATTCAACCCGGATTGGAGTAAGTATCACACACACAGACTCTTTCCTACTTTCGTACTTTACCTCGATGTCAAGAAGCACAAGGACCTCTAATGAAATCAAATAGTCTACGGCATGATGGCCCCCAAGAGTCCCTTGGTAAACAAACAATTGATTTGGGTACGTACATATCCAAAGCACCCACTCCCAATCAATACCTCGAGTTAGTACAAGATAGGTGGTCTAATTTGCAATTCCCGATATAAAGCACATGTATTCCGGCCAGGCCTACGGCATCTTCCACGGCGACCTGGACTTCTACTTTGGCGGTTTCGACGCCCGAGACCGCGTGGGCAAAATCGACGTCACCAAATGTCCCATCTTCTTCCTCACAGGAGAATACGACTGGAGCACCACTCCCCAGATGAGTCAAGTCACGGCCCAGAAAATCAAGGGTGCCAATTTCAAGGCTATGAAAGACCTGGGGCATTTCCCTGCCACTGAGGATCCTGCCAAGTTTGTACGTCACCTCCAAACGATCCTGGGTAGTATAAAGCAAGTGCTGAGCCCATAACTAATCGCTTTCCCTCACACTACAGATCCCATATCTGATCGAAGCCATTGAATGGATCCAAAAGACACGACAATCTTAGTAGGTATCCGATAGGAAGCAATTCAGTTGTGGAATATTGATCAAGGAGAAAATACGTGTCGCAATAGGCACAGCGCCTTTCCTTTTTCCTTTGTCCCAAGGACAAAAATATGTACATGCTCTATGCATCCTAAGCTATACAATGGGTAAATTGACTATTGCCACCCACGTTTTCGTTCAGCATCTATACAATCAATCAAACGCAACCGCCCACGCTGTAAAACCATCAAATTAGGTGACTGGACACGGGATTCGCAGCGTCCGATCTCACTAAGAGTCATCAATCAATCTCTTCTCTTGCCATGCTTTCTTAGCTCCTGCGTACAGGGCTTCAAAATCTCCAGAAGTCTCACACATTGACCTGAAAATTCCACCTTCCTTGTTGATAAGCTCCCATGGGGATGCATACTCTTTAATCTCGCCCTTATCGAGCACAAGGGCTCGATCATAATCAACAATTGTCGCCAGGCGGTGCGCAATGGTGAGGATGGTATTATTCTTGAGCTCGCGCAAAGTATCCTGAATCTTGGAGTCAGTAGCGTAGTCGATCGATGCCGTAGCTTCATCCATCACCAAGACCTTTGGTGCTTTCAGCAATGCTCGCGCAAGACACAGCAATTGCCGCTGTCCTTGTGAGAGATTGGAGCCCGATTCTGCAACAGCAGACGACAAATCTCGGAAGATGTTCTTGTTCTCCTTGGAATTGCTTGCATATTGTGTCAAGGTCGATCCCGAGCTGATTGTCCCGTTTCCGGATACGGCTGCATGACTTTCCACAGGAGTGGAACTGTCCCGAAGCGTTGGGGACCTGCTTGACACTTCATTTGGCGTCTCGGAGCCAGACCGTTGCGAGCCATCTGTCGGTCCGGAGATGAGTTGAACTCGCCGGAGTGCAGTGAAGATTTCTTCGTCTGTAAAGAGCTCAAATGGATCTAAGTTGCTCCTCAGCGTACCACTGAATAGGGTCGGGTCTTGAGGAACAATTGTGATGGCTTCACGCAAGTCTTGAAGGCCAATGAGGCCGATATCAACATCGTCGATAAGAATTTTCCCTTCCTCGGCTTCCAGCCCACGGAATAGTGCCAGAGCGAGCGAACTCTTTCCAGCACCAGTTCTTCCCACAATCCCAACTTTTTGTCCAGGCTCAATGCGAAATGTGAGCTTCTTGAGCACAGGGTCGAGGTCGGGCCTGTACCTCGTGGTGTATCCAACAAATTCCACACCTCCATGGCTTGGCCAGTTTGAAGCAGGTTGCGTCTCCGGAATGTTCGCTGGTGCCTCCTGTTCAACATCAATGTATTCCTGAAGTCGCTCAACAGAATTCATGTTTTGTTCATTTGCAGCATAAAGTCGCACCAGCCATAGCACGTTCTGAGTGAATGTAATGGCGTACGAAAGTGCCAGGCCCGCAGCTCCGGGGTCAATCTTCCCAGCGTTGAGAACAACAAACATGGCCGAAAAGCAGGAAACCAATGCCCCGGCAATGTCAATCCGGAATGCTAGCCATCGATTTGTAGCCCACAGATAGATGAATGGGCGGTTGTGAGTGTTGACTCGGAGGTGACTCTCCTTAATGAAACGCGACTCATCCCCATAAGCTCTGATTGTAACAACACCGGACAAGGTCTCTCCGAAATGTTGGAACAGCGGACTTCGTTGAATCGCTTCTATGCGCTTGAGGTCGCGGGAGGATCGAATATAGAACAGGCCAGTCAAAAAATACATGATCGTGATGAAGAAGCCAGGAATAAGGAAACCCGGAGTAATTGCCGAAATGAGCACCACGATGGTCAACACAGAAGCAGCACTATGAAGCATGCCTATCGCAACAGGCGCGACTTCTTGATCCAACGCCTGAATGTCCTTGGAGAAGCGGTTGGTAAGTTGGCCAAGAGGTGTGGAATCGAAAAATTTGAATTTGGCGCGGAGGATACTTGTCAACAGCTTCTCATGCAGTAGCCAAGAAGCACGTCTCGAGCCCCAGAAGAGGATCAATTCCCTTGAAAAGCAGATAAAGACATATACTGCCCCGATCACAGCGTAGATGCCAAGATAGTACCAAGCATCGACATGGTAGAGCGATTCGACTAGGAGCGTGCCGGCATTGCCCAGAGTCTGTGGAAGTTGGAAGAATGCGCCACCCAACTTTGGAGATCCCACGGCTGTTTGATGTATCCCTTGAACGACCGCATGGGCGCCGTCAGTCTCACGCAGATGGTAAGCATTGGCCCACTGCCGAATCCAGAGATTTGTGGCTACAGAGCCTAGCTGAGTGGCAATGAAGCCCCAGGCAGCAAAGATCCAGTAGTACCAAGGGCCCATAGCCTGGAGGTACATCTTGATAGTCGACCACTTGACACTCCCAGTTGCTTTGGCCTCCAGTCGAGAATCGACAAACTCCTTTTCTGCTTTACTGAGTTTGGCTTTGATTCTGGCAGTATCTCTTACACGCGATCCTGGACTGACATGGCCATTACCCCCGGACAACTTCGAAGTCTCTTCTTCGAGGTTGGAAGAAGTTCTTGATGGCCCAATGGATGCTGCTCTTGATACCGGACGGGATTTCAGCAATTCCTCACCGAGTGCACCACTGTCCGCGACTTCTTCTGGCGTTCCTTGAGCGGTAACTTTGCCATTATCTAGCACAACAACATGACTAGCCAAAGGAATAGTCAAGGACAAATTGTGTGAAACCAAGATGCAGGTTCGGTGCGTCATCAGGGTGCCAGTCAGTGCCTCTTCAAAGATGTGTTTTGCAGTATGTGCATCAACCGCGCTAAGACAGTCATCCAGCAACAGATGTTTCGAATTTGAATAGATGGCTCTTGCAAGGGATATTCTCTGTTTTTGGCCGCCAGACAGGGTAATTCCCTTTTCGCCAACCAAAGTCATGTCACCGGCGTCGAGTATTTCTAGATCGCGCTCAAGAGCACAAATAGAGATGACCTCGTGATAACGGTCTTCATCATAAGGACTAGCGAAAAGGATGTTGTCCTTGATGGTGGCGTTTACAAGCCATGCTTGCTGCGCGCAGTAGGCCACGCTCTCGGTTAGACCTGTGTAGGGGTCTGGTCGCAACTCTTGCCGCACTGAACCTCCTGGAATATGAACTTGCCCGTTAAGTAGCTGCATCTCACCAAGCAGTGCCATGAGTAACGACGTCTTTCCTGAGCCAGTTGGGCCAGCGATGACGCTTAGTTGTTCCAGAGGAAAATCCACATTCATGTTAATCAATCGGAAAGCGTCGGCAGCATCAACCTCAGAAATACCCCATGTCAATGTTGCATTCTCGAGTGCGATCCGAGTAGTTGGCATACTTCTCCTCCTGCTCTGTCGCAATTGTACATACTTTTCTGTTTCCTCTTCGTCCAGGAACTTCTCAACACGGTCTACAGAAACCTTTGATTCCTGTACATGGGCCACCATGTCTGCGAGCTGGTCCAAAGGTATTCTCAGCAGAGAGAACATTGATAGGGCTGGGAAAGCGACTGATGGGACAAGAGGTCGCTTTTCAATCTGAGTGTAGATGAGGAAAGAAGTGAATGTGATCAAAATGGGTACTCCACTCCAGATAGTAGCTGCACTGGCCCATAGCACATACTTCCGCCACAAGGCTGCTAGTTCAATGTGTCTTTTCTCGTTGACATTGCTCTGAAAGCGCTGTTCCCACGCAAAATACTTGATGATCCTAATATTTTGCAAGACTTCGTTTGTGACATGGATCCGGCCATCCGTGGCTGACATGATCCTTTTCTGCGCAGCTTGGAATGATTTAGCAATGTAGAGATTCAACGGCAAGATAAATATCATCATGACGATGCCTGCAAAAGAACTGTAGCCTAAAACCTTGTACAACAACGCGACAGCCATGACAAGTTGCACCGGAACTGCGGCCCACAAGAAGTGCAGGTAGGCACAGATTTCAGCCACTTTGAAGGAGTCGATTGACATGAGATTGATGATCGTGCCATTGTTGGTCTGCGTATTAGCAGGCTTTGATGGCGTAGCTTCGGGTTCAGGGCTCTTCCGAAAGCGTAGGTTTTTGCTTTTCAGCATTGATTTGAACCTTAGAGAAAAGGGCTGTTTGTCTTTGGGCGGAAGCTTCTCCTGTTCGGAATCCGTACCTGCTGCTGCCTTTCTTCGGAGCGTTTTGGAATAAATCTCGCCGACTATGATGGCGCGAAGACGAATACAGATCTTCCTACCGATCCACAATGCTTGCCCGTCACTAACGGCCTGCACTGCACCGGTGGCGAAGAGGAGTACAACGTACAGCCATGCGGCACTTTGTGGGATTCTGTCCGTATTCTCTAGGTATTCCAAGATGGCTTTGAGAAGGAGGGTGGGCAAAAACATGAAAACGCTTGCCAGCATGCACCATGCGCCCTGGATGAGAAGATCCTTCTTGAAGTGGAACAGGAGCCGGACAGCGAGTGAATGGGCTTGGGCGATTTGTCGAAATTGGGCAAGAACAGTCTCGGCTTTATCGGCCAAAGCGACATTCCAGACGTCCGCAAGATCGAGAGGCTTCTTGTAACCTTTCCACACGATCGGATCGACCCAGGAAAAGGTCACTAGAGAGAGCACGCTCGCCAAAGGCTCTCGAGATGGTTCGATATCGCCTTCATACTCCAGCAATACACCCTTGTTCCCTTTTCGTGAGCAAAGTGCAATGACCACCAACACACTCGTGATGCCGAATGAGACAATCGTCATGCTTTGCAATAGTCGGTCGACAGGATGGACAAGTACCGAGCGGAACACCCAGACTGTGTTGAGCCATTGTATAAGGTACAGCGTCGCACTATGGCTCCATAAGCTCTTGACTGGCGATTCCCAAGTCGTGGTCGAGGCAAGCAGCCGAGTTCCAGCAAGGATTGCAAGGTAGACAGAGGCAACGGTTTCGGCGACGGCAGCGCTCTTCCGACTATTTGATGAGTCGAAAATGGTGACAATGTTGACCGCCAGCTGAGTCAATACCAGCAAGAATTCAACTGTCACGAGCAAAACTTCCCCGGTCGGTCTATCAACATCCTTGATGGACATGGCACCACGACTCTGCGTCTTTTGGAGTGTGAGTCTTGCCAGCGGATCTTCATCCTCCTCTTCGTCTGTTGAAACATCGTCATCGTCGATATCGACCAGGATGTTGTGAGTAGCTTTCCGGCGCTGTGTTTTCAACCTTTGTCGACAGGTTTGAAGGAGTAACAGCAGGAGGGATAATGCACATGCTAACAGAGGAAAGAGGGTCTGGAGGTAGCTGTTTGGCTCTGAGTCAGCGACAGGGGCTTCTATCAAAGAGTATAGAACATACTCTGCCTGAAAGCACGGTGTCAAGTCATCGACGCGCCAAATTGGTGGTTTGCACTGTGCAAACATGTTTCACTAAATCTTTTTGTGTATGTCCAAGAACGTCCACCGCTGCTTCACCTGGATGCGGGGAAATCGGCGAGCATGTCGAGCGCAGACAATAGAAGGTACAAATCGAATAATATACAAGCTCGGGATGTACTGAGGATGAAATGGTGGTATAGTTCAAGCAAAGCAGAATGTACAGACGGCAGTAGAGATGGTCTTCTTCTCAAGAGGCGGAAAGAAAAAATCCGGGGCAGGTGCTATGGCACACGCAGTGGGAATCGCAGGCCGTGTGGTCTTTGCTGTAGTTGACACCCAAAACAACTCGTATTGTAGCTAAGTCATCCGCGGTATGGCGTAACGATGATAGAAGCGCGTGCAAGCCTTAATTACACGGTACCAAGGTACCTACGAGTGATTGTAGCTGAGTGTCCGTACCTCAGTCCGCCGTCGACCTGATTGATTGACGTACTGTACGTGTAGACGCACAGCGCCACTTTCGGATCAAGCCTTCTATCATAACGCTGAGCCTAGACCTCGTACGGCTACAAGCAAGTGCCTTGTGTCCGTCGAGCTGCCGAGGCAGCCGAAATACTGGGAGAGCCGGGACGGATGAGGGCACCTTTTTAGGCAAACCCGGTGATGATATGAGGGCCGCTTGGGGGGCAATATGCCCGGAGGACAAGGGCCAAACAGGGGCCCGTTAGGGGGCATTGGGGCGGGAGCTTTAGGCGGATCATGACACACTGACCGAGTCAAAAGCCAATAGCTCGTCATTCTGTCATCAATAAAGCCGCAATCTGATGCACAGGAATTCTCCGGACTCGAAGGGGATGGCGATATCGAACTGGTTCTCTTAAGTAATAACTCGTTCCACGGATCCTCTGTACTATTGCTACTGCGCGGTATCTCCCTACGCCGGTTCTCCAAGACTTACTGTCCTCATATCCATCCGTACTCATCCTTCCGACTTTCGTCTTTCTCCTTCCTTACGTACGTCAAATCTGTCTGTGACATCTTACAAGCAGTGCTTACTCTTGCCACTCTCCTTTCAACCCCTTGGGTTTGCGACGCACTTTGACTGCTGCTGTCACTTCTTGATCGACTTGACTACCTGACGTCTACGGAGCACCGTCCTCTCGAGTCAGTTGCGACCTTTGACCTCTGAACAATGTACCTGCGGTGACAAAGTACTGCCACCAAGTGACGACGTTGAAGGGAAGACTTCAAATACTATTCAAACTTCACCGACGAACAGACTATATCCGCCTTCACCTACCTACCAGTCACGCACTGCCTCTACAGCTGGACTCCCAGATCTCCTTATCCCTCATCCCGAATACCCTGGCGTACTTTATCCTACACAACATTCTTTCCCAGTCAGATCAAACCCAGATATGTCGTCCCAGGCTGTACTCCTCAAAGAGTACAAGGCTTTACAGAAAGAAAAATGGGTACAGATCGATGTAAGTCATACCGCCGTAGGCAATGAGATCACAGCGCTTATGCGGAACAGATTGATGAAGACAACATGCTACATTGGAACATCGCCCTGATGGTTGTCAATCCCGACTCTCTGTACTATGGTGGTTACTTCAAGGCTCAGATGAACTTTCCCAAGGAATATCCCTATAAGCCTCCGGGTCAGTAGCAAGACTAGCGGATCAAATTCGATGGTGCTGACATTTCCATAGATTTCCGTTTCACGAAACCACTCTGGCACCCGAACATCTATACCGACGGCCGCCTCTGCATCTCGATTCTTCATGCACCAGGTGACGATGTCATGTCTGGTGAGACCGCCGGGGAACGTTGGTCGCCTGCACAGAGAGTCGAGTCGGTCCTCATTTCGATCTTGTCACTTCTCGATGACGCCGAGATCTCCTCTCCCGCCAATGTCGACGCAAGTGTCATGTTCAGAGATGACAAGGAGGCGTTCAAAGCCAAAGTGACTCAGGACGTCGAGGCTTCGAAAAAGGACATTCCCGAGGGGTTCATCATGCCAACACATGAGTCGACCAAGCCAGTGATTGAGAAGGTGGACGATGACTTCTGGCAGGACAGCGACGCTGAAGATGTCGACTTTGACGATTTCGATGACTTCGATGACGACGCCGCCAATGGAAGTGAATCTGATCAAGAATTGAACAACGACTCTGAAGATGAAGAGACCTACGATGAGGATGAGGATGACACAGACGACGCCAAGGGCAAGCGTCGAGAAGATCGATTAGATTCCGACATGACCGAGCCGGATGTTTGATTGTGTCTAGTCGACCAGATAACAGTTCACAGTCTGGCACAGGTTATTCGAAATGTCCATGGGGTAGTTACGGGAAAGCTTCAACATCTCTCTCTGTACACACGCGGGCACCCACTTTCGACTTTTTTATTCTTCATTTGATATTGAGTTACGGTTTTCTCTCGCTTCAGCAAGGCGCCGGTGGGTTCAGAGAAGCACAAGGCGTAAAAAGGGGCATGGCGTACAGACAACTAGACATGGGAATTCGGGGGCATGGAATGATATTACTCGGTCTTCTTTCTGCTTTACTGCATGATATCCACAGAGATTTTCACCGAGAGCTATGGCATAAGGTTATTATCCAGAATCAATTCACATTACCATTATTAAGAATCTCTGGTATTCTTTTGGTTCATTACACCGCATCAGTTGCAAGTGTTTGTGCATGGTGGCAGGTGTGCGTTGTAGGAGAGAGAGCGTATCAAGCTAACTTAGGTATACCTCTCTCTACTTAAACAAGACACCTGAGGTAAGGAAGCATTGCAACTGTACCGTCCAAGTACCACTAAGGTAGGTAGTGAATCTCTTGACGAGGCTTAGTCTCCTATTCCCATTCTCATCCGCGTTCATTCTCGTAAAAGGTTCGTACTAGATTGTCACATTGACGATCCATGTCTCGCTACCATGAAACTAAACCGTCTAATCCTCAGTGTCAGTGTCAAGTCTCAGCCTCATCTTTCGTACTGTTGCGTGAGACGCTCAAGAACATCACGTTACAGACGCAATCTATATGCATTTGCAGTGCCGGTGTTGATATTGGTGTTTTGGAAAGAGTGGGTACCATTTTTTGAATCCCATTATGGTCAATTGTTGGGATGGTGATCATGCTGATGCTGGCGTCTCATCAATCACCCTCAAAATCTCCTCGACACATCTCGCCGGCTGTTCCTGGTTGACCCAATGCCCGGCTCCTTCCACCAGTACTGTCCCTCTATACAACCCCTCTTTGACGCTTTTGCCGGTCTCCATGGCCTCCACGGCGCCGGGCTCCTGGTATGTTCCCCAGTCTCTGCTCCCGGCGACGAAAACAGTCGGCACGGCGAGTTTCGCACCACTCCAAAGCATCATTTCGCTTGCTATCTCGCGCACCGTCTGGATGCGGTACCAGTTCAAGCCGCCCTGGAAGGTCGTGCGGGCCCATTCGCCCACGTACACTGCCAATTCGGGATCGGGGAGCCACCGGCCCGCACGGGCAGATACGACGCCGGGGTCTTCACTCGCCATGTCGCGGGTCACGGCCTCGCGCATCGTGTCGCCCAGGTCCATGATGTAGTACCGTGGCATCTGGGACAGGGCGGGCGCGGTCCACCCTTCGAGTGCGTGCGGCGAGTTGCCGTCCCAGTCGGCGGATTTGAGGTGGAAGTAGCCACGGAGAAAGTCATGCAGAGGGTCGCCGGTGGGATAGGTCATTTCGGCATTGGATGCCGGCGTGCAGTAGTACCATTTGTAATGTTTGCGCGGGCGAGAGAGTTGAGCGAGGGAGGTGTGAATGTCGACTTGCTCTCCTTCGCCTTTACCCTTGCCTTTAGCTTCATCGTTTCCTTGAGCCGGTGCTGCTGATGATATAGCCGATTGGTCATAAGATGGAGATGTGTTGAATGGCAAAGACGGCGAGCCTTTGAAGGGATGGGACATCAATACGAGACGAGGGAACATGTCCGGACGAGCGAGTGCGCAGTATGTTGCTGTCACGGCGCCAAAGTCGTGCCCTACAATGGCGGCGGCGTGGGTGTAGCCTAGTGCGCTTACGAGCGTGACGGTGTCCCTGATCAGGGCCGTTGGACTGAATGATGTAGAGGCCAAAGGCTGGCGGGAGAACGTCCGACCGAATCCGCGCTGATCAAAGGCTACGGCGTGGTACCCTTTTGCCGACAGCAGAGGGAGGATCTTGCGCCAGGAGTACGCAATCTCGGGAAAGCCATGGCATAGGATAATCAGAGGCGGTTTCGTGTCTGGTGGGAGCGTCGAGGGCAAAGATTCAAGAATGTGGAAGACTAGACTGTGAGGGCTTGTATCGACGAAGCGTGACGTTATACCCTTGGGTAGAGGGAGGGGAGGAAGTGCGCTTGGGTCAGGGGAGGTGGAAGGGGAGTCTTGATGTGTGTATGCCATGATGAGAGTAGCTCGGGGCAGATGGATTGTCCAGAAGATGATACTTAGAGATGATTATATATTTCTCATAGATGTTGTAAGGCGTGGTGAGTCACAGTGATATAGATATACGACTCTAGTCGTGTCAAACATGGTGTAAGGTCAGGTCGAGGGTAAAAGTAGAGTGGATGATATATAGACCGAGGTTCCTTTGATGGGGTCAATAGTGGGCGACCGGAGGGTTGCCGGAGCATTCCCCACCAACGACAACTCATCCTGGCGATACCATGTGGATAGATGTTGCGTGGCCTCGTGAAGATAGAGGGCAGATCAACGTACTGTTCGTTATATATGTAAAGCATACTATGGTATTGCAGCATTGTCTTATCTGGTGCAGAGTCCTAATTTGGTATAGCCTGAGTTTGGTGCGTAGTCCTCATCGAGCTCATCCAGCGCATCCCTCGTCATATTCACATGATTGTCTGGCCTCAACTATGTGAAGGTTGGTAATTTGTACGTCCGTGATCATCTTCTTGCACAAATACGTATTCAGCTCTCACCATGCCATGACTCATATTCCAACAGCACCACTATCGACATGAACACTTTCGAAATTCTGACCTGGAGCCTTTTCCAACAAGGCAGTGCCACTCTTTAGAAGTCCAGATGGTTTGGCTTCAACCTCGGAGTCGTCCTCTGTCCACAGTTTCACGATTGCAAAACAAGAGTTGCAAGATACGCACAGACAGCATCATGAGGGACCTCAAACCTCCTTCATGCACTCTGTGATGCGATGATCTCGTCCCCGGTGCGGAGGATACTGCCAGCGTGCCTCAACGCCAGGTCATAGTGATCGCTATGCGCCCATTGATTTAAGATTCTAGCGTGGAAATTTCACACCAGGACTGGTGTAGCTGATCTTGGGGCCCCTTCACGAGCGGCAATTGCATGAGCGATGTCTTGAAAATGCTCCAACGGTGTATGGAGGGTCATTTCGTTCGTGAAGAGCAAGGTCCTTGCGGATGGCAAATCTGTGAACTCTGTCGGCTTTAATTCCAACAGTCGTTGTGAGTACAGTTCAATTGTTTCGAGTCTCCAGCACTCGCCCACTAGCGATGCACAGCTTCCCTCAGTTCGGCTCATTGCAAACCAAGACATGGAACAAATGCATGACAGCTCTTGATAGAAGGTGGCCACTGATGTGGAACCGATGCACAGCAACTGTACCAGCAATGTGCGATAACATTCGACAATCACAACGTCGATGAACACGTTGATTCCTTCAGAAGGTGTGACATGTGCAATCACGATTTGTAAACCTCATCAACGGAAAGCCAGCAGATGTTGAAGCCACCGGAATGTGCTCGTATCGCTGGCTGATATCAAAGAGCAAACTCCTCGAGAACCCAGGGACAAAGGATTTTGTGAACAAGCATTGCAACGGTGTCAGAATTGCATATTCCTCGAATCATACACGTTTAGTCTCGTATTCGTGCAGAAGGTAATTTCAAACACAGTGCCCAAGGGCGACGCAGCTGATGAACTGACTGATATGAAAAACCAGTGGAGAGTTATGGAACTTCAATGGCATCCACCCAGAGAAGTCTGGGCGTTTGGAAGTCAAAGGCGGGTTTTCTTGTAGCAGCAAAATATACAGAAGTTATTGACTCGAACAGACTGGGCTGCGAGAGGCTCCGTGGAAGATCTTGTCAACACTTACCAAGACTTTGGGCCACAGATACTGGAAGTCTGCAGGTGAGTAGCCAACATAAGGAGAACATGTTACCTCTGACCATCCATGGTGGTGCACAGACAGCCAGAGGACTTGAAACTCTGGAAATTGATGTTCCGGTCGCCGCTGGATACTTGGGTCCGGGGCAGAGCAGTCCTGTTAGGCGATACGACGCATACAATGCTACCACGTATGTTGCAATGACTTCGCCAGTTTCCATGATTTCTAACCTAGTCTCGTAGACCAGGGTCAAGGTGTTGCACAAGGCATTGAAGACGGTGCAGCTTTGGAGATTATATTTGCAAATGGCGCCTCACGAGATGACATACCTAGGCTCTTGAAGATTTTCCAAGGAGTTCGACATGATTGAGCAGCTGCCTTTCGATGCCTTTCCAACGTTGGGTACGACGAAGCTGGCACTGTTGGAAAGCTTCTTGAGCAGTACATTCAAGGGCCAGTACCAAGTAAGTAACTGAGGAGAGGTCTTCCCTTACGAGGACTGACATTTACTTCAGAGACGTTCGATGAGATTCATCGGTTCAACTATGGTCACGATGTGATGCTGGAGGCTGAAGCTGCAGTGATGAAGAGTGGATTGAGAAAGACAACTCTCTGGGATTAGAGTGGCAGTGATAGGCATCGAGGAATTCGAACAGGTAGAATCCAGGTAAGAATGAGAGAGCAAGATCACATGCCAAAATACTGTACCGTACTGTACTGTACATAGATCAGAGTAGCCAGATCACGTGCAAATCAACAACCTCGGATCACGTGCCATCCCGTTCTGTCCCTCTTCCTCCTCCTGTGTTGGTTGTTGTGATTCATCAATAAAGATGACGTTAGAATGACATGAAAGTGGGCTCCATCTAGTTTTCCTCTAGTTCCTCTGTAGATGGTCTCGAGTGGCCTGAAGTGATCGAGTGGAATCAAGACTGCGCCACGATCCTCAATATCTCCAGCTGGCTCCGTCACTGGGCACCAAAATCTAGAAACCCAACAAGGTTGGCGGATCCAAGCTCGATCATTACCATTCCATTTCTCCAGCTTTCAAAATAATCCCCTGATCATCTCTGACTTCTTCTCGAATTGCTATCTGAACTCCTCTCTCTTGATGCTAGTATCTCCTACACTTCGATTTAGTTGCGCAATGGGGGACTATGCCGCTGCTCCTCCTCCTCCTCTAGCAGCTGGTCGATAGCATTTCAATCCACTTGCCACACCTTTCCACCGCGCCCGGATCAACGTCGCATCGAGTTTCGAGTCCCCTCAATTCAATCCCCAATATGAGTCTCTTCCATCGGCGAAGCAGGTCTGCGTCGGCCTCGGTATGTGTAGTTCTACATTCAACCTGTTGTCTTCGTTTTCAATGTGCTGACGTATAACCTCAGCGGCCCCAGACACCTGCGTCCGCATCTGCCCACATGGCTGCGACTCAGGCCTTCCTGGCGAACAGAGCATCTCAGTCTCAGAGTAATCTGTCAGCTTCCGCTGCAGCAACTGCTCTCAGGACTATGTCGCCTACCCCCACCCCCGTCGACCAGGTCCAGACAAAGCGCATGATTCAAAGGCAAGCTTCTCTTTCTCAACTTTCTTCTGGGTCCGGTCGGGGAAGATCAAGAGGCGGTCTACAAAGACAACACAGTTATGGTTCCATGACTGAGAGGACATTTAGAACTCCGTCGCCGTCGCCGTCGAGACAACCTTCGCGCCCGGAGGCTGTCCCAGCACCCCCTTTACCGTCAATACCACAACAATATGCTACTCCTCCAGCAGTATCAGGGAAGAAGAAAAAGCGTGCCTCCAGTCAAGGCGCTCCTCCTCCACGAGTATTGTCGCCGCCGCCAACACGACCAACTAACCGAGGACAAAGTCTGGATCGTTTCGGCAATGCCAAACCGATGGTAGCAAGTCCTGCAACCCGGTCGAACAATGTCCTACCACAGTTGCCTGAGCTTGAGCGTACGGATAGCCGGAACTCCATTAATTTTTCAAGACCTTTGTCACCACGACCGCAATCCCCTGCCCTTCCACATTCACCTCTAGCCAATGGTGATCGGTCCATGACGAGACCTAGTGCTCAGCCAATCTCTCCGGCACAAGCTGAAGAGATCCAGTATGATCTCACGCAGACGGCAAATCAACCAGTCAAAAAGAAGAAGAAGAAAGTTGCGCCCGCAGCGTCTGAAGGCAGTCACCTACATAGCGGGACCATGGCCAGCAAGCCTGTGGTACACCCTCTAGAACCAGTTTCTGAGCCAGCATCACAACCGCAAGCCACGGTTGATGACGAAGTACAGCCTCGGGTCAGAAGGAAAAAGAAAAAGGCAGTATTGCCCGGGGAGCACACCCATTTCCCGTCGTCCGACACTTCATCAAGAACTGATTCCGATTCCGATTCAAACGCTGAAAGAGCGAGAGAAAGACGCGCACAAAGAGCTTCTGGGACACTGGCCAAGCAACCTTCCATAGTACGGGAGGACTGGGAAGGTGAACAAGAAGAAAGCGGCGGAGGGCAGTCGGCACAGGTTCAACCAACGCTTGAGCAAGACTTCGTTACTGTTGAAGACTCGATACCATTACAGAGTAAACGCGCAAATAACACTGCGAATGTGTCGAGGAAGATTGAGGAGCCAGCTCCGCCGGCAAAAGTAACTACCCAAGCAGTGCCGGTAGAACCTCACGCGCTCAATCCACCAAAGCAGCCCACAGCCTCCCCCGAAGTCTCGAGCAACCTGCAGCTTATGGAGCCTCGTCCACCGAGAGAAACTTCTCTCAGTCCTTCTAGGTCCACGAGGTTCTCTGATAGACTTTCTTCCGATCTTGCAGCCGGACGCAAACACGAACCACTCCCGCGGTCCGTCTCCCCTGCGAAATCTGCTCTCAAGCACCATTCACCTAGCCCAGGAGGCTCTTCCCAACGTGTTCGTGGTTCTAGTGTTACGCCGAGCGAATCTTCGGACATCTCAAGCGTTTCAATGGATGGCGCTCCCAGACGGAAAAAATCTGTCAGGGTTAGTTTCGATGCACAACCCGAAATCGTGGGCACGTCGGATGGTGTTCAGAGCACAGAGAGTCCGAACAAGGAGAAAAAGTCCTGGCTCGGTCTGGGAAAGGCCAAGCCAACGCTCAACACTATACCTTCCAACGACGACATGGAGGAGCTCATGAAACCAAGGCCTCAGTTACCTTCATTTGGCAGTGTCAGGGGCCAAAAATTCCGCGATGCAAGCGAGGGGAGCATTTCTCAAGCATCAAGGTCTCCTCCATCGTCTGCATCTGCTTCGCCAAGCAGCCAGTTGCAATCTGCAGCGTCGTCTGTGAACATATATCCTTCAACGGGAGTCTCAAGCGACCATGCTGTTGGCGCTATTCTAGCGCAAGAAATGCAGCACAAGGCGAGTCATGAACCAAACGAGCCACTACCTCCTGAGGTCACCTCTGTACATGGCACTGTCTCGTTCTCTGACTCCGAAAGCGACACCTCGGAAGTAGAAGAAGCACCACAAGCAACCAGTAGGGTGAAGGAAAAGCCCGAGGCACCCACGTATATCTGGTCAAAGCCAGCAACTATCAACCAGCAAGTAACGCAACCTGAGGCTGCAGGGCAAATAATTTCACCAATCGAACTGCCAGTTGTGTCTATCTCGCCTCCCACTCCCAAACCCGAGGATCAATGGGAGGTTGAATTGCCAGGAGGCTTTCCGGTGTCTCATGAAGCTCTTGCCCAGCTCAGTGAATCACAGAAGGAACCAAAACAGCCTGGGGCGGAACGTGGTAATACTACGGAAAGCGAATCAGATAATGAGAGTATCTATAGTGATGCTGCAGAAGATCCCGCTGAACTTGATGGGACCGGATTCGGCTCCATTGACGCCATCGTCGACAGTCCGATGGTGACACCTGCACCAACTGGCATCATCTCTCCGCCTGAAAGCCCACTCGCGAAAGTTCCAGAGTCACGACCCCAGCCAGTCTCGGTAGGCTCTTGGGAACAGACTCAGGCCCGGTGGCGCGATCTTGCAGAGCAATCGAGAAGAGCGCCTGCGCCAGGCCCGTCATCACAGCCAGGCCCGGCGGTTCAAGCCGAACCTCTAATTAGACCATCGACAGATGTAGCCTCACCAAGTCAGGAGGCACCTATGCAGCAAAGTCTACCGGCTCAGCAAAAGTCTTCCCGACCAAGTTCGAAGAAGACACCTGCCGCTATAGCTGCTAGAGCCTCTGTTCCCACCGCCGCTGTTGCCCTTAAAAAGCCAGTGGACTCCACACGACGCAAGAAGAAGCAGTCTTCCTCCTATCCAAGCATGGCCTCAGGTCAACCCGGTGCACCTCCTGGTTCGACTTCACATTTCAGACAATCGATGAGAGCGGCCTCTCCAGTTGACACGGAAATGACGATGCGCAAATCTATGAGGAATCGCAATTCTATGCCTAGTCTTGCACCCGCCCCTCAGCAACAGCGACCATCAACTGCTCCTTCGAATGCCCCCCCGCAGCCGAGAGCAGCTCTTCAAAAGAAGCACATCCCCCCTCCCTCTCTGTCGACTTCTGCTGCAGCAACCGTGTCGGCACCAAGAGCAGCACCGATTCAACCTACGACCACCAATGACAGTGACTCTGGAAGTTCATTTAGGAAAGCTCGTAGAAGTAAGTCCACAGCGGGTGGCAAGTATACGATGCGTCGCAGCATGAGAGGTGCTTCAGATGCTACCTTGCGCGATGATGGGCGTAACGGAGTTCGATCAGTCTCACCAGTGGGCCGACGACCGTTCTCTTCGGGAGGTGGGCAGCACACCATGCGTGCTTCAATGAGGGGATCTGTTGACAGCTCGGTTCCTACCCTTCGCGGGTCGATTGATGCAAAGCGATCATCCTCTTTGTTTGGACGGCGGCAAGAAAGCGTACCTCCTGTGCCTCAAGCAACCATAGCAAAACATCGCTCTCGGTTCGCGGTTGACTCTGACGATGAGGACGACCGTCCGAAACAAGGAAAGTGGCTTTCACGATTCGCTGCTGATAGTGACGACGATGAAGATTTGACTCCTGTTCGTGGGATACCGCGGCGAGCTGGAGACAACGATTCTACCGACCTAGAAGACAGCTCAGACGAGGAGAGGCCAAAGACACCGATTCAGCCAAGCAAACTTCAGATTCCTGAAAATGTTATGTCGCCTGCCGGAAGTGAAGCAATGTCTCCCAACACCGAGAAGAAACGAGGTCTGTTTGGGCGACTGCGAGGCAAGAAACAGAAGGAGGAAGCGCCATCTCCGATTGTTGAGTCACCACAAATGCCTACCTCGAACGATCTCTCGAAGCCGGCGAATCTTGGATTCTCGTCTAAAGCAGAGCGAGATCGAATGATTGAGCAAACTCGAGCCCGGCTGGAGGCCGCTCAACCGCCGTCACAATCGGCACATCAGACGCACCACAAACTCCAACGTCGTCAAGGCCCTCAACGGATCATGAGTGACTCGTGGCCTCTCCCTCCGAAGATTCCGGAGAGCGAGGAGAATATGGGGATTCGGCCCAACACAGCCGACGGGCCGCCAATGCGTAACGGGTCGACGAGGCTTAATCGAGGCAGTATGCGAGCACAAGAGGTCCCTCTGAAGCCTATCGGGCGAAGCGGGAAAAAGAAGAGGTTCCCTATGTTACGAAAAGCCTTTGGGCTAAAGGATTGAGAGTGTGGTGGCTGCAAAAAGATTCGAGCCACCGTTCTGCCACAGAATACGCAAGATGCGCTCGCGACACTTGCTCATGGGTTTCTGTTTGTTTGTTCTTTTATTTTATATTTATATTATCTGATTGGATCACGCATGGTATGTATGATGGGACAAAGAAGGCAGAGCAATCTGGGGTGAGGGAACTTAGCAAAAATGGTACTTGATCGTAAGGCTGGTTTTGCGGAAGTACAGTACACATATAGTGGCAAGATGTTCTTAGAGAACAGTGCTACGTAGTAGATATCTAATCAATAATAATGTACGAGTAACAATATACCAAAAGGTAGTAGGTATGGGTCATGACTTTGAATATGTGTGCGTTTGTTATCTGTGTGAGTACTCGCTCCGTGGAGAAGCTGGGATACTGAGGTATTTTCTGGTCGGTGATCAGTGAGGCTCGGAGCACAGTGCTCCGTATGGTGGTTCACTTTTTTCAAAGGTATCGGTATAGCCAGGCTTGTCAGGGCTCTCTAGCTCTTCTAAGACAATGCCGGGAAGGACCATGATGGGGAAAGCTGAGTCAGGTTCATGGGTGTAAGTAATCGACACGTAAGGGTGTTTGATGATTAACAAAGGGTATGATCACACATGTGAGAAGGTGGTGGTGGTGGTGGTGATCAAGGTGTCCCGACAGCACATCGATTACCCTGTGTTGGATTGATACAGAGTCTCGACTGAAACAGCTGTAATTTGCTGGGAATTAAAACGGCTGTACTGTAGATAGCTTAGACATTGTGTTGAGGCCCTCGTTCCAAGCCGGTTAAATCCCAGGTGGCCGTTCTTACTGTCTGTACGAGAACGAGAGCAACCAGTGACTTCGGAATAACTAGTGGGTGGTTAATCCGTATTTACCCTGAGCAACGCCTAGTGAGCCCCTCCGAGTATTTTCCCCCACCACTGTCATCTCGCCCACGGCTCACGGGCTTCCACTTATTGTAGCACACTGGCCTCTCACTGTTCACTCTGCTCGCCATCACTCGACAGTTGAGGGAGATTCTCATTGTTTCTGCCCCGCCATCTTCGTCACAACCTCTGGTTTCAAAAAAGCGCCATTTGTTAAAAACACCTTCGATCCCGGCTGCATTTACATTTTTTTTTCCCTCTCACACACATCTCCCACGTTCCAAAGCAGACCACTTCTACCAGATACGTTCCTGCATCGAGATTATACCAGACCAAAGTCATCATGAGCTCCTCTCTTGACCAACTCAAAGCCTGTGGCACCGTACGTCCCCCAACTCCGCTTCCTCCCGTTGAGTGTGTCCGGGATAGCTAACATGTACACCTTATGCTTTCCAGACTGTCGTTTGCGACTCTGGTGATTTCCACACCATTGAGAAATACAAGCCTCAAGATGCCACCACGAACCCTTCTCTCATCCTCGCCGCCTCCAAGAAGCCCGAATACGCCAAGCTGATTGACCCAGCGGTCGAGTATGGCAAGAAGCACGTACGTCCTCCAGTGCTCCCGTGATGATAGAGGAAGCCAGGAAGATTGACACTTTAATACAGGGCAAGACAGTGGACGAGCAGGTCGATGCAACTCTTGACCGACTCTTGGTCGAGTTCGGCAAGCAAATCCTGCAGATTGTTCCTGGCAAGGTCTCAACCGAAGTCGACGCTCGATTCTCTTTTGACACCAATGCTTCCGTTGAAAAGGCTCGCCACATCATCGAGGTAAGACCGGGTTTTCCTTCTGCTTCATCCGTATGTTCCTCGCGCTGACATGTGACTTTCGCAGCTCTACAAATCCATCGGCATCGACAAGTCTCGTGTCCTGATCAAGATTGCGTCCACATGGGAAGGTATCAAGGCCGCAGAGATCCTACAAAAGGAAGGCATCAACTGCAACCTGACCCTCATGTTCTCTCTTGTCCAGGCCATCGCTGCCGCTGAAGCCGGTGCCTTCCTCATCTCCCCCTTCGTCGGCCGTATCCTCGATTGGTACAAGGCCGCCATGAAGAAGGACTTCCCCGCCAGCGAAGACCCCGGTGTCAAGAGTGTTCAATCCATCTTTAACTACTACAAGAAGTATGGCTACAACACCATCGTCATGGGTGCGTCCTTCCGAAATGTCGGTGAGATCACCGAGTTGGCTGGCTGCGACTACTTGACCATCTCCCCCAACCTTTTGGAAGATCTGTACAACTCAAAAGATGCCGTTCCTAAAAAGTTGGATGCCGCGGCCGCCAGCTCTCTGGACATCCAGAGGAAGAGCTACATCAACGATGAAGCTACCTTCCGTTTCGACTTCAACGAGGAACAAATGGCAGTTGAGAAGCTCCGTGAAGGTATCAGCAAATTCGCCGCCGATGCCGTCACGTTGAAGGGCATCCTTCGGGAAAAGATTGAGAAGAGCTCTTAAGTTCTTGGAAATTGTTTACTGCTGCCTTTCTGGACCTGATACCAGATTGTAGATGTGTATGTGTCTCAATTGGATGGGTTTTTGAAGTGACGACCATTTTGTGGAAAACGACTTTCTTTCACTGAAAAATCTAACAAAAAACTTCATTCCAGGTACTCCGTATTAGACTGGGAATTTGACATGAAAAATACGAATCGAATTGAATGGAATTGTCACGAGCTACGGAGTATCCGTATGGGATTCGTTGAGTATTGCTACGTGAATCGCACCGAGTACAAGTCTCACCAGGAAATACCATCCTCCCTCTGGGTTTCTGTTAGTGGTCGTTCATGAACGTGTGGGAGAGTCAGCTATGGCTACTCGTAGCGAAGGTGTTTGAGACTACTTGGACACCGAGTCATTTTGCCACCATTGACGTATCATGACGGTTTCGTCGTTTCGTCTCAGGCGATGAAGGTGGCTGCGGCGAGTAAATGTTTGGACGTCAGGTATTCGTGCAATACGGAGGACTCGCTCCGAGGAGGGGGAAAGTTGCCGGCAGACCTTCCTGATGCAGTAGTTTGCCACTAACATGACCTAATCGCGCCGACTATTCCGTAAAGGTACAGTACGAGTTAGGGGGCCCTGTGTATGACCTGTAGAAGTACAGGAGCCCCTGAACGACACTGTTTGTGCAAAGAGATGAGAACATGTGTATGCTTCTTTTCGGCATTCCCATTCTATGTGCAGTGTAAGGCCCTGCTTTATCCTCGTGCTCGAATATCTGTACGAGGTACGGCTACGAGTGAGTGCTCCATACAAAGCGCAAGGGGTGGCTTAGTCACCAAGTGTCGTGCCGTTTTGCATACACAGCATTCCTAGTACTAGGTATTCATGTTCACTCTACATGTCACATCCATAGGGTTCAAGTTATGAACATGTATGCTTGTTAATCCAGTAGGACCCCCAAATGGCGAGATGGACACATGGGCGGCTTAATTCCTCCGCAGTCCTTACATTTGAGACCATCGTCAAAGAATACTCCGGAGAGAATATTCATCCGACTCGATCGATGTCCGACTTATCGGACTCGCACCACCAAAATCACGAATATTGTTCACAACTCCCAGCCCGTACGTGACGAGTGGCACGCTGACGTTGAAAAAATGTGGTCTGTGGCCTTGTGCTGGAGAATAGGCCAAGTGCGATATCGATCTGTTGACCCTTGAGCACTGGTGAGTCGGGAGAATTGGGATCACCGTCGGGCTGTTTCAAAGGGATTTTGCGAGATCATGTCGTGCTGTCTTTCGTCAAGGGATAACAAAGTACCCCATATTGTACTGGTTGAGGTGTATGTATAAGAGTCGACGTTGAGGTCACGGACAGACTTGGGATCTATCTACATCTCATCACATCTCATCGCCCTACTGCTCTGCTCTGTGCCCTGTTTCCGCACCGCACCGACAACAGCGTCTCAACTTCCCTATCTATCTACCTATCTACTCCTCTCTGTTTACGGACTTGGCTTTGAGCTCGAACAAACATGACCAAAACAATTGCCGTCCTCGGTGCGACGGGCACACAGGTTCGTCTTTGCCCCCCTGCCCCTTTTCCATTCTCCCACCGTACCTACCTACACCTTCAGCACTTCTTCTGATGTCCGTGACCTCTTACCATTCGCTCATACGGCAATCACAGGGCGGCTCCGTTGTGCGCACCTTTCTCACCCTCCCAGGCTGGAAAGTGCGCGCCATAACACGCACGCCAACCTCTGCCGCAGCCCAAACGCTCGCCTCCTCCGGCGCAGATGTCGTCCAAGCCGACCTCGACGACCCCAGGTCTCTCGACGCCGCCTTCTCTGGAGCCCACGCCATCTTCGCCGTCACCGACTTTTGGCAGTTCGCGCAATCTCCCAAAACACACGAACTCGCAGCGAAAGAGGGCATCACGTGGAACGAAGCCGCCTACCGTCTCGAAGTCCAGCAGGGCACTAACATTATCGACGCCGCCGCCAGAGCTTGCGCCGGTCCCGAAGCCGTCCTGGAACGACTCGTGTTCAGTTCGTTGAGTGGAGCCAACCTCGCGAGTAAAGGCAAGTACAGCTGGGTCTATCACTTTGACAGCAAGAGGCGCGTAGTGGACTACCTCGCCGAAAAGGCCGCGAGTGGCGACATCGCGGACCAAAAGCATTACAAGGCCCTACTGGACCGCACGAGTTATGTACAGATCGGATGGTTCTTGGACAACTGGAACAAGAACCCGCTTCTCATGCCGAAAAGGGACGCCGATACGGAACCGACCTACGTTTTCAAATGGATTGGAAGCCCCTCCCCCCCGTCCGCGCCGCCGTCGGGGCATCCTCTCCCCTTCACCCACCCGCCCACGGACACGGGTCCGTTCGTCGAGGCGCTCGTCCTCAGGGCGCCACCGAAAACCACCATGCTGGGCGTTTCGGACGTCATGAGCTACCCGGAGTTCGTGGACAGATGGGCCAAGTTCCACGGCGTCAAGACCAGAATCAAGTACTTGTCCGTCGAGGACCTGGATGCAATGATGCCAGGAGGGTTTGGCATCGAGGTGGCCCAGACGTCGGCCTACGTTGCCGAGTTCGGATGGGATGGCGGTGAGGGCGCGGTCATGCCGGAGAGTGTGGGTGTCGATAAGACGAAACTCACGGGTGTGGATGAGTATATTCGCGGTACGGATTGGAAGGCTGTATTTGAACAGTGAGCATTGGTTGTTGAGCCTGAGCCTGAGCCTTCAACTGATTGACCTAGATGAGCTAGATAAGGCACATGAGGTAGGTAGGTAGCTAGCTAGCGAGGCAACACAAACGACGAGATACCAGTAACGCTCCCAGATCTATTCGTATGGGTACTAAAGAGTACCGTCAGGTGAAATAAATGTTAGATTGACGAGATTATCATTGGGAATTTCTATCAAATTATCCCATCTTTCAAGCCTACACATCCCTCCCCTGATCATCACGCTCATGTCGACTGGCTGTCGAGCTTCGCCTCTTCTTCCGCTTGTGTCTCCTCCCATGTCCGCGTGCGGCCTTTTCGTTTTCGCCGTCCGAAGTCGCATAGAAACCCTCCGCTTCACGCGAGTGTTGTTGTGGTGGACCAAGTATTCGTGCCTGTTTCTTGACACTCTTCACGACCTTTCCCATTTTATACATGCTAGTCGGATCGCTGTGGCCAACCAGTGGCGAAAGACGTACTGGAAATAACCAGTCAAACGCACTATACCCCATGACTTCTTTAAAGTTGCCATATGGTCCAATGTCAAACGGGTTCCCGCCAGGTAATGTCTCTAGGATTGCAAATGTCCTGGTCTCTGGAACGGCCGTCGGGCTTGATGACACTGAGCCACCGCCTCCACGCCGTTGTTCTTCTGTCGACAAGTTCGTGTTCGGGAATGGGCCTGGAGCTTGCGGGTCGTACGCCGCCTGTGGCACACTAGGCAGCGTGTTGTCATGACGCGCCATCTCACGCTCGGTCTCACTCAGCGTTGCGCCGTTCTGCTCGAGGATCTCGAATTGTTCACTCGCCGGACGAGGATATGAGATCAACCTGAGATCGTTACGTCCGGACGCATGGTAGCGTTCCACCACGTGCCGCGGCACGTACACGGCCAGATACCACACTTTGGTCTTGCGGGTAAAATTCTCAATTGTACTGCTGTTCAAAAAGGCAAATTGAAGACTGCTTCCACACATGCCGGCGCTGAAAATGAAGAACAAAGCGGCGAAGATTAAAACCAAGATCCAGTGAACGTTGAAGAAATTCCCGGGCTGACGAGACCTTCGCTGGGCAAAGAAGTAGCTCACGAAAATCAATGTGTGAAGGCAGAATAAGGCGGCCCAAAAGGTGAATTGTATAAAGAATTTGAAACTCGTTTCGGAAACAATGCCGCCGACCCACGGACAGAAATGGTCCATCTTGAGGACGCAACGGCCGAGTTCGCTGCAGTGGTGCGCCCTGTCGGGCTTGTAGTTGTAGCATGTCGAGCAAAACGGTGGACGGCCATCCCATCCGCAGACAAAGACGTCCTTGTGCCAGAAGTTTTGTGCCGGATAACCCGAGTCGCGCTTGTGTCTGAGCTTTCGAGGCGTGTAGCCTTCCTTGCCGTCCACGTCGACTGCCTCCTCTTTAGGACTACTCCGGCTTTCCTGCTGCATGCGTTCTTTCTCGACAAAATACTGCACTCCCCTTGGGACGAGGCCGGGGTTGAAAGTGATCGTCTGGATCAATCGGCCGAAACATATCAGGGTAACCAGCAGGAGGAGATAGTATATTGTGAGGATGGCGATCGCTGCCCCGGTTTGTTTATGGGGGAATGATAGCGGCGACCGAGTTCCAGGTCGCAGGAGATAGTCGATGCATATCCTCTTGGTGACGACGTAAGAGGAATATCCGATGATACCGATTAGAAGAATGGGTACGATCCGAGCGGTGATGATGTTGCCCCGCTTGTTCTTCTCGCCAGGTCGCATCCCATTGATCTTCATGGCGTGGGTGAAACGAAGCCAAACGGCTTCATGGGGCTGGGGCTAGCAGTGAATCGTAAACATAGTGGAAATAGAATCAGGCTAATAGTGACACCGCCATGGACAGCGAGCCTTTTGTGCCTGGCCTAGAGTATGAGATAGTTGGCATAGGCCTAGGAATGAGGCTTCGGAAAGTTGGTACAGATGCGTCGTCACGGGGAATTGAGACAAGGCTGAGCAAGGCTGTGAGCCAGCTGGACCGAACCCCGGACGAACTTCAAGTACGGGAGTGCACAGAGGCAGCTACGGGAGAGCATACAGTTGGGTCCGCGAGATGTTTGACTCGCACCACATTGCTTAACATACCGTCCTCGTGCCATTCGATACGAGCAAGATCAATCAGAGAGTACCGCCTACTTCCAAACACGTTCCATTGTGATACTTAGGCGCCAAAGAAACCACACAGAACAGGTTCTCAAGTTGCGAACGCTACCTGGACAGTAAAAGCAGACCGCCCCGAAAATGCTTGAGGTCACCACAAGCTGATTTGTTTTGGATCAACCCTCTGAGATGCACCTGGACATGGCAGCTTGCCTTGAATCAGTGGAACCAAGAGGACTTGCTATTCTTCTCGGGCAGACCGGTCCTGGCAAATCAATCCATAAGCTCTCCCTTTTCCAGAAATCCCCTCCGATAGCTACTCCCTTCGCCGAGTCGCTCAAAGTAATTGATGACAACCTCCTTCTGCCATGTCGGTCGAGACTTCTCCCACAGCGTTGCGTAATAAGGCTTGGTGAGCTGTTTCGTCTCAAACCATTCTCTATCAGCACCCCATATTTCAACTAGTCGAAAGTGGCCTGGATCTTCTGGGTCTTGAAAGACGTCAAAAAAAAGGCATTCAGGCTCATTGCCGCATGCTTTCCATACAGGGCGATGGGCGGCTTTCCAATCTTCTATTCGGTCGGGATGGACATAGAAGTCGACGAAAAGAGTGAGTTGCTTCTGGTTGGTCATTATCAAGCAGACGTTTGCCAATTCTCCTTCGTCCAGTGTCCTTGTCGAAGTTCCGGGAGACGAAAATCTTCCTTGTGGTTCAGCCGAGGGTTCATGAGTATCAAACTTCTACAAACAGAGTCTGGGCGGCGTTTGTTGATTTCTGGAACTGATCCTTTCGAACCACCGGTTTCACAGGATGAGAACACAAGATGTCAACTGAATTACCTGACGACAAATCAAAATGATACGCGTTTTGAGATCCGGAGCCTACGGAGCTCACGTTGCTGATGCTGCATATGTACAACCAAGACCTATGATAGAGGAGAAAGCGGCGTCAAGCAGACCTGGAATTCCTCTTACAAAAAGAACATCGCAGGTCTTTACTTGAACCACTCAGACGCCATATGCCAGTTCAAACAACCTGTATGGCTTCTCTAATTCCCTCGGCTCCCAATCATCACTCGCAACCCATTGATTCGAGGATGCCGGCCTTGCTTTTTACCGGACAAACCATCACTTGGACTATTGCCCGATAGTGAGGACCAACTCTCCGGCTGGGAGGGGTCTGTTCCATAGGTACCTGAAACCCATCCTATACTTCGTTTTTTATGGCAGTCCTCGATCACCAGCGGCACTTTACTCCTTTCGTTTGGCTGTCGGTCAATTTCGCTATTTCATCATGTCCAATTCGCAATGCCAAATGAACAGGTGACGCATAATCAACGGCCGGCTTCCCATTACTCTTGTGTTTCAGGGGAACTGACAGAATGCTATCATGCCCATTTCGAGGTCCATGCACAGTTATTGACGCTCCCTGGCCTTTCTTTGGTCCGGATCGCACCCCAGAGCAGATGTCGACCTCGTCCGAGGAAGCCGTTGCCTATCCCCAAACTGTACTCATTTATAACTCATGAAATAAAAAGCTAGGTACCGAAGAAACTACCCGAGTTCCTTCCAATGAAGGTATACTGCCAGAGATCACCCTAGGCGCAGGTAGAGAAGCTCAGAACATTCATCCATCAACATCATTCGACACATGCTGACAGAAATTCACTTCTCGCTTTGTAGATATCGGAGCAGGCACGCCCTCGTAACAACCTAAGCTGCGAGGGTCTCGATCGCGCTCTTCCCGTCGTGGTCATGCATCCGGAGACACCATTTCAGCCTCAGGGCCAGTACTATTCCTTATGTGTATTACTTCCTTTCGATCACGATTTCTACACTATACTTCTCGAGACTTTACCCCGCTCGTTTGCGGTGAATCTGCTGCAGGCGACCAACTGATTTTATCGCTAACCACCACACTACTACACACTTGGTGTGGGGCGTAAGTTGCCCGACTGTTGTGAGCATTTTGACAGCCTGATAAAGGGCATTGATGCCTGATACGCAACCACGCCATTCTTAATCACCTCGCTGCCCTTCCAGGAACGCTCTTCTTCTACCACCTCATCTTCGCGACGCTATCTCAATATTCAGCTAAATATTTCTGTAGACGAGATGCCTGTTCTCTCTGAGATAAAAAGTGCCATCTCGGCTGCAATCGATGTTTACCAGTTCATTCAGCGTTATCGCACAGCAGACAAGGAGATTCAAGACCTCAGTTCGGATATACTTGCTCTCACGGCTGTCCTTGATTGCATTGCAACTGTTTGCGAAACTACGCAGGACAGCACTAGCCTCGATGCTTTAAAGCGTGCCCTCGATAGCTGTTGCGCGTGTCTCAAAACCCTTCAGAGACAGCTCCCAGATTCAGTGATGGAGAGAAATGACGGAGTGAAGTCGAAGGCGTCGGTCTTTCAGAAAACCAAATTTGCTGGGGGCCAGAAAAAGGGGTTGGAGGATTTTAGAAGGTCGTTGCTCGAATGCAAGGCCACCTTGAATCTTGCGTTGAGCAAGACGCAATTGTGAGTAATGTTTCTCAAATGGCGGCCGCTCATACTGAAAATCACAACAAGACAGGAGACCACAGAGCGTCTTAAACGAATCCAAGACAATATGAATCTCAATAGCGCCGAAATCAGACAGGCCCAAGACGAGATCCAGCGGAAGCTCCGAAGAATTGAGCATCACATCAAGGCGAAAGATGCAGACTCGGATGTTTCAGACACCGATGCCCAGCATGAGGGCTACGACGGACGTGCTGAACAGCGACGCAACGAAGATGAGGAGGCTGACAGCGGCCATTCGATGAAAAAGTACCGCCTACAGATGAGGGACAGGCCCAAGGATCTGCAGGCATCCACTCCGGCTGTCAACGATGGATTTTTGAATGCTCAAGACCGAGCGGTAAGCCTGCCATCTATGAAGTGCGTTATCGAGGTAAATGTCCTGCTCCCGGGTGGACGATCTAGAGACGTCGATGCTGGTGTTGATGGTGGCCTGAACTTTAACTGGACGTCAAACTCTTTCGTCTTTTCGAAGTTCGAAGCCTCGGATCAAATAAGGCGAATTCAGGATGTCGAGGATGACTCCTCTTACAAAGGGAAAAGCTTGAACATGTTCAAGCTACGATATGCTGGCACTGTCTACGAGCCCGAGGGTGTGGTCCGCCTTCGGGTATCACACGGCCAATTCAACCGCGCTCCCGTCGACTTCTTGGTGTTCGATTCTCTCAAGCCACCCCACAATATCACGCTCGTCATATGTGGCAGCCAGCTTTCTCTGCTTACGAGAATGAGCTCTTTACAGCAAAGTGGATCGGCGACTAGGACGTCCAACTACAACTTGAACTCCTCGGGAGAGTCTGCTAAGACTCGACCATCGAACAGTCAACGGTATACAGGGGATCCTCCTGGCATGCTTCCTAGCACGTCAACTAGTAACCAGTATCAGCAACCAGTCTCTCAAGGATACGCTGGAAAGTCGCAAAACGCTCGCAGCCCCGGCACGTCGGCGCGTATCCAACATCAGCAGTCAGGCCCTCCAAGATACTCTGCCAGCTCTCGAAGCAACCTCCCCAGCACGGCTACTCAGACCCAGCATCGGCAACCAGACGCTCAAAGGTACTCTGGTAACTCTCAAGGCAATGTCCTCAGCCCGTCTGCACGTACCGAGTCTCGAACATTAGACTCTGGAAAGGTTCCTGGTAATTCTCAGGAGTCTCTACGAACTTCTACCCGCCCATGGCGACAAGAAGTTGATCGATATAGTAGGTAGTCTTGGAAGGCCACCTCTCCAGCGCTGCTACCCATGCGAATTGTCATGCCATAGAGTTTGATGAGACTGGGAATCGTGTAGCGCGGAATCTTGAAGTAGTGCCTCTAGCTCATCAACGATATACGGGTAATATTAAAGTCTGAAGTTTGATGTGTACAATACAGCGACGAAAATTTATTGTCTCGGGTTTTGATGCCCATCCCTGTTGACTCCTCCCGTAGGATCATGTCTGTGTCTCTTGCGAAGGAGCAGCTCATATTTAACTACCCAACGAAGAGAAGAGAGAAAATGGTCAAGGGAATAAGCAAAAAGCCTTTGTAGGGGAAAAGATTGAGTTCATCATTCATAGTAACGACAGTAGTTAAGAAGTAAGCAACATAAGAGATACTCATACTCTCGTCAACGACAGGACAGCTGGTCCCATAGACCTGACTAAAGATGGACACTTCAGTATCTCAGTCTGGGTTCACTCTCAGGTGACCATAGCCCAGCGGTTCGGAAGTGTTGTAAAGTGAGCCGGGCATACCAAGTCGACTGACGACCCTGACTGTTACTGCGAGAGAGAGAGAGAGAGAGATAACAAGAAGAAAATAACATCAGATCGTCCTGAGGACCCAGAGTATGGTTCGACTGGAACCAACACATGTTCGGTTCTGTTGGACCTGACAAAAGGCAGTTGGTAACGACTGGGCCGTGTATGGGGATCGTGGCTGTGATTTCGACTTGCTGGTAATACTAACGATGGTAATGCATACTGTGGTTCTGCCATGCTGAAATAGGAAAATGGTGACGAATGAAGGAAAAATAAGACAGCGACAAGTGTAACAACGAGCGGCCATCGCTGGTGATAAAATTCTGGAACGAGAAAAACCCTGTGGCGTGCTGGGGACGATCCTGTCGGTTGGACTATCTTGAATGCCACCAAGTGGTTTCTAAGACTGCCTGGTGGTACAATAGATGCACTTTGAGTGAGAGCAGTCGAAACATTTTTCCGGATTCAAGGCTGGGTTGTTGAGGTAACCGCACTTATCGCATTTCCACCAGCCTCTCATGGACGGACGAGTTCCGAGTTTCAACTTGTTCCTGTTGATCGATGCCGATGTCGAAGCCGGTGGAGTGGGAGGGTTGATGGTTTCGGGGGCCATGTAGTTGCTGGACTGCATGTTTCTCAAGTTCTTACGGGGGTCGCGTGACAACTTCAATATAGGTGGTATGTTATCGTCGGTTTTGCACGAACCGCAGTAGTCATGACCACAGCCCGGGCATTGACTTGCATTTGCGTATTTCATCGGACCATTACCACACTTGTGGCATTGCCATAGAACTGGATTCATTATAGGGATAGGAAGGAAGCAGGCTCCTGTGAGAAATGAAATGGCGGCTTCGATATTGGTGCTCGCCAACACTTCGAGTCCACAGAAGTGCTCAAGGAAACTCGAAACTGGCGACGAAAAGGAGAAGAAGATGTGAACGCTGAGAAATGACTGTGTAGATTGGGATGTTGTTGTAGGATTCGAGATTGAAATGCTGAATGATAGCTGCTGCTTCCTGTCTCTCGATCGAAGACTTATATAGTTGAAGAAATCTGCGATCCTGAACTTCTGGTAGTCCGCAGGTCGTAGCTACGTCGTCATGTCAAGCAGCATAGTAGCATTGAACTTACCGAAGCAAACCAATCGAGTGGTGGCCATTCTGAAGCCGAGAATAGGAAAAGACAAAGACAAGGCGGCACACAGCCATGTTGATGAGTGAAGCATGGGAATTCTAACACAATTGCCCCAGTTCAAGCAACATGCAAGGTGAAATCGAAGCTGATGAAATATGAAGTACCAATGACAACGTCAAAATGCTGCAAATATGCAAGCCTGTAGGGAAAACTGTCGCGATTCGTGCGCAAGCTCCATGACAACATACCCCATAATGATACTGTTCCGATTGCTCTTGGGAATGCGGTGATTGTGAAGTAGTCATTCCATATTTGAGGCGAGACGAGGCTGAATTATTGGCGAGTTTTATTGGCTGCAAGCTGATGATACTAGGGAGCCTCGCAGTAGACTGTGTGTCCTGTCCACTGCACCATGAACGAGAACAGTAACAGAAAGTGGCTGTGACTGAAGGTGAGTCTAGCTAGAGCGAGTTCATGTGCCAATCCTTGAGCTTCTGGGACGAGGCTGCAGATGCAAGGAGATTCTGTCTGCAAATACAGGTGAGCACTCTAGTGTGACACGCACGTGAGCATGACGGGCGACATAGCTACTTCCCAGACACGTGGTCGAAATCTGCACAGCCGCAGTGACGCGCAGTGTCAAAAGGTGTGAGAAAATAGTTTGTTGGTGGATTTGCGGTAAGCCTTGGATGGGGTTTCAAGAACGAAGATCCATAAGCCTTGAAATAAGGTGAAACACGCACGGCATTTCCATCTTGCGCTTCGTGCAAAATATCCAAGCATCGGGCTGAGTAGACGTGATTCGTCACGAAGTAGTACGGTCATCCTTTTGCTGGCCTTGTGAAAAGTGTAGACAGATTTCGGTACAACCGCATAAGCCGAGCCTGGGATCGGTACGCCTTGGAGGCCTTGGAGGAAACTTCTTCGGCCGCACTGGCATTTAGACACGGTCATGTGCCAATGACCCCGACTTTACGATGGTCAGTCCTGGGCTCAATCCATAGATGGCCATTGATATACTCACACTTACATCATGTCGCTTTGAGAGCCGAGGCTCTCGAAGCTCTCAAAGCTTTCCTTGTAGCTGAGGCGAGGATCAGGTGGCTCACAGAGACAAGCATGCCTTCTGTCCCCGGGCACGCACCGAGTCTCCTCACACGGGTGCCCACGGCACCTGGGATTGCGTGTGAACAGCCTGTGAGGTGACACAGTGCCCGACAAACATGGCCAAGCTTTTCTTAATCGCCATGATCTTGGAGCAAGTGATCACGCTGAGCAAAACAAGGCAAGAAGGCAACCAGACTCGCGCCCTAGGCGAAGATTGCAAGAATCGAATGTTCCAACGTAGGACAATCATTCAAGCCTTGACAGACTTCCCAGTGTTCCACTCGCAATTTTCTTGAACAGGCAATGAAGTTGAACAAGACAAATGGAGCCTGGTGGGAAATGAGATTGGGCAGCAGTATCTTTTGGATCGCCAAAATCCCTAAATTCCACCACTCAATTGGTGACTCAGAGATGGTTGGGCAGGAGGGAAAAAGATACTGACTTGCAGTACGGAGTAAATCTGTCTATATTTGCGCATGAAAAGGCAACCATTTTGTTAGTCAACTGGTGATTGTGCCCAAGGTGTTTGTCCGAGACTAGCCAGGCTGCAATAGGGGGGATGGCGTGTGTAGTTTGGGTATCGACCTGACCCACGAGGTTCTTAGAACTTTCCCTAAGGCAAAGATAGGAAATGATGATCATTAGTGAAAAAGTGCAATGTTCGTGCGAGTACTTGTCCAGGTCTGTTGCTGGCCATGGTGGCAATGGAGCGGATGTGTTGGGCATAAAGTACAGCAGACCAGCAACAGAAATGAGCAGGAAGTTGCCCGAAGCAGGATGGATCAGGTAGTGGGTGAGTGAGTCTTCATCCTGTCGACCGGCAATAACACAAGGAAGCCGAGAATGTCGGAATCGTAGAGAGCAGTGTGTTGTGCTGTGTGTGCTGGTGAGTGCGTGCGTGTACTTTTCCCTTGGTGGGTGGATGAAGATAAAGTCAAGTACCAGGTGCCTAGGAAGGTATACAATAGGTACCTAAGTTAAGGGCTGCCTAGTGCTTCGTTAGACCTACTAATAATGACCACCTACAGTATCTTTTCTCCCCCCTATTAAGGGCATGACGTCGCTCAACCTCCAACGGCGCAGTACAGTTCATGACCCTCACCAACTTCCTGCGATCTCTCACTCACTCACATCCTCCCTCGCTCTTCGCCTGCTTTTGTACAATTTTCATTTGCTCATATTCTCAGCTGACTATCTTTGCTACATCAGATCGCCCTATTCGGCACTGTGCTACCATCGAGTCCTGTGTTTTGTTGGCCCGTGTGATTGTGTGCAGCCTTGTTTTCGCTGGCCTGCCGAGACTCCCCTCCTTCGCTGACAGTTTTCTGCATCGTGCCAATCCTTCCACAGGGTATGTCTGCCACAAATTCAGTTCTATCCCTCTTCTCCTATGCCCCTTGCTTCTTCTACACTGTTCCCCATGAGTGTCGTGGTGTCTGCTTCCTCGGGCAGCGACAGCAAACAACCATTCTCCTTCAGTGTTGATCCCTAATCTAACCATCGGTTAGAACACCCTCAGCCACGATTACGACAACCTCGACCCCTCGATGCATCGAAACACAAGCTGATCACGGAGGTGGAAGATTAGAATACAAGCACAATGACTGAGAACCGTTACCGTCCTGCGTCGCCTCGGCGCAGCGCCTACCCCGACCCTCGAGCATCCACTGGCATGGTGTACTCTTCCTCGTTCGATACTCGCTTCTCGTCTCAGCCACGAACAGCCCTCGACCATTATCAGACCACACGCCATGGGAGCTACAGCACTCAAGGGGTCACAAGCAGAACATTTCTAGACGATGCTCATCCCAGCAGAGGCCCAGTGGTCCGCACAGAATACGCTGTTCGCCCAAGAAACAACTCGTCTGTCGGCTCGGAATCACGACGCCCTCTGAGTACATACGTTGCCAGACCTGCGTCGCCTTCTCGGGTGCGCCCTGTCGTCAGTGTGGCCCGGGACGATCCACGGAGCCCTGTCTTACCCCCAGCAAGAGAAGAGCGCTATCTGGTGCCCGCCTCTACACATGCTGGACGACACCATCATAGGCATTCTAGCGCCACACGTGCCGAGCAAGATCGACTTGGGTATGCAAGGGTCAACAGACAGCCCGAGTACAATCGACGTGGTGGCTACAATGCATATCCTTCATACACTCGAGATGGACCATTACAGGAAGAAGGGTTCTCGTACACAACACCCAAAGAGCAGTTTCTCCAAGAATCCTCACGGCCACCTCAGAGGCGCGAGAGCTTTGGTCGGCGAGAGCGCCCCATCAGTACCATTGGCGTGCCAGAGTATAGACAGTCGGTTAGACGAGATCTTGGCCCACCGCCTTCTTCCTCTCGTGTTCTCGACAGGATTGACCGAAGCGACAACGTGAGACACTCAAGTTCGCGTGTAAACGAATCAGACGATCGTGCGGGAGATGTTTCTCGACGTCACTCTTCAATGCGTCCTCCCGTTCTACATCACTATCGGGACGATAATTACATTGCAGGCAGAGAGGAGCGCGATCCTCGACTGCCACCCAAGCCGAGATATGATCGATACGAAGAAGATGATAGAGGTTATAAACACAAACATCGCGAAGACAGGGAGAGGGATGCGCCTCGTGATACTGATCCGCGCCGGGAGAGAGAAAGAGATCGCGAGAGAGATAGAGATAAAGATCGAGAGCGTGACAGGGACGTGGAACGCGAACGAGTTCGAGAAGGTGAGAGAGCTGGAAGAGGCCCAGATGATCGTCGCCAACAAAGGAGCCGTGACCCCAGCCCCGAGCAGCAGTCCACCGCCCGCAAGCACTTGTCAACTGTTGCTGCTGCTGCTGTCGGAGCTGGAGTAGCAGGGGTGGCTGCCAAAAAGGCTCGCAGTCCTAACGAAGATTCTGAGAGTGATGAACACAAGGATCGAAGGCATCGAAGAAGGCGACACCACCACAATGGCGACGATCCCAGCCCAGACGAGGCTGCAGATAGGGCCGAGCGCGACCTGAAAGCAACCGATGGCGATCGCCGTGAGCGCCGCAAGGAAGAGGCCAGGACAGAAGAGCCTGTGGCAGAAGCCCGAGACGAAAGACACGAACGACGCCGGCATCACCGACACAGACATAGGGACAAATCAGCACAAGACAATGAGTCCGACACCACAGGAGACTCGGCTGGGCCTGAATCTCGTCCACATCCCCCTTCCGACAAAGACAGGCACAGTGAATTGCGTGAACCTTCTAGGCGTCGGGATAGAGCCTCCTCTCGGGACGGTGATCGGGACGGCCAAGCACCGCAGCAGCGGACAATTTCGCCTGGAGAAGAAGAAGATGGCAGACCCCGACGTGTCCAGCTCGTCGAGCCAGTAGAGAAGAGGGAAGAATTCAAGCCTAAGGGCATCCTCAAGCCTCCTCGTGAGGTTCCGTTCCCTGAAGACCCCCATCCCGAGCGGGAAGGTGTGGCGCCTCTAAAGGATGCCAAAAAGGATGGTATCCCGGCCAACGCACGATGGACCAAAATCAGTCGAGCGTTAGTCAACCCTGAAGCACTTGAAAAAGAGCATGAAAGATTCGAAGAGCGAGATGATTATGTTATTGTTCTGCGTGTGGTAACTCGAGAAGAGATAATGAAATTTGCTGAAAGGACCAAGGAGATTAGAGGTAAGAATCAAGAAATACTCTCCTCCATGTACTATCTTGTTAACCCCTACATTAGAAGCCCGTGAACGCCAGTGGCAGGCTGAACTGGAGGAGCGACGGCGACGAAAGAAAGAGAAGGGATACGAGAGCAGCGACGACTATTCCGACGACGAGAGGAGAGCGCCTCTAGCAATCGAGCAAGAGAAGCCTCTTTCGGGACTACAGGGAGATCCTCGAGCATATCTACATCAACAACAACAACAACAACAACCGCCATACAAACACGACCACCAGCCTGTCATAGCCGGCGCCCCAGGTACAATGCTCCCACAGCAAGCTCCTGTGCAAACCCCATCCGTGCCGTCACAAGGAATGCCCGTCCCCGATATAAGAGTCGAGCCAATTGGAAACTACTCGTCTAACGTATAGCGCATTTACGATGTTACGCCTGAATGAATTGAAGGGAGGAATTGTAACCGCCATTAACGAAGCATTTTGAGCGTTGCCTGATTTCGGATATGAGACAATCTATTGATGAATGAATACTTTCTATGTCGATAACACAGCGAGATGTCATCCTATGTCTATGAAGTGGGAGCATGTTGCACGTTTTCTACTTAGACTCTGTAAAACGTGTATATATGGCGGCGAAGCCAGTAGTGAAAGACTTCTGATGCATATCCTTCACGACTTGCTTGGTCAATGAAACGCTTTGAATGCTGCATGAAGTACTGGTCATTTCTGTTCCTTGACCGCCCTGTCAAACGGTGAATAATACCAACGAGCAAATATGTCACATCCTCGCGCCATGGTCCATTGCCTTCGAGGCTTTCAGGAGGAAGCAATTTCCTATTCTCCTGATTACGAGTGTGGCGTTCAGGCGCACACCATCCGGCGAAGAACTGCAGCCAAACCAGGGCGAGAGCTTCGGTCTCTTTCTTGCTGACGTCCACTAGGGTCTTCAGGGGACCGTTGAGCTGTCAAAAAACCTGGAGAATTACACTCGTCACTTTCTTCTCAGGGGTGGGCGAGTGCTCCTCGATGCTCACTCACCGTTGATACTTCGTCGACCCCATATCTAGGTAGGTCTAGACGCATCACAAGGTTTTGTGAGTGGACCTTGGAATCCCTTCAACGCTTGTTTTCTGCTCACATCGCCCTCAACTTAGTCCGAGATTGAGTCCTGTGTTGTACCTACCAGGTCCTCGTCTTGATGGCGTGAACCACTCCCAGCAGGCGACCAGTGCTGAGCGTGGCCGAGCGTGGCCAGGCGTGTCTGACGAATAATTATGGGCCCCAAACTTGGTGAGAACGTGGTAGATGGGTGGTTGATTTACGCCGAAGACAGGCCTGGTCTTTTCGATTTGATTCTGTCAGACGTCACCATTATTCTTTTAGGCTAGCAACAAGGCAACTCCTGCTGATGATTACCCCGTACGCATTCTTACTTGTACGGACATATTGTACCTAATTACAACACCCGAGTGCCCGTCTAATATCGGCTCGACATCATGTCCATTCGTACTCCCAGTGAACATCAGATCACTTGACTGCTCGGCGACCATTGTTCATTGTTGCGACAAAATCAAAAAAGGCGTTGCTTTGTGCTACCCACAATATGTGTCACATCTATCAACCAACTGGCATCCCAGAGGAAGGATCTGAATCTACGCTCCCACCCGGCCACCCTCGTCACTCGATCGTCCTCCACACCACGCCGCTAAACATGAACTATCGGCTGCTAAAGGCTAGTACCTGGTGATCCTGTCTCAACAACGCCTGGTACACACCATCAGCGCCCTTGTTCTCGTGGCAAGCTCGTGATGTCAAGGGAGGACGATCAAAAGCACGTTGTCCACCACGAGGGCTTCCCGGTGTCATAGACTGGCGGGTCCCTCAACCCTGATCGGTTATCAACTGCTCATCACGTCGACTATCAACCGTTTCACAGAATGACGGCAGTGGTGCATTGTCGTCGGAAGATGAAATTACATCAAAATGCAGATAGCAGCAAATAGACCACCAAACATGCCAACTTAGAGGGCGAGTCTCATCACTGGCGATAAGCGAAGGGAAGATCCCAAATCTCAGGGTAGCTATTTTGGTTGGACCTATCGTGAAGATGCAGTTACCCGTTTGTTCAACCATTATTTCGATGTGTCCGAAATGTTACTCAATGATGCGCCATCAACTCGGCAACGGATATCGTCCCCTGGAAATCCAATTCTTCGGTGCGTACGGAGTACGGAGTACAGTTGCAGGTTGCACAGTTGCGACGTCCAAAAGAGTTCTTCCTACTGAGACATCTCTAGTTTCTTTTTGGCTTGTCAGCTCGTTAAGGGAAACGACGCTGGCGATCGACTCTCTCTCAGGCAACATACTCCGTGCCTCGTACTCTGTCCTGTACAGTAACGAGTAGTTGGCAAGTGGCTGGCCAAATCTCATCCATGTCTCTGCCCCATGTCTCTGCCCCGCTTTCGGTGGCCCATCACATGTTGCAAGGGAGTTGATCTGCATCTACAGACAGTGGGAGCGCTTATGGTGCAGAACGTGGCCAAAGAAGCCACCATTTGCCTCACCGCTGATCATGTCGTTCCTTTGAGAACACCGGGAGCAATGAAAGTCTTCTCAGCTGGTTGCTTTGCCTGTAGAGCCAGGCCGTGCCCTCATGAGCCAGATAACAACGGGACACCAATGATACCAGACGACCAGATCGCTTTGAATCACCCATATCGATCTTCTACCACTGGCAAACTCTTTTAGAGTTGCCGATGTCCCGCACTTTGTCTGCCACAAAAGAGTACAACATTTGTACCTTCAGGTTATCGCAGCTAGTGGCTTCGCGGGGGCACCGATATCCTGTAGTTTGCGCCTATAGGTGTCGCTCTTGCAACATACATCTCGCTAGCCACAAACCTTCGACGGTCGCGACTTGTACAGTGGCACTCCCTAGGACGTTGTTGAGGGTTGGCACATGGGCCCTCCGATTTTCTTGCAGAGAGACGGATTCGCCAGCTCTCGCCCGTATGGGTACCGGATATGCATTCCTCAGGAGAAATACTCATCAAGTCTGCAACCCGAATCTAAGCAATCTGAAGAAGAGAAAAGAAAAGAAAAGTCCAGATCGATCAATACGATCTGGAAGCCTTCACAGGCAACGATGCTGTCCTTCTCAGCGGCCAGCCCGTAATCAATCTCGAACGTTGCTGGAGGTCACTAGGCTGGTGCCCCGACTCTTCTACAGAGTCAAGGAGAAAGCATGGCATGAAGCGGCGAATCCACCTGTTTCTGTCACTGCACATCTTGAACCAAAGGTTTCCCCTTCCGGAGACAACCGAATTTGCACTCGGTGAGCCGTGGCATTGTGGGTGGCCTTGCCTACCGCTCACGGCAAAGATTTCAGCATCTGACCTTAAACTGAAGCTCAAAGCACATGAGGGGGAAGAATCCAATCATCAGGACATGTTACAGGGTGGAGTGCTTCCCTACCTAACGTCGGAGGAGCTCCATGCGCTTTTTGACACAATTACATACATACGCAAGAAGAATTCCTGACTCCTTGAGTGGCTGAGAGACAGACAATGCCTTCTCCTTCCGACATGCCTCTTCAGGCTACAAGAAGACAGAGCTTGATCGGCGCTCTGAAGGGTACATCCTGGTCAACATCGTAAAAGATGCACAGGCTGCATATGGTTGCGGTAAGGCAATAGACCCGAGGTCCACACCATCAACAACCTGCACAGACTCGGCCATGTCCTCATCACGCTCGCGTCGACTTTGGACTATTGAAACATACCAGCAGCTCAGCACATGACTGCAAACATTGTACTCCGTATGGTGTTCTGTAAGGCTGTGGATATCCACCCTTGTGATCCTGCAATTATGGATTTTAAACTGCGCTACAGGTGACTTGCAGCACCCATGCCGAGATATTGGCTTGCGCATCCGAGATGATCGCCATCAGTCGAGGCCCCGGTTGCGGCCCAAGCTAGAGCAGTCCTAGTGAAGCACTTCAGCTCCCCGCCCGCCGTTATGTACGAAGACTCGGCAGGCTGAGATTGACTGCGGCACTCCCTCAGCCACGCTTTCCCCAAGAAAGGTAACTGAGTTTCAAACACAGACACCATCATCCTCTTTGCAATAATCACCGTAGAAACACATGACAGCGCCGACCGACTTGTGTAGCGATGGTAATTACGGGTTTGCTTCGCGTCAAATTCAGATGCAGCCTCTGAGACCAGACCTGCTGAAACTAGTGTTTCACACTGCAAGCACGTCTGCTTGGTCCTAGCTGACATGGCTGGTCTACAGACTGAATGATGAGTACCGTGACTCAAACAAGTCAAGTCGCTGTGGCCGAAAAGCGACTCATCCTGCGCCGCCAACGGGGATGGCCAGTGCCGACCAAGGCTGCAGGAGAAGCTCGTACTCTACAATTTCAACGACTCCCAGCAGTCCTTCGCTCTGGCCCCAAAAACGAGTGTCGCAGCTACACATCAGGACTGGTTGCAGATGCAGTACCACCCGACAGTGAAGGCTGTCATGCTTCGTGCCTCAGAAGTGGGGAGAACGAGCATTTGGGCTCTATTATTATACATGCTTGTGCGTTGCTTGGTTCGTCTTCCGTCTACATGTTTGCCGCTCTAGGGTCCGAGCCTAGGGGGTTTTGGGGTGTGACAAACTGCCTGCAGATGCGCGTCTGAAGTAGGCTCCTTGTCTCTCCGACTACGACCATCACCAATAGGGCTGAGGCAGGGCAAATTACAGTATACTCGAGACATGGGCCCGTTGACTGAAGTCGTTAAAAATTGCTTTTCCCAGTTCAATTCGGCATCAGAGCATTTCCGAACACAGACCAGGTCAAAGAAAGACAATAGGACTAGGACGAGGATCAATCTGTGCGTTCAAAGTCAAGCCCATCATGCTACAATACAATATCTGGGGTTGCCGGACGAGGCCCACGGAACACATATTCCAATACGAGGCGTCGACCAACCCCCCTCCTCCTACAGGATGATCCTCGCAGGGCCTTGAGCTTGGAAAGCATGGCTATTTGCTACAATATTCCCAGGCAGACCAGAGACCCCCGGCCCGCCTGACACAGGTCGAAGCACGGTGCTTCAGTCTGGCCTTTCAGCGGGGGCTCATTCGTCGCTGATAAAACCCATCGGTAGGGAATGTTGGGTAGATGTTCCCAGCCTTTCCTTTCTGCTCGAGTCGGTGTAGCCTATGCCATCATATTTCCGGCATGTGAGACCAATAATGAACGGACGGGAAAGTGTGCAATTGACCGACACTGGTCTGGGATGCTTCCGATGGGAAATTCATCCCTCATTGATTGCCGCGACTTGTGGCTGCAGCCATAGTCAGTGCAAAGGCTTGAGGGAGGGGGCGACACTTGACCGAAAGAGGCCCAAGTGCTGATCGACGGCGCCAGCAACCATTTCAAGGACCAACGCCGGGCCACACATGGCAGTTCATCACTGTCGCATTGCAGCCCGGAACTAGGGCTCCTTGGAGGCTAGTGCTTGGGCGAGCAATGCCAGCAGGCGGAGACAGGGAAGATGCATGTATCGAATCACGAGCCGCAACGCCCCAGGCAGACTGAACCGGGATCTGGGATGATGAGTTGATTTCACAGGTGACCACGCGCGCGGGTTGGCCGTAATGTCCTTGACGGTGACACACTGCCTTTTGAAGGTGACACAAGCAAATGGCACAGAACGACGCAGCAATTGACGAGAGGAGGGAAGCATCGACCTGCAGGCGCAGACACAACATGTTTTGACTGTCATTGGCCTGCGGGCTGCAGCATGAGGACGGTGCTGTCGAACCAATCCCGCAGCTACGATGGACCAGTCCGATGGAACAGGATTTGAGGGGTTGAGCAGCTTCACTGAAAAACAAGGCCCAGGTGGCGCATCGCCACCGAGACGGTGGAGCGAAGAGATGGGTCTCCCAGCGATGCGTGATTGACGGAGTGACAGGTGCAGAAGTGGCAGGCCAAACATGCAAAAGTTGCGCCTTATGCGTGGTTGGCGAAAGAGCCCAGCGTCGAGAGGCTGCATTCCTCCTTCACGTCCATGTCTGATGATCGTCGGCGCCGTTGGCTGGCTTCTGTAGCCGTGTTTCGAGTTGTCCAGCCGCTGGAAATTGCAGGGATAAGCCCACGAGCCCTCGCTGACGCATGGACATGGTGGTTGCACGCTAGCCATGACAGGAGAGGAGCGTCCTGCGTAGTGCATGCTTTTCGACAGACACGCTTCTGGTTGCGGAGGGATCACCAGCCATGGCAGCAGAGTATCCGTACAGAAGTGGGAATCATCAACACCTGCCTACCTGCAGTAGAGCGAGCTTGAGCTTGAACTTGAACTTGAACTAGACCTCGACATCTAGATCTCTCTGTTCCACCTTGAGCGCAATTCGCCCTAGGGACACGGATCGTGACCCTCTTAGCTTCGTCCTCTGCGGACCATGTTGAGAGCAAAGCGGCGGCCAGGCAGCTGGGAGGAAACTTGGGTTGCTAAGCGAAAGCAAGACACACAAGCAATTCTCTATTGCTTCGTGCTCAAAACCCGTGGGTCAGACAGGTTGAAATTTCCATCGTGGATGTATGTTGTGTGTGATGGTGGACGAAGTATTCATTTTTTTTTTCTTCTCTTTCTCTCTGCGCATTCTCTGGGACCGAATCGTTATGGAGTATGGAGTAAGATTTGGTTTGAAAAGAAAACCTCCCGAGCCAAGTTAGCATTCTGTGATAGAGTTGTACCTAGTATGGAGCACTTTATGAGACTTGTAGTAGAAGAATCCGAGTACTCGATCGTTGCGAGTTTTCTTTGGCGCCGACGGAGTATGTGTCTACGTGGACGTGCCTGGACGTGTGTGTGATTAAGTTATCTTGGGGAAACGCAGGCGAAACCTGAGCAATCTCACAATCTCACAATCTCAGCAGAATTTAGTTCCAGCCCGAGCGAGCCTCTCTTGGACGCCTGACCGGTAAAGAATCCATCTCGGTCCTCGTTCACGCTGAGCGGAGGATGAGAGAGCGTTTTGGTGGTGAGTGGCATTTGCTTTCTGATACTCGCCAGACCAACTACCCCGTACTGTCAATCACCAAAAGAGGCTCTTCGCTGACACAGTCAATCACAGTATTATCCCCCTACCGGTTCTAGTATCGACAGATCCATTCCTTCATCCCTACCACTTTCTCCCTCATCTCCACCGCCATTGGTGTTGAAAGCGGATGTTTTACAGCTCGATTCTCGTCTCTCACGCGAAAAGCACAAGCGCCCCTTCGTTTCGGCTGCGGTACGGAGTCGAGGTCTTGAGCCACACCCAGGCAACTCATACACGCATACAGTACAGAGTACCATGAGAAGACTTGGTCCAGCATGCCATAACCCTGCAACCACACCAACGCCAGCGACAGCCCGTCCGTACTCCGTATGAGGAGGGTTCTATAGCCTCCCTCTCTCGATCCGCCTAACTAATCGTTTCTATCCGACGAACCCAAGTTCTTTGGTCTCGCCAGCCGCCCTCTCGAATCTCAAATCCTTCCCCCGTCTCTTGACCTCGTCGACCCTTTCCAACATTTGACTTTCTCCGATATCCCTGCCTCCCTGTCTCCCGGCCACGCTATGCCGCCCACCCACAGTAAAAAGCACGCCGTCGCTTCGGAGAAATCAATCTTCGTCCCAGGACTGGTTGCTGCCCGAGATGGGAATGCATGCCCAGCACATGTTCCGCCACAACGATACGATTACCCTCCGCCCCAGACGCATGCTCAAGCTCAAGCTCAAGCCCAGACTCTGGCGCAGGTTCCTGCTCCATACCTGCAAAGCCTTCACACTCTACACCACAATCACCACGTCCAGCCACATAATCTACCTGGCCAGTCACCTGCTCCGCACGTCCTTGCTCCCAGCGGCGTGGCGTTTGGCCCTCACGGTCCTGGTACCGGCCCCGGACCAGGAGCTGAAGCAGGAGGAGCAGAAAGAGGAGGAGTCCGCAATACTGCCGATGTAAGTCGCCTGTCCTCCGTTGTTCGTACGAGCCTTCGTTCTTCTGCTCGGTGCCCTCCCCCGAGTCCTTCCACACCGTGTCTGCACCTGGTCAATGATCGACTGGAGGCACAAGCCCCCTGGTCTGCGCGTTGAAGCTTTTGGGGATCGACTGAAGCTCACGGCCCAATGCCGACGTGCCCTGGCCCCTGCAATCATGGATGCGACCCTGGTCCCGGTCGGGGTGCCTTAGTCTCACTCCTGGGTCATCTCCCTTATCCCGTCATGATGGCGGCCGGTCGTCTTCCCCTGGTCCGGCTTCGTGTACCCGAATTGCCCCCTCCTGGTCTGCAAGGCAATGGAGGCCATGGCCTCCTCTGTGGGAACGCTCGGACCACGTACGCCATCCACGCTCGTCGCCAACGTTGGCCAATCCTCCCTCCCACCAACACGGCCCACCAGCTGTTCCAAACCCTCAGATTTCCCAGTCACTTAAGCTCCCGCGGTGTCGGCCCACTTGGCTGCCAGACTGCCAGTTTCGAAAGGCTCGGATGGTGCGAATCCACTTCCTGCACCTTCTCTCCGTCGACCCTCATTACACTCACACTCAACATGCAGCACAACACTCGCGCACACACATGATGCAGCCTGCTCTCGGCTTTTCTGGATCATTTCCACTACTCTCCTCCCTCTGTCCTCGCCAAAACCTGTTCCCTCTCATTAATCCCTTCGAATCTGCACCGCCACGTCTGACGTGCCGTCTACATTTGCCCTTTTCGAATGCTCAGACGACTTCCTCCAGACGCTTCCCATACCTTGCTTCTACAAAGGAACCTCATATTCCCTTCGACCCCAGTCCTTCCAATCCCACTATTCTCTCTCGCCTGAACCTTCTGTATCCCTGGTCACCACCGTGCGGCTACTGCGATTCTTCAGTACATGGTATGCCGGTCCCTTCTCCCCTGCCCACAACTCCCGTGTCCTCTGTGGCTGGCCTCTCTCCGTCATCACATGCCCGCCTTGACCCCTCCAACGCACCTCACTCATGCTTCTGAAACTCGCCATATCCACCCTGGGAACTCATTCAACAACAATCAATCAAGTCTTTTAAGGCCTTGCACCTTCGTCGCATCCCTGGGTTCTGTTTGCGCGACCATTCAACTCTTGTCGTCTCCCTCATCCCCGGCACTTGCGCCAATGAAACATCTCCTGTCACAGGTTGCCGGAACGAAGTGCTTGGTTGAGCCGCCTGGGATCTTTCGACGAGCCCGAGCTGTTCACCCTGCTTGAAGCTTGTATGTCAATTACGCTTAGTCTTCTTGTTGGATCTCCCGAAGGCTGGTCGCATTGTCCTGGTTCAGTCCACACCCTCGACCTGGACGGAACCATCACCTAACCGAAAATGCACCTGCCAATGACCATGTTCACTGCACTCCCCGGGTTTTGCATTAACTACGGTCTTCCCTGCCGTCAACCGGCATTGTGAGCTGCTTGTCTTGCTATCCTGGTCTCTTGCCAACCCGCCGCCGGTCCTCGTTGCATTTTGAGCATTTTGATCCGTTCCTTTACTTTGGTTCGAGCTTGCGCTGACATATGGATCTTCAATGCAGCATCGAACAGCAAAACCCTTCCAAACTAACGTTCCGCCGCCTCATGTCTCGCAGCCACGGACACTGAGCAGTACGGTGACCTCTCAGCAGCCCTACGCATCGCCAAACGTATATGCACACCAAGCGACTCTTCAGTCGCCCTTTGTGAACAGCCAGCATCAGTTTCAAGCTCCGCCGGCGCAAACCGACACGCCCGGTTATTTCCACCCGAATCAGAGCCCAGGGAGTCAGAGCAGTGGTGCAGGAACGTATTATCCGACTGGTAAGCTGAAGCCTCCCGGGGATGTGACGTACGCACGAGGCATTGACAAGGCGCTATCAGAAAAGCCCGATTCTATGGCAGCAACTGCGACGATGCAGCGGCCGTATCCCCCGATATACACGCCGCAGTCTAACTCCCCCGCCTCCGTGACCTCACCACAGTCGCATGACCATGGCAGATCCATGTATCCTCCGCCAGGTTCACAGTTGAACCAACTCCCGTACGGTTATCCTCAATATCAGTCGATGAATCAGGTACACCAACCTCCGTATGGCGCCCATCATGGACAGGCGCAACCACACCAGATCCAGCCACAACCGATGATGCCATACCAGTCGACCACTCCTCAGCTTTCACAGGGGCCTCAGCACCATTCCACAATTTCAAACAGTCCAAGATTGAAATCTGAGACGGCCCAATCATACCAACAGACTCCGCAATCGCGACCTGGGATGCTCCCCCCTCAACAGCAGTCGCAACACTCCAACGCCAATGCTCCTGCGCCAGCGATGGGCGATTACAAGCAATCCATTCAACATGTGCAGCAGCAGCAGCAGGTTGGGCAGCAACAGCAACAGCAGCAGCAGCAGCAACAACAACAGCAGCAACAGCAGCAACAGTCCCCCTCAGGAATGCCGCCGAACTCAAATGCTGCTCCCGGACCGATCCCCGCTACGACGCCCTTGGTCGTTCGACAGGACGGGAATGGCGTCCAATGGATCGCTTTTGAATACTCGAGAGATCGCGTGAAGATGGAATACACCATTCGATGCGATGTTGAATCGGTCGATGGGACCGCTCTGACGCACGAATTCAAGTCCGAAAACTGTGTGTATCCTCGGGCTTGTGTACCCAAGGATCAATACAAAGGCAATCGGTTGGCATATGAGACTGACTGCAACCAAGTCGGCTGGGCTTTGGCAGAACTAAACCCATGCTTGCGTGGAAAACGAGGATTAATACAGCGAGCAGTCGACAGCTGGAGAAACAGCAATCAGGATCCCCGCTTGAGAAGTCGTCGGGTCAGGAGACAAGCTAAGATGAACAACAAAGGAAAGGTGGCTCCTACAACACCAAGTCAAGCGCCCGGGGCAGCTGGTTCAGTCTCGACAGGGCTCCCTGTTCCGTCTGGAATGCCGACTCCGGGTACCAGACCACCAGGTGTATTGCCCAGTGCGCAAAGTCAAATCTTGCATAATCAGCAGGATGTCTCCCCCACCGCACACGGCACTGTCGGAGGTAAGTTTCAGAATTCGCAATCTCGTGGAGAGGGTGGTGCCCGGCCCATTACATGAAAGCATCGCTGACCACACGACAGCGTCGCCTTACAACACTGCGCCTCAGGGGTATCGACAAGACGCTGCCAGCCAGCACATGCCGAGCCCGAATGACGTCCGTCAAAGTCACGTTTTTTCAGGATATCCCAGTTATCCCCCGGCTCCAACATCGATGGCTCCTTCAATGGCACCACAGATGCAAGGAGGGTTGCATCACCTCGCTCGTCCCGGCGGGACCGCCGCCATGACCTCGAGGGACCTGGAAGGTAAGAATGAGGAAGACAACGCATTGTTCGGCGACTTACCGGAAAGTAAACGACGAAAATTCATTCTCGTGGAGGACACTCAGAAGAATGCACGAGTTCGAGTCAGAGTCACTTTAGATCAAATCGAGACGAGGGAAATCCCCGATTCCTACCGCAAGCAAAATTCCGTCTTTCCACGCGCCTATTTTCCTGTGCAGATGCAGACGGCCGATTCGAGTCAAGGTGGTCGGTTTGCGGAGGAGGGAGAAGAGGTTGACGGCGGTGCTCCTACAATTGGCAAGACGTCCGTTTCAGTGCAGACCGGCAATGGCGAAGCAGAGGTCAACGTGCCACAAATATCGAAAAGCAAACGAAGTCGAGAGCAAAAGATCAATGAGCTAGGCTATCGCATGGCATGGGGTCAAGGCCGAGTGTTTTCTGGACGGCCAATTTTTCTTGCTCGTGCCTGTAAGTTCCGGAGGTGGTCAAAAGCTCGGCATCCATAACTGACGAGATCATTACCAGTGGACGCCTTTCGGGCCAAACAGCGAGGTGCCCTCCTAGCCGCGGGATCAGATGCATCGACTATCCCTGCTCACCTCGAAAATAGACCAGGCAAGCGAAAGTGGCATGAGAGAGCTCGACCTGTCACTCACCCCTTGACGCCTCCTACCACCACATCTGATTGAACTACCCTATTCTCAGCGGTCTGACGTAGAAACCCCACGACTATCGCTGTGATTTTCTTTTGTGCAATGATACCCCCCAACAAGTACAGTTCCGACTCTGTCGAGTGTACATTATTCTAGCCTGATCTGGATCTCAGTGAAGGCTGTACGACGAATCTATGATTGAAAAATTCAAAAGTTGGAATTTGGTTTTCTTCAGCGATACCCACTAGTGTTTGGGCTTTACTGAATTTGTTATGTTTTCGTTTTCTTGAGGGGTTTGTGGCGATGGTGTCTTTTGTTTCTGCACCACCTTTGCGCAGTGGTTGTGTATTGTCGGGAGGGAGGAATCAGGAAGCATCAAGTCGAGAACTGGATTTGACTGCTCTGTGTCAATCCAGACCATCGTGTATGGTTGTTTCTTTGCGACGGCCAGCAACTTGGGGCCCATATCTACTCGTGTTTTTGGCACAGGTAGAGGGTCACCATGCCTGGGCCCGGCGACCAACACAGAACAACCTTGCCATCAGCGATTCGCCGCTTCTCGAAAGCAGCATACGGTTATCTGGTTCTGGTCGTATTCTCACCTCATCAACGGCCATTTCTTTTTGTTTCCTTGTTTGGCGTCTTGGGGGCGAGTTTCGAGGCTCGCGATTATTGGAAACATGAAGGGTTACACCGGGAATTCTTTATTGTCCGAACAAACTGGCATCGGATTCATGAACATTCTCGAGGAACACGCTTGTGTCGATTTCATTATCACTATCAACTGAGCAACACTTTACGGCATAAGAACACGTTGCCAACGGCTGGCTTTTCACATCACATCATCTGTCTCATTTGTATCAAAGGTAGCTGGGATTGGAATCGAGACTGTTTATTCCGTATGGAGCAGTGCTCTCCGCCAGGATCTGGTTTTCTTTTTCTAGATGATGCAAGGCAAAAAGGGCTTGAGATGCACAGCAGCGAAGCGCCGTGTGGAATCGACAAAGCAGGAGGGCGCTACTATACTCCACGTGGCGATTTGGGAATGATGGGAAACTTGTCACGACTCTTTTTCCCCCTTGTCTTTTGGAAATTGAACCAAGGATTATTCCGAGTTCTTTTGATTTCGATTCTTTTGGTGGACCTTGGAACGTGGTTGAGGTTATTTCTTTTTCCCCTCGACTCAAGTCTGTTGTAGATTTCAGTGAGGGATAGGATCAGCAAGAGTTGTTTTTGGGACGGGATTGTATTGTGTGTGTTGATCAAGTATGTGAGAGTTGCTAGCTTTCTTACTTGAAGGTTGAGGCTGGCGACGGTGGTTCACATTGTGACAGTTTGTTTGCGTGTTGTGTGGGCGGGTGAAAGGGTATTGGAAATCATCATCACGGTACTTTGGAGTCTGGGCAAAGTGACGGACACAGCAAAGAGGGAAAAGGGAAACTTGGGCGACTGAGTAGGGATGGGGAGCCAGGGAACCATGGAATTAATCACGGTTTGGATTGAAATTGGAATTGACTCCGTAATGGAGATGGGAATATAAGGATCGATCATATTTGTTGGAGGAACAGGACGGGAAACACATCAGAGTCGACCGGGTTAGGATTTATTGTAGTATGAGTAGGAGAGGGATTGATATCTATATCAATATCAATATCCTAGTCGTGTTTGTGTGGGGGAGTAAGTTTGTGAATGAATGCATCGAGTCTGTGAGGTGTCTATCCACATCTCTACATGAGGTGTTGGGAAGTATACTGTGGGAGTACGGAGTATGTATACGATACGGAGGAGTATGTATACAATACGGAGGAGTACAGTATGTACAGTAGCATCCTCGTCAGCCTCGTCGGTTAAACTACGGAGATCTGGGGTGGAGGGGGATCATTTTTGTTAGTTTTGTCTACGTCTGCGAAAGAGAACTCGTTTGCAAGGTATTGTACCAGTACAAACAAGTACATGCGAACGACAGGTCGACTATTCTCTCGACAACCGGCTTGATAATGACTTTTGGTACTGAGGACGGAGTACCCGTAAAAAGTCATGCTCTTGTGTAGTGAATGAATCGAGACACGAATCGGGAAAAAGATGCATATCACCAACACCAACACCTCCACCACCAATAAAAATGTCCCCAACTACTCCGTACCACGTCCTGTACTTCCTTTACGAGTAACTGTGTGATCTCTCTGTGCAAGATACACCAAATCACACGATACGACACGACGGGCACAGCTAGAATTGACTGGGCATCATCGTACCCCCATCGAACCGAATCACAATGCCTCATACATCACGAAAGAAAAAGGTACAATCATACCAACACCACAACAAGAAGCGCAAGGAAGTTGTGGATGAAGATGGATGGGTTAGAGTAGTCAATGCTAGTACTACTTGTACCACTACTATGAGCGCGAGTCCCGGCGCGAGCAGACACACTATACGTCGGGAAACCGTCGGCGCGTTGAATGGGTCGAATGAAGTAGGAGGAAAGAATAACGATACACCCGTTGGCGAAACCGAGGATGATGGTTCAGGCTTAGGGTCAGGGCCAGGGTCAGGGTCACCAAAGCAAATGGTCTTCAAATGGGGCATAGCCGATACCGGTGCCGGCGCTGGTGCTGGTACTGGTGCGGTGGTGACGAGAACGATCCACGCATCCCCTACGAACCCAATGAGCGTGTCGAAAAATGTCACGGTTGACCATGTACGTGCGAGATACGACGTTATTGAACAAAGGTTCCGCAGTACACTGTTTCACGAGAGGGTGAGGGATATTTTGGCCACACGAGTTTTACCACCGTCGTCGTCGACATCATCGTCATCATGCCACAACACGGACGAGACGAGCAGAGAGGGATGCAAAGTCAGAATCAAGACGTGCGTGCTGTTTGGATCTGGAAGCCTCTCAGGTGACGCTGTACACTGGATCGATCGGCGCGAATCGGCACTCTACCAAGTCTCTTGTTTCCTGGCGGTGGTGGACACGATCACACGTCTCCAAGGGGGAAGTAGACCGAGGTGCATCGCGCAGGAACCGGGTTATAATGCCGTGGACGTCGACGTGTTGAAAGGGCTGGGTGTGAGTGTCGTGGTGCATCCTGAGGGGTTTGAAGCGCTCCGGACAACAGCATCCAAGAGCGAGGGTGAGGGCGAGAGACCGGCAAACACCGATGTAATGGTTTACTCGCCCGCGGCGGAAATGGAAGTCGAATATCAGATTCTGAGCTCCCGACCTGCCGTTTGGTTGCATCGGGGACTTGATCATCTACTTCTTTCCATGAGAGAGGGGAACTTTACGCCTAGCGAAAGCGAGGTGAATTCAAGAATCACCCGGGATTTCAAGGACGGGTATGACTTTTCGAAACTGCCCGAGGTCGAAGCTAGGAATTTTCCGTTTCATGGTTCGGTGATTTGGTGGAGAAAGAAGGGACTTGGAGATACGAGGGACTGATACTTTGAGCCACAACAAGGAAGAAAAACTCGTGGTTATGGGTTATGGGTTATGGTTTTTCGGTGTGCATTGTGATGTGATGAGGCCTATTTGACATCCTCACTACGTACGACCGTTCCAAAAGCATCTCCCAACTCCTTCAACACTGCATCAGTGACTTCTGGACCGGTGAATCCAGGAATGTCTCGGTCTCCGATAGCGTCGCCGGCAAGGACGATGTCGTATCCCAGATCGGCACCTGCTCGAGCCGTGGTGCTCACACACACGTGCGCCATGTATCCCGTCAAGACGGTCTTTTTGCCCCGATCGCCCAAACCGGTGAGGTAGTCGTGGAGATCGGTGTTGGCGAAGGAAGAGACGAGTTCCTTTGCAATGACTTTCTCGCCTGGGCGGGGCTTGAGTTCGTCGAATTCTTCGGCCAAGCTGGTGTTGGGGGTGAAGATTGGTGCGCCTGGTTATAGACACAACCAAAAGATTGAGAGAGTCAGTGGTGCTAGTACGGAGTAGTAACAAGTCCCACCGGAGCATTGACGACGGGAAAGCATAGATAGAGGCAGGCAGTCAATGGGGAGGAAAAGAGTGGCCGGGGGCTTCTGAACAGGTGATCATGACCACAGGGCATATACATGTAGAGTGATGGGCGTGGGTGTATACAAACCGTCAGGAACCTTGTGTACGACGTGGACTATGTTCTTCCCGTCGCCACTCGCGCGGTACTTTTCGAGCAACGACGCGATTGCTTTACGTGTCGATTCGACGTTGACGGTTTTCAAATGGCCTTGGGCGTATCTTTTTGTTGTTTCGGTCTTGTTGTCAGCACACATGTAGACTCACACTAGTTGTCTCAGGAAACAGAATTGGAGGACGACGGATAGATATGAGAGGGAAAAACAGCTAACGCATACGTACTCATTCTGAGCGTCGATGATGATCAGTGTACTATCCTTGGGCGACGCTGTGAGGGTGGGTTCACCCAGCATCTCTCGAAAGGATTGGACTTGTGTTGCGGATGCCATTGTCTTGTCTTGACTCGTTGCTGTCGCCGTCGCTGTCAGTCCCGGTTCCGTCGATGTGGTAGGCACAGACGGTCGTTGTACGTACAGGTGGTATAGCAGATGTGGGCCGGGGGGGAGGGGAGCGAGCGTGGGCAAGCTGTATGTACTTACTGTGTGACGGGTATGAGGGATGGGAAGTGATAGAGAAGAAAATATGTACGGGCACAGTACGTCGTCTTGTGACGGGCCAAGTAAGTGTAATGGATTCCCTTTGATTCCCAGTAAAGCTTCGTGGATTTTCAAATCAGTGGCGCGACGGTAGGTAAAGATTTCAATGGGGGCGGGATGAATTGCACCATCGAGAAGAGTGAATCAGTTTCATCAAGGCGACGGCAGAGGTGGAGGTGGAGGGGGTGGGCTTTACAAGGAGTTGCGGAGGGACTGTCTAGACCACCAACCCTCGGCACGGTCGGTAGGTACAGACGAGTCAGACCTACGGAGTACCCACGGACTGGCTTTTGTATGTATAAACAACACTTGTAGCTCCATCTCTCCGGCGAATATATGTAGAGAGCGGTCCGCGGAAGAAGATTCCCCTTTCACCGACCATACTACGGAGTACCCCCTGGTTTGATGGAATGTTGGATATTCATTATTATCTGACCGGAGAAATGAAAGCTGCAGGCCAATCTAATCTACTCGGCATCCCCATCAAAGCTGGAACATTGACCATGCTCGACGCGTTCAATCATGTCTGTCTCTATGGCCTCTCTGACCTTCTCTCAGCCACGATAGTAGGGATCGAGCTCCCGAAGATCAAGCAAGGTGTCACTTGCCTTGCCAATCTCGACACTGCCGCCATTCGAGACTGATTGTGGACCACTCCAACCTCCACTCTTCTCATCCTCTGGCAGTACGTCTTGGCTTGTGTCCTTGCTGGTTTGTGCATGGCCAGGGTGCATATCATGTGCTGAACTATTCAATCGAGTCGACTGCTCCCCAAGCGAAGCCCCTCGACCGCGTACAGCCTCTGGTTGATAGTCATGCAAGAATCTGTTGCGACCGTCTCTCAAAGTCTCGACCTTCTCCTGTGCAACAACCGTAGTAGCTGCGCTTCGATATGGCGGCACCGTACCAGATTGTCCGGCTGCATCACCATCCTCATCATTCGTCTGTGGATCTGGTCTAGGTTGAGGCTCGCACAGATCAATCAATCGCTGATCATCCGTTTCTACTCCGCCCTTAGCAAATTCCGTCCATCGTTCCTTTTGATCCTGCTGCTTCTCTGGGGATAGTCGGTGCGTCTCGACGGTGCGCGTCGGTGTCGGGTTCACTGTGCCACTTCGCTTCGAATCAATCTTCGTCGGCTTTGCAGGTGACGTGCAAACCGGAAACCCATCTTCAGGGGCAACAACTGCATCACAATATGACGGTCCAACGTTGCGCGGTTTAAGCATCTGCAGCTGTGAGTGAATGTTGCTGCCATGAGAGGGGATACTCTGACCATTTACTCCTTTAGACATTCGAGCTTCCTGCACTCCTTTCTTGATTCCTTCCGCATCTAGTTCGGTCCAGGTCTCTTGAGCTCTCAGCGCCTGGTACTTGGCGAACTCGTTGCAAGAACAATAGCATGGCTCAGAACAGTTGTGTTCGCACACATGACCACATGGTAGAATCCTCTCGCATGGTTCGGGGCATTGGAATTTGTCGTGGGAAAAGGGATGGCATCGCAAGGGGCAATAGTGACCACAGGCGAGTTGCTCTTGACAGCCTTTGAAGCACCCGCCGTTTGTCTCTGCCCACTCTCGAGGATACTGCATGCAGGCTGTTTCTTGGTGGGTCTTGCACTGTATTGGCAAAACTTGTCCCATTCGCTTTGCCATGGTCATTCGCTTGATGACATTGTACCATAGGTCACAACCCGTCATCAATGAATGAGAGTTGCCAAACATATAAAACCCCAGTCTGGCCCTTGATAAGGCCACACACACACGATTGATGTTGGCGAGGAAACCAATCTTGCCTTCTCCATTGCTTCGAGTGAGTGATAGGATGACAATGTCGTTCTCTTCGCCTTGATAGCTATCGACGGTCTTGACTTGAAGGTATCCAGCGGTGATGTCTGTTAGTAACCGTAGTTCTTTGAGTAGTTTCTTCCGCTGACCGTTGTAGAAGGTTAGCACGGTGATTTGGTGTGGTTGAATGCCGTTCTTGTTCAAGTGGCGATAGAACCCAGCAATGAACTTTGCTTCTTCCTAACTCTTGTTAGCAAAAGATATGCTACCATTGTGGAACTTGAACCGGACTTACTTCATTGTAGGTTGAGAGCGAGTCGTCTTTATACTCAGACCATCTGTGATCGAAAAAGAATGACTTGAGACCACCCATGCCCCAGGGTTCAACTTTTCGATCAAGTACACTGGGGTGGTCACTTAGCTTAGGATAGAGGTCTGAGATGAGGCGTCGAAACTCGGGTTCCATTCTTCGTTGTTGGAGAAGAGTCTTGTAGGGCATATCGTTGCTGACAAATCTCTCGAATAGTGACACGTTCAAATAGAATGGATCGTTTTCAAGGTCCTGAAGACTGCAATGTCCCTGAAGCTGTTGATGGTCACCAATTAGGATCAAATGCTCTAGCGACTCAATGCAAGCCACGGCGACAGGGGCCTCAAGGACCTCTGCCGCTTCTTCGATCAAAATGATTTTAGGCTTTAGAGACGAAATGAGACCACGATACTTGCTAAGGCCAGTCGTAGTCATGCCGATGATGGGTGCTCGTTTCAAATAGACCGAATCTTGCTCCCATTTTCCGACCTGATTGTCGCGGATCAACTTTTCGTACACTGCTGCGCCTTCACGAAATCCTTTAGCCATGGCTGCTTTGGCTCTAGCCTGGATGACTGAAAACATGGGGCCACGTAAGTAGTCCGGGACTTGCCACAGGTCTGAAGTTGACTCTAGCAGTTTGGTGGCTTTGGCGATATCGTTGGAGGAGGCAGGGCGGACGGTGAACTTCTCGGAAATACCGACCCATGGACCCTTGAGAAGCTCGATGTCTTCTTCGTCATTGACGCCATGCGAGTCTTCGTTCTCTCTTAGTTGTTCAAACTCGAGATCCTCATCTCCGGCTTCCAGAAAGCCGTAGTCTTCTTTGGCATACTTGATTTCGAAAGGGATAAGGGCTCTATCAAGCCACAGCCGAATCGGGCCTTCCATGCCGTCACTTGCTGAAATCCACTGCGTAGCGCCATCTTCTAAAGACTTGGCTTGAGCTTCAGTCAAAACGCCAAGTCGATGCAGGACCTTGGTACCAGATACTTCTTCAGTCGAATAAGGATCCGATCCAGGCTTTGTTAAGGGTTCAAGGATATCAGACATCACTTTTGACTGCTTCGTGAGAAGAGTGTTGGAGCGGCCCAGGAGACCCCCAGGGACCAGCTTGATGCGATCTTTCTGCCGAACTTCGAACAGTGCATGTTGCTTGACTTCTGGGTTTGTGCTCCTGCCTCCGAGACGGACATACCCAGGCTCGAAGAGCGAAACATGTCCCAGCAGCTGATCCAGTGCATGATTTGTCTGGGCGGCAATAATAATTGGTGGGTCATTGTGCTTTCGATTGCGCAGTAAGATTTCCAACGCAACTTTTGACACATAAGTTTTACCTGTACCGGGAGGACCTTGGATGATAGCAAGTCGTTTGGTGATCAACTCTTGAAGGGCCTCCCATTGTGTGTCATCAAGCGAGTCTCTTGGGGCAGCGGGCCATCGTTGAATGACGTTGACCTTTTCATAGTCCTTCTTCTGGTCGATGTTTGCAGCTGCACTGAGATCTAGGATCGGATTCTGTTGAATATACGCAGGAGCTTTGACGGATGCGTCCAATTTGCAGATATGGTCAGCCAAGGGAAACCTGTTTATGATTCTTAGTATACGGTAAAATGAATCTTCCAGTTGAAACTCACGTCTCTCGACTGAGTTTCTGAAGCGCTCTCAGAGTGTGTCGATAGGCTTCGTAATAGCCCTGCTTCGACTCTAGCATAATCCATTCTTCTTGAGGGTCAATTTGTACGGCCTCGGGATCAGTGAAGGACAGGTCAATTTCGGGATTGTCAAGTTCGACACCAGAAAGGGGTCTTGCCGCCACAACAGCAACTACAAGCCGAGACATATCAACGTGCTTGTCCTTCGCGCGCATTAGAACAACAATCGAACCCGAGACCAATCTCTTGCTCGTGGGCCAACTTATACGTTTACCGGCTCGTCGAGTTGAGAACCGAACACGTGCGGCCAGATTTCGCCGAGGAAAGGTGAAGCCGACGATGTAGACTTGATCATAGATGGAGAAATCATGCGTATCATTCATCGTGGGGTCGGCGCGAAACTCCTGTAAAGCATCTCTTAAACTGCCAATCGCGTCTTCTCGCTGCAGATCGTAATGTATCTTCAAATACTTCTCTTTGCTCTTGTAAGGTCGTTTGATCTTGTTGGCGAGTAGCAACGGACCATCGTTAAGCAGTTCCTCCGCGGTAGGAAACTCGGGCATTGACAGCCAATCGTCTTGTTCTGAAGTGGCCTTGATGCTTTCCTGCTTATTGGAATATTCACGAATGTCGAGATTCAAGGTCCAATCAAACCCTGGGCTGGACTCTGGTGTCGTTGCGGCCTGATAGTTCCTCCTTGCACCACCGCCACGAAACCGTTCAGGGAGGTTTACGTTCATGTCTGAAGAAGTTAGCGTCTTTTGTATCTGTGGTGTAGCCTAGTGTCCAAATGACACATAGTAAGGCAGGAGGTGTGATTCAGACTGGGGATACTTACCGCCGTTGTCGGAAGATTCTGGTTCTTGGTAGTCACCTGAAGCCATCAACCTTAGTCACGCGCTGTGAAGGGGATGGTAGAAAGACAGAGAAACCCTGAAAGATGTCTCACTTACGGGTTGACACTCCAGCACCTCTGGCCCGGCCACGTTGACCTCTTGAACGACCACCTCGCTCCCATCCCATATTTGTGACTGATCCTCCTCCTTTGGCAGGGAAAGTGAGGCGCGTCGCTGAAGGAGAAAAATAGCTGTAAATATGAAACTGCAGGAAAACAAAACCACCTTCACCAGGCTTAAATACGAAGCAGTGTCAACGCAGCATACTGAGCCAGTGATTGCCTACATCTTGGCACAAGGTGATAAACAGTCTCAAATGGTGCTCAAGCGTTGTCTTTGCGTCTGAAGGTCAACAATGTTTGCTGTATATTCCTGGTTAATGCCTTTGTGCGATCTCGACTACAGAAAGTAGGCGTACCACCTTGCAATGCTCGGGAAACTTGACACAATCGCTCATCAAATACATGGAACATCAACATCGCCGTCATAGCATGATTATGTTGTACAAGGAGCAGTACCCTGCGTAGGTGAGTAGAATCGATGAGAGGTTCAATATCAAACTCGAGCAGAGCCAAAAAGGACATCCTACCCCGAAGACACAGATTCGGTCTGACTGAATAAACACCCATAATAGTCATGCTCGATACCCTATCTGGAATGTATGTAAATAGATGTCTGACAAGCTACCTTCGAGCAGGGCTTATGTAATATAAACTAGTACACAACAGGCAACGCGCTGTCAAGGTGCCAATCACAGACCAACAAAACCTTCGATTCCGACGTTGTGTTCTTTGTCTCGCTCGAGTCCCTCTCGCTTCGTTGCATGGCGCGGCCCTTTGGATATTCTCTTTTGATTAGTCAAGATGCCATCCTTTGACGAAGATGATGACAGGTCCCAGGACGACTTCGATAATGATAATGATAACGATAATGACGAGACCATGCAGGATCTCGACGAAGCCGATCCTGACAACGATGGCGCGGGAGAAGGCGATCAAGATGGCGACGGTGATTTAGAAGCTGACGCGGATGAAGGCGAAGGCGAGGATGAGGGTGATGGTGACGGCGATGACGATGATGAAGCAGGAAGCCAGTCTGGGGGTAGTCAAAAATCGGACAATGAAGACCCCCAAGGCGAACCGTCTGCCACACAAGAAGGCCAGCAGTCCTCCGCTATGGAAGCCGACGAAGCTCGTGAAGCTGCTGCCCGTGCCAAAATATCACCAGAATACCTCGATGCACCTACCTATGATATCGTTCCAACAATAGCTGCTCCCCAAAGCACTTCGATTAATGCCGTTTGCGCTACCGGCGACATGCGGTGGGTATTCAGTGGAGGCTCTGATGGATATATTCGAAAGTTCAACTGGGTCGACTCGGTCAACTTTAAACTGCCCCTGACTGTGGCTCAGCGACATCCTTTCGTTGATAGCGTTGTCAAAGCAGGAGTGCTTATGTCTTATTGGGAAAACTGGGACGCAAGGCCTCAAACCACCCAGATTCTATGTCCGGTATACTCCTTAGCTTGCCACAGTCAGGCTCTCTGGTTACTATCAGGCACAGCTTCAGGCCCCATCCGATTACAGTCGACCAGGCACGACGAGGGCAAAGAGATCGCGCTCCTCCAAAAGCACACGTCTGCTGTCTCTGTTCTAACGCTATCTTCTGACGAGAAGAGTTTACTTTCGGGCAGTTGGGATAAGACCGTGCTTGATTGGGACTTGGAAACTGGGCAAATTCGAACGACCTTTGCTGCGAGTGCTAGTCAAATCTCGGCGATCGAATCACGCCCTATGTCTTCGGTGGCAGTTCCTGCTGAATCAGGCGAAGCCATCGTTTCGAACGGAACACTTTCTTCCACAGACGTCAAAACCAATGGCTTCAAGAGCGAACAGCCCCCAGCTCAAGATACCCAAGAGCAACCAAGCGTTGCCACGCCAGATTCGTTGTTCGGTGATGGTGATGACGACCTCTTTGGTGACGGTGCAACAGCTGTATTGGGAAATGGTGGTGATTTAACCGATACATTTGTTGATGCAGACGACGAGATGAGTCGGGCGATGGCAAATGAACCACGACCCGAAGAGTTGGTCGACCATGAAATGCCAGATGCCGTGGACTCGACTGGCGAACCGTTAACAGTTCCACAGCCGAGCTCGGATCGTAATGAAACCCCTAACGTGATGACCAACGGTGTTCCTAATACTCACGAGCAGCCTCTTGCGAATGGCTTACCGCATGCGGACGACGTGGAGAAGCAGGCTAATGAGCAAGCCTATGGACAAGATCCCGAAGCACCTCCCACCTCAGATTCGACCTTCCTAGCGACATCCATTGACGGCGCCATTCGTGTCTGGGATCGCAGGCAACCAAACCCAGTCGCACGAGTCCTCCCTAGGAACACGCCGCCCTGGTGTCTTAGTGCGTGTTGGTCGGTCGATGGCAATTGCATCTACGCGGGTCGACGCAACAACACTGTGGAAGAATATGACCTGCGCAAAGGGTTGAAAGCACCAGAGCGAGTGTTTCGATTCCCCAATGGCAGTGGAGCAGTTACATCAGTCAAGGCCATGCCGAACGGACGCCATCTTATCTGCGCTTCACACGATATTCTTCGATTGTACGACTTGAAAGAATCTCAGGGCCAGCGATCAGCTGTTCCATTCTTGATTGTCCCTGGACACCGCACTGGTACAGTATCGCATCTTTATCTTGACCCAGCCTGTCGTTTTATGCTCTCAGCTGGTGGCAATCGAGGCTGGGAAGGCTCAACGACTGAAGTCCTGCTTGGATATGAGATTGCGGTGCCTAAATCATGAGGAACAGTAAGCGTCGACGTAATTCACTTCTAGGGCGCAGCAAGTCTCCAAAGGCAGTCGATCCTTTGTATTTTGAAAGATCGATTGGCCGATAGGATTCGACAACGAAACAAAGTCTTCGTATCATGATGCGCCGCTCATCCTTCTGCCGAGTGAAGTATCACTTTGTTCGGCTTTGTTCAACAACTAGCTAGCTTCACAAGGCAGCAATGCACTTGATGCGGCACATCACTCAGCACAAAATCCGCGCCAAAGGAGCCCGGGTGAAACAACATCAAATTTATTAAATTTTCGAACCATCTTCTGTTCTTCCCGGATAACAGAAAACATTACCATCGATTGTCAACTTTCTCATCATATCCCAGCTTCCAATCATAACAACGCCTCAAAATGCCGGAAGCCCATGGGTTCAGGGTGACTTTAACAACGGTAGACGGGAAAGACTATGTCGAGTTCGGCAATCAGAGCATAGGCACACCATCACGAGGCCGAGTCATCAGCAGTAAAGTTCTTGCGAAGGATGGAGAGCATTTCCGTATCAAAATCGATTTCGGCTCTGCCTACGACGACCTCAACCGAACTCCTGACAGAAAGCCTCGCTATGAGCTGCGCTCTACATTTCAAACCCCTATCAACAGCGTTGATGAAGCAGTGGTCAAGTCAGTCGAGGCCCCCACGACGGAGAAACCTCCTTTCAAATTTGGCGTTCTGATCTACATCAATGGCCAACGAAAATCCGATTTCGCACAGATCCTTAGTCCAGACCTGCAGCATATTATCGTGAGGGGTCGGCATTGTGTTGAAAGAGTGAGGGAGAGTTCAGGATTCAATGTCCTGGTCAAACCGTGGATGTTCACAGAAAGAGGCATTGAAGCCATGTTATCAGACTTGGGTCTTGAGCGAGAGGCCCAACATTCTGATGAATCGACTGATTGCGAAGTCGACGAGATCACCAATGCTTTGAAAAATGCAACAAGCACAAAACATACTAGTCCAGGGGGCCAGATAGTGGTGATAATCCGACGCTGCATCGTGTTGGGCGAGTCACATTACGCAGGTGGTTGGCACAGAACGGGAGAGAATGAAGCCGACCTCAGACCCAACGATAATGCTCCCTCTATCACTACTAGCAAGAGCTCGGAACAACTCAAGCAAATCAAGTTCATGAACTATAAGGCGTACGATCCGAACGATGAATTTTATGTCAAATTTGTCATTCAGGCTCTGGATCTCCCCAAGCTCGTGAATCTCAAGTTATCTACGCCTGACGGTGAGCCCATCATACAACGACGACGGACAGGAGGAAGGTCGCTTAGCACTGGCCTGAGTTCCAGTCCCCTGAAGCGTAACAAGATGCCTGATGACGATGACTCCGAGTCCGACGATGAAGGACGCACGAACATATCCAGCAATTCCAGCAATCAAGAAGAAGATTCGTCAAGTGAGGAAGAGCTTCGATCTAGTAAACGCCACAAGTCTCTTGTTGGTAGCCCTTCAAGTCTACCCAAATCGACTGGGTCGAACCGATCAGATACAGCAACGACTAGTGATACTGCTAAGGAGAATTGGATGGATCTCGTCCACGGTAATGGCGATATGTGGATCAAGGGCTCTGTTGTAGGAGGTTTACCACTTGTCAAGGCAGAAGAAGCAGGTGAAAGCAAAGCAGTGGTCAATGAGGCCGTCCGTATGGGTTGATGTATTCGAGTGACGAGACTTCGAGAGCAGTGCGGTGCCTGTCCGACAGCCCTCAACATATGTATGCTACCCCACGGAGAATTCCTCAAGAACGAGAGAAGTCGTGCGAAGCCAGCGAATGGCGTATGCTATCATAGTCAATTTCCAGAATTCATTTCCACATAAACCTGCCCATCTGAATTTGCAGACGTTTGTTTGGGAGGGAAGTTCGATGTTCATTGAATCTCTCTGGTCAGCAGCTACTGCGTACGGTACGGAATCGGATAATCATTTATGCCGAGGCTCTGCAACGGACTTCCACCTGGTTGCACCGCACACAGTTCTACATATGGAAATCGACAACAAAGGCATTTCGAACTAACGCGGAGAGATGATGATGATGATAATTACTGAGCTCCTTGTTCTATGTACTGTACACATCCCTCGCCGAGCCCCTTATCGGCGCAGGGGGCAGTCCGGACATCTGTCATACCCCGGTCCCTCGTCGTGCATGCGATTGGCGCTTGATTTAGCGGCGCGTTGTCTCACTAGCAACAGGATCCTCCGATCCAAGTTTATCACGCATGAATCAAGTCGTCGTAATAGACAATGCTGTTGGTGTGTTCTGCTTTTTCCGTTTCCCTTTTGCTGTACAGTACGAGTCTCCTGGTCTTACGCTCACTGCCTTCGTTCTCACCTCTGAAGTGATTATCTGGCCACTTTGTCTCTGTTTTTATCTTGTCTCAACTTCAGCTGCGCCCATTTGCATTAGACTGCGCCCCGTCCAGAAATACCACCATCCCGCCCATGCAGGTTCAGCGCACTGCACTCTCGAGGGGCCGTTGACACTCCCTCTCTGTCCAGGACCCTCACATTCGCTTCCTCCTCGATTGGGACTGTCATTGTCGCACAATTCAGACCATCGCTGAATCGAACCTACATCCATTCTCAGTCGACTCGCACACCAAGCAAGGGTTCGTGCCGCAACGGGAAGTGGCAGCTAGAATACAATGTCCAACGGGAGAACATTTTCCTTTGAAAACAATGACGACCAGGACCATTTGCAGATGCAAGGGCAAGAGTCCCAGCCATATCAGCATCATGCTTACATAGACGACCGTGCCAGAAATATCACCTCTCCTCCGCCTGACTATGCGCCCCCGTCACCCCAGCGTTTGCCAGAACCCTCCTCTCCCTCAACCTCACCCCGACGACGAGCCATCCCTCAAGACACTCACCTTTTGAGCGATTCTACTCCTACCAGAACCAGATCTCGAGACGCAGATTTCGATGGGTTTCCCGCACCACCTCCTCCACCTCATAGAACCAGTCCGACCCGATTGTCCAGAGAGAATCCTGGCTTCGCACAACCCTACCGACCTTACTCCGACGTCACCACTGGCGCGGACAATTACGGGGACCAATATGTAGGAGGTGGGATGGATACAATAGCAAGAGGTGTTGCAGACACTCATCCTAGGGAAAGTGGTGTAGAGGCCATGCGATCAGTACCTCAATCCTACACCCCTTACAGTTCAGCTTATGGTCGAGACCCCAGTCCGTATCAGCAAGACTTGCCTCCATCGCAACTGCCGTCAAGGAACTCATATGGCTCTTCGTTTGCTCTTGCTGCGGGAGCCGCTACCCCCCAAATGGTTCACCTGGTCCAAGATCTTCGGCCTTTTCTGGCAGAAGCATCCCACTCGACGATTACAACGGAGGTCTCAACCGGCCCATGTCCTACTCAGGTTACCAAGACTCCCCCTACCAGACCCCTTACAATCCCTCAGTCAGTTCAGCCAATATCATGAACCAAGCGCACATCAACCCCAACAACATTCTTGACGATGGAGATGAAGATTTTTCCCATGCCCAACAGACGCCAAATCGGCCAAAAGGCGCTGGCAACTCGGGGCTTGGCGCAGCTGCTGCTGGTGCCGGGACTGTCGGTGTCTTGGGCGGTCTCTTTGGGCGCAGGGCCAAAAATGTGACATCTAGCGGTTCATATGATCCTGTTGGGAATGGCACAAAGGCCGAGAAGAGTGAGTGGTTAGCACAGCAAGCCCATGGCAAGCGGAAAATGCGACGGTGGGTGGGAATTGGCATTGGATTGTTTATTGTCCTCGCAATCGTTGGGGCTATTGTTGGCGGCGTCCTTGGGACTCGCAATTCCGACGACGATTCTAGTTCCTCTAGCGGCGACACCAACAATGCATCCTCGGATACTGCAAACAATGGTGATCTGGGCAAAGATTCGTCTGAAATCCAGGCGCTTATGAACAACAAGGATCTTCATAAGGTCTTCCCAGGCATGGATTATACACCTTGGGGCACTCAATACCCGCTATGCCACACATATCCGCCTTCGCAAAACAACGTAACCCGAGACATGGCCGTCCTCTCTCAGCTGACGAATGTCGTGCGTCTGTATGGGACAGATTGCAACCAGACCGAGATGGTCTTGCATGCAATCGATCGATTGGGATTGACCGACATGAAAGTGTGGATGGGAGTTTGGATAGATACCAATCAAACCACAACCGACCGACAGATTGATCAGATGTACAAGATCCTGTCAAACACCAAGGATCACTCAATCTTCAAAGGCGTTATCATCGGCAACGAGGCACTGTACCGAGCGGGGGAAGATAAAGCACAGTCCGAGCAAGAATTGATCGATATCTTGACCGACGCCAGATCCAAATTCAAGAGCAATGGATACGATCTGCCAATAGCCACGTCGGACCTGGGCGATAACTGGAATTCACAACTGGTACAGGTTGTGGATTATGTCATGTCCAATATTCATCCCTTCTTTGCCGGGGTTACTGCTGAGGTGGCTGCTGGTTGGACGTATGACTTCTGGCAGAACCATGATGTGATCTTGACTGAAAGTCTTCCAAACGTGAAACAACTGATCAGTGAGACTGGATGGCCCAGCGGTGGAGGAACTGATTGTGGTGGGGCGGATGGTGATTGTGCAGCCGGGCAAAGCGGGTCTGTTGCCGGGGTTGAGGGCATGAACACCTTTATGAATGACTGGGTGTGTCAAGCATTGTCTAATGGCACGGATTATTTTTGGTAAGTCGAGTGTTGATGTGTGTGTGAGGTTGGAGTTGTTGTTCGTCCTGACTGTTGTGCTAGGTTTGAAGCATTTGATGAGCCTTGGAAAGTCGTTTACAATACCCCCGGGAAAGAATGGGAGGACAAATGGGGTCTTATGGATCCGGGAAGGAAGTTGAAGCCTGGTTTGAAGATTCCAGACTGTGATGGGAAAACCGTGGAGTCATAAAGTGTGCTTGTGTTTGCATTATCCTTGAGCATGAAAAAGCATATGAGCTACCACACGAGTGGCTCTGGGATGTATTGTATAGTGATTATGGTATCATGGCTGGCATGAGTGGTTTAGTCTGTTGTGCCGTGGGTGGCAGATTGGTCCGGATGAGTGAGATTACCTACAGTCAAGTGTGTATTACAGTATGATGACAGAGAGAGCGATGCAAGGAAAGAAGAAGAAGATGATGATGATGGTAGATTCTTTCTTGGTATGACTACCTCCAGCCTCGGGTACCCGAAAGTAGTACCTATGGGAATCTATCTACGTACCAACTAATGAATGGTATGGTGTATTTAAACGATGCAACAATTTCCGACAGTTTGACCTTTGCTCTAGTTGTTGACTACTGAATGGTTTCTTGAGAAGGACGTCTGAACGAGGAGAGACACAATCCGTGTATTCGTCAAGTTGGATATTGGAAAGAACAACAAGGAGGACGCGATACTGATGATTTTAGGTATGTGTATATATATATATATATATATATATATATATATATGTATTTCTTGTTCGTTGATTTCTTTGTACCTGGATCACGGAGCCGGTGGGTAAATATACATATTCCTTCTTGAGTGCTCGGGTCATATATTTCTGAGCAACTGCATTCTTTCGTGAGGCTACAATGTCAAGAGGGGTCACAAGTCAAGGACCGAATTTCCCACTTAGTTCACAACCACTCCTTGTTACCGTGGTGGCTGACAAAGGAACCGCCGTTGCCCTTTTCGACGCTAAAGTCGTAAATGACCTTGAGACAGGCGTCGGCGGACTCGGTGGGAGTCAAGGGCCCAGGCCAGTCGGGGGCCATTTGGCGGAGGCCGGCGATGGCGGCGGGTTCCTTGCCGTCGGCCCAGGTCGACACGACGCCGGGGGAGATGGCGAAGACGAGGATGCCGCCCTCCTTCTCGGTCCCAAGGCGGGCGTTGTACTTTGCCACGGCGAGGTTGACGGCCGCCTTGGAGATGGAGTAGGGCGCGCCGGCGTAGACTTTGCCAAAGTTGACGAGGTCCGGATCGGCCATCTATGCGACGGACGTTTAGCATCACTCGTTGGAGACTTCGGTTCCGTGACTATAAAAAAAAGGTGCGGCTGGGGACGGCCAAGACTTACACCAGATGAAATAACCACAATCTTCTTAACGTCTCCCTTCCTGATCAGGGGGAGGAATACGTTGATCGTGTCAACCACGCCGACGACGTTGACGTCGAACGCGTCTCTGAGTTCCTTGTTGATCTTTGCGATGCCCGCGTCGTCGAGGAACTCGTCGATCCCGTCGTCTTCCGTGTTGCGAGCGAGGTATGCGGCGTTGTTGATCAGGTAGTCGAGTTTACCTCCCGTGATGGACGAGACGGTCTCTCGCGCCTTGACGAGCGATGTGTAGTCTGAGATGTCGCCTTGGACGAAGTGCACGTTCTTGAGACCGGCACCGGCCACTTTGGCGTCGGCACTGGCTTTGTCACGTACGAGGCCGATGACAACGTTGCTTGGGTCCTGGTTGACAATCTGTTGGACGAAGCCGTAGCCTAGGCCACGGTTGGCGCCAGTGACGAGGTATGATGGCATTGCGAAGCGTGATATTGGTAGGTAGACTTGAGAAACCTTGCGAGACACAAATCCAAAAGATTGAGTTTGATGTTGATGGTGAGAAAGGATTTGAGGGGACGAGCATGGGCACTTATGTACCTCTGGTGGAAGCTGCATTTTTCCTACCTTTTCGGCTGGACTCTTTCCTCCATTGCCCGCGTCGATTTGTAATCTGTTTGTTGGTAATAGGGATTGGGGAGAGAGACAAAAAAAGGCAACAAGGGCAGTCGTGTACGCAGTAACCAGAGAAAAGAGAGAGAGCAGATGAACTGGCTTAGTTGAGCCAAAATGCGGACGAAAACGACGGGGAAAAGGACGAGCACAGGGCATTGGTGATGTAATGAGGGTGGAGGTGAAGAGATGTACAAACCATTCAAAAATCATTGCAGGAAGGGTATGGATTGAGAGGGAGGTTGGATTGTTGTTTTTGATGTGTATACAAAATGGCGGAAATGGAGGAGAGAAGGGAGGAGGAAGCACGTAGTACGTAGTATTAATACTTTAGTGCAATAATTAGAGCTTCACTAGTAGATCCCGCCATAACTATGTATCTCATCAAAGGCACGGGACAAGGCTTCTTGACTTCATGACTACGGCATCTTCCACGGAAGTCAGGGACCGAGAACTACTGATATTGTATGGAGTACAAGTAGTGTTAGTCGGTGTAGGATGAGGGATAGAGAACCTCGATTGCCATGATCATGCGAGATGTTCGTAGTGAGCTACTGTAGCTAGGTAATCACTAAACTGTACATACGAGTACGGGAGACTAATGTCATCGTTAAGGTGCCGCTTGAAGGTCGTAGTCTGCGCACCCGACCACAAGATGTTGGTAAACAAAAAGCATTTCAGGATTCATGAATTATCCAGGAGATGATGCATGATGATACGAATATTTCCAGTAACCGCCTGAGGTTGATTATCACGTCGATGGGTGGAGAAAGTGGTGGTGACGGTATGTAGCCTCGTCTGTTTTCTCTTGCTCCGTTCTTACAATCTCACAACTCAAGCCTTGTCAACCTGCTCTTCCTCATCTGCTTCTTTAGTCTGGACAAGTCTCGGGATCTCTCTTCGTACTCCATCTTACGAGCCTGAGTCCCAGTCTGATTGACTGGGCTTGATGATGGCCCTGCACGATCCCTGTCAGCGTCAGCGCTTAGATGGCGACCGCACCCAATCACCACCTCCAAGACCGTCTTGACCAACACCGCAGCCGCTGGAGGGGAGAACCACGACCTTTTCCCATCTCGAATCAGACTGCCCATCACCTTCGCACCATTCGACCATCTCCTGCATCGCTAGCAGTATCACTCAAAGCAATGTCCAGTCACGGCGTCTGCGTCTTATTTCTGGGCGCCTGTTGTGTTCGACTAATTCGTCCGTGTTACTCTAACCACAGTATAACCCTCCGCAATGGCCCAGGTTGATCGTCTTGTCCCCTCTCTGCCCTTCATTCCGTCGACCAGGCCCATACCAAGGCCTTCCATTGCTTATCCTCTCTCACAAGTTACAGACCTTTCCTTTTCGACGACTTCTACCCTCACGGCTCTGAGAGCTGTTGCCCGTTCGAAGACCACTTGATTGTGCCATCTTCTGATTCTGATTCGGATCCAGAACTCACATCTATACGACCAGGGAGAAACCCCAAGAAATTATATATACGCCCCTGCTACAATGCTTTCGAGATCGATACTCGCGCTCCTATCCCTCCTAACCCTGGCCTACGGACATATCGTTATAACATACCCGGGCTGGAGAGGAGATAATTTACATTCGAATGGAACGGTTCAAGAGTCTAATGGGTTGGAAACTGCCCCTCTTGACGACAAATACATCTGGCCATACGGAATGCAATGGTCATATCCTTGTACGTTGAGTGGAAGACCGGCAGTGAAGACCACTGTACTGACTCTCTCTCTCTCTCTCTCATTCTAGGCGGCGGAATGCCCACATCTACAAATCGCACAAAATGGCCCGTCAAAGGCGGTGCAGTCTCATTCCAACCGGGCTGGTTCACCGGCCATGGTACTGCCTTTATCTACCTCAACCTAGGCTTTGGCACGATCCCGCCCAACATGTCCAATGTCATGGTTAACGGCATCCAGATCATTGGTCCTACAAAAGATCCTTACCCAGGAACATTTTGCCTTCCTCAGGTTCCTCTTCCAGCGAATGCTTCGGTCCAAGTCGGAGACAATGCTACCATTCAAGTCATTGAGACTGCAGTTCATGGCGCAGCTCTGTACAGCTGTGTTGACATCACTTTTGCCGAACCCGAGGACGTACCTGAAGTGAATGCCAGCAACTGCTTCAATTCAACCCAGATCTCCAGCTCGTTGATCTTTACGACGACAGATTTGAAGAGTAATACAGGTGTACCTATTTCGACGAATCGGTACAGTTATGCGACGACCGCGTTGGTGGTGTTATTAGGACTTTTGGCGTTATGAAGATGAATTGTGGTCTTTCGAAAGGAAAATGATGATGAGAATCAGCTCCGACGAGCACCAAAGTCCTGTGTAGAAGACCATTCCCCCATCCCGATCATTGAGTCCTCAGATGTGAAGATCAAAATCACGCAGCAGCGCATGGGGTGGAGGGATGGTGAATCCTCAAAGTCGTTGGGCAGACTGTACAATTGCCGGGCTGATCTGTTGATGTTCGCATCCCGACACACACATATCTCGGTATGTTAACTCGGTATGTTAAGTCATTGACGAATCGACCCTGCGTGTCCCTCGCCCTGTCTCACAATGACTGATCTCGGAAGTCCTCTTGAAGAGTCCGAAGAGGAAGTTGTCACACTGATGTGATGTGAGGTAATGTCAGGTGATGAGTAGGTGCAGGTGCAAATTGCAGTTCCTATCTCCCTATGAAGTATGGGGATGATGAGAAAATGGACCGTCCTACGGAAGCGGACCTGGTTGACCATGGCGTTGTCATTTCTCATATATTCCAGATGTCAATACTCTTTGTTTGTTTATATATTTATACTTGTACATACCTTGGCTACGTACCTATGAACGATAGCGATACGTGAGTACTCTCTTTTACTTTTAATACACCCTTTGTCAGACCGGATAGAATAGCAGATATGACTTTCTGGACTCTTTGTTCGACTTATACTTGATGACTCTCCCTCCTCTGGACTCTTTGTATGACAAGAGAGAGATAGGTGTACGAAACGCGTCAATTTAGGGTCCTCATTCAGATCCTGTTCCCGGCGGGGAACGGGTGATGAAATTACAGTAGACTGACTTGCTACAGCAGAACTGACTTGGTACAAACCTTCACTTCGATCCGACTCAAGACCCGGTACCTAGGTTAGCCATGAGGCCCAGGAAACCAAACTCCAAGGAAGGAGAGAGAGAGAGAGAGAGAGAGAGAGGACCGGGGTGTCAACAGTCAAGTTGATTGAATGGTTTTGTATCGTGCGGACGACGCACTTGTACAGAAATCAAGAATTCGGTAGAATTGTCACAATGTCAATAGTATAAAACCCTTGTATTTATTTCCCTGCTTTGCAAACAAGACACCCCCCGTTACCTCGCTCTCGCTCTCGATCAAGTACCAGAGTGCCGACTACCTTGCTACAAACCAACTATCCAAGTATCCAAGCATCCAAGCATCCAAGGATATGTACAGGCATGTTCCCGAGTACATATCCACAAGTACGTGGACTACTTGTTGGTCCTCCTCCTGCAACGTCCCCCTTACCACCAAACACCTACTTACACCTACAATCTACTTCCATGAATAATCTTCATGTCCACGACGAGTTCCCTCCCACCATCATTAATCACCAGCACTCTGACGCTCCCACAGCCCTCGCCGAACGCACGCTCGATCCTGGCAAACAAACCACCCTGGTCAACGACCGACAAGCCCTGCTTGACATCACCGGTCTCGGTCATGGCGACGATCAAGCCGTCCTGTCTGATGTCCAAGACGCGGTACTGCTTGAACACGGGGCCGAGCATGGTCTGCACCACGACGCTGGGGGCCGGGTTGCTGATGAACGAACTCTCCTCGTGCAGCTGGCGGGTGAACAGGTCCACGCCAAGGTACCGGTACTGGCCCGTCTGGCTGCTCATGCTGATGCGGATGACCTGCGACGGCCGGCCCTGGAGCAACAGAATGTCGCCGATGCGGATGAAGTGGCACTGGATGGGAACGCCCTTGCCGCCGAACCGGGGCTCGACGTAGCGGACCTGCTCGATGGCGCCGTCGCGGACGCGCACCGGTCCTGACGAGCCGCCGCCTGCGGAGCCGCCGTCACGCTCGGTGATGACGACCTCGTCGCGGTCGTGGTGGTGGTGGTGCCCGCCGGAAAACGGGTGCATGATTCTGTCGGCTGCGCGCTCCACGCCGCGTCGGAAGCTGTGGTACTGGCCTTCGTCGTCGTAGTAGCCCATCTTGCCGGGTGTGTCGGTGGTGGTGGTGACTTGTTCTCTCTGGACGGTTACGTCTACTGCTTGCTGCCCGGGGCGACGACGCTCGTATTCGACGTCGTACGTGGGGTCGAGGCGGCGGCGGTAGTCTCGCTCGGTGATGTCGAGTTGGGTCTCGTACGCACGGGTGTCGTAGGACTGCTGTTGTGGCCTTCCGACGTCGATGTGGTCTCGGGTTTCGCGGCGGTCGATGTCTATGTCAACGTCGACGTTGCGGGTGAATTCAGCGGGGCCTCGATACCTATTGAGAACACAAAAGCACAGACGTGTCAGTTTACTGTTCAACAGGTCTTTTTTTTGTGAAACGTGGGTTTATCTGTGCAAGGATCGACAGGGCCGCCGCAGTCAATGCGTGTGATGGTCCATGCACACACACCGACACCCGCACCCGCGCACACGATCGTGTGCAGTACTCGTCCGAGGCGGCAGCTTTAAGGGTGTGCACGGTTGGGGTAATGTGGAAGTCTTTTTCTGTGTAGGAACGGATGCTTTCTTCTTGGAGGACAACATACTTTTCTCGTCGAAGTTCAACTTCAGGATACCGTCGATCACGCTCCTCGTAGATACGGACGTCTTCTTCGCGTCGGGTAGATGTCTGCTCGCGGCGTGGACGGTTAGATTCTCTGGTAGTGATGTCAACCTCTTCCCTGGAGAATCGAGTATCTTCCCGTCCGACGCGCGAGGGTGGGTACTTGGTGTCTGCTTCTACCTTTGTAAAGGTGGCAGAGGTCTCCTCCTCTGTGGAAGCTTGGGCGTCACTCCTGTACGTAGACGGGAAGACACTGACGGGGATGGGGACTCGGGCGTCAAAGTCCAGATTGACCAGACTTGAGGCGTCTCGAACTCTCGGGTTACCTTTCGGCAGTCGAGAGTAAGAGACTTGAATGGAGGGGACTGGAGAGGAAGAAGGAGGAGTGAGAAAAGTCAATGCACGCTGTGGGAACAGGACAACAGGTGGTCTGGGTTACTGGGAAAAGTAGAAGAGGAAAAGGAAGAGAAGGAAGAAAAAGCAGGGTTCAAGAAGAGGCCAATGCAATTTATTATCAAGGGGAGAGGGTTGATTTCACACCATGCAGGCTTGCCCAGCGTCGGGGCCAGCAACACATAGTTACACCCACCCGTCCACCCATACGGACTGAAAAAAAAGGGAAAAACAACCCTACAGTATCCGTCCTCCGTAGTCCATACGGATCACGACTACAGTACCGGAGTGCCCAGTGACCAGAGATGTGATGGGGATGGATCAAACAACAAACATCAACCGAACTTGTTGCTCCGGCAATGTCAGCCACTAACGACGAAAAAGGCATAGTGGCTGTCTCAGTCGAGGAAATCAATCATCATGTTCCGAGGTTCAATTTAGGGATGGACGAGGATGCGGGCACGGCGTATTGTATTGTTCGAAAGAAGGTCCGTCATGTTGGTCTTTTGTTGAGTCATCAATATTCATCAAGAAAAGTAGAAACCAGCCGTGCTTGGTTTGTCGGCGTTATTGTTGTTTGGTGTTGGACACGACGGGGCCAAATCCATCGTCACCGCCAAAAGTTCGACCGAAACCACCATCCATCACATTTTCATCCCAAACAAGTCTCGTCAACTCAAGTAGAGTATGGATCCTCCGTAACGACACACCAAGGAAAAAGGACCGTCACACACACAACACATGCATCGTGGATCGCTTCGATTGGCCCCGGTTCCACCAGACTGCCTGACCAGCAGCAAAGCAATACTGCCCTGTCGCTCGCGGGAGGCGGAGCAACCCAACACACCCTTCGTTTCTCATCTGCACGTGAAAAGATTCTTGACATAAAAAAGGCGTGGCTGATGCCAGGCCGCCACCAACAAAGACACGTCCAGTCCCGAGCCCAGTCCCGAGTCCTCAAACGCAGCAAGAAAGTACTGTACTTTGCCTATGCGCCTTCAGCTGACCAGGGATTCTCAGTTCTGCTTCTGCAACAATGATTGATGGACTGATGCGTCTGCACGTGCGGCTTCCTGCAGTGGATGTCGCAAGGGTATGTAACATGTGCAATACAATCTATACACATCTCCCTCGTAGAGTCCGTGGTTCCCATGGATGCTCTGTCATATGGCCTGGTACGGACTATCCCTGTCATCATCTCAATCTCAATACAATTGATTCATCAGTGTATAGTCTATTCAATTCCATCACCTTTGTGGAGTGTAACTTTTATAATTCATCATTTCTATTGCAGGGCTTGTTCCCAAAAGAAATCCAATGCCAATCAATAGCCACTCATGTCATATTCCAACCCGCCCATCATGGTGCAGTGCGCCTCGCTATGCTTGTGAATTCAATCGAGTATCCATGCCTCATGCAGCTTATATATCCCAGCTGCTGCGCTTCAATGCCTTTGGACACAGTTCCACTCGTACTGCATGCATGATTAGCTGGGTTCCGCCAACAGTCTTACGGGGAAAACTTACCACTCTGCCGTCTTCGTCCCCGGTGTACACCAGTTGTGCCATTGGAAGAATGCAACTAATGCCAGCGTTGACGTTGGCCCCATCATCCCTGCTGTTATCTGCATGATTCAACTGACGGATGAGTTCCAACTCGAATCGACCTCCACGCACAACTTTGCTCCAGATCCGGACTTGACCCCTCTTATGGCCGGTGAAGACAAGGTCTCGTTCAAGCCACTCGTTGCCGGCACCTTCGTAGCATGCGCATGAAACAACACTTTCTTGCAATCGATCTCCGGAGTCCTGCCGTAGTAGTCGATTACCATTGAGCGTGTACATGCTGATCTCATGGTCATGGCAGAGCACAATGTTCCCGGTAACGTCGTTGATCGCGGCACATGTTACTGGCAGCCGATCATCAAGCATGCGGTTGAACTCACATCGGTTGAGATCCCACAGCATGACCTGCCCATCTGATGATGCCGACAACAACGCATTGAATGCTCTCGAAACTGCTAGCACGGTCACAGCCTTTCGATGTCCAAATAGTGTCGCTCGAGGGTGCAATTCAACCGACTTGCCCGTGTCAATCACTGTCCAAACCGCAACCGTACAATCAGCTCCTGCTGTTACCAAGGTTTTTGAATCGGTGAACAGAGCAGACGACAGCTGCCCAATGTGTAGATGCTCGAAAAGCCCAATCTGCTTGCGGCTCTCTGTGGAATAGAAACGGACGCTGTTGTCAGAGAAACCCCACTCCATATACATGTCATAGTCTGGAGGGATATTAAGCCTGAATGCACCAGAGCACAACAGTCGCTCCGACTTCCATGACCAGCTTAGAGATGCAATCCTTTCTTCCGTCTCCAAAAGAGTCGAAGGAATCCGAGTCAAAGACTCTGCAGCCGTGTCCAAACGTTTGTATCTGTGCCGTGTCTGCTCTCTTGCCGGGTGGGGTTTCGTAAAAATTTGATACGGGGTCTGACCAAAGTTGTGAATGACTCCTATCGTCGCCAATCGATCTCGGGCATCGGTGATGGAATCTAGATCACGAGCTCCCTGGTACGACAGGTAGTGGAAGACATTGACAGCTTCAACCGCGGCTTCCCCTTTCTGCTTGCAGCCGAAGACAAGATCAATCCACTTGTGCAAATTCCTGCTGACGAAAGGGCTTTCGAGAGCCTCTCGTTGCTTGGCTATAAATATTTTAGCATCGCCTTTGGCCCATGGCGGTAGCTCGACATCGCCGATCGATTCGCTCGAGTTTTGTCTGGTCCCGAAATCAAAGTTGTTGACGTTCACCAAGAACTCAGGCAGGTAGTAGAACTCGGGTGTCAATTCACGCACATCTGTGGGAATCAGGCGCGACGCAGATTTCCAGGCTCCTTCGATGGAGAAGAACATGCGATCAGGATGGTCGAAGGTTCCGCCTTGTAAGAGTAGGTAGGATTTGACAAAAGGCTGCAACCGGATCAAGTAAGACGTCACAATCATGGCGGACGAATAATGAGTTCCATAGTGGAAAGCGGGAGTATTGGCATCCCCCATCTCTGCCAGGGCTTCGTAACGTTCGCGAAACTGTCTTTCTCTTTCCGCCGTCTGGCAACCCATGGGCTTGGAAAGATCGCGAAAACTTCGCGGGTCGGACAGATCCAGTTCTTCGCTTGTATAGTCCGCGATAACCCAGGGAAACACAGGATATTGCGTCAGATCGTTGTACGTTCTTCCCGCCATGGTGTTGACGAGCATAAGATAGTGGAAGTTAGACATTTCTCCTTTCTGCCACTTTCTAGTCGCAGCAAGGTAGTTCGACTGCTGGCCAAACACGTTGGCGAACTTTGAACCAAGAGTTTGGGGCTCGTCGTCGACACTTCTCAGGGTTTCGTACCGCCAAGCTGTCTCGGGATGTGCAGCGCTCAGCGCACTGGGGGATGGGGATTTGGCGCTGACGAGGCTATGCAATTCATTCCGAATAGAAGGGGAGATGACCGTCAGCAGATAGCTTCGGCCGTCACTGAAGAAGATTTCGATCGCCACGTCTCGAAACAAGAAGCGCCGCTTTGAGACGCTGATAATCTCCGACCATTTCCAACTGCGAGTACCGTGTTCTTCGTTCCTGGAAACATTCTTTTTGTCGGCAACGTCTCGCCCGGAGATCATCCTGACATAAGGGTCACGCTCCTCCTCAGGTGCTTGCCAGACGTTCACAATCTCTCCGTCTGCTCGCTGGAAGAAATTGTCGAGGAGGTAAATGTAGTCCTTGCCAAGTATGAGCAGACCTTCAACAGCTTCAAGTCCGAGAATTCGAGAAATATTAGCGACATGCTTGACCTGATCGCCTCTGTGGAGACTCCGCATGACCTTTCGATTCTTATCTTCAAAGTCCTCAAGCTCTACGTTGGGGTCTTCAACCATCTCGAAACTGTCGTCGCCTTCTACCGCTTCGCTCTGTTGCTCATTCTCATCATTATTGACAGAGTCATCTGGCTGCTGCTGACCAGAGGATTCCTCCTCGATCTGAGGGAACGGTTCTGTTGCGGTGTTGATGCGACTTGGCGTTGCGACCATGGGTGTGGTTCCACCAGGAGTTGCGCCAATTGCCTCAAGAGTGGAAAGTTTTGTATTGCGAGTGTCGAGCCTCAATTGTGGCACCTCAGATCCTTTTCGCTTGGGTTGATCATTTTCTGCTTTGCTGAAATCTTCGTGAAGTCGCATACGCATTCTATTCCGCCCTTCCGTCTGGTCGAGGCGCCATTTCTGTTCCTTTGTGGCGTAGAACAATCCTCCAGGCCTGCTGGTGTCCCTTTGCATTCGATTTAAACTAGCTTCTGTGTAAAAAAGGTCGTCCTGTTGGTCTTGCAATAGCCGCTGATGCTTGAGGTACTCTGACGAATATATATTGGCTGTCCAATTCTCGAATGCTAGTTCGTGCCGTCGGATCAGGTCCTCCCGATCAGCTTCTTCTTGTGACCACTGCTTCACCTTCTCGCGCCTGCGGGAAATTCTCAAGCGGCCATTCTCCTCAGTGCGCTTATTTTCGTTGGCGACAAAGCTGTTCCACTGTTTAGATAGTGTATCGAAGAACAGCGTGTCTAGTTCATCCCTGTGCTCATCAACCCAATGCAGGAAAGCATCGTTGTCGAGCTCTACGACCTTTGCAAAACCAAATGTAAGGCCCCTCTGCTCGTTTGTATCAGTCTGTCCAAAAATGGCAGTGGCTTCATCAGGCTTTTGAACCAGTATGATTCTCCAAAGATTGGCCGCCGTTTGCCGAACAGCATCCGTGGACGAGACTAGGTTCGCGTAAAGCAAATAGCAAACGAGTTGCAGATTACTGGATTGTGTTTCTTCGGCAGAGAGTAAGACTGTCTGCCAGTAGGTCAGCTTTTCCAGGAAAGGCAGCGATTCGTTGTCCTGTATTGAAGACAAGCTGAGCAGGACTGTTCGAAAGACAACAGCACGAATAATTGCAATGGTTTGCGTGCACAACCGGACACTCTTCATCTTTGCTATGTCAGGACGTTGAAGGTACTCAAGAATGAAGCCTGCAAGATCGAGGACAGGATCAGCTCCACCAATGAACCAACCTTCAAAAAGGGCTTCTTCGAGGTGACTGAACAGACGTGCAAGGTTGATTAGAACTCTGGGTTCGGTCAGGACTTTCTGGTCCAAAGCAATCTGGGTCGAAAGCTGTGAGACTGTATTTCTAAGGATCCATGTTTCAAAATAGGTTTGGTGCTCGACAAAGCCAGGCGGTGTTTTCAGGAACAGTCCGAGCCCAGGAAAGTCCTTTCTCATGAGGATCTGGTCCAGGAAAATAGCCACGACGATTTCCAGTAGACTTTGGACAATCGAATTGCCCTCGTTGAGCTCTGGCAATTTTCGGGTTGCAGAATCAGACCCGTCAGCATAGGCGTTGCTAGTGCCATGCCCATTTTGGTGGCCCTGTTCTCGTGTCACAAGGACGAAAGAAGAACCTCGTCGAAGTGTTGTGCCTCGGGATCCTACATGAGATGGCTCGACGTCAGACGTACGTATTATTGGCGATGTGGTTGATAAGGGATGGACAACGACATCGGCCCCATCAAACGTCAACATGGAATCTCGAGCATTCAGTTCAGTCCGTGCTTCGACAATATCGGAACCAACCACGACCGGGAAAAGAACGGCAAGCAACTGCTGGACGTAGGACGAGCCACTGGTAGCTGTAAAATCTCGGAATTTCCGTGACCTCGTATGAAGATCTGCAAGGAATCTGACTACAGTATCGAATGTCTCGACATGTTGGCTCGTCACAATGGTAAGGAGTGGGTTTGGTGGTGCCATTGTTGACATCGACAACCTTTGCGGGGGTTGATCCACGTCTTCAAGAGGAGGCGCTAGAGTGACAGCAGCTTGATGTCGCTTGGACGCCACGATTGTTTTGAGGCCACTCTGTAACATAGCCATGATAACTTCGAGGATTTCCGGGTATGCGACGGAAAATTCCTTCTTACCGGCGAACAAATCGATGAAGCCAAATAGATCGAAATTTCTGTCCAGGTCAAGATTGCAGACGTCGAGGTCGAACAAGATAGCAAAACACGCGGGCCACAATGCTGGAAGATGCCACCACCTCTTGAGTCGATGTGCCATGATTGTGAAGCCAGATGTTTTTGAACCATCCTTGAACTTCTTGATGTAGCTGTCCCCATGCACAACTAGCAATCGTGCCAGTATCCTCATTGAAAGCACGACCACTTCAGGGGAGGTCTCGGAGAGGAGATAGAGGAGCCACTTGTTCGTCACAGTCTTCGCAAACTTCTTGATCATAGTTTCGTCGTCCTTACGGCATAACATATCTGAGTACAAACGGAGAACCTCAACGCCTATCTCAAAATGTGTCAAGTTGGAGGTGGCTTCATCTTTGCCACTCTTCGAAGATCCTGCGGAAGAGCTTCGTTGGCGAGCTTCTCGACGTGTTGGTTTGCGAAATTGCAGACCAGTGTTACGTTTGTTAACGGAGAAAGTAACAAAGAGTGCAAGCGATCGCAACGTCTCTGCAGACATGGACTGAGGTAGGAGCACCTTGAAAGCAGCCATATACATTGGTATGATGGCCCTTGACACAGGCTCTGACTTCAAAGCTTCCATAAGTCGCTTCAGGACTCGCATCCTTGATAGCCTCTTCAAGTTGAATCGCTTGAACTCGCTCTGCTCAGCAAAAACGAGAAACTGCCCGAAATACAGTTGCTGTACAGGGAGAGGGCCGCATCGCCAGATGCTGCTATCTGCTATCAGAACTTTGTACGCCAAGGGGTTATTGATGACCGATTTTGAGAGGTTTTCGTGGTCATACCCAGTGAACGATAGTATTGATTTCAAAACCTGGAGACTCAGCGCCGTTCTATCGAGCCTAGGAGTGGGGATGGCAATAATCGTCTTTGTTGAGTCGCCGTTGTTTTGTGGGGGAAGCACGAGTTTCTCCTTCAAAATCATTGCCAGAATAGCGTACCCTCCATCGCGTTCCATTACCTCGCTGTTCCTCCAGCTGTGGCACACAGTCTCCAAAAGGATATCGACAGCGAGAGCAACTTCCTCGGTGGTTCGAGCACGTTGCAAAAGACAAAGGCTAACAGCACCACAGCCACCTAACCGCCAGCTGGCATCATCGAGAGAATGTGGCACAGTCACAGTAGGATCGCCCATCAGCAGGAAGACGCCACGAGCTTGTGTCAGAGCATCATTGATGGCAGGTACCGCGCCATTAATCGCAACAGCATTGGTGCCGGAGCGTGTATAGGCGACGAGGTTTTTGGCAGCCAATCTTGACAGAGACTTTACGAGCTGACTCTCGTCAATATTGTTTCGATCGTCGTCATCCAGAATGGTGGCAGCAGATATGTTGATGAGGATCTTGTCTTCGCGGATAAGGTGGCTTGCCTTTTGCCTAATTGCTAAGATAAGTTCAGACTGATCTTCTTTCCCAGGGTGCAGCATCTCGTTCCTTAGATTCAAGGCGGCAGAAGCTTGGTAAGTCTGGAATGACCCAAGGCAGTCTTGGAAATTGCCATGATATTTCGGGCCCAGATGGTAGAAAACTGCTATCAGATCATCGCTGATTGTGTCTGAGAATAAGATCGCAGAGCCCAACGACCATTTAGAAACACAAGCTGTTCCCGCGGCGCGAGGGGAAAGATCCTGAGGCGTACCGAAGAATGCCTGAACCTTAGAATTGGGCTGTCCACGCTCGCTGTGAGGAACGGACGGATAGTTTGCCTTCTGCTGTTCCACAAATTCTCCATCGACGAAAAGGAAGGCTCGGGATGACGACGTTGTCCGCGGTCTTTTATGGACTATGCAAATATGGTACCACGTAGCTGGCTGAAAGGCCACCGACTTGAACCTAACACTAGGTCTGTTTCCTTGGATGGCGGTTTGGAGTATGAGATGATGTGTGTCTTTCTCCAGATACGCGAGGATGAAACAAGTTTGACTCTTGTCGAAGGCACCGAAGAGCGTGGTGTGTGCTTGAGTATCGAATAGGTCAAACCGGGCCCATAGACTCAAGGTGTAACCGGAGGTCTCGAGGGGAGGAAATGGCCTACCAAGGTTTGCAAGTTCGGTGGAAGCATAACCCTGTTGAGATAGGTCAAACTGGACACTAGGAGGTTGTCTCGATGCGTTCACCGCATCAAGCAGAAAAGTTCCTCCATCAGAAGATGCTGCAGCCTGGTTAAACAAGTAATGGGCATCGTCCAGACTAGAGACTCCTTCTTGGCAGAGAACAAGGGCAGCTTCTTTGAACAGTGACCTTTCAACAGGTGAGAGCTGTTCTTCAAATACTAGCTGTAGTATCGCTGTGAGAGTTCCGGCAGTATGAGCGGTGACGAGGTTATGTCTCGATATTGAAAGGATGTCTCTCAGGCCCATTGGCAGAGTCAACCGTATAGATCGTGGTGGTATGCTTCCTGCATTTATGCCGGAACTCCATAGAATAAGTATTGTGGTGAGCAGCTCGGGCAGAGCGAGTTCATCCACACTCGACATTGACTTAGACAACATAGTCTGTACAACGCTGACAGCTTCTTCAGAAACAGGTTTCACGTCTTGCTTCCTGACAAATCGCTCGGCAGCCGTGTAGATATCGTCGACTACTTCCACTCCAGCCGCTGTCGCGAAGAGAAGGCCAAAGAACTGCTCAACGTACAACTCATCACTGCTTTGGCAGGACACAAGGGCCAGACACTGCTGCAAGGTACACTGTAAAGAGTCCCATCCGTTGGATTCCACCTTTGTTCTAAAATACCTTTGGCTGCCTTCATGTCCTTCCAATGCAGCTCCAAGCACGGCGAACCATTGTGACAGTGTCTGGAGAAAGACTTTGATGGTGGACGAAGGGTTCTCTTGCGCGCCATAGGTGTCGGTCAACGATCGAAGCAGACGGAGCAGTGCCTGTAAACCACCCGCACGTCTAAAGCCACTCTTGGCCCCGTGAAGTTCAGCATCATCCTTTAGAAAGTGCCGCAGTTGTTGTAACAAGGTCGACTGGTCTAGACTATCTTGCAGAGTCTCAAAGGAGGAGCGGTCCAAATCATCCAAACTCTTCACCAAGGCAGCTATATCTTTGTCCTGCGGACGAAGAATATCAGTAATTGAGACTGCCCGACCTCGTCCAGGTATTGGTACAGTCAGACCCATATTGTTTTGACCCCCTCTTATCTGGTCTTGACACCGCAGCTTGCATTGGACTCGACCGCATGTGGATTGTACGAGAGGAAGCGTTCTGTGAGGGACATCAGGGGAATCGCAGCATTGTTGGCCGGTGGCACCCGTAAGCAGGCTGATCCGTGTTGGTGAAGATGTGTCTATCACCGCGGTCGGCAAGGGCGGAGTCTTTCTTGATGCAGTGAAACCTGCCTGTCAGTAGCACACAGTAGACACTTGCAGGGTCAGAGAATGAGGCCGGAGAAGAGGACAGTCTGTGGCTTTTGGGCTTGATAAATTATACACCTGAAAAAAAAAAGAAAACAATGCCGTTATTGCTATTACTCAAAGGAGGTCTAAGACTAGGTGTGTAGTACTCGTACTTTACTGAGCGCATGTACCACAGGGCACGAGTACAAACGTGTATGCCTGCAGAAGCGCGGGACTCGAGCTCTGCCAGTGACGTTGGCTGACAACCTGAGCCCATGGAACCCGGGTACAGCCCCCAATGCGTCTGTGTCTGTATGTTTGAGTCTGTATCTTGGAGTCGTAGGAGGATGCCAGATACTCGGGACTTGGCTCTTGCGTGCTCTACCACAGGCATGCATGTTATATACGGAGGACGGGGTATTGTACCGTACTTGTGAGGACCTTAGTTGAGTGGCTTTGAGACCGTAATCGTCATTCATTGAAGGGTTTCCGGAGTAGTGGAGGCCAGAGTGCAAATAGTGCTTGGTATAGCGCCATAGAGTGTGGCTGGGGGGCGGCTATTAGGCGATTATTAAGTGCCCAGGGGCCTCTGTAGGTGCCTACTACGCCCGCTGAGCTTTGTCCCCGGTCATTTTTATCGGTGACTGTGGCAACCTGTCACTTTGCTGGCGAGGACCATCGAGTCATGTGCGCAGGGCATCCGTCGCAAGTGTGGAGAGTCTTATCCTGCTTTCGGCCAAACGCAATTGCCCTCTCTGTGGCATCATCTGAATCACCTTCGTTGCCTGTTATCAGTTCCAGTTCCGTTGATTCATCCTCTCTCACACTCTTCTATCACTCCTGTCATCTCCCGTCTCCCACTGCCTTCTCATCTTTCATCTCTATCTACTTTTCATCGTCTCTTGTTATTGTTCGGCTTGCTCATCTTGAGTAGAGCTTCCGTCCTTGTCCCTGCACTACCTCGAAGCCAGCTTCTGCAACTGTCATCATGAAGGGCTTGGTCCTTTCACTCCTCCCCCTCCTGGCGGCGGGCTCGCCAGTCCTGGTTGACACCATCCACAATGATGCTGCTCCTCTCATCTCCTCCTCTAACGCAAAGGAGATTCCCAACTCCTACATGGTCGTCTTCAAGAAGCACGTCACTGAGCGGGATGCCTCGGCTCATCACTCCTGGATTCAAGATGTCCATCTCTCCCGAGAGGCAACCAAGCAAGAGCTACGGAAGCGCAGTCAAGTTCCCTTCTCAGATGACACCATCTTCGAGGGCTTGAGACATACCTATAACATCCCCGGTGGCTTCTTGGGCTACGCTGGTCACTTTGATGAAGATGTCATCGAACTGGTCCGCAGACATCCAGATGTGAGTAATGCCTTGTTTCATCACTTTCCATCCTCCAGATGCCTTATCGTCAAGCTGTGACCCAAGCTCCATCACCACGAGCATCTGCTGGTTTACATATTTCGTACCCGGGTCTCACATACCTGCTTATCGCTTGCTATCTCACCGAACCTGATGCTCACGTGCCTGCGCAGGTTGATTACATCGAGCGAGACTCGGAGGTCCACACCCTCAAAGAATCGCCTTCTCTCGAGAAGAATGCGCCCTGGGGCCTTGCTCGTATCTCCCACCGTGATGCTTTGAGCTTTGGTGATTTTAACAAATACCTCTACTCTGCCGACGGTGGCGAGGGTGTTGATGCCTATGTCATCGACACTGGTACCAACATCGAACACGTTGACTTCGAAGGCCGTGCCAACTGGGGTAAGACTATCCCAGCTGGTGATGAGGACATTGATGGCAACGGTCACGGTACTCATTGTTCCGGCACCATTGCTGGCAAGAAGTTCGGTGTTGCCAAGAAGGCCAATGTTTATGCCGTCAAAGTCTTGAAGTCCAACGGCAGCGGTACCATGAGCGATGTTGTCAAGGGCGTCGAATGGGCTGCCGAGGCACACTCCAAGACCGTCAGCGCCGCAAAGAAGGGCAAGAAGAAGGGATTCAAGGGCAGTGTTGCCAACATGAGCTTGGGTGGTGGCAAATCCAGACTTCTCGACCTAGCTGTCAACGCGGCTGTTGACGCCGGTCTTCACTTCGCTGTTGCTGCCGGCAACGACAATGCCGACTCTTGCAACTACTCCCCGGCTGCAGCAGAAAAAGCCATCACTGTGGGTGCATCTACCCTGGCGGATGAGCGAGCATACTTCTCCAACTATGGCACCTGCAACGACATTTTCGCCCCAGGTTTGAACGTTCTTTCCACCTGGATTGGTAGCAAGTACGCGACCAACATCATCTCCGGTACCTCCATGGCCTCTCCCCACATTGCTGGTCTCCTCGCCTACTTCTTGTCTCTTCAGCCTGCTAGCGACTCGGCCTACGCTGTTGCAGATATCACCCCTAAGCAGATGAAGGCAAACATGATTGCCATTGCTACTGAGGGTGCCTTGGACAATGTTCCAGAAGACACTGCCAACATTCTGGCCTGGAACGGTGGTGGCAAGTCCAACTACTCCGAGATCGTCAATGACGGTGGCTTCGCCGTCAGTAAGGAATTTTCCCCAGAGGAGTATCTCTCGGAGAAGGCCCATGAACTCAAGGCAGAGCTCAAGCGTGTTGCCGAGGAGCTCGAAGCTCTTATCGAGAAGGCTTAAATGGATGTCGCCTTAGATTTGATGCCACCTGTTACTACCTGCTCATCTTGAAACCGAAGGTTCTGAGGGCAATGGGAGAGGAGTCATATCACAGTACCGTCCCATTTATCGGACTACATGGTTTGGAGAAGTCTGACGGCCATCGTTACATGGAGCATATCGGATTCCGTTTTTAATAGACCTCAAGGGTCTTGATGCTTTTAACTACATAAGCCCGTATCGATTACTAAGTTGCTAAAGTCGTCATCATCATCTTCGTCTTTGTCGTCTTGCATGAACGTATGCCTACTGTAGGGAAGCATCGCTGCATTGAGTGCCCTTTGGTACGTCTCTCGAATCACGTGCAGTAGCTGGTCTGCCCTGGAGCTGCGAGATCAAACTCTCCACACGTTTATCTACTCGTATCGGCCACTCGATCTCCAACACCTCAACTCTACGACGGAACATGACTAAACGTCATCTCGAACTTCAAGGTTGTCATTGGATTACAATCGCGTCCAAGGCCCATTTCGAACCCTCGACAGGCTTGCCATTGGGTCCAGAGCCAACAACATCGATCAAAAGTGATGATGCGTCGTGATGTGTTGAAAAGAAGCTGATTTTCTGCTTTTGCCCCTCCCTTCTCACCTTTAGCAACACTGACACTACTCTCACACCTATACCTACACTTACCTTCTCTCTTTTCTCTGGGGAAGAATAAGCAGACTCGGTTCTTCCGTCTTTTTCTGTCTTCTTGTTCCTGAAGTTGTATTCCGTTTTTGTTACGATCATGAGCCGTCATTTGTAATGTTCTTGTTTTCCCCGACCGCCATGCAGTATACTTGAGTGTAGAAGAGTATACCTATCTACCCAGAGTGTACGAGTACAAGTTGAAGAGCTAGGCTTCTGAAGCGAGGAAAGCGCACCCCATGTTGATTGCCCTGTACCTGTCCGGAGTCCTGTTGTTTCTACACACGCCGCCATGGGGACCGGATCGTTCAGTTTGAGACGAATCATGGACAAACAGACGCAGGTGGTCATGGTCAGTTCGACGGCCATTGCGCTGTACGGGTACGATCAAGGTATGAACTGATTCTGACTGTCCCTCTCACAAGATCGTTGTTTGGATGTGAATGATTTGACACGACTCATTTTACTACGAGTACGGCTAATTAACCTGGTTTGTTGTTGTCACTACCTAGGCATGATGTCCCTCATCAACACCAATTACCATTACTTGTCGACCATGGGCATCGCATCGGATTCGCCTATTGTAGGTGTCGTCGTGTCGGTGTATTACCTCGGGTGTGCTGTCGGTGCTGTGTTGGCCTCGAAATTCGCAGACGATAAAGGTCGGAAACCTGGCATTTTTGCATGTCTTGCCACGGCGAGTCTGGGAAATTTGCTCATGTTCGTCGCTGGGATGGGCAGTGTTGGCTCCAATGGGGCGTTGGCGACGATGATCTTCGGACGAGTTATCATGGGGCTCGGTGTAGGTATGTATTTGATATCTCTGATCCGCCCTCGGCTGCTCGTAAGGTCGAGAGAGTGTGCGAGCAGCTCAATGTTGTTGTTTCTGGCGACGTCATGAAAAAATTGAGGTCAAGTACCTTCGCTGACAATATCGTGTATTGGCGGTTATCTATAGGAGGCATCGACGCTGTGGTCCCCGTGTATTCCTCGGAGCTTCAAGAAGACGATTCCCGGGGCACGGCGCTCGCGCAGGAATTCCAAGCCAACATCTTCGGCTTGAACATGGCGTTCATAATCAACGTGTGCATCACGCACAGCTTGGGCAAATTCAGCGAGTGGGCGTGGCGCGTCCCCATCATCGTCATGCAAATATACCCTGCCTTACTCTTCGCGGGGGCCAGTCTCCTCCCAGAAACCCCACGTTGGTGCGTCTTGCAAGACGACACGGAGCGCGCGAAACGGTCGATCGCTCGCGTGTTCGGACCTGAGCAGGTCGACGAGCGGATCGCGGAACTCACAAAGGCACATGAACACGAGCGGGAGGACGGGATGATTTCGTATGCTGACATGCTTGTGCCGGGACGGTCGCAGTTTCATCCGACCGTCATCACGGTCATGGGACAAATCAACCAGGCCTTGACGGGGTATGGAGCCGTGTCGGTGTACGGGCCCCAGATCTTTGAACTGCTCGGGTTCCCCGTCATGACGGCCGAGTACATCACGCTGGGAAATTATGTGTTTTACTTCGTCATGATGACCGGGGCGTGGGTTCTGATCGATCGTGTGGGTCGACGCAGGCTCATGGTCCAAGGCGCTCTGTGGCTAGCTGTGTCGTTTGGCCTGCTGACGTTGCTGGGCGGGCTGGCGTATAACCGCGCGATGTTGAACATTCCCCTCCTCGCGACGGGGGTGCCGGGGATTGTGGTTCTGTACCTTGCCACGTCGGTGTTTGGGATAGGCTGGCTCGTGCCGCCGTGGCTGATCCCGACGGAGATATACCCTAGCACGGCGAGGGCGCAGGGGGCAGCGATCAGCGTGATCGTTTGGGGCCTGGCGAATTTCGCCGTGACCCTGCTCACGCCCATCATGTTCAACAACTTGGAATACTATCTGTTTCTGGTGTTTGCGGGGACGAACACCTTCGCGGGGCTCTGGACGTACTTGTACTGTCCGGAGAGTGGGAACCGGACGTTCGAAGAGAACCAGGAGTTCTTTGCAGAAGCGAAGGACGAAGGTAGCTGGCTTGCCGCGCGGGTCAAGAATGGCGAGTACACTGTTCTGCCTGGACGGGTGGATGAGTTGGAAGAAGAAGATCACGAAGACGAAGATGAAGATGTAGAGGATGAGACTGCTGCTGCTGGTGGTGGGAGGAAGCGGAAAGAGAAGAAAAAGAAGAGGCTCAAGATGAAGCGAGATGCTCATCAGGAGGCGGAACCATTGTTGGGAAGAGCGAGTCTAAGTTGATGACGAAGCAGAAGAGAGGATGACCCGGTCTCTAAGTAGGACTTTGTAATCACCAGGCGTCCTAATTTTTGCTTAGGGAAAGCTTTGTATACGGAGGCATCACGACTCGAGACGGACGAAGCACACATGGCATACTAAATAAAGAACGTTTGTAAATACATTGCGAGGCTATGTAAAAAGGTATATATATCAGCTGCTGCATGCCTATGATAGCGTCGACCTTTTGCTATTTTCGTACTGATGATCATGGTAGTTTTCTTATGAACAAAGACAGTACTTCAACATCATCTGACGAGCAGTCTGCTCGAATACTTGCATCTCTCATGGCACATATCACCCGAATAGTGTTCACGAGCAGCAACTCGAGCCATTCGTAACGCCATTGGTCGCACCTTCCGTCAGGACTGACGCCTCGTTCTTGGTCGAAGGTACATCGATGGCCGGATTCACCGTGAAGAAGTCACTAGGTTTGATAGCGAGCTGATAGATTTCGACGGGCCTAAGATGAAAATCCCGAAACTGAATTAACAAATGATTCTTGTCGGTGCAGTGAAGCACAAGCACCATCCACGCGAGTAGAAGAGTGAGGCGGAAGGAAAAGGAGGAGGAGGAGGAGGAGGAGGAGGAGGAGGAGGAGGAGGAGGAGGAGGAGGAGGAGGAGGAGGAGGAGGAGGAGGAGGAGGAAAAAGCTCACATGACAGGCCAATCTTCAACACGAGGATTATGCGTCAATCCAAACACGTTCCAAATCACGACGTCCTCATTGTCAAGATTGTCCTTGCGTTTAATTGCGTCGGCTACGCCGCCAATCTCGTTCCGGCTTTGTAGCGTATACCGACCTGCGGCGTAGAGTTCGCCGTCGCGATGTTTCGTGACCCACACGTGGTGATGGGCGAAGAGGGCTCGTTTGGACTGTGTAGACTCCGGGTCCGCCAGGAGGAGTTGCGTCGCGGCCGGCGCGAACTTGTATGAGACGGGTTTGCCACTGACGGGGTTCGTCTTGTCTTTGTTGACGATCTTGATGATGCGGTTATCCAGCGGAGCCGCGTCGAGGTACTGGCTCTGCGTGATCGGGGTCTGGCGGACTTCGTAAAAGTTGCCCTTCGGGTTTGTTTCCTTGTTCATGGGCACGCGGTGAGATTCCTCGCATACCACGGTGTTGGTGTACCCGTCGACGGCGGGGTCAATGCGGACGCAGAAAATGTGCTGGTGGTTCTGGGCCAGAGCGCCGGGCGAGACGACGTTGCCCCACGCACTGCTCTTGCCGGGGTCGATGTTGACCACGGACACGATACCGGTTGCACGCGTCTCGACTGTGATTCCGCCGGCTTGGTCGAACTTGTAGGCAAAGATGTACTCGTAGTTGGCGAGCGTGATGATGAATTGGACGACGAGTTCGCGGGAGCGAGTGACGACGGCGCGACCGGTGCGCCAGTTGGTGTGTTTCCAGCCGATGCCGTTGTCTTGTTCGTGCAGGCACACCACGTTCGGTGAGACCTTGGCCGTGCCGTCGGGTCCCGTGCTTACGCCGTCAAAGTACTTGATCACGCCGAGACAGTCGCATCCCAGCGAAAGGTTGTTGGCACAGTTGCCTGCGCCGCCGTCGCCGAAGTCGAAGGCTTGTTTGCGTGGGAACACGCCTCGTGGATCGGCGTATGGGACGGTCATTTCGCTCATGCTGAGTCGGTACATGACACTTCGTCCGGCGAAGTGGACATCGTGAATCGTCGCTCCTTCGCGAGGACTGTAAACGGAATCGATGGTCAGCTGCTGGACGAACGTCACATGGGTGAGGTGGTACGAGCACTTACTTGAAGCCGACTCTGAAGCGCCAATTCTGCCACTGCACCAGCTGTCCGTCGACTGAGAATGACGGACCCTCTGGTTGCAGCACGTTCAAGGGCTTCAAGTCCTTTCTCGTGCCGTTCTCCAACAGTTCGGGAACATATTCGGCCGATGCGCAGTGGTCGATGATATTCTTAGAGTGCGTCTTCGCGTCTAGGGCGTCGCCCTTGCCGCCTGTCGCGAGACGATCTATCCGGACAATTTCTCGCTTGTAGAAGTCCAGTACGGGAATGAATGGTAGCGGATAGGCGTAGAAATTCGAATCGGGATTCTTGGACCTCGTATCTTGAGCGAAGCAAAGTCCCTGGAAGTAGCGGCGGTCCTCCTCGTCCTGTGACATGCCGCCATATGGCCACGGTTCAATGACGACTTCGAAGCCTTCTGGTAGTGTGAACTCCGCGCATACATCTTTGAACAATTGTGACGACTTGCAGGCATCCACGAGAACGTCGAACTCGTCTCTGATTTGTTTGAGTAAGCAGACACTTCGGGAAGTGGAGGTTGGTCATACAGTGTCAGCCCTGCGTGTTGATTCTCACCAACAACTGCGTGGGAGATTCTTTTCTTTTCGGTCAAGTCTATAACAGACTCGTGGTAGTGTGGGATTCTATCTGACGCGATTACATCGTATTGTACCAGGGCCGTTCGGTGAGGCGCGGGTACTACTTTTCCTGCATGTTCGGCAGTCAAGAACTCGATCAATTGAGCCTTGGGAGGTTCTTCAAGATAGATCTCTCGGAAGCTCAGGACGGCATCTGAATGGAGGCCGGTCACAATGTCCCGAGCGACTTTGGTCTCTTCTAGAGAGAGAAGATCTAGAGGATGGGGAGCCATGATGATGATGGAGGAAGAAAGTCTTGTAGTGAAGCGAGAACGGAAGAGAAGGGGATGCCAGCATGAGAAAGCAACCGTGCTTATATCCTAGAGTGCTTCCGCCAGCACAGAGCTTGCCTGTCTTATCCGCGGGACGATTCCTTACATCCCGTAGCAATGGCTTCGGAGATGACAAAGAAGTCTCCAAGCTAGATAGAAGATTGAGTAGATGGTGCCTACACGACGAGTGTTCTGCGCATGGGCCGCGACGACACTTGGCTGCTGTTTCACCAGCATCAGCAGGGTTTGCCGGCTCGACTTGCCTTTCTTGGAGGGTACCAACATGAATTGTGCATATCTTCTTTCATGGATAATGGGTGAGTTGGAGCAGACTGGTCGAGCGATCGTAGAGGGCTTCTTGGTTGGAAGCCCGTGATACAGGAGTCCGACAGTACGAATTAATCATCTCCGCAAGTCCGTCGACGACATCCGAGCGAAAGAAAAGAGTCAAGAGAACTGAGTCTGGATCCTTCATACTGAACCATGATAAAACACACAGTTGATAGGATGGGCGCAGAGGCGAAGTGCCGGAATAGGTGGTCCTAGAGCCTTGCGGTATTGTTGTTGATTGGCCCTTTTCGGAATGTGCGGAATGAATCCTTGAAGGCCCCCTGCTTTCATTCCGCCAGCCTTCACAACACGTCCAACATGTGAGAGACTTCGTAACGACACTCTCACATACATGGCACGGAATCATGTTAACAGAAGTATAACGCTTAGGTCCAGTAGTATTGATGCAGTGATTTGAGATGTTTCATCAGGTCTTTCTCAGCGGCAGCCTCAAACGGGGAAATAGCACCAGAGCTGGTACCCTATCACAGAGTCATGCATATGATAATATCAATCGTGTTCGTCAGGATGGTTTGGTAAGTGCATCTAATGGGAAAGCTCATAACAAGAACTACTTGAAAGAAAAGGGGAGGGATTGTAAAGAAAACGCTTGGGGTACGGAGATAGTCAAAGGTGAATTGACTACGTACCTGGAATGGAGTACTCAGGGAGAGAGTCAAATGCGGAAAGAGCTCATGTCCAGTCGAGACATTGCAGGTTTCTACAGATAGAACATACTTCTATTCGCCGTCGTGGACATCGAGATCACTCTGATGAAATAGAGGTTCCTTGGGTGGCAAGCGGATGACTTCAGACTGTTGTTTTTTAGTCATTAATGAAAACAAATCTTCACTCGGTTCATATTTTTCAGCTGGACATTTCCTTCCGCAATCGACCATAGGTTGTGGACAAACAGGGCTTCCCGTCCGCTCAGCCGTACTTAAACCACAAGCCGGTTAGCTAGTAGTTGCGTCGGTGACGAGCAGCGAATCCTGACTGTTGATTGTTTTTGCTTTTTTGGCTCGTCCTTTGTAGTTTAACAATACTAAATGAGGATTTTGAAGCCCTAAATAATCATTCTTTTTGTGGTCTGTGGGTTGATGAAAGAAGGACCAAAAAAGGCAAAGCCAAGGAATAAAAGTGACTCAGCATTAGCTCGCGACTCGCTCCCCCAGACGGTGTCGCTCTAAAAACTCGAGACTAACTTAATAGAAAGGTCCTTCAGCGCGATCCTGACCATGTGACGTGAAGTAGGCAAATCCAGGTCTGTTGGGCTATAACATCCCTTGTATAGAACCAGACAATATTTCTGGATGGTTATATGTACTTTACCTACTGCCACCACTTCTTACCCCATCCGCCCTTCCTTGGACCCCAATTCTCCTTTGTCGCAGCATCAATGTTGTCGACACTCAGGTAGTCGACGCCCTCCCGGACCAGCACGCGCCAAATATAATTCCGCACCCCGACTGGCCAGGCGGGGATGCCCCAATATCGAACCTTGAGACCGCGAGCATGGGCCCCGTGAATCTGTCTGCGGAGGCGTTCGAGTTGGAGTTGGGACAGAGAAGAGTGCCATGGATACCCGATGGATTTGACAAAGGACGCCGAAGCGAAATAAGAATTGGTCGAAGAGTAGACGTCTGGGTTCTCCGGAGGGTAGTATATGTCGTGGTCATCGTCGTCCACGTCGGTCGAGGGAGGGGATGAAGGGGCCGAGGACCCGGCAGACAAAGTCGTCGAAGGTAGCGCCCGTGCTGGCAAGGACAAGGACGACATTAGACCCAAAGGCGCATCGTAGAAAATATCTCGGTAGGTCGAGTTTGCCACAACATGATCAAATGGTGCGCTTCCCGTGGCCACAATTGTGACTGGACCATGCACAACCGTCGTTCCGTCGAAAAAGGTCAAGTAGTTGCGCTCGCGCAAGGGAGCAATGTCAGCCGATAGACGGTGCCACATCAATGTGGGATCGTTTTTGAAGTCCACCAGCAAGGTGAGCGACTGCTTTGGATCGGCCGCAAAAATGCCGTGGATTTCATCTGAGACAGATCCGATGAATTCTGGGATCCGATTCTGATGGTCGAGGATGTCCTGTAGTTGGTCCAGGTACAGGCTTTTCAGGGTTCGATCCTGGCGTATACCGGGTATTGTGTGCGCGACGTAGAGCTCACCGTCTACATGCCAGAGGTCAGCTTCAACACTAGTACACCCCGCCCGAATGGCTTGGTATAGAGGCTCGGCATGGAAATAGTCGTTATGAGAATGACACATGATGGGCTGAATCCCAGCGGTGAGGCGTTCCAAGCTACCATCCTCCAGTCTAAACGGCGGTTTGAAAGGGCCCGAAATCAGATCCAGGCCATCCGGAAACACCGCATCAAGAAGGCTGTTCAGGGATGAAAGCCCTTGGATCACTCCTCTGTCATGTCTCAGCTAACCTGCGCGCCTGTGCAGAATGATAAATACTCACAACAGCATCAAGGCCACTTTGAATGGGGAAAAGTCCTTTGCACCTCGAATCATAAGTCTTCGGAGCCTCGAGACCATGTGACGGCCTACAAAAACATTCCTTCTTGAAAAGCGCTTTGGGGCGGACGATCCCTCAGAGATCATAGGCTTTAAGGGGAGTCTTGATGGGCCACTCTGTGTGCGCATCGCATCGTCTTTTGGAACATTGTCAATGAAGTAGCCCAGTTCCATATCATCACGATCGCTGGCACGATCATTGCTGATGTGGGAAGTCTCAAACAGCTCGATGTCTTGGAAGTTGTCGGATGCGAATTCCGGCTCTAGAGTACCCGACTGAAAAGTCGTTTCCCACGCTAAAGAGTCTTCCGTCCGCCTAGGGTATGGCGTATCACACTGTAGATGTGTGAGCGGCCGATAATCTCGCCGATATGTTGTGTATGCGATCACCAAGCCTAGAAGACTGCCGCAAGAAACATCGTAAACGTCATGTCGATAATCTGCTAGCCGCGACATAGCCACTAGAGCCGCGCAAATCAGCGGTGCCAGGAAAATGAGAATGCTCGCCAGACTAGGCCGAGGTCGAAAGATATGCAATTGGCCAGCCAAAAACAAGCTGAAATATCCCAGGCCTGAAAAGGCCCAGCTGCTGTGCCCGCTCGGAAAGCTGCGCCAACCATCTAGAAGAAAATGAAGATCGGGCTGCGTGCAGACGGCAACAGTGACCAAAACGTCGGTCGGCGTGCCTGTCTTTGGCTGACATCGAGCTATCAAGTCGGGACGAGGGCGACCTATAGCCTTTTTAATAATGTCTGTAATAAGCACAGTAAGGTACACGCTGAAGAACAGGCCCAAAATGGTGACATGGGCCTTGTGCAAGCCGGGTCTTGCGATAACTGCCCAAAGAATCAAAACCATCAGCGGTGCCGCCCCAGCAAGCAGAGTGTTCTCTTTCGAAGACACCCGCTGGGCGCTGGTGAATGGATATTGAATTGCGCGGTCGTCGAGTCGAAACATTTGTTGTACAGGCTCCAGAAACAAACGTATCTCAACACCGTTCAGTCAGCCATTGGACACCACGCATTGGGAAAGCCTGACCGAAAATAAAGCAACCACTAGCACAAAAAACCCAAGGTAGTCAAAGGCATATGAATGATGCCAGAGGCGAGGCACGGTGGCCACCCAAGAAGCCCACGACCGCTTCATCTGCGGGGCCATCGCTCGTCGACAGGAGTCTAACAGCAGTATAGGCAAGCTACAGGACCCAAATCGATGGTGAGTATACTGGCTTTGACCAAGTACGGGTTGACAACCAAGAGTGTCACTGTAGTCGGAGGCATTGGCTACATGTTCTGTCAATCTTGACCGGGAAAAAGGGTTACGTATGCAATGTTAAACTCGAAACATTTGACGTTGTCTGCTGATGTGTATCAAGTGCTACGGAGAAGTACTAGCTCCACTACAATGTCTCAATATGACCGAATGGTCGACCGTAGAAACTGGTGGCCCGTGGATAAGCAATGGGCAGTTACAACTACACCTTGGCGTTTAATCTCCAATGAGTCTTCGACAATTGTTACATCGACCGTGTTGAAGTCGACACCTCTATCCCGAATCTTACGAATCTTGCGCTTTTGCGTTTTCTTAGCGTCAACTACCTTTAGAACCGACTTGATACTCCCTTGAGTCAATGGGCCGAGTCTTGTTATCACAGCAGGGCAGTGCAGTCAGGAGAGGACAGAGGGGACTCTACGTGCCGATACCACTATGGGCTCGGGCGTCAAGGTCAGAAAGGCGTCGTTATATCTGGCGAACATCCTCCTTATAGCATCACTCCTCATATTCGCCAAAGGCTTCTTCCCGCACAAAGCCTTCCTGACCGGCCTGGCAACATGGTCTGAGGACCACCAGCCCAGATTAGCACCCTTCAACCGAGTCGTGTTCATGGTGGTGGATGCTCTACGAAGCGACTTCGTCTACAGCAATGCATCCCATTTCGCGTTTACGCAGAGCCTGATCAGATCTGGAGCCGCCCTGCCATTCACAGGCCATGCAAGTGCTCCCACAATCACAATGCCCAGGGTCAAAGCCGTCACCACCGGATCAGTACCTAGTTTCGTCGATTTGGTCCTGAACTTCGCCGAGTCCGACACAACCTCAACCCTGAAAGACCAGGACTCTTGGCTCGCCCAAATGAGAGCAAAGAGCGGCAATCTCGTCATGTATGGAGATGATACATGGCTCCGTCTGTTCCCTGACTTCTTTCACCGCGCAGATGGCACCACGAGTTTCTTCGTCTCCGACTTTACCGAAGTCGACAACAATGTGACGAGACACATTTCTTCCGAGCTCCGAAACGACGACTGGTCAGCCATGACCTTGCACTTTCTCGGCCTCGACCACATCGGTCACAAGACGGGGCCCAAGGGTCCCAACATGCCAGCTAAGCAAGTGGAAATGGACACCATGGTCCACCAAATCTACACTGCGATGGAGGACGCCGAGCACATGAATTCGTGCCTCCTAGTGCTTCTAGGAGACCACGGCATGAATGAGGGTGGAAACCACGGCGCGTCATCTCCTGGAGAAGTGTCCACCGCCTTGACGTTCATCTCGCCTAAATTCAAATCAGCCTTCGAAGGCCAACATAGCCCCATACACGACGCAATCGACTACAAATACTACGACGTGGTCGAGCAATCCGACATCGTTCCGACACTAGCTGCACTGCTAGGATTTCCAATTCCAAAGAACAATCTTGGTGTAGCGATCCCGCGTCTGCTCGAACTCTGGACGGTAGAAAGCGATCGGTACAATCTTCTCCACGAGAACGCCGAACAAATTTACAGGATAGCTGAAGCTACTTTCCCGAACGCGTTTGCTCAGACGTCCACTGACTGCTCAACAACCAGCGATGACGACGCATCCATTCTAGCATGCCTCTGGCGCCAAGTTGAGACAGCGCACTCAGACCCAGCAACACATACGGCCTCTATACCCACCCTCAAGACCTTTTTGTACAAAGCGCAAACACTCCTAAGCGGGACAGCAAGCAACTACGACCTCGCCATGATGCAGGTGGGCATCGCTATCACTACCCTCGCCTTGGTTCTATGCCTTCCCAGCTTGATTCCAGGCCTGTTGCAGTCGGGCGTTGACGGCATAATTCTAGGCTTCACAATGCTCATATACACCATCACCATGTTCGCCAGCAGCTATGTCGAGGAGGAGCACCAGTTCTGGTACTGGATTATGAGTGCCTGGCTCGTCGTCCTCTTCTGCAAAGACGCTCGGTACTCGTCATCTTCCATTCTCGGAGGGCCAACCGGGACAGCACTTGCATTCATGTTCCTGCTTGTTACTAGACGCTGGCGCCAAACAGGCCAGAAATACGCCGGCGAGCCCGACCTCCTCACCAACCTCGTCACCCCAAATTCTTGGATTTTGTGGGTCCTTGTGATACTCATTTACGCCCATCTTGCACGGAACCTGTCCCGCCGCGTTGTCAAATGGATGGAAGCACGACAAATGAGCCTCCTCCCCGTCCTCGTCTCGATCTCCACGTTCCTGTTTAAGATTGCGTTCACCGCGGCCGACGCACCGGAATTACTCACCTCCTTCCCCATCCTGAACCCACTCGTGGTCTTTGTCTCGCGATATCCACTGGTCAGTCTGGCGCGCATCGTCTTCCTTGGATTAGCGCACCTTCTCGGCTGTGCAGTCTACTATGAAGCGCCATGGCAAGGGGTCGAGAACCTCCAGGAATTCCTTGATGCAGTTCAAGATGTGCTTTCGATGTTTCTTGTGACACAGTCACGTACGCTCTATATACCGCTGTACCTCTTCTTCAGCGTGCAAATACATTTATTGAGACGTGGGCGACAGTACAGTGTAAGCGAGATATCTATCCTTGCACTCCTCGCTCAGTACGCATCATTCTTCACGTTCGGAGGAACAAATTCCATAGCCACGATCGACTTGTCGAATGCCTATAATGGAGTCAGCGGCTACAACGTTGTGGCTGTGGGCGTGCTCACGTTCATGAGTAATTGGGCTGGGCCAGTATGGTGGGCATTCGCGGTGTGTCAGCTCTATAGCGCACCACAACTTCGCAAGGGAGGCGTGGGAATGATGATGACGACCATGGCGGCTTTTGCGTGTGTGCATACCTTGGCGGTCATGGTTGCTTGCTTGGTGCTTAGAGAGCATTTGTTCATTTGGACCGTCTTCTCGCCCAAGTATCTGTATACTGGGGCTTGGGTGGTTGGTCAGCATACTGTTGTCAACATGTTGGCTGTTGGAGGTCTTTTGTGGCACGATCGTAGCTGAAAACAAGTCTCGGAAGACAAGTGGTTGGTTCTGATTCATTATTGCCTATCTTGAAGATCATGGGCCTAGACGGTGCCATTTACGGTCTGTGAGACACAAAACGATTCAAAAAGCTGGCCTATGCCTTCGACATCGTCGATAGAAATGACTTTGGAGACATCTGAGAGACATTTAGAGACGTTCAAGTCATTACATATCATGAAAGACGGGTAACATACATTGGTCAGGTCGAACAATGATCGTGGCGCCGATATCTGGGTCGATGCCATATCTCTCATACGCGTGGCCATGGCCCGAGTTATAGCTTTCGTCATCAACGAACGTTTTGTGTAGATCTGCATGGCCATCAGTTTTAGATCCAGATTAGCTCAAGCGATATCTCTTGCCTCTCATTTTCCAATTGCCAGTCACCGGCCAGAAATAGTCGGGAATCTCTTCCTGTTCCATCTCAACTCGCGCGCCGCTGAACACCACGATTGGCTCGATGAGGCTGTCGATGTCCGCTGACGGTGAAGTATATCTATGGACTGGACCAGTGGTGGACTCGAGATATTCGGCAATCTAGGTGCGATGTCAGCAGACTCCCAAAAGGATATTGTTGATGAACATACCTTCCTCAATCTCGGAAGAGTGTCGGCCTGCCCAATCTTGCCTGCGAACAGTATCACCCGCCATCGGCCGTCTGCCCTTAATGCGCGAACTAATGGCATAGCTTTCGCATCGCAATATCTCACGACTTGCGCATTGGGAAATCTCATACCGACAATTATATTCTCGGCTAGGCTCTGCCGACTTCCCGCGGCAGACGTGATGCTGGAGTCCTCGTATTTGGCAGTCAAGCCTGCAGTGTATCGGCCAGATTTGATAAAGGCTTGTCGGAATTGTTCTGGTGTCATCTTGCTTTCCTGACCAGCTTCCTTCAAAGCGAATAGCTTGGTAAACCACCTATCAAAGTCAATTAAGTCGGCAGCTGTCTTGCCGCGTTCGAGATTATACGTCGTTAGCAACTCTGGAGTAGCTTTGCCTTGTAATATCATACTCAGCTTCCAGCCGATATTGTATCCGTCTTGCAAGCTGACATTCATCCCTTGACCAGCCTTGGGTGAATGTGTGTGAAAAGCGTCACCTGTTAGAAAAACCCGATTGTCCTTGGTAAAGTGGTCCGCTAGTCGCTGGCCTATACAATAGCATGACCACCAATATGTCTCTGAGAATTCCATGGAGAATGGGCGGAATACTTGTTGCGCTTTCCTGTGCAGATCCTCGAGAGCGACTTCTTTGACATTTGTGCCGGCCGGAAATTCGATGTAGAAGCGCACCAATGATCCTCCTTCTCTTGGGATGATCAAAATCATGCCGGAATCTGAATGTACAGTCGACTTGCGTCTGATGTCTGGAAAATTTGTTCGAGGATATATGTCCATAACCCCCCAGACTGCGTCTGTTGTGTCGCCTATCATTTGATAGCCGAGAGATCTACGTACCATGCTGTGGGCACCATCACATCCCTGGATCTCATTGTCAGTAGGAGGGGCCATGAGCTGAGCTGAAAAACACTAACCAGGACATATTTTGCTTTGAAAATTTCGTCCCTGCCGTCTCTCTCTGCTACCACTGTGGTACTGTATGAGTCGGGGTCTTTTGCTAGTTTTGAATCCACCTCAACACTCTTGACAGTGTAGCCATAGTCAATTTCTTGGCCATTCGTCCGCATGGCTTCCAACAGTAGTCCGTTGATTCTTGCTTGATTCAAGATGACGTGTGGCTGATGACTGAGACCTGGTTGGGTGTCGGCCGTTCGCCCTTTGCGATGAAGCCCACCCTTTCCATCTGGGGACCAGAATGCCACTTCAAGCACATGGTATGCTTCTCGGAGCAGTTCCTCAGCAATACCGAAGCTCTCGAAAACCTCAACCGTTCGACATTGTACCCCATCAGCTTGACCCATTGTCATTGGCCCTGGCCGTCGTTCTAATATCTTGACGGACTTGATGCCATAGATGGACAACCATAATGCTGCACAAAGACCAGCAGAACCGGATCCGCAGATGAGAACGTCGACATTCTCAGCCATATTGTGCACGGTATACTTCGCGCGCTGCTAAGTACCGATGCTCCTGTTAACTCAAACCAGGAGTGAGCTGGATTGCACCAGGTCCTTACAAGTTTTATACTTGCAATTCGGACTGTGGACACCAGCGAGCAGCCGAGCTACCTCGTTTCAACACAGAAATAAAAGACCGGGACATGCTTACGGCACCGTTGTCAGTCTTTTTGCCAACGACCTGAACAGTGCCGAGCTCCGTCACTGGACGGTGATTGGTGATCCCCGCCTTACCGCTCGCCGCAAACGCTTTCGATCATCCGGGACCATTCCGGGCCTACTACGAATTGACTAGATGCCCAATGATGATCTGGTCTGCGCCGGGATGGTCCCGGGCACCACTTGTTTTTGTTGTAATGGGATTGGGGTAGCCGCACTTTGCTTGTAATGGTAGCTGGCTCTTCTTGTCAGTAGTTCATCTTACCTGCATCTTAAGTTGTAACGGATATGAAAATAGTACATCGGGGGAAGGGCTCGTGACGAAGGACATGAACAGCATCATTTTGTGCAGTACAGAGTGCCCAGAGTACAAACATGCTCGTGCAAAGGACGGAGTCATTTGGGTGCAATCGAGGAGAGACCGCGGGACGCGCCCGCCCAGACGCCAAGACTTGCTCACCACCAGCGTCGATTGCCGGCAGAATAATTTCATATGCGATCTACTGCGCAGCGTCCAAATCTATGGGCATGAGGATTCGCATCTTGTGAGCGCGATTCCAGTTACACACACCACCTGCGACTTAGCAACGAATGCTCAGATCGATAATGACGTGAGCGGAGATTCGTTCTCAACTGGCAGACATGCCCTCCGCAATCCCTCTACCGAGTTCGGTATCCTCCATACCTGCTTCAGCGATGCCACTGATCTCACCCAATGCCCTCCTCCACGCGCATTTGAAACAGAACCCTCCAAAGCGTCCCTCCAACCGGGCTCCTTCAGAACCTCGACCTATTCAGCTGAATGTAGGCTCACTGACCCATTGCAATGGATCCTCTTTGGTCAAGATCGGAGCAACAACAGTTGTATGCGGTGTTAGAGCCGAAATTCTTCCAGTCAGTGAAATTCCTAATTTCAGAGTGACAAAAACTTCCTCGCCATACATCTCAACCGCTCCGGCGGTACAAGACGATCGGTATCAAGACAAAGATCAAGAGGAGGAATATTCTGCTCTACGACTGTACAATCTTGTAGTACCAAACATTGAATTGGGTACTGGTTGCTCGCCGAAGCACCCCGCCAATGCTCCTCCTTCTGTGGAGGCTCAATCCATATCACAGCGTCTACTGTCGACACTTTATTCTTCTCAACTAGTCAGAACGACTGATCTTGAGATATTCTACACTCCACCTACCGAGACCAAAGATATTGAACTCGGGATAACTGGCGATCCACAATTGAAAGCCTACTGGACGTTGTACATTGACATGATGTGCATCAGTCATGGTGGGTCTATTTTCGATGCAGCGTGGCTAGCGCTGTATGCAGCTCTCAAAGATGTTAAGCTCCCAAAAACGTGGTGGGATCCCGATTCGGAACGGATACTGTGTTCCGCGGATATTGGAGATGCACGTAAGCTGAAATTACGAGGCATGCCGGTATCGAGTAGCTTTGGGGTGTATCTTCCAGAGTCGTTGAACGCAAACAGCAGTGGTAATGACTACTGGGTCCTTATGGATATGGACGGTTTCGAAGAGGAGGTTTGTGAGGAAACTGGAGCCGTCATTGTGGATGCCACTGGGAAAGAAAAAGCACCGTTGATAGTGCGTGTCGAGAAGAATGGAGGTTCCACTATCAATGTTGACCAACTCACCGAAATTTCTGGTTTTGCTGAACGAAGATGGCATCAATGGAAAGATGTCCTAGATAGTACCTTGATTGACACGTGAGCTGAAGCTCTCTGCACTTTTCATCCTATGATGGCAGTAATGGCGAATCATGCGTTGGAGATGGTGGCAATGAACATACGACATAATAAAAGGAGTGGTTGTATGAGGAATCATCCCCAAAGAGGCCACATATCACAAGAATCGGCCTCTGTTAACATTTTGCTGGGCGCTGAACTATTGATATGACGGACCGACCAGATTTATCAAACATCCTGCTGTCGCCATCGCCATCTGACGCAATGATTACGCTTCGAAAGATTCATGATTGACGACTATAAACATCAATGGTGCCCATGACAATGCCCTTTCAACCCTGCCAATGCTGCCTGCTGGTGAGATCTCGATACGATAGCAATACAGAGATGGAGTCCTCCTGTTATATTTTGGCTGAAGATCTACCAAATTCCAACTCCATGTCTACAGACTATGCAAAACGCATGACCGCCTGTGCATTCTTGTGCCACAACAACATACCTGACAAGAGTGAAAACTAGCGTCTTTTCATTTCTACCTGACCTCCTGATCTCACTTTGCCGCTCCTCGAAGACAAGCACCGCGCTATGAGTTGTGGACTTGGTCGCCTTCTGTGCAATACGACAATAGGAATGATATCTAAAACCGACGACCCTCGGCCCCTGAAACAGCAGCTCTTCTAGTTTCCGCCTGGTCGGCATCCCAGAGCCATTCCTTTATTGACTTGAACAAGATGTGGGAGAATGCTGGGGGCACAGCGTTTCCAATCTGCTTCCTCCACCGCGTCACAGCCCTGCCATGCAATCGGAACGTCGGTGGAAAGGTCTGTAACGCGGCTAACTCTGTCACAGTATATTTTCGCCAACCATCCGGGTGGTAGTTATTGCTTCCGCCATTCGTCGTCACAGTCCCGGCAAGTCCATTCCAAGGCAAGGGACGCTTCCGTACCGCAAAGTCATTCACAGGACCCAGGTGCTGGTCAGGCGGCAATGTGATGTGTCCAATAGCCCGATAAATGCTGGGTCTCGGCTGTAAACCTGGTCCACCATGGGTAGGATCTGGAAAAGGGGGTAGCGTTTCTCCAGGACTAGGTGGACACATTAGCAACAAGGTCATCAGCGAGCACATTTGGGTTTCACTTACCCTGCAGCAATCAGGATCAGTCTCGTCCGTGATTGCGCTACTCCGTAGTAGACCATCTCAACAGATCTCCACACAACGCTATACCCCAACATCTTGAAGGTTTTGAGCAACCACCGGAACCACATTATGTGTTTGTTGTTGAGCAGTCCTTCCGTCTCCTCTAGGGTCACGATTCGAGGCTTGAAAGCTTCAAGCAGATCTCGAACTGTAATGAACGTCGCTTCGTTGAGCTCGTTCATCATCTGATTTGGCGTTGTATTTGCTGGAGAAAAAGGCTGGCATGGCGGACTCATATGTGCAATGTCAATCAGTGTTGGTACCCCTTCCTCAGACGCATATTCGTTGCTGATTTTTAGGAACTCAGAAACCCCCATGTTGAATATCATTGTACCATATTGAGCAAAGTTTTCTGCATAGGTGTTCACAGCAGGGCAATCGTGATCGAGAGCGAAAAGTGGCGACAGTCCTGCGTCAACCGCACCCTGGGACGCCCCACCAGCACCACTGAAGAAGTCGGCAAAGACATAACTGTTGGAGTTTGCCCTTGGTGACCCAATTTCGCTATTTCCTCTGAATGCTTCACGAATTGCACAGGCTTGCCCTCGAAGAGAGGGCCAAGAACCAAGACAGATTTCAGTGTCATCTGCTTCCTCTGGACTGATTACCTGGAGCATTCCGCTTTTCTGTTTGTTGAGACGACCGCCGTCTTCTCTCACACCTACTGCAACAGCCCTTCTGTAACGACAAAAGAAATAGTCGCCATCGAAATTATTGAGGTACTCTCTGATGACGCTTTCCGGCAAGTTTGTGAAGATAATGTTGCAGAAGCTGTCGATCTCTTGAGGACTGCATCGGACTTCGAGACCTCGTTCTCTATTTTGTGCATCTAGCTGTGTCACCCAAAGCAGCTCTCCTCCCTCTTCAGATATCACCATCTCGCTCTTGATGTCGTTGTTTGGCAATACCAGGCGTCTCCCATACACGTGGATTAGGCGGTTGTTGACGATACCAAGTGATGTTATTCTCATGAAGCTATTGTCACGGAGTTGAACATTCCAGGAACAAAACCCAACATCCTGGAGTTTGATGTCCCTATCCGCGACCAAAACCTTTTCGAAATCATTGCTGTCATCTTCTATCATGTATGGGTTCTCTTCTGTGTCGCCAGCCAATCCAAACCCTGCCCTATCATCAGGCTCATTTTCGGTGAGATCAACAGTTTCTCGAAACACTGTTGGTATTGTCTCTTCTTTGTGCTCTTTTTCATCGACCATCAGAAGCTCGATAGTGCCCCTATACTCCTCGACCTGAGAAGCAGGAGGATATGCCATCTGGTTACTGGGAAGAGTCCAATAGCTCTGTATCCGTGTGGTGGCGTTGAAAATGGTAGATATGAATTCCCGGCTTGTTCACAATGTTCGGTTGGAGTGCTGGAGTGCTAATGCCGAGGATTGTGGTGGAAGATCGACGAGCCTTTACCTGCTCGGATACGCTGCCTTTGCAGGCAAGTAAGAGCAGGCTCCGAGGCAAAAGATGTATCGTTGAAAGTGTCTGGTCCTCAAATCCTTCTTCTGTTCTTCCGTGAAAGATATCTGGCTTGAATACACGGGGGAGTAGTGCTTGAGCGCTCGGCCTAGACGGAAAACATGTCCAAATCAGTTGTCTATTTCAAGCCCAAAAAGAGGTGGAGATTTTGGTCATGTAACAGTCTTGTGGTGCTGAAAGTATGGATTAACGAACAGAGAACACACGCTCAGCAAGGTATCTTGGACAATGAGACACACACAGAGAGATCATTACGCCAGTAAGGCCAACGACTAGGGACAATGTCAAGCAGAAATCCTGGCGGAACACTACCAGAACAATCTGAACGAGTGGAATGGACTGGTCATATCAACAAAGCAGAATCTGGTGTGGACCAGACGAAATGTATGCATTGTTACGATGGCACCCGGCTAGCAATACCGTACCATCCATACTTGCATTGAGCACGATCGCCTCAGATAGGAGCACAATATCTAGCACGAAACAGCATCCGACACTGGTGGCGACTAGATATGTACAAGCCCTTCGGCCTCTTGACGCCACTAACTTCTCCGACAGATTGTTCAAGGTCAAAGGTATGTGGTACAAAGAAGCGCAAGAACTGATTCTGTTCTTTGTAGCAGGGAAATAGCATTTGCTCTTGTCTCGTAGATCAATGTCAAGCTGAAGCCGCATCTCGGGACCAACAAACACAAAGCAAACAAGAGGCATGAATATCTTGTATAGCAAACATATGTCGCAAGCATGTTGCTTCATTATCGGCCTGCGGATGTACACGCAGCCATACCGGCCATACATTGCGATGTCGTTGTCGTGCAAGGCTGAGGTAGCCCCTTTAACCGGAGATACAATGATCCGGCTGAGCTCGGTATACCTTCCTTTGGAGAGTCATCCACGGGTGAAGACGCCGATAAGCGATAGCGGTGGTGGGGCTAAAGATTCTCGTCTGGTGTTTTGACAGAAAATTCTCACCAACCATTGACAAGGAGAGAATTGCGGGTAATCAACCACCATGCCCTCCGTCGTCGTCTGGTCGCCAGTACTGCTCCAGAAAAAAGCCCCAGTGCAGCTTCAAGAACTTGTCCTCCTCTAATCTTTTCAACATGATGTATCTACGGCTACCCGAGACCACATACACCAGCGCATCAAAGCATCTTTCCACGAAAAGCCTCTGCGCTTCCTCTTAGAGCCGCGTCCCCTGCGATCCGAAGCGCACCGAGTCTCGAGTCCCCAGACTAACGGGACAGTGTTGCCGCGATTACTGTTTGCCATCAGTCCTACGATTTGTTTTCCGACTTGACATGCTATAAGTACGTTGCGTGTCTCCTACCCTCTCATTACTCCTCGCCTGTGGGATGATTCCACTTTGTTTTTTTTAGATGTTAGACTACTGAACATTCTTGTTGAGCAACCAATTCGGACTGATCGGGCATATACGGCGCACGTGGATATCGAGACGTTGAGTCACAAGGGCAGAACTAACTGTTTGATAGTCGCCGTTAGATCAATTGAACATGTGTGGCATTCTTGCTTTAATCCTCGCCAATTCGGCATCGACATCTGCAGCTATCGACTTACACGAAGCCCTGTACCTCCTTCAACACCGTGGTCAAGATGCTTGCGGCATCGCTACCTGCGCATCGGGTGGAAGAATATATCAGTGCAAGGGAAACGGCATGGCGGCAAAAGTCTTCCATGACGGTTCAAGAGTTATTGATCTCCCCGGCTTCATGGGCCTAGGTCACCTGAGATACCCTACGGCTGGAAGCAGCGCAAACGCAGAAGCTCAACCATTCTACGTCAACAGCCCGTACGGCCTCTGCCTGGCACACAACGGCAACCTTATCAATGCCCCCGAACTGAAAAGACACCTCGACAGGGAGGCTCATAGACACATCAACACTGACAGCGACAGCGAGCTGATGTTGAACATCTTCGCTAACGAACTTAACGAGACGGGAAAGGCACGGGTGAATGACGACGATGTTTTTGCAGCATTGAGCAGGATGTATGACAAATGCCAAGGAGGGTGGGCGTGTACGGCCATGATCGCAGGCTATGGATTGATTGGCTTCCGTGATTCTTATGGGATTCGACCATTGGTTCTCGGATCGAGAGATTCAGTGGATGGTCATGGAAAAGACTACATGATGGCTTCCGAGTCGGTTGCTCTAGCTCAACTGGGATTTGATGTTATCCGGGATGTCCTGCCTGGCGAGGCCGTCATCCTCCAGAAGGGCCACGCGCCTCACTTTCGACAAGTACAGGAGAGAAAATCATATGCTCCAGACATATTTGAATATGTGTACTTTGCACGACCGGATTCGGTCATGGACGGTATCAGTGTACACCGCAGTCGACAACACATGGGATCCCGACTCGCCGAGGAGGTCAAAAGGGTGCTTAGTCCTCAGGATCTGGCCGACATTGACGTGGTCATCCCCATTCCCGAGACATCAGTCACGTCCGCATCTGTGGTGGCCAAAGTGTTGGACAAGGAATACTGTCAAGGATTTGTCAAGAACAGATACGTTTTCCGCACCTTCATCATGCCCGAGCAGAAAGCAAGGCAAAAAGGAGTGAGGCGCAAGTTAAACGCGATGGCCATGGAGTTCAAGGACCGCAATGTTCTTCTAGTGGACGACAGTATTGTGCGAGGTACAACAAGTCGAGAAATTGTAACCATGGCACGAGAAGCAGGCGCCAAAACGGTCCACTTTGCCAGTTGTGCACCACCCATCACGCACGCCCACATCTACGGGATCGATTTGGCATCACCATTCGAGTTGGTAGCACACAACCATCACGGGGCCGAGGCAATTGCCAAGCACATTGGCGCAGACAGTGTCATTTTCCAAACGTTGGACGACCTGAAAGCTGCCTGCGTGGACGCAGCGAGAGAAGCTCACAGTCGCGATGCACCTACTGATTTCGAGGTGGGCGTCTTTTGTGGCTCCTACATTACACCCGTTAACCAAAGTTATTTTGATCATCTGGAGAGAGTCCGTGGACAAACTCGGCGCCTTAAAGTTATGGATGAAGCGCGACGGGCTGTTGCACAAGGCGTGGCAGGAGAGGATCAAATAAATATGGCCGCCAATGGAGCTGTTGTCACAGATCGAGGCAAGGTGGTGCCGGCAACAAACGGCGAGGCGCGGAAATCGTCCATTCAAGTCAATGGAACTGGTGCTTTCAGTGCAGAAGAAAAGGCACCAGCGGCATCACAGGAGGACGAAAGTCCAAGTGTTCGGGATCGGATGGATATCAGTCTGCACAATCTGGGGGATTTCCCTGGCTGAAGTTTTGAATAGTCGACATTGCAAATAGGCTCCTGGCGTTGGGAGTCTCCTGGGCCTATTGCATGACGGAACTGCATGAAGGAGGTCCCTCTGATTGATGATGTTCTCTGTATAATGTACCAGTGACCCAGACAGAGCTAGCAATATGACAGGATTGCGGCCAATACAAAAGATAGTGATGCTCTTTGTCTAACCATCCCGTCGCCGACCCAGCGCCATGGGTAGAAGATCATTGCCATGCAGATGCCAGCGCTTCCAAATCGTTCGACAGCCGCTGCCATTGCTGGTGGTACGAATGACCATTGTTCTTGCTCTTGTTTGTCCCGTCTTGTCCCTTCCTCGCAACACATATTTGAGCTCTGTTTGCTTGTTCTGGCCGTGTGAACTTCAAGAACTTACTCTTCCATCTCGAGCCGGCTCAGCAGACACCCAACCTCTGCAATTTTGGATCCTGGGCCTGATAACCTCCTACGGCTGCTGCTGTATCTCCTGTATTGCCAACATGCATCTCGTGCTTGCCCTGATTGCAAGCTTCTGCAGAGGCATCATGGCTCTGCCCGCTCTTGATACCTTTGCTGTCAGCCGAGACGTCGACTCGAGTCAAGTGTGTCCCGAGATCCTACCACCACTTCCTGGCTTTGACTATCCTCACCTGATGATCCCGATCTCATCAAGCCATCCCGATATCGCGTACCCAAATACACTCACACCAAACATCACCGCTAACGATGTGTCTGTCATCTTCAATTTTGATGTCCCAGAAGAGCGTGCAGGACAAATGTGCACATGGCAATTTCTCTTCCCTCAGCAGAATCAACTTAGCACATCATACTTCAAATTGATCGGCTTTGGTACATTCCATTTCTCTCTTTCAGCACTCGGAAACGGGGCGATTGCAGATACTACCACGTTCAACAACCAACCGCTTCAAGCAAATCCACACGGCTTTCCATGTTCAGTGAGCATGCGGCCGGGCAATGCTTACACGGTCGGCTCGTCGCTTTGTGTACCAGGCTTAATTAGCCTGACCATGAGCAGCACTGATAGTCGTCTGGAGTGGTTTGAAGATTACAATCCATGTCCGATAGGTCTGTACATGACTTATTCTCCAGCCTAGCAACGGCGTTCAACGACAGGAGTCAGCGGTCAGCAACATGTCTTTGCGATGGTTGGAGCAGGCACAGAAGGACTGGAGAGAACGAGTTGTTGAGATTATCGGGAGTGAAACGAATTCGGATAGATGCGGGTACCGAGTATGAGCTTGTTGATTAAGCGAGAGCAGTACCAGCCACTCTGCATGAACTACTACGCGGCGTTGTTGTTGATGACTTGTCAAGCGCAGAGCAGAGAAGTGTCGAGAGGGAGAGGAGGATGAGGAGGCTGGGATTATTTATGGAGTAGTACTGTACTTAGCCTGGACGATTGTTACTGGACTTGGTGGGGGTTTCGGACTGAGGGTCACCAGATTGCCAAAAGTTCGCAGGCTGGGGATGACATGGGAAGAAGCCATTCAATCAATAGTCGTATTTACTCGTACTCCGTTTCGCAGTCAATTCTACTCCTTACAATGAATCTCATCGTCTGTTTTTCTTTTGTGCCTTCTTGTGTCTTGGTTTCCGCATGTCCTTTACTCACGCCCATCGGCCAGTGTTGCGCGTCGCTCAGTGAACAGTCCGAGTCGATGGAAGCGACACTGCAAAGGCGCATTCCTGGACGACGGCGGCCTTGTCTGCGCTCGACAATTACTTGAAATAGGGAAGACAAGAGGGAATCCAAAGCGCAAATAACACTTCTACTACAAGTTGAGAAGCACGAAACCCGGGGAATTGAATACAGCACTCTCAGATCTACGTATCATATCATGACCTAGCGCACGATCTTCATCACCCATCTTCTCGCACAGACCACCATCATCCTACAACTGTACGAAGGCCTACCCCAGACATGTCGCGTCCTCCTCCAAATGTACGGTCCTCGGTCGCCAGCGGCCTCGCGCCACCGGTCCCTCCGCCAGGGTATCCTACCAGCGCACATGGATCTGCCGTGTTCGCACATCCTCCGCCGCCGCCTCTGAGCGTCGCACCCACCAGCCGACCACAATCGCGGCTCGAACCTCCTCCGCTCTCGTCGACCCTAGGCCCTATGCCGGGCACGCTCGAGCGACCTCTCCAGGGCCCGCGCAAACGACTCATCGTGACATGCGACGGCACGTGGCTGGACGCGGACAATGGGATTCTGCGCAACGGCACGAAGCAGCCGCCCTCGAACGTGAGCCGGATCGGCTGGGCGATCAAAGACACGTCGCGCGACGGCATCCCCCAAATCGTCAACTACCAGGCCGGCGTGGGCACGAGCGGGGGGGCAGCGGCGCGCGCGGTCGGCGGCGCCACGGGCATGGGCCTGAAAGAAAACATGCGCGAAGCCTACACCTACATCGCCATCAACTGGAAACCGGGCGACGAGATCTTTTTGATCGGCTTCTCCCGGGGCGCTTTCACGGCCCGAAGCGTCGGCGGCATGATAGGCGACATGGGCCTGCTCACGCGCGCGGGGCTGCCGTATTTCAACGAGATCTTTGAGGACTGGGAACACCGTGTGGACGAGCGGTATGTCTCAAAGTTTCCGGACACGCCGTTTCCCGACAAAGGACCGTTCGATAAGGGGTACGTCCATGAGCTGGTCCGGCGAGGACTCACGACCGTGAATGTCCCCATCAAGGCTATCTGCTGCTGGGACACGGTGGGTAGCTTGGGTATCCCGCGCGTCGGGTGGCTTGAGTCGCTTGGTCTGCAGGCAAGGGGAATGCACACGTACGAGTTCTACGACACGAGGCTGAACCCGTGCGTGGAGAACGCGTTCCAGGCCCTCGCCCTCGATGAGCGCAGGGGACCATTTGCGCCCGCCGTGTGGGAGAAGCGGGACAACGATCGCACAAACCTCGTGCAATGCTGGTTCAGCGGGGTGCATAGCAATGTCGGCGGAGGGTACGATGACCAGGAAATCGCCAACATCACGCTCGCGTGGATGATGAGCAAGTTGGAGCCGTTTCTGGACTTTCGACCAAACTTCCTCATGACGCAGTGGGATGAGAACAGGGCGTATTATAAGAGCACAGGGCAGAAGACGAGATGGTGGGGTTTTGGGGAGATTTATAATAGCCTCAAAGGCCTGTACTCGTTTACGGGCGCAAGGACGAGGACGCCGGGGGCGTATTATCGTGTCGATCCGGATGGGAGGACGACGGGCAAGAGGTTGAAGAATACGAACGAGTATATTCATGCGAGTGTGAGGGCGAGGTTGGGTCTGCAGGGACCAGGCGTCCAGGATAGAGGCGTTTATGATCCCCCTGCTTTGCGCGATTGGACTTTTGATACAGAGCACACACCGAGTAATGGAGGCGACGGGCTGATGGTTGTGTGGACGGACAGAGGTGGTAGGGGAGGTAAGAAAGGTGGGCAGGATCAGATCCCCGAGGCAAGGTTGACCGAGACAGAGATGGTCTTGCTTAGGCAGAGTCCGAGGGTGTATGATTATGTTACAGATTTGAGACCGCCGAACGTCAAGCATGAGAAGAGACGGTCGAGAAGGCAGGACGCACAACAGGCTAATGGCGGTGGTGGTGGGATGTCGCCTCCCCTGGGAGCTGTCCCGCCGAGGAGAAGCAATAGGATGAGTGCGCCGCCAGAAGGGTATCCGCCTATGGACACTGATGATGAGAGGAGAAGACGGAAACAGAGAGAGAGTAGAGACCCGGATCGACAGCGGCGAAGGAAGAGTCGACGATATGATGACTGAGAGTGGACGAGCATGCAGGCCGACGAAAGGTCTATCTCAAGATTTCAAGAGAAAGTCATTTCCATGTACGAGACGACTACGGAGTACACTTCGACCAAGTAAATCAATGACGAATGGCCAAATATGCCATCTTGTCAGTCGATATATCTCCCGTGGGACCGCGTTCAGGAGGTGGGTTTGGGACGTTGGTTCATGTTATCGTGCGAAGAGAGTCAACACACGGATCCCTATCACCGACATGAGGTCGGCTTTACTGCATCTGCGCAGCTTTGACATCGATACAGACGACCGAAATTGATTTGTTTTACATCACACGGCGTATACAGCTACCACTCATGTACGGAATAGTGGAGGACATCATATACGGAATACCGTTGAGAGTGGAGAATCTTCACGCCCTTGTTTCCATATATCTACCTCACACCTACCAATATCCAATTTTGGACGTACGATCAACTCTTGCAAGATCAGTATCTTCCCAACTCACTCATCCATCGACGGGGCAATAATAACCTGCAATCCCGGCCCGCTCATCTTTGAACACACATCAAACGCCTCAGCGAATTTCTCCAGAGGAAACTTGCCCACCGTCTTGATGCCATTCTCCTCACCGAGCTTCAAATACCCCGCCTCGGCCAACTTGATCATGGCTCGAACATCCTCGGGTTCATACATCCACTTGGCCTTGAACGTGATGTCGTTTAACGTCATGGCCATGGCGGGTAAAGGCAACTCGAAGTGCGCGCCCATGTAACTGACCCTCCCACCACGACGGAGGGCCTGTATGCAGCTCTTGTAATGCGGACTCCCAATAGCCTTGCCGGGCGAAATGTCAAAAAACACATCGGCCATATCTGTGCCGTCCTTCGTGAGAGATCTAATGTCTGCTTCGACGTCACCTGTGTTCTGGACGATGGTAAGGCGACCTTCGCTGTACGCGGGCCAGGACTTGAACACGTTCAACGTGTCGAGGTTGCGGCCGATAGCCACCACTCTTGCACCCATGGACAGCGCCGCCACGACGGCGGCGCTGCCGTACATGCCCGCCGCGGGCGTGACGAGGACTTTCTCGCCTGCGCGGAGGTCGACACTGCGAAGGCCCCCGAACGGCACGGAGATGGTGAACAGGTACATGAGATGGTCGATCGTGTAGCCTAGCTCGGTGCACAGCCGGGTTTCGTCGAGTGGGAAGCAGTTCTCAAGAGGGACTTTGGAGTATTCGGCGTAGGTGCCGTTACGCCAGGGCCCGGACATGAGGGCGGTGCTGCCCTTGGTGAAGCCCGACGAGAGCCCGGAGAGGATGAGGGCATTGGGGTCGTCACGCGCCCGGATGAAGCAGTCGAAGAAGACGAGCGTGCCGGGTGTGAGCTGCGTGGCGTCTTCGTGGACGGCGGCGATGCGGCCTATGGAGCCTGAGCCGGGTACGAAGGGCGTTGGGTAGGGGTAGGGTTTCTTGCCGCTGTAGACCTTGTTGTTGTATGTTAGGACCCCGGAGGCGAGGATGCGAACGATGGCGCTGCCGGGGCCCGGTTGCGGTGTTTCGTTTGAGACCACGGTGATGTCGTATGGGTCGCGGGTTGAGTTGAGTAGGAGTGCTCGGTGGGTGGGCGGGAGGGTGGTGCTTCTACTGGGGATTGAGATTGACGATGCCATGCTGACGGTACGGTTGTTCAATGGAGAGCTTCTTGTGTAGTCCGACGAGTACCTGTGATAGGAGTAGTTCAGTCAGGCTTCGGTGGGTTTATTCGATTGAGAGGAGTACAACGATCTGGAAAGTCAGAAGATGAGTTCCTTGAGAAGTCCATGGCTTTTATGTATCCCTGATGTCTCTCCTGAATGGTGTATCGACAACAAAACCGCATCACACGGGGTTAAGGAACCGGAGTTTGCGATCTCTGAAGAGTACTGTAGAAGCCATCAACAAGATATTGTCATTCCATCCATCAGAGAAGGCAAAAGTCCAGAGGTATTTTGTACAAAGACCACCGAATTTTAGGGCCGAGTCCGCAACGTGACGGAGTCAGCCGAGAAAGGAAGCCAGGCTAAACCATTTCGGGTCGACACGGACTTCAATACTCTCGCATCGTTTCATTCATCTACGTCTGCGACATCCACCTTTTGCGGAATCGCGCCTCCGAGAAATAATTATTCCCCCGTCCTGGATGATGACTGTCATATCAGGTTGATTATGGAGATAGACACAGACGATTCAGTTTCAGATCACCGCCACGCTGAGCAAAGGAGTCGTCAAATCTCGAACCTCCGCTCCTGCTTCAACTGCAACCGCAAAAAGATTCGATGTGATAAGAAACTCCCATGTACGGCATGTACTAGGTCAGATAAGCAATGCTCCTACCCACCTTCCGGTCCCAGGAGCAGGAGGACCAAGATGACCATGATGGAGGAGATGGCATCACGAGTTTCCAGCCTCGAGAAGTCGCTTGTGAACTCGAGGAATGAAACCTCGTCTGTGGCGACGTCGAGTGCACCTGCTTCACAGAGCACAGTACCCACACCTCACATGCAAACAGGTGATTCTGGAGAAAGAACGGGAGACGATGTACTTGTCCAGAAGGGGTCATCGAGTCAATATTTCAACGAGATTCTCTTGTCAAGGGTTCTAGAAGAGGTGAGTCCCTAAATCGATTATCCTTTCTGTTACGGCTCTCAATTGTACCACTTCTTTCACCAGCTTCAACATACTTAGGCAAACTATAGGAACAGCACATTGGTTCTGCCTTGACAGACCAGGCTACAGCAAAAAGCTCTCGGACTGACCATCCATCAGTTTCTCCCTTCAGTGCCCTCGGTATAGTTTCATCCCCCTTCTTCGCACAAACGCCAACTGTCTTCCATCCATCCAAAACAGTGGCTATGAAATTATGGAATGTCTACATCAACAACGTAGATTGCCATTCTTGCCAAAAGCTGCTGCATATTCCCACCGATGAGGCCAAGGTCTTTTCGGCGATCGACAAACCGAACGAAGCACCTTTAGAAAATCATGCTCTCTGCTTCGCCATATACTACTGTGCGTTGGTAGCGCTCGATGACACAGAAGCCTATCCGATTTTAGGTGGAGAACGGTCTCCACATCTCCTCAATTTCAAAGTCGGTTTAGAACAGTCTCTCGCGCAAGCCGACTATCTCGATCGACCGACTGTGACCTCACTTCGTGCATTGGCGATTTATCTGGTACGCATACTGGTCTTGTGACAACATTCCATGATCATGCACTAACGCACATCAAGGCAGCACTTCGCGTCAACAATCGAGGCAGGGGCATCTGGGTGCTTAACGGCCTTGCCATCCGTCTGGCTCAATCAATAGGCATACATCGCGATGGTGCTTTATTAGGTCTGTCACCATTCCAGTCCGAAATCCGGCGACGTTTATGGTGGCATCTACTCAGTCGAGACGGTCGTGCAGGCGAAGACCATGGTCTCCAAGGCACCGAAAACCTCTTGCTTTCGTGTGACGTCCAATTACCTCTCAATGTCGACGACACTGACCTTCATCCGGATATGCAAGAGCTCCCACCAGAAAGAAAAGGCTGGACAGGCATGACGTTCGATCTGATCAATATTGAATTGGTCAAGACTGCGCAAAGACTGTCTTCACTCGCCGCATCATCGTATTCATCTCCAGAATCGGTACCCAGCGAGGACGTGCGCAAAAGCGTCATCAATCAAAGCAGAGAACGTATTCAAGAGCGCTTGAAAGACTGCAATCCTGTCATTCCACAGCAGCGCATGACTGTTGTTTGCGCCTCGTGGCTCCTACGGAAGGTCGACTTCGTCACGCGCCAACAATGGAGCTTGTTACAGCATAATTCAAGCCCGCGAAGTGAAGATTTTGCAACCGAAGAGAACCTTCAAGAAGCCCTCGAGCTCCTACAGCCGAGACTTGATATAGGAGATGAGCTGCTAAAGCCGTACGCGTGGGCGGCGAAAGCGTATCCGCAGTACAATGTCACACTGTATGTGTTGTGGCATCTGTGTATCAAGCCTGATGGGCCGAGTACAGATAGAGCATGGCATGCAGTTGACACTCTGTTCTCGACGGAGTTGTGGCACGAGACCACATCCGGGTATGGACCGAAATCTGCGGTGCTGGAAGCTCTCAAGTTGAAAGCGTTGTCTGTGAGAAGTAGAACTCGACGTCGGGATTACTCGAATACTCCGCAAAACAACTCCAGCGTCGATCCGTCTATGGACTCTGCCGGAGATTACACATCTGTGCCTCCCCATGAGGGCCCGATAGACGGCTTATTCGCAAGTACCGAGAATTTCAATGATATGGGATTTGATATCGGTAGTGATGACTGGCCGAACTGGACTACGTTGGCTCAGGGGTATCAGTACGAAGGACAAGGAACGTTTTCTAGTTCTTATGGATGAAACGCCGGATATAAAGGATGATATCGTTATCTAATTCGAACTTTCGAAGGGTCATCTTCTTCTACTCAGCCTGGCTAAGAAGGTGGCCGGAAATACTTGCACACCCTTTTGTGGCGGCAAAGTGAAGTCGGGATCCTCTGCGAGAATTAAGGCCGCGCCCGAAGAACCCACAAATATACTACTACCATACAAGCAAGCCCGATCACCAACACCACCACCATCCAGCAGCAACATTATTCCATCCGAGTACCATCAACAAAACAATTACAGTGTCCTCCGACCTCGGGTCTATATCTCGGTGTTCACATTGGAGGCGAAAAGCAAATTACATTGTCCCGAAGGTATAAAAGAAGAGATACCGGGACAGCAGTAGCCATGTTCTACTCCGGTATACTTGGTCGTCTCTACTCATCACGGGCACATTTTCTCGAGGAATCAATCTCAATATGGCCACCTCAAAGTTGGAAAGGGGCCCTACGGAGGTACAAGATTCGACGTCCTTCAACCAGCAGAAGAATGTCGCAACTGACACAGCCTCGTCCCCTCAAACTCCCCCGGAGACGCATCAAACAGACATCGAAAAGACTGGAGATGCTAAATCGCCAGTACGCGAGTCACCCGATGGTGGATTGACAGCATGGCTTGTCGTCCTCGGTGCATGGTGTACTTCATTCTGCAGTTTCGGGTGGTTGAATAGTACGTTATCACCTATACATCCGCGGTCTATGATCGCTCAGACGCAGCTGCGTGGAGGTATCGTGCTGAGACTGACTAAAACGACTACTTAGGCATTGGTGTCTTTCAGGAATACTACCAAAATGTCTTGTTGGAAGGGTACTCTCCGAGTGCCATTTCTTGGATCCCGTCATTACAGATCTTTTTCATGATGGGCATGGTACGTAGCTCTCTCTCTCTCTCTCTCTCTCTCTCTCTCTCTCTCTCTCTCTCTCTCTGCGGTCCTAGCGTCGCCAGTAATCACAGCTTTGGGCTTCCTCCGTCGTTTGTCGCACGACGTATCTGGACTCATGGCTAAGTGAACTCCAGGGTCCCATCGTCGGCATGATCTACGACCACTACGGCCCACGCTGGCTTCTTTTGGGAGGAAGTTTCCTCCACATCTTCGGAATCATGATGGCTTCTTTGGGCACCGAGTATTACCAGATCATGCTGGCCCAGGGTGTATGTTCTGCCATTGGCGTTTCTGCAGTCTTTCAGCCTGGTATGTTTGTCTGCACGCACACCACGCTCTGATCAACATTCGCCAGTACATATTCTCAATGTCGAAAAGAATTGCAAAGGCTAATGTTGAATACTTTTACGACTGCAGCATTCACATCCACCCAAGGCTGGTTCACCGCCAACCGTGGCGCCGCACTCGGCATCATCTTCACAGGCTCGAGCGCCGGCGGCGTCGTGTTCCCGATCATGGTCTCGCATCTTATCCGCGAAGCCAGCTTTGGATGGGCCATGCGCGTCTCCGCTTTCCTCATGCTCTTCTTGCTGGTGATAGCCAACCTCACCATCCGTCCCTTTCACCCTCCCCACCCACACAAAGTGAGCGCCACGCAGCTCCGCAAGCCCTTCACGGAACTAGACTTCGTCCTGGTTACGGCCGGCGCGTTCTGTTTCAGCTACGGCTTCTTCGTCCCCGTCAACTACTTGCCCGTCCAGGCTCTCGAGGCCGGCGTGGGCCAAAACCTCACGCAATATCTCCTACCCATTCTCAACGCGGCGTCATTGTTCGGGAGACTGTCCGCGGGGTTCGCGAGCGACAGGTTCGGACCTTACAATGTGTTTGTGGCCGTGTGTTATCTCTCGGGCATCTGGGTTTTGGGTCTGTGGCTGCCGGACTCGAGCACGGCGGGCATCGTGGCGTTTGCGGTGCTTTTTGGGCTCACGTCAGCGGCGTACGTGTCGTTGCTCGCGCATCTGGTCATGGCGATTTCGCCTATGAATTTCGCGGACATAGGGTGGCGGGTTGGTGTTGTGTTGCTCGTTTCGGCCATCGGCGGGCTCACGACGAATCCAATCAATGGGGCCATCCTGACCGGCGGCGGTGGATGGACGGGGCTCAAGGTCTTCTCGGGCGTGTTTTGTCTCGCGGGGACTACGTTCGTGCTTGCCGTGAGGATTCGAAGAGCTGGGTGGAAATTGTTTGTCAAGGTTTAGATCTAGGAAAGGACTGGAGAGATGGAATTCGGGCTATGGTGGCTCGAGACGGCGTACTCTGTGTTCGACATCTTACATATTGTAATATAGAGATACTCCTTCCTAGTATCTATGTACTCCTCTCAACTGTAAATAGCAGGGTTCATGCAAAGAACCCGTGCCGAAGACGAATACAATCACCTTCCTAGTGGTCTGAGCTCGGTCATCACCTGGGGCGTCTTTTCCTCTTCCGTGGCTGCTCCTGCTTATTCAATTGAGGCACCCCTGCTCGGTCATATTTATGGGGCACTTTGACCAAGGTTCCCGAGTTGCTGTGAACCCTGTTCGACTGGTCACAGTCATCCACAATACCCTGTGGACGACAGATGCGACACGCTCCACCCCAAAGGGCTGCAACATTCGTCGCTGTGTATTTCGCGTAACCAAGGAATCATCAAGCCTGGTAGCACCGACGTGGTTTCCTCATGACAAAGGACACTGTGCTCAGGATTAGGAGTGATCACATTCCACTTCGGCCAGTGCGCGACTCCCTAAAAGCCATGTTATAGATCTTGCTAGGACACAAGCAGAAACGCTTGTCGCATCTCCACTTTGGCGTATCCAACTTGCCTATAGCATTGCCAGTGGAACAATTTATCCCAGGTCGCTCTTCTGCTTTTGAGTGAGACACGACTACCTCATTCCGTCAATGGCTCAGTTTGAGAAGTTGTAAGCAGCTGGTGGGGATCCGCCGCAAGTGAAGCAGCCAGATTCTGTGCTCGGCGTCGGCCTGCAACCCAACCCATAAATTCGGAATAAGTCTGTGGCAAGACACTGACTTCGGACGGAGTGTAGAAGGTGTAGAAAAAGGTTCCTGTTGATTTCCGTTCCTTGTCTTGATGTTCAACTGGGCGTACGTGCGTGCGAACCATGACCTGAATGCGTGTCCCACCGCTGGGGTCTGGTTCAGTGTATGACACGCCTGCCGCAACGTAAAGAACCGATCCAACTGGCACGGGTTCTTCAAATGTGCTGGGATCGAGATTGATGAATCTCGGTCGAGTATGTGAAAATGCAGCGGCACAAGTGAATGCCAATTCGAAGGTGGTTTTGAGGAGGAAACCACCGAAGATCATGAAGTCTGGAAGACCCATCAGCCAACGTCTGGGCTTGAATTCAGATTGATGGAAAGAGCGGGAACTTACTGTGCCTATTGCGCATCTGAGGTTGCATGATTTGAGTACTGTGTATTTGTGTCTTGGACATTGCGAGGACATTTTGAGGCTGATTCTTGGGATTTTGAGTGTCTGCGTAGGCAAGGGAGTCGGTCCACATTCTGTGGATGAGGGAAGATTCTTCGGCGTCGGGAGCTTTGGCAAGGATGTGCGAGGATTTCATGGCCTTTTTCCTCTTGTAGTTCTCTTCACCCTTGGAGAAGAGGGCCTTCTCAGCAGGGGTGGTGACTTCCAACGGAGCAATGTTGACGGGTTTCCGGGTGTTGGGATCCAGCGCCACCATAGTGAAAGCACATGTCATGAAGACATCCTCTGGAGCAACGTGCTGGCCATCTTCTGGTGCTTTGGCGATCTGAAGAGTCACCTCCATGCTGCTCCTGCCAGTCGCGAAAGATACCTGACCGCTTAACTGCAAGTCGCATATCTCACGGATTGGATTCTTGATGGTAATCCGATCCACAGCAGCTGTCACGGTGGTAACACCTTCGCCGGTATGTTTGTACGCCACCACCCCGGCCAAAGCGTCGAGATCCATCAGTAGTGTACCGGTGCGTATCTGCCCCGTATAATTTGCATATGTGTCAAGCATCCATGGATCTTTCTACAAGGACAACAGAGCATCGGTAAGTGAGGAAATGAAGTATATCATTGGGGAGCACTGACGGACAACGGGAGCACCACGCTGACATAGCTATCGGACATCCGTTTGGGTGTCAGGTCTGGCTTCAGACTTTCCACGGGTGTAGACACTGGGTTCTTTTCTGCCTCTCTTCTTTCTCGCAACGCCTCGATCCACGGCTTGCGCACACGCATTTCTGTAAGCGCCTTGAACACCCCATCGGTGCAACGAGTGGTAGTCGAGTGAAAAGGACGGAGAGGGATCTTTCTAGGAGCAGCCAGAGCATAAGTACACGCTCGTGTCAGGGATTGGGCCCTAGGCAGGTGAAGAAGTCGATGCGACGCCATTGCGATTTGGAGTCGAGCTGTTGGTAGGTAGTGCATGGATTACTGCTGTAGCATTTCTGCGGGAGATGATGCCGGGTCAAGACAGTATATCCAGTACTGCCAGTGACTCACTGTCTCAACAAAACATGAGCTCTTTCTCTCTCCCTTTCGTAAGGACCCGATTGACGACAATAATATATGCCAGTATCGAACAATTATCGTCGAGACCCGCAAACGATGGCGGGACAACAACGAAGATACGGGAAAATATCGGGTGCTGGAGAAAAGTAAATTGGGTCCGGAAAATTGTTAGTCAGAAGCCGGACGGGATGGACACCTTCATTCCCTTTCCATCTCACCTCCTCACAACGGTGCTACGAAGAGGCCATGTCCGAATACAATGATGCAGGAGTTGAATCTCGGTGGGAGTATCTTCATACACCGCCGCTCAAATGTTCACCTACACACTAGGACGACAGTCCATATCTCAGGCGAGTGGCAGGATACTTCCCAGTCATCTTCTCCTTCACGAAATGCCGTGCTTTCATGGTGCCCGCGATCCAAACGTCTTCTTTGCCTTTTCCGGATCTGCTTTGCTCTTAGATTGAACTTGACTCTTATCACATCTAGCCGGAAAGATTTCATCAGATTCCTTGCAGACTGGGTTGCTGGGGCTGAGGTAAGTCGGTCAAGGAGATTACCGGATCATTCCTTGAGCCTAACCAACATAGCTGTGGAAGCAGCTTCGCTACGATGCTTCCCCTGTGCGATATGGCAATGAACAAAACGAGGGGTCTACCAGGGTGCTGACCTTCCAGCTCGAGCTGAAGGTAGACTCATTTGACTATCTTCATAAGTGTTACTGAGGTGTATGCAGTCCTTCAATGACGATGGCCAATCTGCTACCTGTCCGGAAACGATTTCAGCTGTATCTATCCAGGAATTCGAGCTGGCATTCCACTTTACCCATCAGGACAGTGTGGATGTTTCTTCGCCAAGTTCAGTACCAACCTTCGAAACCAGCTCTGACTCCCTGTCTAGGCGGCACTCTATGGTTCCTCAGGACGTCGAAGCAAGAATTCTGTCTTCCGATGAATCAGACCCTGAAAAGATCCGTCAAATGTCTCAACGTGATCGTCAACCTGCTGTTTCCGAGCTTGTTACAACCTTTGACAAGGTCCGCCTAAAGGAGAAGTCGCCATCCACATCTTTATTGGATGGACAGGCTTTCCTTATGTTGCTCGATATGGGACTCCGTAGCAGCATCACTTCGCGGCCCGTCAGACCTCCTGCAGGGTTTAGGTGTGTTACTGAGCTGGAACCAACTCCATTAGCCGCCATGTCTCCATCCTGCTTTGCTCCGAACTATGCTCAAATGTTTGACGAGCAGTGTCGCTACATTCCAGCTATCACCAGGTGGCTCGGTGCCTTCACTGTTCAGACAAAGGTTGCTGATGATGGCGCGGTCGGCGCCCAACTACACAAGAGGCTTTGGCTGACCCTTGCTCATGGACTTCGGGACACCAACGGTGAGCGTCCTCTACAATCGCTGTGGTCCTCACAGGCATGCAACGACTTTGTACAAGACTCAGGCGGTCTAGATGCGAAAGATTGCGGGTTGATGTTGCAAGACGATGCATCATGTAGCAGCAATCTAGAATACCTCCTGGACACAGATTTCGGCTATGAGGACAATACAGATGGGGACATCTTCAATGTTGAGGCGACAGTCAACCAACAGGCTAATTATTATGCAAAACACAACCCTGAAGTCACATCAAGGGGTGTCAACGACCAAGAACGTGCAGCAGTATCGGAATCCTTCGAGACCTGGAGGTACAAGTACATGCCTGTTGATTTTCACGAACCCCCTGGCCAAACCGATCACTCAGACCGCCTACCCCACCCACGTAGGCATAGTGCAGGTAACTCATCGCAGATGAGTGATGCTTCGATGCTTACAGCTTCCCATGAACCTATGACAGACAATTTCGTGGCCCAAGAGTCAGACTTTATTGGTGGGTCTGATTGGCTTACTCAGAATGTCATCCGCACGCATCCGCTGATGCAGCATGAGCAGGACCCGTATTTGGACGAGGCGATTGACTGTCATGGAAGAGGGTATGGGATAAACGAGGCAGACCACCACGGTTGGTCAAAAGGCGAATCCCGTGGCTTAACATTCGGCAACAAGGAAGAGTGTCTTCGTCCATATACATGCTGCCAACAAACCCACCTCAACTCTCAAACATCTCTACCTCAAGGATATCGCGACTCTCAATACACATTGAACGAGACCATTGTCACCCAAGCATCGGCAGAATCCATGTCTGGTGATCTGAAGCAGGGCCCATCAAATACTTCGCTGGCTGACGCACTTGGAGACGACCATCTTTTGTGGCACATGTGGAAGAGAAGGGCCAGTGTTGCTCCACGAGGAGAGGAGGACGTCCTCGAGATGAAGATGATGTACCAGTCAGACCCAGACATGAAGCTCTTTGGCCATGGATGGAGCTTTGATCCGAGCTCTAACACTTCTGGCAACAATGATGATTTCATGTCACACGAAGCGGCCAATGGTCGTCGACGGCCACAAGGGCAGCACGATGTACCAATGACTTCAATATCAGACAAACGGTCATATTCCTCGGCCTCTGATTCATCCTCATCATCCTTGTCGTATGTTGGCCGGTCAAGTTCAGAGCCCAAGTCACAACGCCGAGGGAGCCTTATTAAGCGATTTTCCTGGGGAGGGAGACACCATACATCAGATACGAGCAGACTAGACATGACGAAGCTGAACGATCGGACAATGGAAGTTAAGAGAAGGAAGACGCTGAACGACTATGAGATTATGGACAAAGAAGCCTTGGACGATGCTTCGAACGACATGCTCATTTAAGGAGCTTACAATGAACAGAATGACATCGTTTTTGAAATGTATAGGGATGGTTCAACCCTTGAAGTCAGCGATTTTGGGTGGTGTTTAAAATTGAAAAGCATATATTGATGGTAGCGATGTCGGACGTTCAGTCATACATGTACCCGTTGTACATGGGGGAAACGTTACAGGGAAAGGCGTTGGGAGGACTTCATGTAAAGGTGATTGTTGAGGTGTGCATACAATTACTCTTGAAACACTAGGTACAAAAACTCATTGAGAAGAAGCAGGTTAGGACGAAATAGCAGTGTTAGATGGCAGCTTCAAAACGCCATGTCTCAATGCCAACGGAGCTGGAATGCGATTCACCTTTCGTCTAAATATGTTGGCCACGGATGCTTGCCTTATTGTACTGGAGGCCCGTGGCACCTAAACTGGGGTCCCAGGCTTGGGCTTCTTGCCCTCGGTCTAGGCTACCTTAGTGAGACCTCGAGGCTCCATTCAGCTGCTATTAATGCCCAACCTCACCAACCCTTCTCGCTACGTTAAACACGTTTATAGGCATGCTATGCCTAAACTTGCCTAGCTAGTCGTGCCTAGGGCAGTTTCGTCTAGGTACAGCTTTTGTGCAGTATAGCGCAGCTGCAGCAAACCAGCATCATCAACCATCAAATTTTCAAGCCACCGAGGTCACTGTGTCGCCAGCATTGACTTCATCAATGCTACATCACCACCATTACCAACTCCTGGTGCATCATCATCATCACGCTTTCCTCTTCTCTCCACGTTTCCCTCACTCGTACTCGTTAACTCGTTCGTTACCTGGCGACCCACGAACCACATCCACCTATGCTGCCTTATCCTTGCCTTGCCCGTGGCCTTTGACTGGTCTTGCCCCTCCTCTTGACATCTTTACCTTGTTTCCCAGAGCCCACACAGTATCCATCATATAGGCCTCTTGGGCGCAATTAGCCAACCTGGCGCCTCGTCAGTTGTCTAGTACCGAAGCACTGCAACAGGATTCTGCCTGGCATAAGTTCTGCAGCTGGACCCCCGGAACTGAACAGTACAGAACACGAGTCAAGCTGTCGGCCAAGTCGCGAGCTCCCCTCCTATACCTTGCCTCTGGCCTGGTCCTTCTATTACTGCTCCTCGTACAACTATTTTCGTCGCGCGACGCCCAACCTCCTCGCCCTCTAAGAAAGCCTGAGCTTCCCAGAAATACCCTCAGTCCCTTTGGCGAAAGCGTGTATAAGCAAGAGGCATATTACGAACAATTAGAACCGGGAACGCAGTGTAAACCCAAGTCGTTGTTCTCAGCTGAGCTGCCTGTTACACACGGCTTAACCAACATGGCTCTCGAGGCAGAGGCCAAGCGCATGATTGCCGATTTCGAGTATAGCACGGAAGATGTGAACAAAGGTGTCAGGGAGTTCATCCGGGAGATGCAGGAAGGTCTGGAGAAAGAGGGTACCTCGTTGAGCCAGATTCCAACATATGTCACATCAGTTCCCAATGGCACGGAGAAGGTAGGATGCGAAGTTCTGTAGCGACTCGACTGACACAGCATCAGGGTGTATATCTAGCAGTTGACTTGGGAGGAACCAACTTTCGAGTATGCTCAATCACACTGCATGGGAATCAGTCGTTCTCGTTACAGCAGTCCAAGGTCGCGGTCCCGCGCTCTTTGATGGAGGCTAAGACTGCCCGCGACCTATTTCATTTCCTTGCTCAGCAGATAGAAGCATTCCTCAAAACGCACCACGAAGACCATTTCGAGAAGCACCGCAACGATCCGGTGGAACAGGAATTTTTCGATCTGGGTTTCACATTTAGCTTTCCCGTTAATCAGATAGGCATTAACAAGGGCAAGCTCATGAGGTGGACCAAGGGATTCGATATTCCAGAGGCTGTCGGCATGGATGTTTGCGAGTTGCTACAGAAAGAGATCGACGCTCTGAAACTTCCCGTCCGGGTCGCAGCATTGGTCAACGATACGGTGGGCACTTTGATGGCAAGATCATACACCTCTCCTGGCAAGACCAAGACCTTGATTGGTGCCATCTTTGGTACGGGCACAAACGGAGCGTACGTTGAGAAGCTGGACCGAGTCAAGAAGATGAAAGCTGTTGACGAAGCCGGCGGTGGCGCAAATTACGACAAGTCTACAGGTCTCATGGTCATCAACTCAGAATGGGGCAGTTTTGATAACGGGCTCAAGGTCCTACCCAACACCCAGTTCGATATAGATCTGGATCGGGAATCAGTCAATCCTGGAATCCAGATGTTTGAGAAGCGTGTGTCCGGTATGTTCCTTGGCGAGATCCTGAGGCGGGCGCTTCTCAGTCTCCATCAACACCCCGACGCTGGCGTTGCACTGTTCAGAGACGTGACTTCGCACGACAACGATATTAGAAGTACCACGACTGTGGCAGAGGACAGTGCGCTGTTCAAGCAATGGGGCATCGACACCTCGTTCCTGTCCATTGTGGAAGAAGATCAATCCGACCATTTACGAATCACCAAGCAAACCCTCGAGAAGGAGTTGAACATCGGGGCAGCATCGACAGAAGATTGTGTAGCTGTGAAGATGCTGGTGCATGCCATCGGCAAAAGAGCCGCCCGGTTGAGTGCGGTCGCACTTGCTGGCGTGATCATCTCGACAAATAAACTACAGGAGGATGAGATTGTTGACGTGGGCGTGGATGGCAGCTTGGTCGAATATTACCCAGGATTCGAGGAGTATATTCGTGAAGCTTTCCGAGAGATTGAGGGTATTGGCGAGGATGAGAAGCGTATAAGAATCGGTCTTGCAAAAGATGGCAGTGGCTTAGGTGCTGCTCTTATTGCGTTGGTTGCGCACGACTCGGCTGTAGCGCTGTAGTGGTGGCATCGTTCTCCAGGTGAGAGACGACGGTGTATGCATTAGCATCTTTACTATGACTTCAAATGGGAGAACAGAGTTTTTGATAACTTTCAGTCGAATAGCGTAGAGAAACTCGTATGAGATAATAGGTATGAAAAACAGAGAGGTGGTGTAATATGAAGACAGCACAGACGATTGAAAATAGGGAAAATCAATCTTTGTCATCTTCTCAACTTCGAATCACTTCGTACCGCAATCTATGGGGCTTTCAATGATCAATCCTTACCACACCCTGGACATCATTTTGCCGTCCTTGTAACTCTCGACAATTTAGACCCACTGTACAGTCCCTTCTCACAGAGATCTAGCCCTTGAAAATTGGTTAATATGAGCGGAGAGTTGCAGTCGTGGGCGTTGCCTCGTCTCCAGCGGCTGCTTCCAATCGATGACGAATCACTTCGAGAGGTCTTAACTTACACCAACTCACTTTCCAAGGAAGCGAGTGCTGAACACCTGAAGAACCTACTCGGCGATTCACCTCAGGCTTTGGAGTTCATCTCATCTTTTAACGCACGAAGACCACAAGCGTCTTCGGACAGCAGGAATGCGTCCCAAACTCGCGCAGCGTCGACGATGGATGAGACCAGTGTCCCAAGCCCGAAGAAGAGAGCTGCACGGAAAACAAAGCCAGCACTACATGCGGCTGGTCCTGCACGCGTACCAGAAGGATATGGCAACGTATCTGGAGGATATACTAAGCACTACGACTCAGACGACCATTACTCGTCAAGCAGGGGACCCCCTTCCGGTGTTGAAGATGTGCCTTCACGGACTCGTACACCTAATGCGCTCCAGGTTCCCCTGAGTACTACTCCGGTTGCGTCTCAATCCAATGCGGCTCCACGAGATACTTCACCTGCTCCAAAATCAAGTAAATTGCCACCTTCAGCATCTGGCAACCTGATATCAGATTTTGGATTTGCGAATGTCCGGTCAAAGCAGTCAAAAAAGCCAGCACACCCATCACACTCGCAGCCCCAGTCTGGAACGTCGACACCACAGAAAGGCAGCCCTACCACCACGACGTCCAGTGTGGCAGATTTGACGGCGGCAATCGCAGCTCTAGAATTATCTACCAATCCCACCTTATCGAAAGAGAGAAGAAAATGTACCTGCAATGCCTCCATTCATCCCTTGTTCGAGACCGCTCCAAATTGTCTGAACTGTGGCAAGATCATATGCGTCTTGGAAGGCCTTCAACCATGCTCATTCTGCGATGCACCTATTTTGTCCAAGGAGCAAGTCGATAGCATGATCAAAGCGCTAAAAGAAGAGCGTGGTATTGAGAAGATGGCTGCTCACAATGTAGGCCAGACACACTCCGGTCGGGGTACACCCATGTTTGGAGGATCAACACCCGAGGCACTTTCGGGAGACGAGTCTTCGTCAGCGGCAGCACGTGCGAGAGCACATCGAGATAAACTTCTGGCATTCCAACGAGAAAATGCTCAACGGACTCGAGTCTATGATGAGGCCAGTGACTACGACATGACTTTGACCCCGGGAGCCACGCAGTGGATGAGTCCGGTTCAGCGCGCTGCGGCGCTTAAAAGGCAGCAGCAATACATTCGCGAGATGGAAGAGGCGAATAGACCGGAATGGGAAAAGAAAAAGACAGTGATGAGCATGAGCATCAAGAATGGGAAATTGGTCAGAACATATGAGCGCCAGAAGGTGCCGGCGGCGGTGACAGGGAAGATTAATGAACCCGAAGTGGATGCTGATGTCGAGGATGATGTCGCTGATCAACATCTGAGTGTTGGAGGTCAAGGTGCATTCAGCAACAATCCTCTTCTGGCAAGCGGTAAACTCGTCCGGCCAGTGTGGAAAGCACCCGAAGGTGTAGAGAAGGGCAAGCAACGGGAGCCTGGCAGGAAGAGCGTTTGGCGAAGAGTGCAGGATGATAGCGAAGACAATGAACGCTGGATATTGGATGGTGGGCTACATGGATTTGACACAGAGACCAGGCCGATAGAAGATGGAAGTCAGCAAGAGTGTGGCTAAAAGACGCGTCGTCTCGTCTCCTCTTGATATGGTGGACCTAAAGTCTCTCCCTAATTGCTCGGTATAGGCGAGGATGAGGGCGACAGTGCTTGATCGACCACAACTTTATTCGCAGTAAATGTACGGAGTACGAATACGAGGATTCGACGACCACGTGTGCTGGGATCGCGGATTATTATCCAGATACGGATAAGGTACGGATGCCATAGTGATAATAGAGAAATCCATGATCCCTGTCGCTCTCAACGGTCGCTTCTGTGGGCTTGTTGATTGCCGCCAGGCTGAATGGCGCCTATGCAAGGCACAGGTCACGTGTACGGGGTTGGGGGCTGTTTTTTGTCTGAGACGACCGCGCCAAACTGCGGTGCGCTGGTCTGAGACAGCAACAAAGATTCAGTCAAAGACACCTTCTGTCATCAACGTCAATCCCTGTCGTGTATGCCATTGGGCACTGTCGAAAGAATCAATAACAACTTATGCCACGTCCAAGAGCCATCGGCATAAGCTACGATCCTCTTCGGGTCCAATCAACAAAGCACTGTCCTCCTGACGAACCTTTGTCCGATCGCCCCTAGAACACGAACACCACACCGTGTCACTGGTTCAGCACGAGCCCTGGCCACGATCCGCGCACACAATACGGCTCTTGCACATTTTCCAGCAAAGGCCTTCACCTCTTGTTATCACTTCTACGATGGTGTGACAACGCCTGGTGCGTTATTGAATACTGACAGACTTTCCCCTCACTTGTGTTAGAGTTGAGATCGACTGGAGCATGCTGTGGATGGGCTGGTCCACCCACTGCCTGATACATCATCCCCGATGCTGGCCATTGATAGCATCTCTGGCCTAGGCTTCAGAGACACCAACTTGTCGAACATAATGGAGCCCGAATTACCGCAAGTCAACCTTCCGCGAGTCCTGCTTCGTCCGGAGGATGCCTCACGACTGGGTCGACCATCTCGCTTTGACGACAGCGACCGCCCTCCTCGAGCCTCTAGCGAAGACACGAGGTCACAAGCGCAAGCGCAACGTGCCGATGCTGGTCAAACCCTGGACGATTCCCCGGCAAAGCTAGAAGAGACAAACACTGTCGGATACATCAAAAAGAGCGAGCTTAGTCTGTTATCTTTGGAAGACACCACAGAACTTTTCAAAAAGAAAGTCGCGGATGCGAGACAAGACACCGAACACGCCCTTGCGGGCAGCGAGGCGGTTAGGGATGTTGTGAAGCCAAAATTGACCCTGGACCTGGGACATTCTAATATCGCCAGATTGCCCGAGAGCGTGGTCGATCTTATCAAAGACGAGGTGGAAAGATTGTCTCTCTCACAAAACCAGATATGGCACATACCACTCCGGTTTTCCGAATGCACCCATCTGCGCTACCTCAATATACGGTCCAATGTGTTCAGAGAGATACCTCGGGGCGTATACAAGCTCAACCAACTGGAGATCTTGGATATCAGTCGCAACAAAGTGCGAAAGATATCCCCTGATATAAAGAACCTCAGGTCACTGCGGGTATTTTCACTGGTGCACAACCGAGTCGAAGAGCTGCCGACCGAGTTATGCGAAATGACGAAATTGCAGATATTGAAGATTGCGGAAAACCCTCTGCGATTCAGATTGAAAAGGGTTGTCGAATACAAAGAATCAGAAGTTTCATTCTCAGAGATGACCGACCATGAGAGAGAAACAGCCATCACACTCGAGATCAAAAGGTATCTGAAAGAGGCACGTTCATCGACTCTCGCTCCAATAGATGTTGAGGCTTCTTTGCAGATTGACGAAAGTCCGATGGAGACGCCGAAGCCTTTGAAAAGAACTTTGAGCAGCAGATTTCCCGTCATTCCTAGCACTGGCAGCGGTCTTGGTGAACCCGGCTCAGAAGGAAACAAGTCGTCACCCATCCAGCCGAATCCACCCCCAATGCCCATGCGCTCCCACTTCCGCATGACTTCTGGCACCCAAACACTCACCCTCAGAGGCCCGGGAATTACACCTTTGATCAGCCAAAACAGCAATGAGAGAAACCGAAGCAACAGCGAGAGTGTTTTACAGGCATCAGCTGCAGCTCGTCATAAGAGGATGGGGATGTTGAGGAGAGAAAAGCCAGAGTTGGACAGCATTGACGAGACCAAAGTTAACAGAAACAGTCATCTTCGAGGTTTCAGTCATGGATCTGTCCTGAAGCGAAACGGTACTCTATCGTCTCCTGGCGGTGCCAGCTCGTCTAGTCCGAATAGCCCTCGAGATCCGAGACGGAATAGGCTTGCTTTTGTGAAACGATTGTCAAGCTTACCAGAACATAAAGTCGAGAATGAGTTGAATAGTCCTGTCATTGACGGGGCCAAGGGCATTTTGTACTCACTCTATCAGATTCACCCTCACATCTCCGGATTAATTGCTGCAATACGTGGCAAAGACGTTCGGAGGAGTACCTTAGAGTTCACATTCTTTAATGCCTCGACACACGTCGATCGACTCAATGAAGCGTTGGAGCAGGCTGAAGTGGTGGATGTTGAGGATGAAGATGCTGTCCAGAGAGTTGAAACCACTGTTCGACGGGACTGTGCTACGTGTATCATGGCATACACACATGTGACAGCTCAACTGCAGGACAACGTCAAGAAAATTGTCGCTGGAGCTGACGTACGGTACGTTCGCAGTCTAATGCTGCTGCTATATGGCAGTATGATCGAGGTTCGGAATGCGATCCAGAGCTTCGGTGCGGATGTCAACGTGACACGAGGTTTCGGTCATAGGAGGCAATTGTCGAGTGGAAACACCCATCCGATCCAGACGATCCCGGAAGAATTCAGCACGCCTTCGCAACCGGTTCGAGCAATCACTCCCACCCGAGACAGAAACATGCCTTCGAGACAGGGTGGGAGATTGCGTAGTGACACGACCATCCAGCACCCTGTAGCGGAAAACGTCCCAACATATGCAGCAAATCCTGTGTTACCTGCACCTTCGGGTTCTCTCCCGACGCCAATCCACTTGACTGGTACTACGCTCAACAGTGGAAATTTGACCGGCACTTCGTCAACATTTTCGAACAGCGGCACTTTAAATGGCAATGGCCTAAGATCAAGGTCAAGTTCACGAACTGCAATGATGAACGGCATGCCTTCGTCGGTTGCGAGTACACCTCGCTCAGGGGAAGCCTTCAATCTGCCTATGGCAAATGGGTATCCTGCTCGAATTAATCCTGCCACTGGCCTCACAGACGCCCAGGAGGAGGCGGTGTTTGAGCAAATTTTCCTTGCACTAAGCAGAGCGTACGACGCCGCTTTGCACACCATTCCGATTACAAAAGCACAATTCATTCGATGTCTTGAGGCAGCGGAGGAGAACCGACAACCCAAGTCGGTGCATGACCTCTGGTCTACCTTGGTGTACAGGTGCAAGTTGTGCATTGATGTTAGTGAAGCGCTGCAGATCCGACTGGTCAATATGCGCCTCAAAGAACCCAGCGTTCCAGGAGTTGGCCGCAATGATCCTTCGCTGTGGTCTCTGTGCAAGAACTTCTTGATGAGTTTTATTGACCTCTTGACGGATATGCGAGAAGCCAAGTCTCTCCGGCTATTGTCGCAAGAGTTGATCATTATGCTACGACCGGTGCAGAAAGCGAGCCGAGAAGCTGGACGCTTGATTGAGACGAGTCCATGGCGATATCTCACCGACAGTGCGACCGCAGCAATGCCACCTCCAAGTGTGTTCAATACGTTGACGAGCCAACAATCTGCACCAACGATGAACGGAAATGGCTATGCACATGCGAATTCCTTCAATGGTGCAAGTATCAATGGAAATGCTTCGGTGTATAATACGGTCACTTCGTCGTTGGGACAACATTCTGTTCAGAGTCCATTCCCCCCACCTTTGGTACCTGTCCCTCCGGTTCCAGGATCGGGTCCTAATTCAGCAAACACCCCGAACACTGCCACCATGCCCAAACAAATGATCAACGTGAATGGGTTTGCTCTTCCTAACGGGTCCAACGGCATAAGTCCTATTTCGGTACCACTCCCTGCCACCCCGTTATCTGCGGCACTCGGTCCAGCTGCTCAAGCGACAGTGCCAAACATGAACATGCAGTTGGCTATCCCGAGTACGCCTGCCAGTGCGTATGGTGATCAATTCTTCAGGGGTGATGTGTTCCAGCGGGCGGATAGTTTGTTGAGCATGCCACAGGCGGGCAATGTGAATTTCTTGAACAGGAGGTGAAATGAGGTTTATGTGCTCCCAGATCAAGATCGACCCCGGCATCAGCACCGGCAGCTTACATGATTCGGCAGGAGAAAAGTGGTTGGATAATCAGCGTCACGAAAACCAGCTTGGAAAAACACAAACACTGAAGACGACGAGGACCACGATTGAAGAGGTACGCATATAATGAATGAATAATCTGCTGGGCAAAGAAACCATGGAAGCGTTCGAGTTGTCGAGCGAAGCGTTGACCAAAAAGCTCTCGGCTGCGCATAGTCATGGGAGGAAGAAGAGGAAGAAGAGGAAGAAGAGAAGGAGAAGGAGGCCTATCGCCTTGCTGTACTACTGGTAATGATCCTTTCATGTGAACCTCAGCGTGCTTTGCAAAGGGATGAAGCTCGGTCCGTACAAGGATGGATCTAGTGTGTTTTTATATTGTATAAAGTGCAGTACGAAGTACAATATGGGTACTACCTAGGTAAAATGGCAAGGGCGATATTCGGGTTGACAAAAGAAAGAGAAAAAGAGATGGGAACAATCTTTCTGGATGAGCGTCATGTTTTATCATGGGGTCTACGAAGTCGAATGATTGATTGACTCAGGTACACTTTACCTTATGTACTTTGTTCCTGCCTAAGGTATTGATGTGTCTTGCACTCCATACTGCTGTTGTTTCTTCTCGTCTCTTGCGTCCCTACTTACAGTACCCGGGTACCCTGGTACCTAGGTCCATGTGTCGTAATACTCCGTATCTAGTGAATGTATATATGTCTCTGCCCGAAAAAAATCATGTGTACTGTAGAGCGTACGTTGTGAGTGTGTAAGGACGTACGGAAAGAGTACAGCAGCAGACATCTAGTAAGGCAATCATACTTGTCCAACGAGAAGACACAAACAAACCCCCCTCCCCTCCCCCCGTCCAAAAAAAATCAAAAAATCAAAAATCAAAATGAGGTCTTGCCCGGGTTCGAACCGGGGTTGCCGGAAAGTTGTTTGAGCCTTATGATAAGGCTAAGTTGGTCAAAATCCGGAGTGATCACCACTACACTACAAAACCAGTGTTGGGGAAAATTCTAAAGGTCGAATTTGAGCATAATTTGGAGGGCTTATGAATATAATACCAAGGTTTTTTTAGTGGCCTGTGAGCGAATGGATGACGCTTATGGAGGGACGGGTGGGGTTCGCTGACGCTTAAACTCGGGTTGGAAAATCGAATTGTGGTGGCGAGTGCCAAGTATTATTGTACCTCCTTTACGGAGTACTCTTGACTCCAAAAATCAAAGCCCTACGAGAACGGGGCATTGCTTGGTTACTATTATTGGCGCTCCGGGAACGTGATACATGTATTCGTACCCGGTACTCGTATGTAGATACCTGGCTCTTTCTACTACGCAGTATTGCTTGAACCGCTTCGAACGAACAAGAGACGATGCGCGTTGTTACACATCATGATTCATTTTGTATGTAGATGTCATGATAATCAATCACATCTGCCAACCACTATGAAGACCCGATACTTCACCCTCCCCGATCCCGAACCAATAAGAATCATTAAATCCGTCAAAATCAAAGGGGAACTCGGCCGACGGAAATAGTAATGGTGCCTGTGGTTGCTGTTGCTGTTGTGTAGAAACAGTCGTCATCTGAGTGGTCTGAGTCTCTTGCTGTTGCTGCTGTTGCTGCTGCTGCATTTGGTTACGCTGTACACAATTCTGATAGCAGGCCTTGATATTCGACCAATCATTCGCTATGCGTTTCAGAAAGTGGTCTTGTTTTTGAGCCTGCAGAGACGAACCCCCGACGGCCATCAGGTGAAGCTCCTTGATCCGCTGACAGAGCGTATCTAGACATTTCCCCAGCCACGAGGCTCGCTGAGACGACTCGACCGTGCAGCATGTCGAGTCTAGAATGATGGAAGACTTGGCGCAGAGCATCACGGACAGGTTGAGTTGGCGCCAGTCCATGACGCCCCATTGGCTCATTTCTTCGAGGGAGAGTTCGATGTTGTCGGAGAGATGTTTCATCGATGCCGAGTAGCATTCGTAGATGATGGAGACGCGGGTGACAGATGGTGTTTGGCCCAGGCTTAGTCCGTAGAGGCCGACTTCATGGATGTATGCGCGAGTGCAGTAAGAGGCGCGGTACATGTGTGCTAGTACACACACGCACAACGACAAGGGTCAGCCTTTTCCTTCCGAAACGGACCTCAATTAAAGTAGTGGCTGATGGACTCACATGTCTCAGGACTTTTCGGTGGAAGGGTCGCTTTCCACTCGTCTACTTGCTTTGCCAAGGCTGATACTAGAAGTTGGGTCTTTTCGTCGTTGAGCTCACCTACACGCTCTCGTGAGCCATGGTCAAATGTCGTGGAGACGTGCTCTGCTAGGGACATGGTCTTGATCCAGGCACGTAGTAGGGTGTCGGAGGGGTATTGAGGGTCTGCGGCTAGGGAGGCTGCACACTCATCCAAGTATTGAGAATGTGGTAGGAGATTATATTTGCGTAACGTAAAGCAACAACTGCCGATCAGTCAATTAGGAGTCCTGCGCAGAGGTTGACAGCATCTCGGTGGGTGTCTCACAAAGTTGATATGATGTGCGTGGCAATAAAGGCCCTCCGTGCTTCAAAATTCCAGAACTTTGAAGGTGTGCCTTCATTGGTCTGGGCGTACATCGAACAAGAGTTCAATAGGACCTCGTGTTGAGTGACGGTGAGTGGCCTTTGAGTTATGCCGAGTTCAACGGCCATGGTCACTAGGACCGTGGCCAGTCGAAAGGCTCCTGACGGGAAGCTGTGCGTATAGAAATGACACCTAGTAGGTTCTGTGAGTGTCTCCGAGAGATGGAGAGAGAGATGACAGCGAATGATAACGTACCATCCAAAGTACACAATCAGAGATTGTAAGAGGTCAAACGATCTCTCAGACCGCATAAAGTACTTTTCACTGAGATCTCTGAGATAGATGGAGCGAAGAGCAGCTTGACGGGCAGGGTTCCTCCAGGATGTGACTATGAATATGGCCTGTGCCAACATGGGCCGTTCCTCAATCAATGATGCTGCACGGCAGGATTGGGGAAGCAGCACGAATGGGTGGTTGATTCGAGACATCTCTCGGTAGGTGTTGAGCAGGGCGTCACATTCGTCCACACCCAGCATGTCAGAGCCGATGACGGCGGGGAGGCTCGATTGAGGACCCCCCGACCCTGACACGAAGCTGGCCCTTCGCGATGGACTCTGTGTCACCGAAGTAGGAGCATGTTGCGAACTGGCGGTGGCGGCCGGAGAGGGATGAGTGTCGCCATTTCGTTTCAGCAAGGCTAGTATTTCGGAATACGTGCTTTCTAGATGTTCGACTCTTCCGCGTACTGCGTCCTTACTGTTAGTCTTGAGCTTGATCGAAGGAGAGATTACCAATCACATCGGGCCTTGCGTTCTCTGCGCTTGGCTTCGGGGATTTGACACTGTTTTCCCAGCCTTGCGCATCTGTTGGATATTGAGTCAATGACGGTGATCTCGGGCTCAGAAAGGACGGGCTTCCTTTTACCTGAGACAGCAATCGTCTCTCTCAAAGACACATCGGAGCTTTTTCTCGCGGCATTCTTTGCACGCCGGGATCTTTCTCTCGTCTGGCATGACTGACTTCGTGCAGTTCGATGATGCGTTAACGGAGTAGGCGGTCGAGATTGTATATTCTTCCGACCGAAGGGTTGGGTGGCCTCGTCTCAGCTAGGCGGAAATGACTAATTGATTCTTGACAGGAAATCTAGCGATTAATTGTCTCTACAGCGTCCGGCCGTATGCAGTGTGAACACGCTTTGGGTCCTCAAAGTGGAAGAGGATATACGGTGGTCGGGAGTGATTTGTAGCCGAGACTTCCGAGTCGGCATTTTCCGCCAGTTTGTCGTCATTTTCTCCGACCAACAACAACACTTCTGCCCCTCTTTGATTTCCCCCCTACTACGCTCGTCATGGCTTCGACCAGGACTAGTTGTGGTATACGGACCTTCAAGCAGCATTTATAGTATGCGACTCCCGAAAAAGCGTTCCACACCCTTGTAACAGAGGGTCCCTCCTGACAAAAGCCCGCGGGTTCCTAACTCCGGATGGTGCAACATGTGGTGGTCTAAGGCCCACGTGTAGATGGTATATCTATCGGTTACCGGCAGCGTGACATGCCACGATGTTTTCCCCTCGGCTTCCATTGTTGCGTCAAGACTGAATTGTAGATCTGAGGGTATACAATGGCCGACAGGCAGGAACCAGTGCAGTCTCCCGACCCAGACTCGATACAAACGACACCAAGTCACCCGCTCAGCCTGATTGAGAAAGACGAACAACAGCCAGAGGAGGAGTCCGTCGACATCGACTCGGATGGCCAAAACCACACCCCTCAGCGGTTATCGATCGAAAAGTCCACAGACTGGTCCCAATATACACTCAAACGAAGACCATGGCGGCCATGTGTCACGGATTTCAATCGAATCATCGAGGCCAAATACCGTGGAAACGGAACCCCGAGCGACCCTTATATCGTCCAGTGGTTAGACAAGGACCCTTCCAATCCGAAGAACTACTCAATGAAGCGCAAATGTATCCTGAGTGCCTTGCTGGCTTTTATGACTCTGTGTATCTCGCTGGCCTCGTCCGCCTACACGGGTGCGACCGAAAGCATCATGGCGGAATTCCACTGTAGCCAGGAAGTCTTCCTGCTAGGTCTTACGTTTTTCGTCCTGGGATTTGGCACCGGGCCTCTCATTTTCGCTCCTCTTTCTGAAGCGCTCGGACGTCGAAATATCCTCATGCTCTCCATGGTCTTCTACACCGTTTGGACTGGGATATGCATCGCCGCACAGAACATTCAGAGTCTGATCGTCTTCCGAGCCCTCGCTGGCGCTATTGGCTCACCTGCCTTCGTTCTTCCTGGAGGCCAGATTGCCGACATGTTCGAAGCCGAACATCGAGGTGTGGCCATTGCCATATACTCTGCTGCACCGTTCCTGGGACCCACTCTTGGCCCATTGATCGGGGGCTTTATCGACTTGGGAGCATCATGGCGCTGGCTGTTTGGTGTGCTGACCATCTACGCCGGCGCACTCACCATTCTCGGCATACTTGTCGTGCCCGAGACTTATGCTCCTGTGTTGCTGCGCGAGAGGGCAAAGCTGCTCACCAAGGTCACTGGGAAGACCTTCATGACCAAGATGGACATGGACAACCCGCTGGACTTCCACAAAATGATCAGAAAGTCCTTGGTGTTGCCATGGGCGCTTTTGTTTAGGGAGCCCATAGTACTTCTTCTCACTGTACGTCTCGCGTTTCGTGTCTATAAGCTCAGTTCACTGACCTTCCAAACTCAGATCTACACTGCCGTCGTTTACGGAACTTTGTATCTGTGCTTCGCTGCCTACCCTATCGTCTTTCAGAAAGGACACGGTTGGAATGCCGGCGTGGGGGGCCTGGCTTTCATGGGCATACTGGTCGGTATCTTCGTCGGCGTCGCAATCATCATCTACGACAACAAGCGCTATACCCGTATCCACAGGGAGACAGGAGGCTTTGCGCCGCCAGAGACCCGTCTTCCGCCTGTCATACTAGGGGGAGTCATTGCCATCGTTGGCCTTGCATGGTTCGCGGCTACGACTTCTCCCGGGGTCCACTGGATTGTACCAATTCTCGCCGGAGTACCCTTTGGAGCGGGGTTTCTGCTTATCTTCATGTCTTGTATGAACTACTTGTGAGTGTTGCCTTCGCAGTTCATACGGAGAGAAAGACTAGTCGGGAAATGCTAATCATGGTACAGAATCGACTCATACGTGATCTATGCCGCTTCCGTGATGGCAGCGAACTCGATCCTGCGTTCCTCCTTTGGTGCCGTCTTTCCGCTCTTCACCGTGCAAATGTACAACAATCTGGGTGTCCACTGGGGTTCTGCAGTGCCTGGATTCATTACCCTGGCTTGCTTCCCGTTTCCCATCTTCTTCTACAAGTACGGGGCGGTCATCAGGCGAAAGTGTAAATACTCGGCCCAAGCGGCATGGTATCTGGACAGTCTGAAGAGCGATCTGGAGAGGCAGAGGTCAAGAGGTGAAGTCAAAGACCCAGAATCGACGGGTAGCAGGAACGATGGAGAGGACGAAGTGTAGTAACATCTTGCAATGGTTGGTAATTATCACATGGTCCTGGGAGTTCATTGGGCACTACACATCTGGGTATAGAGTTGATGGGTACAACAAGGGCATCCCTGGCAGGGTTCACAGCCAGGCCGGAGCAAACAGAGTGCATCATTTTACATTTCTGCAAGGGGGTTGGCCACTTTCAAGTAATACACATCATCAGAGGGCGTTCAAGAAGCATCATTTATATAGATCCTAGACTCAATCTTTGGCGAGCATTGTTTCAGTCCATCTCAGTGCTTGCACGTGCAGGCGCATGCTGAGATGACTTGTCGAGGTGAGAACTTCGGCATTCTCGCTGCGCGAATCTTGATCGTAAGCAATCTCTTCGTAAAGCTGAACTCGTTCTTCGGCAAAGCCCTTTTCTCGTCCAAAAAAGCACGCCCTGCGCATGAGCTCGACTAATTCGCTGCCCTGAGCTCGCATTAATGCCGCATGACCGATTTCGGAGTGCACGCTGTTCGACATACCCTCCGTTGTATCAAGACCGACTGATGGAGATCGGACAAACGCCTTGACATGTGGAAGGAGTACAGACTCAGGTCGACCTGTTGACGGCCACCTCTGTAGAACTTTACGACGTCTAGGTAGAGAATGAGGTTGTGTTGCTGTAGGAGTAGTCGTCGCATCGGACGAGTCAGATTCTGCAGCACTTCTCGATCTATCCTCGGACGAGCCGGCCGAGCCTGTTCTCGGAGAAACAGGTGAATGGGCGGGTGGTGCATGTGAAGAGCAACCTTCTTGCAAATCATCTTCAAAGTAATCTGTATCACCAAACCCGCCATCGTTATCGTTCAATCCCATCTCCTCAATAAGGTCATCTCCAACAGTACAGTCTAACGGCGTATCTCTGCCCGGAGCGCGAAGAAATAGTAGCGGGCTCGCGAATGGATCAAAGTATAATGACGGGGTGGGAAACAGCTTTGCCCGCAACTTGAGTAGATCTTCTGCTGCAGCTAGTACGGACGAATCGTCAACACCGAAGCGCGTAGCTTTGTTTTTCTGCCTTCTCCTGGCTATGTCTTTCGTTCGCCGTAGTTGTTCGACGATCTCGTCCATGCTAACCCAATCGACCAGTGGCTCGATGACGGCCAGGGAATGTACATCATTCGGCCGAGTGAGGGAGAGCATCGTAGCTAAGGCCCCTCCAATATGACTCCCTAACAGACAAATCTTTGGCGGTTCGTGCTGGCCTTCATTGAAGGGCGAAGTCGAGGAGGTTAGATATGCTAGAGCAGTTGAGACATCATGAATGGGAGTTGGAAAGCATGATTTCTCATCGGTCGTAGCGTCATCATCATCGAGGCCAAGGCGATAATGAATTGTGACGATTGACGTGTTCGGGGAGAGTAGGGTGCTGAGCTGAGGTTGGATATTGAATTTCGGGGCCCTCAGCGATGGCCCGGGAGGTAGGTGGACAAGAACATGTCGAGGATGGTCTTGCGCGTTCGCGCGTGCAAGGGAGGTTTCAAGACTAAGTTGAAGTCAGTATACCAGCTGGCTTGGTCGGAAAAGAAGCGTATTCCTCCTACTCGAGTCTGACATGTCCGTCGACTCCGATGCGCAGGTCGATGCTCTGACTTCTTCGAGATGCCTCTGTGGCTATCCAACGTTGATAAGATGGGCCGAATGCATATGCCCTAGCCAGTGGTACAATTGAAAATAAGCCTTTACGGCCATACTGTAGGAGCATCACATAGCGACAAGGAGCTGGCCAGAAAGGATTGGTTACTTCTACGTAGGACAATGAGGAACCGAAACACCTGGTAACTTTTGCTCGAACGTAGCAGCTGTATGCAGTAGGGTGGGCTATTGATTGCGACGCGTCTTGCAGTAAATGAAGCTCGTCGGGCACGTCATACATTCCATAACGAGTAGGGTAACATGCCTAATGCGGACGAGGGAGGGTATTTTGGTGGCCCAGCATCGAGAATATGCATAGTATATATACTGTACAGTAGTCGAGGGTCACCCGCCCCATCCTCAATTCATTTTCCATTTCTTTTCCACGTCGCGTCTACAGATTCAACGCATTTCTATGCCGAGTCCTCTCCTTAGTGCAGACGAGAAGTTCCCTGCGGCAGGCTTAATAGGTCAAGCGCACAAGACGCCAGTTGAGAATATCCTTTGTGATTATTCTTGTTGGTGGCTGCGTAGCCTTACGGTCTAAAGAGTCTTTATAAAAGCCGACCGAAAAGAAGTGATCATGCTTTATCTGTATTTTGCTGCAGCTTCTCTATCTCTCGAGAATTTTCGGCGATGTCCTATGAGAAGTTCCCATCTTCGTAAGTGACGTCGTTGACATGCATAGCAAATTCAAGAGTAACTCCAGATGTTACGGGCCCTTCCGTCCCTAGAGTGCCTCAAGGAAGCAGAAGATGGGGAATTGCTCCAACAAAGCGTTAAACAAGAGATGTCACTGCCTCGGTACCTAGAAGTTCAAACCCCTGGAACAGACGAACATCTCATCAAACTCCTGCCCCGAACGGTGCCTTGAATGAGAAGCCTCGTGGTGTCACGTCCAAGGAGCTCTGGGTTGTGATAGCACAGGCCGTCAATGTTACCAATGGTAAAAGTCCGCAGTGCTAGATGATATCCTCCATTGCCACGGGAGGGAGAGCATATAAATGAGCACCCCTAGAAAACCAATCAGGCTGATTGGACTTGTGAGCACCTTTAAGGCCACCTTTGAGAGATGGACTTGGGTCCACGAGTGCAGGTAGATTAACTTTCTTTCATCAAAGATATTACGAGGTGGTTATGTTCCAAGGTGAAGTATTCCTATCGCTGTGGCTGCATTTATAGATTTGGAATGAGATCCACTGAGCAAAAGATGACCCTAGTCGTATCACCCTCTTGTCAAAGCTAGTTCCCATCGCTTGTAGCAGGGGTCGCTGAGTTAGCGAGGCTGGTGAGGCTGAGCAGCTACGAGGGCGTTATTGACTTGGAAAGCAGATTGGAAGAAAACAATTTTATTCAGTGATATGATTCAAGGTAGTAGCAACCATACTGGAAGATATAGCACCATTGAAATTTATACACCGGGTCCCTGCCATGCCATCATGTTCGGGAAACACGACTGACTGCCTGCTGGGCGAGATTGTGGATCAAGGCCCCGGCTTTAATTGGGACCCTCTCAACTTCGCCTTTACCGCCATCTTGAGCATCCTCGCATTATTCGTCGCTACACTTGCGCTCCTGCAAGGTGTACTCGCTGCTGGGCCCGGACGACTCAAAGCAAGTCAAAGTGTCATTGGGTTCGTCTACGGACAAAGCGCGCGGACGCGTTTCGACTGGACGGAATGGAGGTTTCGAACCACAGTCCAGGTTCCTATAATTGACCTCCCTCAAATCATCTCCACCTCTCGAAAATGGGATTCTGAGTCTCGGATTGAAAGGAATGTATCGGTACTACGACGAGGTCGGGAACTTCTCTATCGGTTATTTACGTGTTGTTTGTCAAGGCATCAATCTACTCTGAATACGGGGGAAGACGAACACCACAAACCACCACGAAACCGCCACAAGCGCCATCTCTTGCGTTTGTTTCGTTCCCGAGGAGACTCTCGCGAAGTCGAAGAGCCTTTTATAGACGAGAGGCCTGATGCCGGGGATGTGTCGGCCAGCTGGGCCATGTTATTGCGACACGTTGGTCTCGAGACCGTCAAACTACGAACTAGAGTCTGCAAGACCGATCACCTCCCCGCAGATATCCCAGCGGCACCAGCCTTTGCAACTATTGAAGCTCTCATGGTACTTGCGGTTCTTGCTGGGTGTACGTCGTGCTATGTCAGGCAAGATCTGCCACTGGCAAAAGGACCACAAGTACAACTAGTCTTGAGGCAGCACCCCAGTTTAGGACTCGTTGGAACTTATCAAAGCTACAAAGAGCGACGTGAGTCAGGGCATCTCCCCTTGGAGCAAACACGATGGGCTTGTCTTGAGGCCCTTGGCCACATTCGTTTCCTACAGCAACCATTTCTGGAGATAAGATGCCTCCCAAAAAACCAGATCGACGTGAGAACTAATCTGACTGCCATGCTAAACATCTTGGACCAACAAGATCAATGCAATCACGAAATATGTACGGAGCGGGTCAAATCTCTAGGCTTGTCTCGTCAATTTCTGATGCGTCATAACAGCTACTTACAATCTATGTTGCTGGTGTTGCTTTTTGCTGACAGACCTCGATCCACTACGTTATTTCCACTGAGACTATTCCAGTACTATGAACATATTCATTTATTGATCAAAGGTAGTCCGAGCTGGAGCGAGGAGCCACTGAATGTTATCGAGGCGCTGAAACTCTTGCCTCTTGATGGAAAGGGCCTGCTGTTGTTCAAATGTCACCCATCTCGGCGCGATATAGCCGTTGATCCTCGACATTCCAAAGTTGAGGACTACCACTTCACACCAAATTACTCAAACATAGGTATGCAACAGCTTATCGACGACCATTTTGCTGGCACCACTCAACAAACATGGTTTGGACCCGCTGTCTCCCCAGGACAAAGTGCTCCTTTGAGAGCATTTCCATTCAACCCTGCACAACCCTCTGCAATGGCAGCGACTCAGTCCCCTCAGCTATTTTCTGCTACGGATGGAGATTTGTTGGTCTCCGCAGATGCACTAGAGTTGTGTTTCCAGTGGAGAAGCGGTGCGCAATACGTCAACGACCTGACTCTCTCTGAGAGAGTGGAAGCCCGAAAATGGCTTGCCTGGCAACTAGCCACCATCGACTCTTGGCTCAGAGAGCATGCAGGTCAAGATACTTTGTGTGCGGCCATGAATCTACTATCCAGATTATACATGACAGCAAGAGGTACTCTCAAAGTACACGACGGCCCCTCTCATCGTCTGCTTGCTATTCTGGATGGTGAAGAGGTAGTAGAACCAACGTCTGCCGATCCTCCAGACCACGACCTTGGAGGCTATCTTCCGAGACAAGACGATCCACAGTTGAAGCTATATCGAAATGGCGAAGATCGGAGGTTCAACAGCGATGAAGGTCTCAATGCTGACGTTCCTGGGCAGCCTCTGCTTGAATGGTATCCGAAAACGATAGAAGATGGCTCGGAGGAGGAAGCTGAGGAAGCCATGCGTACGTCTTCGAGTAATCAGGGCGACTCTTTACCTGATTATGTACGAGAACCTCGCGAGGACGAGGAATACGTCATGTCACGTTTCGGAAAGCACCTGAGACGTTGTCGCCGATGTCCGGATCTTCGCGAGATGCATCTTCAAAGTGGTTCAGGGCTCTGCGATAGAGGTCTGGTGTACGCACGTGAAGTTGCACGATACGTATACTCGCGCAATGGACGACCCTATTCGGTCATTGATAAGAGAAACGGAGATGATGTTAAGCTTATTCTTGATGGCGCTGTGTCCGATGCGATTCTATCACTGTTGTTTGCTTTTGAGCATGGTCTTTGGATAGAACTCTTTCAACAAGACGAGGAGGATGACCCATCGTCACCTCATTCTCAGGCAGATTTTACACAGCCCGGCCGGAGGGCATCGCGAGGACGGGGCAGAGAGACTCCAATCCCTCCCATCGACGACGCAAGAGAGAGACGGCCACAGTCTCGCGAAAGAGTGAGACCAATGTGGCGACCTAAAAGTCGACTGGAGGCGATGGAGACGCTTCTTCTCTTCCGCGCGGTGCTATATGCTGCTCTAGCCAGTACTGCAATGGATAGTAGCGATATACTGGAGATGAAGGATCGGGATGAGATTGTACAGGTCTTGTAGAGTATGGGATGTAATTTCTGCTGCAACTATGCCAGCACCCATGCATACGAAGAGAATCTAGGTAGGTCCAGGACAATTGTATGGCGCGGTATTGATGCTCTGCCGTATAGTCCGCCGTAGACTTGGCGCTTGAGCATGAGCTCACAATTTGTGGAGATGTCGATGTGTCCAAAAGAACGAAGTGGTTGTAGCTTTCAGGGGACCAACACTTCCTACTTTCTCTCCTCCTTCTCTACCTCTTCTTCGTCTTCTCAAACACCACCTCGACCGCTCTCTACCACTTGGAGAGCCGATCAAATCCTCAACCACCCGTCCTGCGCAACACACGCAGTCACCATGAGCGGCCGTACGTGCTACAAACCTCTCCGCACCGCCCTCCCACTCGTGAAATGCTAACGGCATCAATCAGTTCGATTTCTTGATTTGATCAAACCCTTTACGCCCCTCCTACCGGAGGTGGCAGCACCCGAGTCCAAGATTCCCTTCAACCAGAAGTTGATGTGGACAGGAGTAAGAGTCGCGACCAGACGCGCAGGAAGAACAACACGACTGACCAAAAAATGACAGTGTACACTTTTGATCTTTTTGGTCATGAGCCAAATGCCTCTTTACGGCATTGTCTCCTCTGACACGTCCGACCCTCTTTACTGGCTCCGTATGATGTTGGCTAGTAATCGAGGAACGCTGATGGAGTTGGGTACCACACCTATTATCTCATCTGGCATGGTTTTCCAGGTATGTGAACACGCGACCATGAGCGGAGGATTTTGACCAACAACGCGTTAGCTCCTTGCCGGTACTCACCTTATCGATGTCAATCTCGATCTCAAGTCCGACCGAGAACTCTACCAGACTGCGCAAAAGCTGTTCGCCATCATCCTCTCTTTCGGCCAAGCCTGCGTCTTTGTCCTCACCGGTCTCTATGGCCAGCCAAGTGATCTTGGTGCTGGTATCTGCCTCCTCTTGATCGTTCAGCTAGTCATTGCTGGTTTGGTTGTCATCCTTCTCGACGAGCTGTTGCAAAAGGGCTATGGTCTTGGATCTGGAATCTCGTTGTTCATCGCAACAAACATCTGCGAGTCGATCATCTGGAAGGCATTCTCACCCACCACAATCGACACCGGTCGCGGAAAGGAGTTTGAAGGCGCGGTCATTGCTCTCTTCCATTTGCTCGTCACGTGGCCAGACAAGACCCGCGCTCTCCGTGAGGCTTTCTACAGACAACACCTTCCTAACGTCATGAACCTGTTGGCCACTTTGACAGTCTTCGCAGCCGTCATCTATCTCCAAGGCTTCCGCGTTGAGATCCCCGTCAAGTCTTCCCGCCAACGTGGCATGCGCGGCTCGTATCCTGTCCGTCTCTTCTACACCTCCAACATGCCCATCATGCTGCAGTCGGCCCTCGCATCCAACATCTTCATGATCAGCCAGATGCTCTACACTCGCTTCTCGGACAACTTGTTGGTCAAGCTGATCGGCACCTGGGAACCAAGAGAAGGATCGTCTCAGCTCTACGCTTCCGGTGGTGTCGCCTACTACATGTCCCCTCCTTTGAGCTTCCGTGACGCTCTCCTCGACCCGATCCACACCGTCATCTACGTCACCTTCATCATCGTCACCTGTGCGGTATTCTCCAAGACCTGGATCGAGGTTTCTGGATCGGCTCCCCGCGACGTCGCAAAGACTCTCAAGGAACAAGGTCTCGTCATGGCTGGACATCGTGAGCAGAGCATGTACAAGGAGCTAAAGCGCGTGATCCCCACGGCTGCCGCTTTCGGTGGTGCTTGCATCGGTGCTCTCTCTGTCGCAAGCGACATGCTTGGTGCTTTGGGCAGCGGTACTGGTATTCTTCTGGCCGTGACCATCATCTATGGATACTTTGAAATCGCAGCGAAGGAAGGCGATTTCGGCCAGAGTGTCAAAGGCCTCATTGCCTAGATTTAGCTGAAAACCTTGCTCTCAGTAAGTGGTAGTTTGGGAAGTCTTTTTTCCAGCATATATAAGCAATATTCTGTGGTGGAGGTGGTTTTGGCAAAGGTGCATGTGTACCTATGTATCATGATAAGACCGAAGCAAAAACAAAAAAGCAGTGCCTTTTTCTATCATGCATAGCAAGGGAACCAGTTGGGAAAAAAAGATTGGAAGTCGATAGCAAGATAAAAAAAGGCTGTGTACAAGTAAAGATGTAACGACAATTTTTGTACTGCTTTGACGAGAGAAGATTGATGAAGTGTTCCGATTTGAGCCGTCAGGAGCCTAAATGCTTTCTGTCGACTTTGACGATGATCTCCTCGCTTGCATAGAACACAGTATGTTTCATGTACGACTTGGGTATGTGCAGTGTGTGTATATACTCATTCGGTACGTGGTCTATTCTACGTGGGTCTTCCTTGAAATCTCAAGTCTCGGAACACCCCCCTTCCCCCCTTTGGTGAAGTGGCATGCTCTAGGTCCTATAATCACCATTGATAGTGACGTACTCATGACTGAAATCACAGAACCAGTACTTTGCCTCTTCTTCACCGGTGCCCAGGTCGACGACGATCTCCAGATCTTCGTCTTCAAGCAGTCGAGCGGCGCGGTCCTCATCGACGGCCTCGGGCTCCCCGTTCACAAGCAGGTTGAGAACACCTTCGTGCTTGGACTTTGAGTTTTCGGCAGGCACGAAACTCACGTTCGTCCTGCTGGGGACCACGGCGTCGGGTGATATGCCGGGAGTGTAGCCGATGGCGCAGAGGATGCGGCCCCAGTTTGCGTCTTTGCCGTACAGGGCCGTCTTGACCAAGGGAGAGCGTGCGATTGTGCTCGCGATAGCTTTTGCGTCGGCGTGAGACGGCGCGTGGCGGACGGTGACTTGGACGAATTTCGTGGCGCCTTCGCCGTCGCGCACGACGAGCTGGCTGAGGCGTTGGGCAAAGGAGGTCAGCACGGACGCCATGGCCGTGTAGTCCTCGTTGGATGCGTCGTTGGAGATGGCTGGTGTGTCGGGGGACGGGGAGGCGGCGCCGTTGGCGAGAAGAGCAACCGTGTCGTTGGTGCTTGTGTCGCCGTCGATAGAGATCGAGTTGAAGGATTTGTTCACGGCGTCGGTGAGGAGGGACTGTGCTGCGCCAGGTGAGATTGGCGCGTCGGTACACAAGATGCCTAGAAGAGTCGCCATGTTCGGGTGGATCATGCCTGCACCTTTGGTCATGCCTGCCAGAGTGTACTGTGTGCCCTTGTGCGTGGTCGAGGGGAGCGTGAATGTCGTGCTGAGGAGTTTGGGGAATGTGTCGGTCGTGCAGATTGCCTTTGCAGTGGTGAGCCACGCGTTGTGGTCGTTGTCTAGATTTGAATAGGCCGTAGGAATCTTAGCAAGGATTTTCTTGATAGGTAGGCGCTGGCCTATCACTCCCGTTGACATGACGAGACTGCTTGATCCGAGATTGTCCTCTGGCTGGGATGACTGTTGGAATTGCGCGGTCGCGGTGTCAGACATAGCCTGGGCATCGTCCATGCCACCTTTGCCTGTGACGGCGTTTGCACATCCTGAGTTTACAATGATGCTGCGAAGGTTGGCGCCGCCTCGAGCTTGAAGAACCGATTTGCTGATTTGCACGGGTGCCGCTTGGAATTTGTTCGTGGTGAAAACAGCAGCGGCCGAGGCTGGAGTGTCGGAGGTTATAAAGGCAAGGTCTGGTTTAGTGGTGTTTGAGGCCTTCACACCCACGTATGTGCCGCTCACACGAAACCCCTTTGGATACGTGCCTGAGGTCGGGACATACTTGAGCTTGTTGGCAGGAATGGAAGAGTCGACCGGGGCAGAATAGTTACGGATGAACGTCCTCATGATGGATCGAGCAGGGGATTGAGACGCCATGGTGTATATGAACCGAGTAGAATGAGGGGCGAGGCTATTCTTGAGTAGCTCGAATTGCTCGCTATGTTGTCGAGCTTCTTATCGAGCTTTCGTGGGTGCAGATTGATAGTACTTTTGAATCTCAACGACTCCGAGTGGTTTCTGGAAATGCCCAATTCTTCAGACTGACGCTTTTCTTGTATATAGGAAGACGTGCTCTTCCACGCTTTCGATCCGACCCCTCGCCTGATTATGTAGGGAGCTTGAGCAAGTATGGTGGATAATTCAGAGAAAGAGATTAGCTAAAAGAGTCGTTGTTGAGTCATTAGTAGATAAGGCTGATCAACCACAGTCAGGATTTTGTTGTATAGTAGAGTTCTGTTGTAGAGAGGTGGGAGAGACTCTCTCTTTGTTTACTCCTCATTCATGCAGTAGGGAAACAACGTCTGAGTCACGGCATAGTGCATACGGTTGATAACTTTTCTCACATCGGAGCATCTCAAAAAGAAATGGTGTGGGCATGTTAGTGGCTGTTTCGATGCGACGCCAATCAACTGGGCCGATTTGCGGAGAAGGAACTTCATATGACAGCCTCGTCGCGGTTCCGTGTGACCAAAGGATACTAAGGGATCTCGTAGCCCCCAGCCTTGTGTCTGAAATAAACCAACATGCAGTGTGAGCATGTAGTCCTCAGAACCACCCGGATGAGCCTCTGAAGTTTTCATGTTCATGTCAGTTTACCATGGCAAAAAGAAAACAGCCAGAACCATCTCCCTCTCCTGAAGTGACCGAAACCCCTTCGAAGCGCCGAAGAAAGACCATGGACGCAAGTCTCACGAACGGCGTACACCATGACGAAGATGTCGCACCTTCCCCCAGGAAACAAGAGACCCCGTCTCGAAGAAAGAGAAAATCTGCTGCAGACGTTATACTAGAGGAAGAAGACCTTGAAAATGGCAGTCCGACACCCAAAACCAACGGCCGCACCCTGTTCTCAACACCACGGCGACCCAAAGCTGGCGCAGCGACCCCGTCAAAGTCCAAAGCAGATCGCTCGGCACGTCGCAAGAGCGCACAAGCTCTCGCCCTTGCCCAGGACGAAGATGAAGACCAGGAGGACTGGGATGGTCAAGCTGCACTTGCGACGGAGATTCTAGAAGACGACGAGAACGAGCCGCCCTTCGCAGACCAGCGAGACCGAGAAGGAGGAGCAGGAGGACAAGACCCCACAACACCTACACAAACACCATCTCGAGGTCGAGGTCGGCCCAAGGGTGCAAAGAACAAACGCTCACCTACACCCGAAGGCAACATACCTCCTGAAGAGCGGTACTTTTTTCAGAACCGTGCCGGTCCGCCTCAAATCTCCAGCAACAAATTCACATCTGTTAAACTGCTCACACACGAAGAGTATTTCGAGAACATCCAAACCTGCAAAGACAGCCACGAAAGCCACATATCGCACTTGATGACTCTGCACGCCCGATCGTTCGCACAATGGAAGTTTGAGCTTTCCCAAGGCTACAGTCTATGTTTGTATGGTTTCGGCAGTAAGCGCGGACTGGTCAACAAGTTCGCAGAACACATCTACACCCAACCACTCTTTAAGAGCAAGACTAAGCCTAGAATCGTGATTGTCAACGGATATACGCCGAAACTCAACATCCGCCACATCCTCAACACAGTCGGGAGTGCAATCACAGGCGAAGACTCGACGCTCCGACTGGTAGGCCAGCCACACGAAATGCTCGACACGCTCTTCACACACCTCAACGAGCCCGTGGTGGTCATGATCAACTCGATCGATGCCGCCCCACTGCGTCGAGGTGGCGTACAATCCGTCCTCGCTCGGCTTGCCGACCACGAAATGATATCCTTCCTCGCGACGGCAGACAGCCCTAGCTTCGCAACAATGTGGAATTCCAGCCTCCTCGACCAGTTCCGGTTCGTGTACCACGACTGTACGACCTTCGCAGGCTACGATGCCGAGGTCAACGTCGTCGACGACGTCCATGAACTTCTTGGTCGGAAGAGGACGCGTATCGGAGGTAAAGAAGGCGTTGGATTCGTGCTCAAATCACTTCCCGAAAACGCACGCAATCTGTACAAGTTGTTGCTTTCGGAGATTCTGATCATTCTGGCCGAGGGAGGCGGCGGCTACGGCGACGATGAAGACGACGCTGGGCCGCGACCGAAAAGAGCACGAGGATCGAAGTCGAAAGCAGGAGGGAATGGTGGCAGTGCAGACGAGGTCGGCGTCGAGTATAGGGTTTTGTACCAGAAGGCCAGCACGGACTTTATATGTTCGAGCAGTATGAACTTTCAGTTCTTGTTGAAAGAGTTTCATGATCATCAGTTGATAACGAGTCGGAGGGATGCGACGGGGACAGAGATGTTGGGTGTGCCGTTGGGTAGGGACGAGATGGAAGCTGTGTTGGAGGATCTTTCTTGATTGCCTACCTGCGGTAGATGTGTATGGTAGTAAATTGATGCGAAGAAAAAGTTGTGTCACAAACACTGAGTAGAAAAGCAAGCAATCGGCCAAAACACAGCGGAAAGTCACAGCCAGGATCATTCAGTCACACGAAGACTGCAAGCGTCAGGTATTATAGAGCATCTCAATGAAATGGAAGTGTGTTGTCTGTGCCAAACTTTTTTGATTTCCCAGCATGTATGTTGAAAGGCGACATCTAGCTTTTCCTCCCATGAGAGTATGCAAATGCAAAGCACTCATTCCATGCTCGCACATGCGTTCAAGTTTCCAAAACTCGCTGATGCTGTTTCTTTTTCGATCCCCTGTCTGTAGGGTCTGTTCCCCAAGTACGCCATTTGTCTCGTCGTTTGAAAAGGTTTCGCTCTTGCCCGCCACCATCGTACTGTTCTTCCACAATCATGAGTTGAGTGGAGATTGTATCGAGGAACAGGCACTCACTCCCTGTCCCAATTTCCACCATTCTACCACCCTCTCCCAGCCAACTTCTCATCAGGCTTCATGCTCCCACAGTTGATCCCGACCATCGCCTCGCCCAGGCCAGAACTGCACTCGGCCAGGACCTTGGCATCGCGGAAGTGCGTCGTAGCCTGCACGATGGCCTTTGCCCTCTTGGCCGCGTTCCCACTCTTGAAGATGCCGCTGCCGACGAACACGCCGTCACAGCCCAACTGCATCATGAGAGCGGCGTCGGCGGGGGTGGCGATCCCACCGGCGGCAAAGTTCACGACGGGCAACCTCCCCAGCTGCGCCACCTGCTTGAGCAGCACGGGGTCGACCTCGATCTCCCTCGCCATGGCGCGCAACGCACCCTCGCCGCCCTCGGCCAGCGCGGCCTTCGCCCTCGCAATGTCCCTGTTCACGGTGCGCATGTGCTTGACGGCCTCCACGACGTCGCCGGTGCCAGCTTCACCTTTGGTCCGGATCATGGCTGCGCCCTCGGCGATCCGTCTCAGCGCCTCGCCGAGGTTGCGGCAGCCGCACACAAAGGGGACCTTGAACCCGCTCTTCTCGACGTGGTACGTGTCGTCCGCGGGCGTGAGCACCTCGGACTCGTCGACGTAGTCCACCCCCAGCGCCTCGAGGATCTGGCACTCGACGAAGTGTCCGATGCGGGCCTTGGCCATCACGGGGATCGTCACGGCCGCCTGGATCTCCTTGATGAGCTGCGGGTCCGACATGCGAGCGACGCCACCGTCCTTGCGGATGTCGGCGGGGACGCGCTCGAGGGCCATGACGGCGCACGCTCCCGCCTCTTCAGCTATACGTGCTTGTTCGGCATTGACGACGTCCATGATCACACCCCCCTTGAGCATTTGCGCCAGGCCGGCCTTGACGGTGAAGGAAGAGGTGGTGGCGGAGGAGGAGGATGAGGAAGACGCCGCGGCGAAGGCGGAAGCGGAGGCGGAGGCAGTAGGTACGGACATGGTGCTGTTGTCACCCATTATGAGGCACGAAGGGGAAACTAGAGAGGGAGGAAAAGAAGGGGAGTGGTTCGTATGTATGTGAAATGGCCAGAAAAGGTTACCGAGTATGAGGAATGGTCGGTTTTGAGCGTAGATAAAAAAGATGGAGGAATGAGTTGTTTGAGTCACCACTCCACACCCGAGATCTTGGGACTGAACTGAGAAAACACCAAACCACTCTTCGGAGTAAGCTGCCAAATGCCAACCCTTTTTTTACCTGCCCAGGTAGGAAACTAAGGTTCTCGGGCCTCGTACTCGTCAAAGAGGGAGCACACAGACGATGGAAGCCGGCAATATCCGACTGTCACGCCAATAAGATACGAGCGAAGCTACCGAACACGCCTTGGGACATTCTGAATACTTGCAGAGGTTTTAGCAATACTCCGTAAGACTTTCATAGGTGCAGTACATGCTTGGAAGGAGAAAAAAAACGTCCATCCTGTGAACGTGCACTTGCTCTCGCACGGATAAAGAGAGGGAAACGGAGAAAATGATGCAGAGTTCCCCCGCATCGACTCCTTCTGATTCTATTCTTTCTCTTCTCCCTGCGCCGTCTCCTTCTGCTTTGCCCGCCCTACACCAAACATACTTGTATATAGCAGGTCTGCCGAGAGATAGTCTGCTTAGTCAGGAAGAAGGGGTTTCCCAGGACTGTACGGACACATACTCCGTACCTCCTCGTACAATATCGGTTGTATTGTATGCCCCTCTATTGGGCGGGGGTTGGTCATGTGGGTCAAATGCTTGCTCCTCATCCGGAGGTGAAGCTCCCTTCGCCCCTACAAAGGTCGGGGCCATGCTGGTCTCGTTGATAAGGATCCTCCTGATAGAAGCAAAAGCATCGCTGCCGGAGATGCGGATGACAATTCCAGGTTTGAACGGGCACCGGGATTGAGCCAAGTTCATGTAGAAAGAAAGGAGAGACACAGATCTGATCAGGAAACTTTCCATATGAGTTGACTTGGTGCCCGCTTTCCCCTCCTTTACACCATCATGACCAGCCTCTTGAGCTTCTCGATGCGTTGCTTGGAGAACTGTGTCTGTCGGAATTCCTCTGAAACGATCTGTGAGTCGACTTGGAAAAGTCACTAGTCGTTCTGGAATGAACACGACCATGTCGCCATGTTCCAGGGATTCGGTGTCCAGCTTCAACAGCGCCCATGAAGACGCCTGCAAGAGCACATCCTCAATCGCGATAACGGACCTGTCAGAAGACATCTTCCTGTTAGTTCTGAGGGACTTGACGGCATGGGACCTCGTCAACTGTCAGCGAGTATGCAGTTCCTGGCGCGCAGCATTCCGCAAAGAGGGATACATCAGACTCGTCTTGCAGAATTACCCGCAGACAAGAGAGATCAGGTCGCTACCCAGGAGCGCTCTCAACTTCAACTCGTCCTCCAGGCACTCTCTCAGGTGGCAGGACATTCTTCTTTCGATCGCAACAAGATATCACAATCTCTCCAAGGGCACTGCGAGAAACGTCATCAAATACCCCATGGCACCCCTCGAACAGCACGGCGACTGGTACAGTGTCGGTCAGTGGGAGTACCACGAGAGCCAGCCTGGAGGCCGTCTGTACTATGAGACTGCGGCCATGCATTTGAGCAAGCTCGGGGCCAAACCATACCTGTTCAGACCAACCATGTGGTCGTACGATGATGGACTTTTGGTGTACGCCCCTTCACAATCTCTTGACAAGGGGTACTTCCCCGAGACGCTCAGCCTGTTGGACCTGTCCACTGGGCGGCAGTGTCCTGTACCTTTCAGCAACGAGGGCAAAATCATCCGCAACCTCCGGCTCAAAGATCGGACCTTGATCATCGAGTGGGCCGAGAAGGACCCCTTTCACAACCTCAATGCCATGGAACAGGTAAACCGGCATTTTGCAAACTGCTTCGACGTCCGTCGCGACAAGGGCAACAACGAGTCATGGGAAGTATGCTGGCGGTCAGAGTGGAAAATGCATTTCCTTGGCCTTCCCCCCAACTATCACGATCGGTTCTTTTCCACCCACAACTCAACGCATTATGCTGTATACTTTTGGCAGCCGAACCGGAGCATGTACACAGGGGACGAGGAGCTGCCGATCGAGTCGTTGTCGGTGTGGGATATCTCTGCGCCTTCGCCCTATCAGCCGTCGACCGACCCGTCTGGCAGATTCCGCCCGCCCGACAAGGACGGCCCGTACATCGTGTCAAGGTTCTCTTTCACAGACATGGACTTTGTGGGGATTCGGCAACATGCCAGCATTGCATTGATGTCTCTTCATGTCGACTCGGAAACCAAGTCGCTCACCGTTCGAGAAAACGTGAACATTGCAGGACAGGGGTACTTTGATCCTGCCGAACGACTGTGGTGCGCGAAGACGACGATGTTCCCGTTTGAGGGAGAGGGACCCCGGCTGTATCGAGAGTGGGACGGAAACCTCCCACCGTATCGAGGGCACTGTAGCATGGAGAGTGCCGATGTCGAAGAGAGCGAGCGGTGGTTTCTGCCCATCATGGATGTGGTCGACAGCGACGCCGGTGTGAGGATGAGTCTTGTGGAGACGTGCTTCTCGGGTCAAAGTGTAGAGAACAAACTGGTGGTCAGGTTCAAGGTGACGGGTACTGCCGGGCAAGAGGACGCTGTTGACTGGGTCACGCTGGAGGACCAGCTCGCTACAGAAGTGAGTGCCATGGGAAGAATTGCAGGTGATGAGCGATGGCTAGTCGGACAGAATGAGCGCATGGAGATTGTCGTGCTGAAATTTTGATATCTGCAGAACTGTTTGTTTGTATCAGCATGTTGGTCTCCGACCGATGGTTTGATGAAGAGGAGGAGCTGCATGTGAATTCCACGAGATCAGATGGCTGGTGTATGAGAAGTGTACGCTTGGTTGATTCGGGCGCTGCAAGAAGTCAGAAGCCAGAAGCCAAAAGCCAGAAGTCAGTCTCTAGTCACGTTGGCAAAGGAACAGCCAAACATGCTTCCATTCTCATCCGAGGTCTTTGTGTGGACGACACTGTTTACGGTTACGGCCACTTTGTACCACGATATCTCGTGTCGGGGGGGACCATCTTGACCTCACCACCACCACCACCACCAACTACCAGCATCTGTCTTCTCGACACCACCACCACCACCGTTGTTCTTGGTCTCTAGGACGTAACAGTCCCATAAAAATACCTTGACCACTTTGTACCATGAACCCTACTCGAATCTCACACCGTTTACAATCTGAACTTTTCAGCAATTCCACGAGTCTCAGTACCGACCGAGTGAGATATCATGATTCAGTATCGACCGAGTATGAGAACACGCCGCAGTCCCGACTAAGGCAACATACACGATGGACCCAAACGACCCTGTCGACACCCGCAAGGTCATCTACAAGATTGCACCGAGTTTTTGACGAACCTCTCAATAAAACAAACCATATCAATGAGAATGTCGCCCCTATAAGATCGTCATGGAACCCTCTACGCCGTGACCATACCATAAGATTATTGTATGAATTACAGAAAGCTCAATTAAAGCTCCAAGTACTTATACTGTAAGCTGTAAGGTACTGTACATTCGCCATCACGTGTCGCAGAACATCCGGGGCGGAGTATCTACTGTACACAAACAGTATCAGTAAATACTAGCTAGAGATCCAAATACATAGGCGCATGAGTCCCGATTACTTCAGCCAGAACAGTACAGTAGGGGGTTTGAAATGGCCCATAAAGTAAAACGCCTATTGTACTCTCTGTACGTGTACAATAGGCGGCTCTAAGCTCCTGCTCCAGCTCCAGATAATGGATGATAATGGAATAATGATGGATAATGCGCGGCCTCTGTGCAGCCCCGCAGACTCATGTTGTACTCAGGGTCGGATACTGTACAGGTTACTCGCACGAGTAAGGGATCCTCGTACGGAGTGTCGGTATCGGTATCCTAGTTGTCTCCCCCGACACTTTCCCGCATTGCAGGAGCAGTCCGCTTAATCATTCACCCTGAACCATTGCCTACCTAGGTACCTAGGTACCTAGGTAACTGCAGTACCTACCTACAATACCTACCTTGGGGTACGATTACCTACTGTACATACTATACGTACATCAGGTAGTGAGCTTCCGATTCCGGTCTCAACCCGTCTCAATCCAGATCGCTACCTTATGTCATGACGGAGGAATTTCTTCAAGTAGTAATAGGGAAGTCTTAAACGCTGTGCTGCGCAGAGGTACCAGAAATATAGCTTTGGTGTGCGGAACAATCACACTGGCATAGTAATAATGGATATGAATCGTTGTAGACTTTTTACATTTTCACATCACAAATATCATAATATATACGACAAGCTATCTCCTCAAATGCCCATCATATAAATCGTAGACCTTTCAATACCAATAGCTATACGCGCCAGCTTGGACTCCTGAGACAAGGCTCTTGGAATCAGCAAGACTTTATGCTGCTGAAATAGCCAGAGGGAGGGAGCCAAAAGCATGGTCAACGACTAGTCGCTTATTTCTTGTTTCTCTGGCCGTATGCCTTGGTGGCATAGTCTCCCTTGTGGACAATGAGATCTTCAGGTCTGTAGTCCTCGCGGCCGGAGAAGTAGCTCTCGAGGATAGCCTTGGTGCCGGCAGCATAACGCTTCTGGGCATCGAGCGAAGTACCGGACATGTGAGGAACCATGGCGTTGCCACCACCCCATGGGTTCTTGGCATATCTGAGAGGATGATCCTTTGGTGCGGGCTGGGGGAACCAGACGTCACCACCATAACCGTTGAGTTGGCCGGTCTTGAGGGCCTCGGCAACATCCTCCTTGACGACGATGGCACCACGGGCGGTGTTGACGAGCCAGGCACCTGTGTGAGAGGTTAGTATGGCAGAGGACTGAGATCAACATTGTGGCGACGTACCCTTCTTCATCTTGGAGATCAAGTCCTTGTTAAAGAGACCTCGGGTCTTCTCGTGGAGAGGGCAGTTGATAGTGACAACATCACACTGAGCCAACATCTCCTCGAGATCCTCAACACGTCTGCAGCCGATCTCCTTCTCTACCTCGGGCTTGAGTGGTTGGTAGTCGAAGTAAAGGAGCTCCTTGCAGTCGAAAGGCTTAAGACGGCGGAGCACACGCTCGCCAATACGGCCAACGGCAACGGTGCCGACGACCTTGCCCTCGAGGTCGTACTCGTTCTTGGCGACGGCGGCGACGTTCCAGTCACCGCTTTCGATTTGCTCGTGAGCAGGAACGAAGTTGCGGACCAGAGTGAGGATGGTCATGACGACGTGCTCGGCGACGGACACGACGTTGCTGCCAGTGACTTCGGCAACAGTGATACCGCCATTGGTGGTGTTGGCGGCGTTCAGGTCGACGTGGTCGGAACCAATACCAGCGGTGATGGCTATCTTGAGCTTTTTGGCTTTGGCGAGACGCTCGGCAGTGAGGTAACCAGGGTGGAAGCTGGCATAGAGGAGTCAGCAACAGTCTCCAGCCGTGTGGAACCAAAGCTCTTCTTACGGAGTGGTGATGATGACTTCGGCATCAACCAATTCCTTGTCAAAGGTAGAGTTCTCTCCCTCCTTGTCCGAGGTGGTCACCAAAGTGTGTCCTTGATCTTCAAGCCATTTTCGAATGCCTAGTTCGTTTTCTGTAGTACCGAGGAGCTGAGGTTGATCTCTGGCGTGCTCATGGCCCTGTAAAGTGGTCAGCAACGGTGACTTGGGGTGAGGATGGGAGGTCGTCACATACATCGTACAGAACCAAAAGAACTTTGCCCTGGCGAGAAGCGGTGGCTGTTAGCGTGCGTCTGGCAATTGACGATGGTTGAAAGCAAGGCAGCGCAGCTCGACGAGCGAAGTGCGGGGAAGTGGAGGAGAGGAGGGACGATGCTCGCGGCAACGAGCGCGCAGCAACACGGGCAAATACCATTTTGAAGCTTCAAACACACAAAGTAAGGAAGGATAAGGTCTGAGGAGGACTGTTTGAGTGGACAAGTAGGTGGTTTTGTATCTTCTCAAGTCAGATGCGTCCGGCAGAGCTTTGAGCCTGGAGGGGAGGTACCTGAACCAAAGCTAGTTAGATTACGTCGAGACTTGTAAGATGCGGAACTCGAAGCTGGATGCAGGGACAGGGGTCTGATTGAGGAGAAATGGTACAATGGAGGAGGCCACAGCGCGCGATGAATGGATGTGGGATGGAATTGGCACCCAGAGGGATATGAGGGGAGAGGAGGAGGAGGAGGAGGATTTGACCACCCACCACGCATGTCTTCCCCGGCAAGAGAGACATGGCGGTCATGGCGGTCAATGGGAGCTTCCGCCCTCTTTGGATACTCGTGCTTGTTGGACAAACAACAGCTCTTCGAGTCCTCGGAGAATCTCCTCCCAAACAAGTAATACAGTCCAGACAACGACATGAGGGGGTGGAGGGGGTACGTACCTTTTTTTGTCTGGTGCAAAAGAGCCTTGCTTTGAACACCCTGTCCTCGTACGAATCGTGCACTTGATAGAGAAGAAAAATACAGCAGGTCAGAGATTCATCGGACGAACGCGAACTCTTTTATAACCTCACGATCTGTTCCCTGTCCATCATCATGAACCGCCCAAATGTGGTCTGCGATCCATAAGCTCCCCCTCTTTTCTCTGCGGAGCAGGTGAACCAAGCTTGAAACCTCCTCCTCCTCTGTCCATTGACTTGCTGCCCCACCATCCGACTCGTTTTCCATTGCTACTCCAGGGCACGCCTTGCATGAACACGGATCGAGTTCTGTGCTGTCTTGTGCACGGCACTTCCAACCATCACCGCGGAGACTGTGGGTTTTGCCCTGTCCTTTGCAGTCTTCTGACTCGCCCCGACAAAAACCCTTGTTTCCTCGCCCTCGCAATCCTCAATTCTGCCATAGTCACCTGTCTCTCGCAGCGACCAGACCAAGGCGCGATTGTCCATCGGCAGCCTCTCTCTACCTATCCTTGATGCGAAAGTGGGAATAGTTCTTACTCCATCAGTGACACATCGACGGTCATTGTTCGGAGGGGCGTGCTATTATGGAAAACTATGCTGCTTAAAGAATAACCATTTCAACACTCCTCTGAAACAATCTTCCGTTCCTGACAGTTGGACGAGGTGTAGATGCCAGGAATTCCAAGGCTCCCAGACTCCCACAGAGTTCAGGGTAAACAAATTGACTATTTGGGTAGGAAAAGGCGCAAACTCGGGGATCTAGCACCAGGTTTGTGGGGAGATATTGTACCGAAGCTCGGAGTCCATCCAGATCTCCGTAAGCAGCTCTCCTGCCTAAACGATTAAGCGGAAGCCTCGCCATGTATTGTATGGAACTGCGCCCTCGTAGCAAGCGACGAACGGGTGGGTGCACAACTGAGAAACACGCCGGGGGCTGCATTTTTCCGAGCCGAGTCAATAATGTGGGAGCAATAGTTTGTTGTTCGGATGAGTACGCCTTTCATTTCTTGCCTGGGCCTTGTAGTCGGACATACTCGCAGCGTCTGGATCACACATCGAGTTTTTGCTGTGCTCGTGTAAAGTATGAAGCTTTCTTTGAGCTGTAAGTCCGCTCGGCTGGGCATATTACGCTGCCAGATCATGGCTTTCCACAAGATGGCATTACTCCCACGATTGGTATGAGACGACAAAGCTCGCTGGCTGGATTTGAGCACATATCTTAAAGTAACAGTTAGGACGACTTTACGCCGGCAGGCACTGACCACGGTTTTGCTCTATGGAGTGCCAGATGTCTTTTCAAGTGCACCATGCAAGATCAAACAACGCAATTGGTATCATGGGAGCATCGATCGCCGCAAACGTTGAAGGCGCATGCATGTTGATTTCCCTGAGCAATTGTCGCATATACGTCTGAGGTAGGTGAGGCTTAGCTATATTGTCAAATCAACTCCATGCGCATTGCGTATCCAGGACAGTGCAACATTCAAGTCGTCCTAGGGGGTACGAGAACCTGAAGGTCGAAACAGTACCGGGGCTGACTAGAACCTGAAGCCACCCGCAACCATGGTAATAGTTTTTGGATCTGGTGATAATTGAGCCCAAAATGATACAGGAATTTTGCAGAGGTACAACTGAGTAGACCAGTACAAGGACAAAGGTATGTATATCATCGTATTTTCGTAATTGGGAAACTGTCAGGAAATGGTGGTTGTCATACATCGAGTCTGCTCGCCTTGCTTCGCCATACTGGGACAGCCTGATGTCTCGAAACCAAGCTATACCAAAATAGGCTGGAATTTTTCTCACACGCTTCGCTGGTTTCCTGTTAGTGGTCGCCCAAAGCAAACACTCTCTGTTCAGCTTGCAGGGTATAGTCGATCACTCTATGGCTGTACCAATATAGAGCACCGCAAGCCTCTGACCCTGCGCTTCGGAAAGTCGTGCGCTTCAGCTGCAACACCGAATTTTGTAGAAGCACTCAAGCCCGGCTGAACGAACAAAAGTATGGCGACCCAACGCCTAACATTTCTATGCCCGAACTTCCTTCGAGCTGTCCGCGCCTGCGAACCAAATACTCACCGCTCACTTCGCTCTCCGCCCATTTCGAGATCCCCGCGCAAAGCTAGATTGCACACAACTGCTCGTCGCCAACAGGATGCGATTCCGCAACGATATGGGCCGGCCGCAGGCAGTTCAAATGCTCCTTCGCCTCCCACCCCCCTTCCTGCATCCAAGTCTGAGGAGCCCTCGACGCCTAATAAGGAACAGGAGAAGCAGCCAGAGGACAAGGCAGCTACCTCATCAACCCGCGAATATCATCACACAGAGGAGGACACGGGACAGGACGTACCGCAAGAGTCAAATACCACGTCTGACTATATCGACGAGGCTTCCATGAGCACAGAACGCCCCAAGATCAAGCCGGAGAATGAGGACAAGTTGGAGAATAAAGAACTCGACATCGTGCTATCTATACCCTCGCCATCCGAGGTCAAGGGCAAAGGCCACCGGCACCCACACCTGGAGCCTCCGCCGTACGAGCATTACTTTGACACATACGGCCTCGTCCAGCAACTGGCTTCCGAGAATGCCTACACTGTCGAGCAAGCGACGACGCTTATGAAAGCCATTCGCCTCATGCTGACCATGAACCTGGACGTCGCGAAAGAAGGCCTGGTCTCCAAGTCCGACATTGAAAACGAATCATACCTCTTCCGCGCAGCGTGCTCGGAGATGAAGACGACGCTTCAGACAACCAGACACTCCCAGACCCTGACACAGCGTAGCCAACGAGCGCAACTGCAGCACGAGAACGACATCCTGAACCAAAAGGTCACACAAGATCTCATGAACCTCCGAGAGGAGTTGAAAGGTCTCTTCAACGACCGCAAGCTGAACCTACAAGAAGACAAACGCAAGATCGACGGCAGGATCTCAGAGTTGAACTACGAAATTACAGTGCTGCTCAACAGCGAAGCAAAGAGCGAGGTGGAGGGTCTGAGATGGGTCCTGACACGTAGAGCGGCTCTGGCTATCGGATTATGTGCCTGTGAGTATTGCACTGCCACTGTGCCCTGCGTCTCCCTCTTGTTCTCTCCATCTTGCGGTGTACAGACTAACAATCTCCAGTCATGATCATCTCCGCTCTGAATTACTCGTCCATCAAGACGCGGGAACGAGAAGAGGTCGAAAAGAAGCGAAAGGCAATGCAAAAGGCTCAGGAAGAGCGGAATGAAGTTCAAGCGCAAGCTCGGTTCATGCCACCTCCTCGAACGCAAGGCACGCAGACCGAGGAAACGCCACTTGAGGAGTCTCTTGGGTAGCTTCCTGCTCGAGAGCATACATGTACAACACCTAGTGTACGTGTGATCAATGACGTGATCTGCCTACAATCGATCCATTTTTCTCGTGGTTTCTCGGTGTTTTCTGATCGACGTCGTCCATGGCAGCATACATGAAAGATCAGGATCTTAAAATACAACTTCGGCAATGGCTACGCTACTTGGCCCTCTCGTTCTGTGATCCTGTATTAAAGGGAACAATGCTATACATGGCCATTCGATCCACCAACGTGCCGTACTAAGTGACACGTAAATCATCCAGGGCCAGTGCACTAGTGGTCCTCCGTACAAGGCCGCATGGCAAAATGATCAAAAGGCCACCTTTCACAAATTGATCCAATCGACCAGACTCTGCTCACGACTCTCACGGCGAACGGAACTCGCCAAAGGTCGCAAACCCGTGGGCCCGTCGTCCTCGTCGATATCGATCAAGATACCCTCCTTTTGCCCGTGGCCCGCGGCATGACTCTGATCGTGACCACCTGCGTGCATCTCGGCACTGGCCTTCCTAGCCTCTGCACGGCGTCGTAACCGCTCGCGCGCCGCGGCAAGACGGTCCGGGGCGAGACGTGTGCTACCAGCCCCCACGTCCCTATCAAAGGTGGTGTTCGTGTCTCTAACCGCGATAGAACCAGATGTGGATCGCAAAGGTAGCGGTAGTGGTGGGTGGTCATCGCCCTCGCCTGTTGTGGCGGGCTCACGCAGTAAAGCGGACGGTTTCCGAGGGTCGTTGTTGCGCAGTGTTGTATCCGTCACTTGAAGTCTTTTCGTACTCGACGCTCCAGATGCTGTGGTCTGTGGCTTCGGACCCGTAGCCGCATGCGATCGCGACGCATCGTCTTTCCGACGGTGCGCAAGGCTTTGACCGTGTGAGCGTACACTCTGGCTTCTAGCCTCGACGCGACCGACTTCCTCACGCACGTACCCGTACGCTTCTTCGTCCGTGGCGCTTTCGACTTTGTGACCTCCGCGTCCATCAGCGTCTGACTCGTGTTGGCGACTTCGTTTGCTCTCCGACTGCGCTTGACCCGATCCCAAGTGGGAGGTTCTTAGCCTCTCATTCTCTCTCTTCAACACCTCGATCATCCCCTTCAACTCGAGGGTTTCGGCATCTTTCTTGCGCGCATACTCTCTCATCTTCTGCCCGTACTTGACGAGTTTCTTCATCTCCTTCTCCGTCTGTGCGATGTACGCTTCGATCGCACAGGGTGTGAATGCAGACACGGCCGCGCCTTCGTTTGTTCCCTGAGGCGCAGATACACCGTCGCCATTTGGTATTTTTTTCTCGCTCTTGACTGGCGGTTGTGTCTGTTCCTTCCTCACGTCAATTTGTCGTGAACTCTCGACCTTCAGCCGGTTGGTACGCCGTTGCGCCACCTCCTCCGGACTAACACTCTTGAACTTGACATTGACGTCTCTCAGTGCCTTCGTTCTCGGAGTCGCGAGTCCTGGAGTCCTCAAGATGCCCTTCGTAGGAGACAGGATCGCACCGCCACTGTCGCGCTTGGTACGCTTTGTCGACGGAGTCAAGTGCAGCACATCACTTCCTGCGCCGTCCAGAACTAGTTTCCGCTTCGACGGTGACGGGGAGAGCAACACAGGTGTGATGTTCTCTTTGTTATTGTTGTTGTTGTTGTAGACATGCTCCGGTGAGGACTCGGGGGATCCGAAGAACACGCCCCTCAACGCGCGGTAGGCGAAGACCGGCGCAGGCGTGACGGGAGGGTCGAGGACTGTCTCGTTGATGGCCATGGTGGTGTTGTTGTTGTGGTGTAGAGGAAGAAGAATGTGGTATACATTCGAGGCAAATACAAGTGTGATAAGAAGGAACTTCAGGTTACTGTTCTCGGGGCCCAATCTCGTGCATTACGATTCTGCATTCATACTGTGAATACTCGTTTGCGCGGGTGTCAGTGCGTTGAACAGTGGGCGCGCGTTTGGCAAACTTTTGTTGATAGTCCAAAAGTAGTTTAGCTTGACAGGTCTGCCAATCGGTCATCCCTGAACCGGCTCAGCCTCGAGCAAATAAATGTACATGAACTGCTCCGAAAACACTTCACTTTCTACCCTATGGACGCCGCTCTCGATGCTTATTTAGCTCGCATTTCAAACCCATCAGAGTCTCGATCTTAGTTCTCGGAAATCACACTTCGCAATGACACTGACCTCATCAATGTTCTCTGAACCCCAAAGACAATGCATTTTACTTCCAAACTAAACGCCTATCACAGCGAGCGTGTACTTACATACCCTCCCTTTTGCTCAGGTATAGTTACCTATCCCACCAAACATGACAATCTCCCAATCCCACCTTGTGCCACTGCTATCCATTAACCCCCCCAAACCATTCATAGCCATAACCATTTCAATTTCTTGCCCGGTTGTCACCTATCTGACCTGGCTGACACTGTTTCCCCGGTTCTTCTTCTTTTTCTTCTTCTTTGAGGGCTCACTAGGCGTCTCAACTCCTGCAGCAGACTGCACACCGGTTTCTCCCAGTGTATGTCCATTCTCGACAACAGGCGCCTCAACAGCAACAGGTGTATCAACTTCCTCAATCGCCGACTCTGGAACAGCACCCGCGACTCCGTTCACGTCCTTGACCACAGGATGAGAGGCGATACTGCCGTTGGATTCCGAGGCAACGCCGCTGACTTCTGATGGCGCCATAGCGTTGACTTCAGATACAGCAACCTCATTGGTATCTGATGATGGGATACCGTTCGCCTCGGACGTGGGCTCCTCGTCGTCGGCCCAGCTGAAGTTACGTTCGGTGTGGACGGATTCTGGTGCTGATGCTGAATACACCACTGGAGCATAGACTGGTTCGTCCAGTAAGACTGATGTTGGTTCACAGGCTGGTTCCTCATAAGCAGGTGCAGGCTCCTCTTTGAGTTCCGAGAGATGTTCGATGAGGTGATCGGCATATGCAACCCGTGGTGCTTCCTCGTAGTCAAAAGCTGATTCTTCTTCGATTGGTTCAAGCCCTTGATCTGGCTCTGGCTCTGGGACCGGTGCTTCTTCAGCAGTGTAGTAGGTCTTGTCACTGCTCTCGGCAGTTTCCACTGGCTCTTCTACCGGCGCCTCTTCCTCATGACCCACCTTGGCCAAAGCCTCCTGCTCGCCACTGGGGTAGCACTCGTCCTGGGCATAACGACATCCATCACAAGATGCCGAAGAAGGACTCTGAGCCCCCATGTCCTCATGGTCGTGGAATCGGCACACGTTGGACAGATAAGCTTGCTTAGTCCACTCGGACGAAGTCGCCTGAATGAAATCCAGCGCAAAGTGTCCATGTTTCAGGATCACCGCCGCCCATTCTTCTCGAGTTGGCTCTTCTGGATCTGTGGTGATCGACCTTGGCAACTGGCCCAGTGCCGTCCGAATGACTTCGCGAAGTGGTCTGCCCTCCGGAACAGCCTCGTAAATTTCGTCGACCATCGAGGCCCGCAACTTCCACTCACCATTTGCAAGGTTTCCACGAATCACATCGGTGACTTGATTGCTCAGTGCCGGTATTTCATACTTTGACGCAAAGATGCCCAGTTTCACCGCTTTTTCAAAGGTCGTGCCCTCGTCGACGTGTGGCTTCGGATCCATTGTCCACATGTAGAAATCATTCATCGTATCAAGCGACGTGTCAGGGACCGGCATGCCGGAAACATAGCACGTCAAGACATTGCGAAACTTTCGCGACCGTCGCCGAAGGAGGTCTCCAGGGATTAGGAGTGTCTCGGTCTCACCGTCGGGCCTAGCCACCGACAGTGAGACACGCTGGCTTTGGCTCCATCTGCAGTCACGTCAGAGCAGGAAATGATGCTTCGCAGCAAGGAAATGGGCGACTAACGGGATGAAGAACGGACGATGCTGGGCGTCCATGATGCTGAAACGCCCACCTTGTTCAGCACAAGATCTAGGTCATCTGGGGCTGAGAAGGGTGGTGGAGGAGAAGATTGAAAAGAAAAGAGAAAAGGCCACCAGGCGTCTCGCTTTTTGTGTCCACGACGGACACGATTCTCATGCTCGCTCGCTTGATTTTCACACAGAGCCGCACGCCCCAAATACTTCACTCTGATGAATAAAGGCGCTCTGGGTATCTGTGCAGACGGTCAGAGCGTGGCGCAACGTTACTGGTCGGTCGGGGACAGCTGAGTGAGGCTGCAGTGCATTGCTAATGAGAGGGTGCCAATGTCCCTGGCTCCCCAGATGCGTTCTCACTCGGCCACGGCAACGAAAACGAAATGCACGTCTTGACGCTGATTCAATGCAGCGAATCGGCGGCAGCATCTAGAAGGCGCCTTCCGCGCTCAATGTGATGGTGCCCAAGTGACGGTCGACGCTCAACTGCAGTCAGGCGGTCGCCGTCAATGTTACAGGAAGTCTTTCGAAGAATTACCAGGTCGCTCCCTGTAAAAAGTCCCAACTTGGGTCTCATTCCCCGTTCATCCCGCCGACATTGACTATCAAAGACAGCGATGATGGCAGTCGTGGTGGAAAGGGTAGCCATCCTCGTATCCCCGACTTTTGGCGAGAGTGACCGGACGGCGCAATGCATGAAAGAAGTCATCGATGATTGGCAGCTCTTGGGTCTTCCCGCATAGCTGCCCAACTCGAGGCGACGTATTTATCGAATGAATTGTGTGGTGAGTTGTTGAAACAAATTCGCGCCTTTGCAGTCTCTGTTTCCTTGCATTGCCTGGATTCAGTGTAGTTGCATGCCTCGTAGCGCAAACGACTCAGAATGGTTCATACTGTCCAAGTGACGCGTGTACGACGAGAGTGCACGATGCAAGCATGATCCTCTCCCACGGAGCCCGAGGCGAAAGGCGACCGTTTCCGGAGATGACGGTTCGCCTCCTGGGTGTAGTTGGAGCCGGCCCCGTCTATTGAAATGCAGGAGCTGAGATCCCAGACGCCAATGTCAGAGGGAGCAAAAGCTGTAGTGCCTTTACGGTCGCCTTGTGCTACATAACACGGATGTCTACGCTTGTTGATCGGTTTTGTGCAAAGGCGAGCGTCCTTGAATTCGGAGCGAGACATATGGGATCAGCATCGAAATGGCCGAAAAGTCTGGTAGGAATACATCTTGATAGAAATCTCAAATGACAATAAACATTGCTGCGTCAACGACCATAGAAACCTGCTCCAGCTGATGGTCCAACATGAATTTGATCACCACGCAATCCCAAAACAATTCCCGCGTAAACGGAAAATTCCTATATCCTGCATATCCCACTGTCAATCTACCTTCATGTTTGGATCAATTTAGGCGTGATTTCATAGTGTTCATTCTCTCCAGCCTCCTCAGCTCGAGCCTCTCCATTGATTTCCGCTTGTTCAACGTCGTTGACTTCTTCAGACAGGTCGTTCCCATTTGTATGCTCACTTTCCTGAGCTGGCAGCGCCGCTTCACTTTGCTCGTTTTGGTCGATGTGCTCGGACTCTTCAGTCGTCTCAGTGTCGGGAGCTTCTGCTGTTTCAATGACAGCAGCCGCTTGAGGGTGCTCTGGCTGATCATCTGTTCCAGTGTAGCCGAGAAGCTCCACTGATGCCTCATGGATGTCGGCAGCTTCCTTCTCTGTAATGAGACCATCCTGCCCATCTGAATCAGGTTGTTCGATCGGTTGAATACTTCCCGTTTGCCCACTGATAAAACATCTAGTTAGTGATATGACTGTAATCAAGTGAACAAGGACCTACATTCGTACTGGCACCAATCCAAGCATTGCCATACCGTTGCACAACGTCTGACGGACGCATTCAAAGAATGCAAGCTTGGCTATGTTCAGGTTTGAACTCTCGCCAACTTCCTGCTCCTCGTTCTGAAAGATAGTGGAGAGAATATCGGTCAGACGATACAGATAATTGAGAATGACTGAGGATTCCAGGTTTTTGATCGAGCTCTTGACCATTGCTGGGAATTGAATGAGCACACGCAAGACATCGTAGTATGCTTCCTCCTCGAATATTGCATAGTCTGCATTCTCAAGTTCTGCTCTGTCGATGATTACCCCTTGAAGTCTGCTGTCAACTTGAGTGAACCAGTAGTGAAGGCTCAAGCCAGAATGACCGTCCAGGTCTCCCATCTTGTGGAGATCAAAGTTGAACGTGGCTCCGCGGCGGATGGACAGTTCTTGTGCCATAAGGCCTATCGCAGTAAGATCGCCAGAGATGTCGTGAGTCGTATCGCCACGAAGTTCCTCAAAGTCTTCAGGATTAGCTGCCAAAAATTCGTCCACTGTGCCTTGACATTGGTCGACAATGTCTTTCAATTGTAGGCCCCTGCTATCTTCATTCCGTGGCAGACCCTGGAACTTTCCAAAGTTTATATGCTGTAGTTTTGCCATCACCTCGGCATGACCAATGATCTCGAGAGCGGCATTCACTTCGCGAAAGTGCAAGTCTTGTTTCGAGGTGACCACGTATACCATCTTGTCGAATGAGAGCAGATTGTGTCGCTCCACCGCCGCAGCGATATCTCTCAAGAGATATGTGGTCGTCCCGTCACTATATCGTCCGATTGAAGTCTTCAAGCCTTTGTAACCAAAGCTTTCGAAATCAATAATCCAAGCACCATCACTTTCGCGGTACGCATTGTGGTCTCGAAGAGCTGTCTCGATTTGAGCAATGATTTCAGGACTGACCATAGATTCCCCCGAGTACTCATCGAATGTAATGTTCAGTCTTGCGTACTGGTCTTTATACTGTTGTACGCAAGCATCGCGGAATCTCCGACAAAGCTCGACGGCATCTTGATCCCCATCTTCCATACGCCGGAAGAATGCTTCCTTTTCCGTCGATATCATACTTCTTTCCTCATCCTCTCCTGTTCGCGAAAGCTCATTGATCTGTGAGAAGACTTCCACAAGGTGCTTTAGAGGATTCTCCTGAAAGAGCTCCTCTGATCCGAACCGCAGCCAACCAACAGCCAATAATCCAATGTGACGGCCCCAGTCACCCAGGAAATTCATCCTGACCACATCCCAGCCAAGTGCTTGATGCAATGAAGCGACATAAGTACCAATGATAGTACTTCTCAAGTAATTGCCGTCAAACTCCTTGCCAAGGTTCGGGGAGGAGAAGTCCACGAGGAGCTTGTTCAATGTGGCGTTGGGCGATCCAGTACCGGCATTCTCATCAACAGGTACATTCCCATATGAAGTACCACGGTCAAGAATGTAAGAGAGAAGGATGCGTGCTAGTGTGATCGGCGCAAATAGAAGGCGTAACTGAATCCCATCTGGGACAGGGCTCGCGAAGAGGGATGATGACGGAAACTGCTCAGGGGAAGTGTTAGTCAGGGAACTCGAGGATCAGGTCGGATTGTTGAGGGCCCCATACCCGTTGTTGGAGATCTGCAGCAGGGTTCACACTGTCACCATCTTCAAGTCGAAGACGAGGGAGGACGACGGCGAGGTCCCAATCCTCTACAGGCCATTGAATGGAATCAAGGGCGACTTTAGCATCGCAGTCAGTGAGTTCACCCAGGATCTCAGCCAGGTGGCTGGTGTAGATTTCGAGCGGATTGTATTTCATGTCTGCCGACGGAAGTATTCGGCAAGTGCCTTCCAAGCCCATTGCTTGGAACATTGCGGAGAGTCCATCATCCGTGAGCGTTGCCATTGCAAAGTGCTGCAGCTAACTTCGGAACAAAGAGCACTGATGGGAATGCACACAAGAATCGGGCAAATGGCTGTATAATAGTGTTTCTCGTCACAGATGTCGGTTCCTATCGCCTCGCAATGAGCCTTAGCCAATTGTGTCCCTTCTCGCAAGGTCATTTGTTGGGTGTTAACCATCCGGCCTTACAAACAGGCAGCTGTGTTGTCCAAGTCACAGGCATTGGCTCACCCATACACTAGTGCGCCTAACGGCTCAACTGTGTTCTGAACCGAACTTGTGAGCGAAAATGCGTTGCCAGCTGGCACCGGCTACTTCATTTTCTTGCGCATCTCCACAAATCACTTTGGTGTTCAAGCATAGGCGATTGTCGTCTAGATGCTGTCTGGCTCTCTTGGCTTGCCTATCCGGCCATCATATTCTCAAGCGTACCATGTCTACTTCGACACTGAGGTAGTACAAGTCTGTGAACGGAGAAATGGAACATCGACAATTCGTTGACTCCGTCGCAAATAGTTCTGGCCATGTACAGGTGGATTTCGTACACTGAATGGAGGTTGTCGCAGGTCCCAAACATTGCAGCAAATGAGATCTGCTCGTCGAACTTGCCTACCAGACGGCAACCTGGCATTTGGTAGCCGGTAGAGATGTGACTTGTTCAACAGGCCACAGAGGTTTATGCCCAGAAAATTGAACTCTAAAGGTGGACCCGCAAATAAATCCGCATCAACGTTGAGCATTGCATTGCCTTCTAACGTGGAAGGAATGCCCGCTGAGGTTGTGCAACGGCGTCGCGGTAAAGCCTGCTTCTTGAAATCGGGGTGAATGTTTGGTGATGCAGAGCGGGAACGCCTCCAATGTCTGTCAAGTTTGTTCCGCCAGTTTCGGCATCTCTCATGGATGGGCTAGCCTTTCCGATGATGTGCAGGAGAGAGGTCACGAGCCGTGCAAAATACAGATATAGTCGGCCTGCAGAGTGTACAAGGGTGAGAAGTAGCTGTTCGTAACACAAGTACATTCGCCTTGCAAGATCAACACCCTGCTTTTGGCAGAAATTCTTGGACAGCTCCCAGTGGTAGATGCCAAGACACAAGATGCAAAGGACAATGAAGGCGACGAGGAAGGACGCATGAGACAAGGGGAAGGGAATCGCCGATGGGTGCATGGAAAAGATTGCAGCAGCCAGCGCGAGGGGAAAACTAGACTTTTCAGATTCTTAGTGTTTCGTCAGCAAGAGCGATCTGAATGTTCTTGCTTACCATCATGATCTGGGACATCTTCTTGTTGGTTTCCGCAAGCTGATAGCTGGTCTCTGCCAGTTTACGTTGGTAATCACCAACATCCAGCTCGTGTCGTTTCAATTTGCACTGCAGCTGTGCATGATTGACGATTAGCGACTTTTCATTGGAACAGCATCTTGGTCATAGGGAATATTTACCTGTTGCTGGATGCCATCACATTGAAAAGCCAAACCTGACAATTTCTTCCTCAACGTTGACAATCGATGGAACGAGTTCTGTATGACGCAGAGTGCATCATTGGTGCGATCTTCTGCCGATAGATCTCGGAAAATCGAACTTTGGCGGGTGAAATTCTGACATGAATCGAGAGACCCTTCCAGGACATTGCGCAGACGATGTAGGACCCACGAGGTGTCCTTGAACCAGTCGAGCGATTGTCGAATCTCCAAACCGTATTGTTTTGTTGCCTCCTCTGTAACATGCGTATGAGTTGGCTCAGGATGGTCTGGTTCGTTGTCCTTCAGACTGGTCAATCCCAGAACATTGAAGCGACTCTGCAGGAAGCGCCATGCGAAATAGCTCACCAGAGAATATCTGTTAATGCTCTTCTCCACATTCATGACCACCCGCGCCCACTCCCGCGTGATTTGCTTCACACGAATCTCAAAAACTTTGAGGAAAAAGGTCCGGGCCAGCTCCTTCGGTTTCACGGCAACTCCATACTCAAAGGGGTCTGTAGGAGTGCCATCCGAAAGGTCCTTGAGGTACTGGAATGCATTTTCTCCGTTGTTGCCATCGAAAAAGCTGTCGACAAAGCAGTACGCCACCCACCTCCACTCATCTATGCCGGCGAGAACACAGGAGATTTGAGACTCGTAGAGATAGGCAATTTCGCCTTTACTGTCAAGAAAGGAGACATTCCTGCACTGCCTGAGTGGGCGATTCCTGCGATCACGGCGAGGATCCTTGATCGGTGTTGGGGTGTTGCGCCAGGCGAAGTAAGGCAAGTGAAGTGAGAACTGGAAAACTGGCCAGCCGGCCGTCTAGCTCAATCGTTAGCTTGCGCAGTTTGGGAATCGGCCACGGCGACCTCACCGACGTGGTCACCTCGATGGAGCTCTCGAAAGCGAGATATTTGGCAAAGGCGTCTCGTAAGGCCGCGACCTGGAACCCAGTCGCCGTGCCAACAAGTGCATAGATGGTCCAGTTGTCGGGATCAGCGACGAATCTGAAGCAGTGTCAGGGGCAGCCATGGTGCGCGCGTGAGGATGGTCGTACAGTACTTACATTAGACGACGATCGATGTCAAATTTCGGCTCTGGTGGTGTGGCTGAGACTGGTTTAGCGACGGAAGTCCCGCGTGTATTTCCGCTTGCCGCTCTGGCATCATCCGCGGGTGGAACCTGTGGCGGCCTGTGGCAGCGAAACCTCTATCGTGACAGCGAGATTGACATATAAGCATCATTCTCGCACCCCTTTTGGATTTCCTCCAGGCTGTTTTGACTTACAGGCTTTTTCAATTCCCAATACAGACCGTGGGCCGTGAGCCACTGGGGGCTTGCTTTGAACCCATGTTCTCCCCCTTCGCCGACCCACGCCTTGCGCGACAAGTCTGGGCCTCTCCATGTCTTTGCTTGCAGCATTCCCAAGCTGGCACCGAAAGTAAAATCCTCGACGGCATCCGCGTCAGGTAGCGAGAAATCGGGGCTCTCGTCGTCACGCATGAAGATTTGGACGGGGCTGTCCTCGTCGCCTTCGCTTGCCTCTTCTCCGCATTCCTGATCGTCTTCCTGTTCCTCCTCGGCAGCTTTCTCGATCGCACGGGCGCGTAATTCGAGCCATGGAATGTTTTCATCCTCGCATATTCCAACCAAGGATCGTCGAGTGGAGAATTCAGGATTCCATGCTATGGTCTCACCCAGATCGGGTTCCTGCTCGGGCTCGAACTTTTTGCCGCCGCGCTCTGACATGTTTGACGACGATGGGCGACAACACAATATACCTGACATGCGCCCAGTCTGCCAGAAAGACTACCACACAATATCCATAGATGACTCGGCAGTCTTGCGGGTATCTTATTCTTCGGGGAGCTGCGCTGCAAGACAGCCTGAACATGAGCCATCTGGAGTGGTGGGAGTACTTGTATTCATGCTACGATCCCTTGTGACGGTGCCCTGTCTGACCGTGCACCGCGACCAGTGGCCTGTTACCACCCGGTACCTAGGAGTGATGCCCGAAAGACCAGAGTCCAATCCCGGATATGTCGACGATGCGACAGTAATCCCAAAGTCCGTCGCCCTTTCTGCTGCGCTGGCATTGCCTTTTGCCCTGCCAATCCCTTGTCTCAAATATTTACACCAGAATGCTTGAATCACATCCCTAAGCCATGATGTCGTTCTCCTTGACATTCCCCAGCCCTCATTGAGTAATCTTTTGGAGCTTACAGTTGGTACATCTATCATGGCCACAACCTGGGCAACGTTCCATCTTGATGCCAATGGTAGACTTTCCACACTTGTGCTGTTTCTCTGGTTAGCTCTATGCACTGTACAAGTCGGCTTCCATGTCAACCCACGCATTGCCACGTGAAGACGGCTTTCTTCCGTGATTTTGAGGGAGGTTCCTCTGGAGCACCGAGGGAAGCGCCTGGGTGCTGGCAATCAAAAGGCAACCAGGATTCCGGTGCCCAAGTATGGCGAGTCTGTTGGGGCGAGGCGTGTTCCACTCTGTGACTTGTCGAATCGATATAGCCGGCCTGGGATACCGTGCGATTGGCCGTGTTTGGCTGCTTCGGTTGTGAAGAAATATGATTCGGCGGAAAGTCTCGCATTGCTGCCTAACATCCTCACACTGGTCGAACACGTGGTGGTATTCAATATGTGAAGAAGCCGTCCTAGGTTGAGACGGTGAGAACGGATGTGCCTGATTTGACCAGGCCAGGCATCGAAGTGTTTATGAGCTCGAAGAAGAATCAATCTGAAAGCGTGGCCATAGCGCAACCCGACAACCTGATTTGTCGGTCACAGCAGGCGTCGAGAGGGAAAATGTAATGAAATTGGTCCTACCCTGGAATGAGAACGCAGGCACCCTCGCGTCAACTTCAGGAGATTATAGAGGGACATCGGAGTAGTGCCGATCACTGTGGAGAGAACCCACAAGTACTTCGCAGCAACTCGCATTTGTACGGAGTACTACAATACGCACGGCTTAGACTAGAGCCATGCCTACTGCGGCAATTTCGGATAGAAGGGGGCGCCACCTTTCAAGAGACATTGTACAATACGAGGACGAGTCGAACAAGTACAATGTCTTATCTTATTAGACATTCGACGCATGCTCATCTCATTATCTTTTCTAGTACGGAGTATGTGGCCGTGAAATAGACCTCAGTTCCTCCAATACACACAGCCCAAGTCTCTCTCGGCTAGAGAGCCTGGCACCCACGAGTATCCGACTGGATCACAGATGTTTTTGTCAAATTCAACACCGCTCGTTGCACAGTCGTAGTACCCTGCGATGTCTGACAGCTTTTGCACCATGGACAGTCCTGGGTCTATGGAGAAGGGATCGCAGCTGGACCACGTCTATTGTACGGAGTATCCGTAGGGAGTATGTACATGATCCCTGCTCCAGCGGCTTGACCGAGATCTCCACGTGCACTAGCTGTTGTACCGGGCGAAAGATTTGAATTGTGCATGGTCTGGTGGCAACTTGTGCCCAGGTACGGGGTACACTGCTGTCGTGAACGAGAGCTGGCCATCATGGCTGTGTTGGAAGGCAGGCAATGCCCTCGTAAGATGCCCTTCCATGTTGATGGTCGATTCCCGGCCACTGAAAGATTCCATTTTCTTTGCCCGGCGGGAAGCTCAAACTGAATACATGGGCAGTGTCTGTCCCATCGAGGTACTCCTACATTGAAAAGCCACTCATGATTTGGCATCCGGAACGCAAGAAGCGTGGTCTAGACCTGTCACCACACGGAACCACACCGTTGATAGCGACGCAACTAGGAATTGCCCATCTCGTTACAACGGTCAGAGATGGAATTTGAAACCACCGGCACGGCATGTCTTGTCCTGTACTATCCTGTCTCTGACTAGAAAAGGGCCTGAGATTACACCTGTGATCCACATTGTCACTGGAAGAGTCTCGTTACGGAAAAGCTCAACTCATGGTCCCATCAGTCGTCGTTGTTTGCGAGGCAACGATTGATAAGTAGCAACTATGGAATCCTATATCTCACATCTACCAATCAACTGGATTGCAGATGGAGACGTTGTGTTCAACCGAGATCGTGTCACCACAATCCAAGCCCACAGACGAAACCAACATTGTCGTGAGTGACAAAGATATCGTGTCACATTTTCCACCTCTCTGAAATCCCGTCAAGGCTTGCTATATTGATCGCGGCAACCACTTTTCTGGTGCCACACAGCTCAACGAACGCACAAAGAGACGGCATGCTGCTGGAGACGGGGTGATGCTGCGACGTTCTCATTCCTGCGTTCTTGACTGGTAGCTTGGACGACCACCGTTGCTGTTATTTGCAACACCCTTGAGCTGATCACACACTTCAATCCATCACGCGGTCGTCTCTCCCCACTCCTGGGTACATGACCACCAGACTGTGTCATGTTCTCCAGGATCGGGTGCTTGCGCAGAGCCCTTGTGTTCAATGCTTCCAAAACCAAAGACTCCCATGCTATGGTGAGACATTATGCCGAGCGTAGGGCGCACCATGAACCAAGAAAGCGCCAGCTGCAAATGTGGGCAACATTGCTTGAGTCCTATGGATGCGGTTTGCATCGCCCCCCAAAAGATTCATGACATGTTGACCGACAAAACCCAGGACGTTGTACACGTCTTATGTATGTAATTTGAATGTTTGCAAGAAGCGCGCTCATCACTGGTTGTTGTTTACCCTTTCCTTCCTTTCCAATTTTCCCAATCTGATTTTCTTCTTTGCGGTATCTAATGACACTTATCATCACCATGTCACGCTGCTGAGGGATCGAAGGGGCCAGAATGCTGTTACCATGACCCAACAACAACAACAACGTGGTGGCGGCGGATGTACACTTGCATTCGGGGCGGATTTGGCCACCAAAGGACATGTCTGCTGGCGGGTCGCAGATGCAGGAGCTGCTGCAACTGGGGTGCGTTTCAATCTGGACGCCGCCGAGGTACCCTTTGAGTCTTTCACCTCAAGGCCACTCACTCACTACATTACATTGCATTCTCGCCCAGCGAAGGCAGGTGTCCGGCATGCATTATGGTTGATACCGCGCCATTCGACAACTGTGGCTCGTGGACAAGGATAGATCGTATCGACACCGAGGGCTTCGTCTTTGATTCGGGCACGTTGCGTCGATTGTTCTTCCTCTTCTTCTTCGGACTAGAAAAGCTTGCTTCTTCTTTTGGTCAGATGTTTTCTTTTCTCGCCGCGGATTTCCTATTGAATCCCTTCCCCCCTCCTCAAAATATGCTAGGGGGTTCACGGATACCTGATTCGCCTATAATGACGTCGTCATGGAACCGTATGACAGGCGTCACTTGTTTACCCTACCTGGGGGGGGGGGGGGGGGGGGGGGGGGTCTGGGGGGGGGGGGGTCTGGGCTGGGCTGATGCCAGGTGCATGTTTCAGTGCCTGCCGTCTGCCGGTGTTTCAGTACGGTCGTGCTATGCTTATGTCGCCATGCTATCCTATTCAGAGACGCCCTTCTCGTATAGCGGGCAAGGAGTGAGGCGGATGTCTCATCTCAGCTCAAAACGCCCGCCGCCCTGGCCGCAGACAGCCTCATTCTGATATCACAAAGAGGGTGGGTGCATCGGGTGATTTGGACTGGGTCACCATTTTCCGGGGGTTCTTCCCAAGGGCAGACAAAAAGTATCCAGATCACAGACACCAAAAATACGAGAGCACAAGTAGTTAGTCAAATACCTTGTGTCCAAGAAGACGCTGATCAAAAGGGGGCGATCAAAGTCGATCCCAGTCCATCAAACGGACTTGCTCCACAACCCAATTGGCCAACTTTCTCCGCCCCAACCGTAGCCTCACCCGCCTTGTCGTTTTGTTTGTCCACATCCAAACCCCGATCCCGACTACCAGGACGAGACGTTCAAGATCGCCAACGAGTGGGACGGGCAAGCAATAGAGGAGGAGGCGAAAGAAGGGACGGAGAGCAAACAGTGAAGCAAGCATCGAAGACCCAGTCTGATGCCAAAAGATCAACCAAGAGGGACGGCGGCGATCATGGGTTTCTCGCCCCTTTTCCAACACGACTGCGCCTGAGGGAGGTCTCTTTTTTTCTAACATCAAAAGATATCAGGATTACAAAAAAACATTATGGGAAGAAACATAGCTACGTGGACACGTGTAGATTAGACATATGCCTCCTTTCCGAATATCCCATCCCATCATGGTCTGGTCGTAAAACTCCCAAGCCCGAAGAGGCTCGACATGATCATAATCAAATCAACACGTCAATATCGTTACATCAAATATTAAATCATCTTAGATGTAGGCCGCCGAGAGGCCTAGCGCTTTGTCCATCTGCTCCGTACTGGCAAGGAAGTGATTCACGCTCAACCTTGCCGTACTATTACGGTCTCCATGTCCTTTCTTGATCTCTTCCTCTTGTACCCAAAATCCCGGTGAGGAAGGAGCGTCGTCAAATTGGCCCCCGCTGGTCGGCGAGCTGAAGATATCCGGTCCTTCATCTGCTGAGAGCTGTCGGGCAACGGGGCTCGACACCTGGGGAGGCTGGCGTAATGCCAATGCCGAGTTTGGGACTGCTGAATATCGGACCGACGCTCTGTTCTTGCTGCTCTGCTGAGGCCCCGGAACATTATTTTCTTTGTCGTTGCTGTACACTGACGAAGCCACTTTCATTGACCTGCCATCCACTTGCGGTAGTGCAGTCAAAGTTGGATCTTCTACAGGAGGCTGAGCCCTGGTAATCGTGGACGAATTGGTTGTCGGTTGCAGCGTCATGACCGCCGCTCCAGGCTCCGTGGTCATGCTGTTATATCGCCTATGTTGACCCTGTCCGGGCTTGGTGACACGTTCCTTGGTGTTGACTTTACTCAATGGCCAGCCGCTGCCCGAGCTCGACTGCCTCATATGAGCACGGCGTGGAGCTCGAGGAATGTTGCCAGTTGACATCCTCTGTGCGTATTGCTGGCTGACAACCAAGGCGTCGTCGTCATTTTCAATCTTGTCGGGAATGTCGTCCAGGTAAGAGCCTTTGATACCACGTGCGCGATTCATGGGAGCGATGACTCTCACCATCATTCGTAGCTGGTCTGCCTGCCATTGGATTCTCTCCTCTTGTTTCAAGATGGTGCCGTAATAGTCCTCGAGATTCTCATGGAGAGTCTTGACCAAGCTGATGTCGAAACTGTTCCATCTCCTGCGCTTCGTTGGACGACGTGATTGTTTGTTCTGAGGCGACTTGGCCCGGCTTGAGCGATTCATGCTTGGAGTCGTGGACTCGTCACTAGAGCTGCTCGGTTGAATACTGTTTTGCCTTGCATGACGTTTGGTCTTTCTGGGAGCAGCAGCAAGAGGGATAGGAGGCTCGACCCTCGCAACCCGGACGCTGGCGGTATTTGGCTTTGGACCGTTGGACCCTTGATGGGTCGTCACTTCTCTCAAAGTCGAAGGGCCAGCCTTGTATTGCTTGTTCTTCAGCGGGCTGGTAGGGCGCCCACCGTTATTGCCGCTACCAATGCTCGGACTCGGGCTCATGGCCCCGGCGCGGAACCGTGCAGTGATAGGATCAGAATCCACGACGACAAAGATGTTACTCTGTCCCAGCACTTGCCCATGACGAGATGAAGTATGTTTCTTAGAAGGCTGTCGGAATGGGTTTGTTATACTGTTGAAACTCTGTCCGCGAGCTCGGGTAGGACTTTGCACACTGGCAACGCTGCTACTACCTGGCCGCGATGTTGGCACTGCTGGGAATTGATCAAGTTGATCCACGTCAGCTTTCCCTGCAAAGAGTGTGGGACGATCGAAGGACGTAGGAGGAATGGTGGTGGTGGTATTAATATGTTGATGTCCAGCAGAACGATTCGGGGAAGTGGATGAGTTTTTGGACGTTGCAAGATCCCTCAAGCGCTTTTCCTTTACTTTGTCGGCACGGGCACTGCAGATGCTTCGTCGATAAGATCGTGACGACCTGAGAGAATTTCCGGACAACTTTGAAGAAAGAGAGCTCGATGATGACTGATCCGCTAGATCAACTGCGGCGGCACCGGCGCCGTATGTCTTGTTTGGAGCCTTGCTTTGCTTGAGACCTGGGTGCGTTGGCCTCACTGCGGAGCTGTCAAGTACCACGTCGACCGGTGGAGCCTGGCACACTACACGGATAGACGACCTAGACAGGACAACAGGTATAGCCGAAGCTTGTCCTTTCCGAGTACCTCGACCACTTCGGCCACTGTCAGCACTGTGCCGTGGGCTCTGGTCCATGAGAGCGTCTAGAGGCAGCGCTGGTAATGGTCGCTCTGGGGGTATACTCGGAGGCCCACGTCGCCCTGACTCAGAGCTCAAAGATGGAACTTTCTCCAATGTTGCCCGGGCAGCAGCAGTCTCTCCGTTGTGAACCTGAGCTTCAATCTTTGCGAGTGTATCAACACTCATGGTTGAAAGGGGTTTTCTTAATGTACGCTCAGCTGCAGCAGAGGCCGAAGGCATTCGAAGGAATGACCGATCCATGATCGGTCGGCGGGTGGTCGATCTAGTCCTCGTAGGCTGGCCAGGACCTGAAGAGGGTTGACCTTTGACCGCTGACGGGTTTGGATTAGACTTCGCTCGTGCTAGCTGGAAGATATTTGCAAGGTTCGACACCGCCTTGCTGGAGACACGTGCAGTTGCTTGGGGTCGTTGTTGGCGTTCTTCCAACTTATCTGTCGGTGGTATGTTGGTCAGCGCATCCTTTATCGAGATGGTTTGTTGCGACTCGGGTCGGTGATTTGCTGCCGCAAGGAGATTTTGTGATGTTAATGTTTGAGGCCCAACTGCCGAAAACAGGGGTAACAAGAAGTCGTGGTCAAAGTCCATGCTGCGCAAGAGCTCTTGACACTCAGAGGAGAATTTATTGTCCTTTTCAGGATCGTGAAGAGATGGAATCGGGGATGGGATTCGTGGCTGATGCGCTCTTTGCGCCTCTTGGGCAAAGACCTTGCGCCGGTGTTCTGTGGGCAACAGTGGCAGCTGCTTCGAGGTGATCAACGGGGCTCTCGACCTAGCCGGCATGGCGACTCGTGCTGAGGTTGGAGCTCCAGCTCTGTCTGCGGCTCTTTGGAATTTGACCTCGCGTTGTTTCGTTGGAGTTACCTTCCGTCCACGAGAGCGTGATCTGCGCCACTTCTTCGAAGTTGTGCTGGGCACTACAGCCGCACCTGCTTTGGTTGCGGGCAAGCAATGCTGGGAGGTCGGATGACACAAGCCTCCATCTTGGGCTTCGACGCTGCTTTCACTGATGGTCCTAGGTGGAGGAGATCTGTGGGAGCTTCTTCCTCGACTGAGAGGCTTCTTAGTTGCACGCTGTTGTTCGAACAACAGTTCGCGCATCGTACGCGCTTGGCTTTCCGATTCGTCGGGGCCGTCTGATTCTTCTGGAGTCTCTGCCGGCACTTGGGTCACCGTGACGGTCGGGGCATGCACGGGTTTTCGGGAATCGTGCACCTTGGCCCATTTTCTGGATTGTTGAAACTGTGGCAGCCTGCGAGGATGTCGAGGGCTTTTGCGAGCGCCCCTATACACGTGTACTGTAGGACTCGGGCAAGATTCATCTTCGTCGGTAAGAGGTTGCGAACTTGCTAGGAAAGAGCATGGGATGTCCGGCAGACTCTTGTCCGCGAATGCGCGGAGCGGGCCATTGCGCGCTGCTGTTGTCGACTGACCGACCATTGCGATAAATGAAGGTCGTCGACCCTGTCGGGCAGGGATGTCTTGCGAACGAGCACGAACAAGGCGCAGCTGTCGCTCTGCAGACCTCAAAGTCACTGCATCGATCTTGGGTGATACAAGTGAAGAAGAGGATCGTCGCAAAAGATCCGAAGGGGGATGCTGGTATATGCCCACAGATGAATCAATTTAGAATCAACGCATTGACCACGGACCCCTGATGGGGAGCATTCCTACTTTATGCCGGTTGGCGGCACATGCCAGCAGTCAGAGATACGGGCTGCATAGAAAGAGGGGAATCAGAACTGTCGCGAGAAGGGGGAGAGGATGGCGCCCGCTGATAGAGCATGCATGCAGTAGTTGAAGGCCGATAGTTCATAGTCGAGGGAAGGCGGAGAATATGGAACAGGGACATGGCCTGCATAACTCGCGGTTGACAGCTTGCTGTCAGATTCTGGTGTGCCATGAAAAGACAGTCCAAGTAAGGGCCTTGTTCGAAGACAGAACGGAGACCAGAATGTGCTGGGTCTATTTTTTTGACAGGAGGTCCGCCCACAAGACACCGAAGAAAGGGCATGAGGTCACTGCGCGTTTCCGCTGCGACAATAAGGTTCCTACTAGAGATGGCTCAGAAGGGTCTGACTTGAGTCGACAGATCTGTCCATCATGAATGGCAGTTCAACAACGCCGCCGTCCCTCTTTGCAAGCCGAACCACAGCATATGCGAGTCCTCCACACCAAGTCCGTAACGGTAAAGCATACGGCGAAGTGTGTCTGATGAGGTTCAGGGTCGCGAGAAGAGTATCCGAAGTTCGTTGGATCTACCGAAGCCTCAGTGGAGATGCTTCTGTCCATGACCAAATTAAGAGTCGACCAGTAGACACAAATCACCCTCAGCCACGACCGAGCTGCAGTCGGAAGGGACGGACGCAAGGGTAAGGCCGCACTCCATCTAACGCGACAAAACGGCGACGAGGCGTAATCACTTGGACATAGTGTCTGGGTGGCGTTCTGGAGAAAAGAGGCTTTCGAAGCTGAAGGAGTTGTGGAGGTAGAGTCTGTTCCACAGTAAACAAGAAATGCAGCTGCGCAGAGGCTGTCGGTGATGTCAAATCCAGGGTCATTAACCTCGTTAGTTCCCATCGGGGGATGATGCTGCATGTCATCTCTACTCTCAGGGAGCTCGCCGTCGACCTCATTGGTTTGTGCGGGTGCTTTCATATCGGTGGCGGCCATCCCTGCTGAGGTGTGGATGAGATTGTCTGGAAGTGGCCTCTAGCTTACTTCGTAGCGAGTAGTTGGTGGCTTATTCTGGCATCTCGCTAATACTTGTCGTCTCGCTACTGTGCCATGGACCTTAGACGAGTACGAGATGCCACTTGAGAGCCATCCTTCTGAATGCAAGCTCCCAAACGAGGCAGTGGCTTATGTAGGAGCGTCTAGTCCGGGCAAGGCGGGCGAGCTTGATGCCCTCGTGTTGAACACTCCCTAAGGTGTAGACGTGCCCATGCAGCTACAATGCGTGAGGACGGTGTCGGCGGCGGTCATGAAGACCTTGTGGATGGGTGATGGTGATGATGATGGTGATGATGATGCAGCCCGTAATTCTCTGTCTTGGGTCGAGGGTGAGGAAAGGGAACTACGGAGTCCCGTGAGGCGATGGGCCAAAATGACGACTGCGTCTGGTGGGGGGGGAAGGGCGAGTGCTGCTAGTGCACGCCTCTTTCTCACCAACTGGGGGGCAGGTAATAGTCCACCTAAGCTACTATTGTAGGTAGTCTCCTAGGCTTCCCAGGCTCTCGTACGGGTCGTTGTAGGCATCGTCCCACTCCGACTTTAGGCCCGATGAGCCTGATGAGCCTAATTATGCGAGCCTACTGTACATTACAGTGTAAGACCTTCCCCATCTGAGGATCCTCTGCGCATCCTTGCTCCTTGCAGGTACAGTACAGTAGGTGTATTGGTCCCCATGCAACAGTCGGTACAATAGTACATAGATGATGGCCGGTCCGCGCCCTCGGAGGTCTGGAGGAGTCTGTTTGTGCCAGTTGACTGGTGGAAGTCAGTCTGGGATAGTCCTTCTCCCCTCAACGTCTCGTCTGGGCCGTGTGAAGTCCGGTACATTGCTGGTACATGGCTATCCTTGGGCACGTCTTGTAGCCAAAGACCGGCGCACTGATGGGCGGGGATCCCTGGCTGTCTGAATCCCTGACCGTCTGTCACCTGTGTTCGTGCTGCTGCCAGCCCTCCTGTTTTTGCCTCTTCGCGATCACTTATCATCTGACATCTTCTTAGCTGCTAAGATGGACCAGGGGCTACCGAGATCTGCGCTGTGATCACCTCTTTGGATCTTGGTACAGATGTATTGAGACTTCGGTCACTCATCCGAACCTCGTCCTGTCGTCCTCTCGTCCTCTCGTCTCCTCGTCCCCCGCCACCAAGCTGCTGTACATACGTTCACCATGCCATTCTCTCTCACACAAAACATTCCGATCCCGAGGCCTGCATGCGCCAGACGGGGAGTAGTGGCCCGGTTGATGTTGTGTGCTCTTTGCGTTTACACTACGAGGGACATGGAGGAACCCCGAAGCAACCCTCAGAGGGCAGCGTACTCCAGCGAAATTTGTGCGTAACCGTGGTTAGACTGTGAATTCAGATCGTTCCAAGTCATAGTCAAAACAATACAAGAGAAATCCTCACGGGTTGTTGATCCTGTTGCCGTGGAATCGCACCTCCTGTGCTGTCCGTCGTGGTGATCGCCCATGAGGATTCAATCAAGAGACATACAGCGTACTCCACGTGAGCGACACATTCCAGTTGCGTGGTACCCTGGTTGATCACGAGTTGGTCGAGAGAGGCCTACATGAACCGAGTTGATCGTTCTCGACCATTTCTTACGCACATTCATCCCTGCTTCGCTTGGGTAGTGCTGTTGATGGTTCGTTGATCAGCTCGCTAGGTCAGTCTGTCCTCGGTCCAGCGAGACATTAGTCACTTGGTAGCTCGAAACAGCGCTGCAAGATATATGCAACTACTCTATCCGTACATACAGGTTGAGATGTCCCCGAACGGCTTAATGGCAGGCCTGGAATACAGCGTCCGATGAGATCCGTTTCTGTGTTCGGTGGGGATCTTGATAACGAGTTGATGGTCTTCTCAGTAGATCAACTAGGAGCCTTCCCTGATGGCATATCCGTGGCCTGTAGGAGCCCATGGGGTATGCCAGGACGCCGACGAACGACTCAGCCGCGCTCTACCACTCATTGCGGCGTGTGAATCTCACCGGTTCTTACCCTGGCAATTTTACGTAGAATGTCTGGCAACAATGCCTGGAACCTGAATGTGGTGGAGTTGAGTCTTGAACACTGCATCAACTCTAGCCCACCGGCCAGCATTGAGCGACGGATGCTCTTGGCCAACTCCGATCCTTCTGCAGCTGTCGTGGACACGGTGAGACATATGTACATGCATGAGTAGCACGCACCTAAACCCCCGAAGTAGTTATCAGGTCTCCAGCATAGGATTAAAATGGACAATAATCAGGAATATTGGACATTCCTCCCCCGATTCGGTCGCAATCTCAGATGTTCAAAACGCCTTCGCCAATCGTTTGACTAAACCTACTAACCCCATCACCGCCCTGAACAGCCTGATCCCGAAAACACGGTCAACCCCCTGCACAGGCGACCACTCCAGCCCACATAGGTTGATCCTCACTTGCAGAAGCACGACGACTCCTATTTCATGTTCCCGTCCAGAAAGTCCGTGATAACGCCATATGCCCCGGTCGCATTGTGGTGGAACAAGAAATTATGGGAACTGTTCGGATGCAGGTATGGCACGAATGTCTCTGCATTGCGGTAGAACGTACGCGCGGGCTCCTCAAACATGCCTGGACAGAAGCCGTCGCAGACGATGTAGTCTTGGATCCCTGTGATGGCCTTGAAACATACCTTGCGTCAGCAGGAACTCGCGTACAGACCCCACACCACGAAAGGGGCTGCAGGAAGGAGACCACTCACCAGGACAGATCCCGTGAACGCACTCGCATCGAGACTGCCGTTGTTCCCATTCACAATGGTCAGGAACTCGGCGATCGAGAATGCTTCTTTGTTGGATTCGGCGAAATCGGCGGTCGGGGCATCGTAGAAGGGTCGTTTGAAATACCTGGAATTGTAAAGTCTACTTGTCAGCACGACTTGTTGATGAGTGGTCCACGTGAAGTGGCCTTTCCCACGTATACAGAGTCATTCGACAATGGTGCCAGCTTAATCGGGGGTATTATCCATCCGATTGCCTCTGGGAGGGGGCAATATAGGGGGTTTAGACTCACGTATTGATCTGTGCAAACTTATCAACCCATGTCAAATATCCCGTGTCCAAGTCGCCAAACCGCAATCCATTCTGCTGAGCAGCAATCCGAGGTACAAATGACCTGACTAGGCCATTCGCATTCACTCCTGTCGTGTTCAGACCGATGGCGGTCAGGATAGCAGCGTCTGCAATGCTAGGCTTGGATGCGATGGCTGTATGTGTGATATAAGATCCAAACGAGAATCCCATGACCACGAGCTTGGATGGTTTTCCAAGACCCGGTGTATAGTCGCCGGACTTGACAATGTCGGTCAGCGACTGCAGCAATGCGACCTGTGTGGCGAGTTGATTTTCATAACCCGATACCCTGTTGTCCATATCCTGATTAGCTTGCATTCTGCCCAACTCTTGATCTTGGCCTTCATGTGTATAGAGACATACTTCTCTGAAAACCCGGTACCGAGCCGATCGTAGAAGAAGACCGAGTACCCTTTTGAGATGGCAAATTGGACAAAGTTGTAATCCGCAGGACGAAAGGGAGAATTCCTTCCCAGATATTAGCCAACTCATTGAATAGATACTTGTTTAGATCACTGTAGGTGGCATACCAGTGCGACCTCGCCTGTCCAATGCCATGGGTGGCCAGAATGACGGTCTTCTCCTTGCCGTTTTTGTGCTTCGGTGTGCAGAAAGACGCTGCAATCTGGCGAGTAGCCGTCTCCGTTTTCGTGCCGGTAATAAGACTGTCCAGCATCGCGCTTGGTCTAGTCGTCGCCACGGCCAGAAAATCTTCTAGTGCATAGTCGTCATCCCATTTTGGGAAAGCGAAGACCGTAGTCTCCGCTTCGAATGCGACAGGGATCATGAATTCTGCACAGTAAGCAGCTGGAGGGTAGTATGCCTGTTGCAGAGCAGAGGTGTTCGCCGACAGACACATGCATGCTCCTGGAACAGATTGCAGTCCACATGCCACCATCGCACCGAGGCTGAGAGACTTTGAAAGAAGCATCGTGAACGATAACAAATCAAGAAGCCAGACGAAAGCCGATGCACGAAATACAAACAAGGGAAATACAAACAAGGACCAAAAGGGCGTCAGGGAGATCTTCTTGGGCTTTTCGAGAAATGAGGCCAACATCATTTTGCTTCGAGAACAACATTGCTCTTTATAATCCTGCGACGAAAAGGGGCAGTATTGACCTACAGTGTAGCACTTGGGTGCTGTTCTCAAATGTCCTAACGCGGTAATTGATTCTGGTGTACGGGATGTGGGAAGGTTTTGCCCGATAGCCTTGGCCCCAAATCTCGCGGGTTGGAACTGTATCAGGATGTAGCGAGGGGCTTCCCATCAATCTGGACCAGAATGCTGTAGCTGGTGTAAGTAGAAGGCTGTCTGGACGGTATCCAGCTGCAAAGGCCATCCCCGCTCAGGCTCACGCGGGAGAGGCTCGAATCCTTCTTCACCGAATGTAGCAATGGTATGAGATTGAGTGCAGATTCGAAACTGTGGCTGGAGCATCTAAGCTAGAAGTGTCAGCAATGATCTAGTATGCGGCTACCGCATCCTAGGCACGCCGCTGGATCTTCTCATCGTGAGGATCATGGCGAAAAGACACAGCTGCTGGCGGACAGACTAGCAAAAGAACATTGGCTCTAACGCATTCGTCCAATCGTCAAGCTTCTCGAGGGGAGGCCGAAGCGTGAAGACCATCATTATGACGATGAATGCGGATCAAAGGGAGAAATGGACGTCGTGCAATGCGACTCTCCCCTTGAGGTGATTAAGCGAAGACGTTGAAAAAGATTAAAGGTATTTGAAAGAGCTAAGACACAGCCTCAAGACGCCGAGCCATGACTAAGCCAAATGAGGACCCATTACCCGATGTCTCTATCACCGCTGCCAGCACATCCTCAGCCCCAGCCTCAGTCTCAGGTAATTGAGATAACACCTTATGCAACAGCCGCTTGCGCTTTTGCTTATGCGTTCGCTTGTCTCCGCTTGCTGAGCAATCCTTGAGCGCTCCCAGAGTCCCAAGCCGCCAGTGCAATCTCGTGCTAGTCGAAGCGCAGATTGAAATGCACGAATCTCGCCCAATTACACAATGTCGTCGGAAAAGCAGAGCGACGATGCCATCACCGAAGCAGTTGCCCTGTATCTCGGTCTTCACAGCGGTCGAGAAATGGTGTATCGTCGCTATGGTCTCTTATGCGGCCTGGTTTTCGACGCTGAGCAGCTTCATATACTACCCTGCACTGCACTCAATATCCGAGACCCTGTATGTCTCGGTCAACAAGGTCAACCTAACCGTGATGTCCTCCTTGGCCGTTGCGACGATAGCACGGACCCTAGCCGGAGACGCTGCAGACGTCTTGGGTCGCAGGCTTGTTTACTTGATTGCGCTGATGCTGTACTTCGTCGCTGACATTGCCATCGCCTTGACCAAAACGTATCAGGCACTCTTGAGCCTGCGGATACTGCAGGCAGCGGCAATATCTGATCTGCGGCCCCGGTCGACCTTTTACTACTATCTCTGACTCTCTGCTGACGATCCCTCAGGTACGTTCCCAATCGCATATGGCGTCCTTACCGACGTTGCGTCTCCCGCAGAGAGAGGATCCTTTGTCAGTGTAGTGTCATTTGCGTAGGCTGTCAACTTCTCATTGGGTCAGGAGAAGAGCACCATCGTGGAACTGACCACTTAGAAAAGCACACATGCGCGCCCAGTATCGGTCCCATCTTTGGAGGAGCTCTGACCTACGCTGCCGGTTGGCCCTGGAAATTCTGGTTCCTAGCCATTACCTCCGGGTCATGCTTGCTTAGGGTTATCTCATCTGCGTGTAACCATCGACTGCGTACTATCCTCCAAAACCCCTGCAACGGACAGGGGTCGAGTCTCATCAGCCCCAGACATACTTAAGTATGCCAATCACTGTCGTCTGGAAGCAATAACACAGAAATTGACCATTCGGTGACTGAGGATTGCGGGTTCCCTAGGACGGTAGGATATTTCTGCCAAAACACTTTTGAAAGCTAAGCGGCGCCATCCCAACAACCTCTCTAAGCGTCAAAAGTCAAGGAGCAATTCAGGCGGCAGCTGCAGAGCAGGCAGCTTCTCCTAGACATACTTCAGATTATCCGTTTGAACATCCGGGCGAGATTGTTTGAGAACCTCCCTCCCCGTTCTCCTCGGTTTCTCAGATTCACAAATCGACAGGACAATGTCCGACTGTGATGATTGGCAAGCTAACGTCAGGGGCAATTTTCCCTTAAACATGGCAGTGGTCCGTGGTAAGACTGCGCATAAATCCAAGTCATCGAGCTCAGATGAACGTCCAGTCATGCCAAAAGGAACAACGGCCGTTTCGGCGGAGAGTTGCTGGGTATCGGCCTGGACAAGAACAGCCAAAGTATCTGTAATACTGCCAGATGGGAGTAATAAGAGATACTCCCTAAAGGTGAAGATGCCTTGGCCGATCATGATGTGCCTCGCTGGATGCTGAAGGCAGACTCTTTTTAGTGTGCAACAGGCAAAGGAGCACGAGCTCTGACCGAGGGTGAATTTCACTCAGCAGCAGCTATCAATGCGGCAGTTCCGAATCTGGTTCCTAAACCGGCGGGCTGGGGTGACTACCACGTCGACAGTCAGCATGTGTTCTTCTTCCTAGGCGACTTTCATGATATGGACCTCTCAAATGCCCCGGACGCAGTCGATTCGCCTGTGTACATGCGAGCTTACCAACGTCACATCGAACCATCAGAGCCAGTGGAAGAATGGGAGGATCGAAATCGGCTATACAGCATATATCCCTACCTGATCGATTCAGCAGGGCATCCGGGGGGTCCGTCGCGCCAAATGTAGGTGCTGTCCAATGTACTTTCAGGCGTGCTGACCATGTCCTTAGAGCATATAATGATATGCTATACCTCTGCGAGAGATATGGCCCTTTGGATTCCCTCGAGAGATATGACCCAGAAAAGGACATTGCTGCTACAAGCGACTATATGCCCTTCGTCAGCAACATTTGAAATGAGCCACGTCAGGCATTCACCACATGTTTCAATCGAAGTCATACGGGGAAAAGGGGCCAGCACATGTGGCTGAGGTAAACAAACTGCATCTTTCGCTATCTTCTGAACCAACTATTTTGTCAATATCACGCAAATAATGTCTGCAATCTCCAAGGCAATTGGGATTAAGTAGAGTGTCGATGTGCCTGATCAGCTCCTTTGTTCTCGGTACTGAGTACAATGTAGTTTTTCAATTCAACATATCACTCAACCTGCCGCACTGCCAAACAATAAGACCGCAAGGATCATGCACAGAGGCATCAGTGCAAGGGCAATCTGACAGATACCTAGCCTGAGCCATATATGGGTTAGCGAATCGGAAAGGCTCAGGTTAGGCCTGAAGTTCGCTCAGTGCTCCGGAGCGCTCTCAAGCGCTCAGTAATCGGTCTCAGCCTCATTAGCCTCCCTCTGTATCTATTTACTTACTACTTGGGGAACAGTGTACGGCCACTCCGTATGCAACATGAAGTAAGCAACCAAGGACATGTACAGTCATCAGCCACAATGCTGCTCTTCGAGCATCCTCTCAACCCGCAAAGCCCCTGACTCCCGCTTCTCCGCGAGAGCTGCTGGTGCTCGACAGGGCTGAGGCACGATCGAATTCCAAAGCGACCGGTCTGACTGACGTCGTAGTGCGTCCTGTAAGTCAGGTACTCTACGCCGAGCATTTCAAATTGACCTTGGGGGCGGTGATTCTTAGCCTTTGCAAGGTCGTCCCCTGCCTACGCCTATCAATCCTCTGCTCTGGAGCGGCGGCTCCCCTACGGCTGGCAACGGGCAGTAGTGTTCGAGGATGACAAAAAGCCAACACCAGGTGGGTGGACTTCATCCAAAAGCACAATCCGAATCACTAACAGGTATATATTCTTCAAATCCTGTTTGAGGTAGCAATGAACGACGTGCAGCGGTAAAGCCAACCACGAAACGATCAACTAATCTCGCGTACACCATGGTCGGTGTGCCTGGTCGAAGCAAAGGGTGCCATACGTGTCTGAAGAGGAGAATCAAGTGTGGTGAGTCTTCTGCAGGTCCCAAACCCTTGAGCGCCAATCGTTGACGCCACTGCCTTATCCCAGATGAGTCCAGACCAACATGTAAGCGTTGTGAGAAGGCCGGATACACCTGTGCGGGATACGACCGTAAACTGGAGATGCGATTTCACACCTTTGAGGAATTCGCCCATCCGTCATCTTCCAAAACGACAAAGAATCCTCCTCTTTCAACCGTCCCGAACGACCTTGTCCTCCGCTCCAACCAAGCTCCGGCCCCACTGGCCCAGGAACTGAGTCTAGTGGCGTTCCGAGACGACATACAGTTCTCCTACCTCTTCGACAACTTTGTATGGAGCAGCTATGGTTCTCCATGGCTTCAAATGGCCGCTGCTGGTCGCCTGGACTCGCTGTCTTTGGAGGCTTGTCGGGCCTTTTCCCTCAGCATCTTTGGTAAACACCATCATCAACCAGACATTGAAGTAAGCGGAGCCATGCATTACGACAAGACCGTGCGAGCCTTGTCATCTCGCCTCTCCCGCGTGGGTTCACCTGGTAGCGAGGGGTTGGCTATTCCTATTACAATTCTTCTCATGCATTCGGTTCGTTTTTGTCCCGTCCTCTTCGCCTGTCTGTTGCCATCAACTCAGTACTGACACACTAGCCCTCAGTCGACCACCCCAGATCCTCAAGCGTCCGCCTTTCACATTCAAGGTCTACTGAAGCTCGTGCAGATATGTGGACCAGCACGCTTCGCAGTTGACCCATTGAGATCTGCCTTTGAATCCTGTCGAGCAACGCTGGTAAGCCTCCGTTCCAGCTCAAGGATTGTAGAGCCGGCCTCCGCTGACTGGTTTGTATATCCTAGATTACCATCGGCCTCATCACGAAAAGCCGCAGTTTCCTCGAACATTCCGACTGGATCGATCAACCCTGGTCGATATGCGGCGAAGAGAACAAAAGCAACCAAAACCGTCTCGTTGACATTCTCGCCTACGTCCCCGGCTTTCTCGAAGACCAAGCACGCCTTGAACAATGGCCCACGGACGAGGTTCGTCTGGACCTGATACAACGCATCGAATATCAATTGGCCAAACTCTACAACTGGCGCTGGCATTGGGAAGAGATCAATCCCAACGCATGTTGGGAAGTTGACCCTGAGATCATCCCTTCGCACCAATTCCTCCAGAACCCGAGACCGATTCGGAAAACTCTTATCTTCTCGACCTTTTCGCGAGCAATCGACATCTCCCTTTACAACGCGGTCCTCTTGTGCTTGTTGGGTTTACTCTGGAGCCTGAAACCCGTCGACGAAGAAGAGCCGTCTTCTCCCGTCGAGTTGTCACAAACACCTTTGACTCTGCCTGGCAACGTCGACTCCCTGATAGAGCCGGCCGTCGAGATCTGTCGGGCGTTCGAGTTCCAGCTTCTCAACGTCAAGAGCAGTAAAGATTCTGCTTTGTTCTGGCTTTTCCCCCTGGGCCTAGCAAGTAAGGTGCTAGAGGACAAGATGGAGTATCTGGCGTGGATCAAGAACATGTTGGATTCGTCTCAGATTACCAGAGGGTACGGGACAGGTCAGAATACCACGGGGTTTGGCTTTTACAAGTTCCCCAGGATCAAGAGGAGGAGAACACAGGTGAATTACTCGATGATTCAACCACAGTATGATTGTGATACGTTGAAGAATTATTCTACGGGGTCGCCACGAGAGAGTCTTTGGGCATGATACCTGTTCTTGGTATTCGTTGCTGCTCGTGGTCACTGGGAGGATCTGAGGAGTCGAGACTTTTCTGTCGTTTTCTTTGTTGTTTTATTCAGAGCATGGTGTTGTGGAGTTGTGTCCTTCTGTGGTGACATGTCATAGATACCTCGAACATACAATCAATCACGTACGCAGGACTTGTCTCATGGCCAATTATGATCATTTGTCACCCTATACAAGACACCATCACATATGGACTTGATCCTTGCCCAGGCTTGACACTTGCTCAGGCTTGATACTTTGACCATTTCCCCCCCAGCATTCAATCTGGCCACATCAACTCAGTGTTGCTTCTCTTGGGACGACATTACTTCCTCGCAATCACAGCCCAGGCCTCAAACAACAAGCCCCCAAACTGTTCCTTCTCGCTGTTCATCGCCGTCTTCACAGCCTCCGGCCACCGGGCGGCTTGATCGTCGCTCCAGCCCTTCGTCGCCGCGACACTGAGTGAGCTCGTCGTCAGAAACTCATACAAGCCATCCCAATCCTCCCCGCCTTCCTCCACGGTCTTTCTCACCTCGACCGTCTCAACCATGCCTGCTCCCTCGAACCCGGCATCCCGGACCAGTTTCGCCAAATACCCCTTTTCGAAATACTGCGGTCCCGCCACGGGGACGCGATGCCGGCGCTCCCACTCATCGCCCATCACGACCCTCTGCGCCGCCGAAAGCAACTCCGACGCCCCGAACCTTTTCCAGCACGTCACGGCCGCGACCCCTCCAGGTGCAAGCGTACGATGCATCTCCCGCAAACACTTCTCTGGGTGCGTGAGGTTGAAGACGCTAAAGTTGCAAATACTATGCGTGAACTCTCCGTCCTTGAACTCGCTCCTCAGATCAGCCGAGTCGGCCACTTTGAATCGAACGCGGTCCCAGAGCGGATTTTCTGCGCGACGAGACGCCCTGATACGTTCGCCCGCTTCGACCATGGCGGGAACGTAGTCTGTCGCGATCACGGCCTTGGGTCGTGCGGCGACGCCGCCGCCGCCGCCGCCACATTTCCCTTCGTGGTGACGACGGCCATAACACCAGGATATCAGTGCCTCGGTCGCGGTTCCGGGGCCAGACGCGTTGTCGTGGACCGCCGAGTCGGAAGTAATGGTGTCAGAGAGGTCTCGAACGTTCAAGAGGAGGTCCGTGAAGAGGTCTCGTGTCGTGTTGCCCGTCAAGAGGCCATATCTGGGTCCGATCTCTGTAAAGTATCGTTGTTTGAAGGCGTCGGGACCAGCCATTGTCGCTCTCTACGGAAGTACGGGAGTACGGAGTTCTCTCTCGCCACACCTACTTTGAACCTGGCGCACACCGAGGTGCTTGTGACCACCGGCTACGGTGTAGGCCAGGTACGGAGTGCGTATTGCTCCTTCAGGTGAATCCAGGTAGGTGGCCCTCGTGAAAAGAAAAGATATGGTCATCTGAGATCCTCGTGGAGAAAACTTCAAACTATGCATATACCATACCTTACACGTCTCTCAATGGTAGATGTACAAAATATACCTTCGAAGATCATGATGACGGCCCTTTATGTACTTCCAAACCAGGCCCCCAAGTGCCAGACGGAGTAGATAGGTACAACCTAAGCACCAAGCCTCGACGCTCCCATGGCTACAGTACCTACGGAGTACCCTAGGTAGGCTCCAGCGCCTCCGTGGGAAGTTGGGATGCCTTAAAAGTTCGCAAACGAGGAGAAATGCAACCCATCATCGTTTAACGGAACCCTGGTGTACTTTACTAAGCTGTCCGGCCTTATCTGGGCACCGAAAGCTGGTGACTTATTCAGGCGTGCCTAGACTAGTGATTACTTCGAACTACCCAAGAAAGAATGATAGTTGGGAGAAGGGTCTGACCACAAACAGAAAACGACAATTTCATTGCTCAATAATGTATTCATGCTCAAGAGAGAGAAAAAACACTATCAATCGACCACGTAAAGATTGCCGATTGCTAGGAGAGAGATCCAAATCAAAAGCTCGTCACCCACGACACCAAACATCCGTACTTTGACGTATTCCACAATCACGCAGCGCCTGCGGCATAAACTCGTTCAGACTCTTGAGTATTCGATGCCATCATGTTTCGGATGCCCTGGGTGAGATCAACGCCCACACGTTCTTTGGCCAGCAAATCAACCAACAGAGGACTTGGCTTGCTGTCACGAGTAGGCTGGAAAGCCGCTTGACCCTGCTTATACTTCTGCACATTGTCCAGGTACATGTCGAAGAGATACGACGAGTCAAGAGGACCACCCTTGGCTTCGGGGTGGAACTGGGTCGAGAAGATGGGTCGAGACTCGTGAATCAATCCTACAGAGTATTAGCACAAGACGAACAGTCAGTATCAAATTGCACAACTAACCTTCATTCGAGTTGTCGTTCAAGTTTGTGAAATACGGCTTCCAGTCCTTGGGCAGTGTCGATGCATCGACGGCGTAACCGTGGTTCTGGCTCGTGATGTGGCATTTTCCAGTTGTAAGGTCCAAAGCCGGAATGTTGTGTGCCCGGTTACCATACTTGAGCTTGATGGTCCTGGCACCAGTAGCCAAAGCGAGCAGTTGATGACCAAGGCAAATACCAAAGATGGGCAACTGCGAAGTCTCCATCAACTTTCGAAGATGGTACACAGTGTCCTGACAATGGGTCGGGTCACCTGGACCGTTGGAAATGAAGACACCATCAAAGTGATGGGCAACCTTGTGAATAGGGTAGTCGAACGGGAAGCAAGTGACGCTAGCTCCTCGGCTGACCAAGCTGCGAAGGATGTTTTCCTTGACACCGCAATCAAGTACGGCGATGTGTGCGTTAGGGTTGGGGGCACTGACGTGGAATGGTGCCTTGGTGCTGACTTTTCGGACCAGGTTGATCTGTTCAGGGTCGACGAAAGCCTCGTCCTCGTCCTGGTCGTATTCCTCGCCGATGGTGATTCTGGCCAGGCTGGAACCTTGCTCTCGTAGGTATGTCACAATAGCACGAGTATCCACCCCGGTGATGGCCGGGACTCCCTCCCGAGCACACCATTCACTCAAGCTCTCCACAGCAGTCCAATGGGAGTATTTTTCTGCCACGTCTGCAACAACGACGCCGACGGCCTGGATGTTGGGGCTCTCGAAGTATTTCAAGAGACCATGCTCGTCTCGGACGTTTGATGGTACGCCATAGTTGCCAATCAGAGGCTGTGTAAACACCAAAATCTGTCCTCGGTAGGAAGGGTCGGTCAATGACTCAGGATATCCCACAAGCGAGGTGGTGAAGACGGCTTCTCCTGAAACATTGCTTCGAGCACCGAACGAGGTACCGTGGAAGATGGGACCGTTTCGGATAGTGAAAGTCGCCCGTTCGTGCGCAGGGGTGGTGTGCTTGTACTGCTTGTGCAGAGGAAGATCTTGTTGTCGGGGGGTATTGTTCGACACGGTGGCGAGAGATCGAGCTCGCAGAGCAGAGGAGCTTGAGATGATATTGCCCGCCTTGGGCACGAGGCTCGATGGTTTCAATAGTCGAGCAAACATGGTTGTAAGAATTATGACGGTTGTTTTTCCTTTTCCTGACCGCTAGTTGGCTTGAGCCTTCCACAAATGATCTATCATGGCAGTTAGAGAGACAGCAACGTCAAAGGTTCGGACGGCAGTAAGTACCACTGATGTAATCCTATGAGCACCGATGTTAGCAGAGCTTCCACATAGATATACGGTTGTGGTTTGACGTGTTTGCTATTGTCACGCCGGGGTTGGGGAGCTTATCAGTGGGCTCGTCGAGGGGCATCAAGGACTTACTTGAGAGGTGAAGATGCTTGGGAAGCACATGAACGCGATACCCGGTTTCTAGATGGCAGCAGTTTCAAGAGTCATGGATCTGTCTGGGTCCTGCGAAAGGCGTAAGAGGACTAGTTGCAGTCGTTCAGCGCAAAAATTCTTTCTTTTCAACAAGAAGACGCAATGTGGAGGGGGAAAGTGTCGAGACCAAAAAGATTGGGTGAAGGATTTTTATCGGCCGCAGGCGGCGCAGGCGGGGAGCTTTCACCCAATCGCGGTCACGATAAAGCTATGACTCGTATGCTGCTAAAATCTCCCTGTCCCGCTGCTACGAAGCAAACAACCATTTAAAACTTCCATGATATCGATCAAGCTAAGACGCAAACTGCTTCTACAAGGAAATAGTATAGTACAAAGATACTGTGCACTCCTCAAACCTCTGCCCACAATCATGATTCCTTGCCCATCTCACCCAGCCCGACGCCAACGCCGAAACAAAGCACCCGCGATATCGGCAGCCACTTTCCCAGTATCACGTGACCCCCCAAAAGTGATGGTTTCTCTCAGATCGTGGCTGCGAGCAGCCAGCTTGACGTTGATGATAGAGTACGGCTAGAGCCAGCTGCCGCGAAGGCATTAATCTCTTGATCAGCCCTCCCCATCATCCACCGACGTTGATCAGACTGCCCTATGCATCTCGGGCGAGGACCTCTTCCAACTGCTCCCGCTTGCATACCAATAGCATGTCTTCCAACGCGCAGAAATGCAGAAAAGTGTGCGCCGTCAACCGGGAATATAATCTGGAATGCACTCTTCTATACAGACTCCCGCCCAATACCGTCCCTTGCAGGATATGTCAAGCATGGTGTTACATTCTTTCTGTGCATGGCATCCCGTCTGCTCTATTGGGTGATTTTCTGCAGTTTGCACTTGTTGCATCTTGCATGCGTACAACTGGGGCAAGTTTCGGCTTTGATGCTTATTGCACTTTTGCCGTCTTTGCACTAGAGACTGTCAGTCATGCGAGTCTCGCACCAAAGGGTGAGTCGATGCTCTCACACAAGACCAAATGAAAACAATCTTTTTCTTGCTTTTGGATATTCCCTTGTTGGCATGCTCAGTTGCAGTTGTGACGGTGGGTGCTCCTTCCCGCATGGGTTTGGTGCTGGGCAGAGTCAGCGGCTTGCATTTGCAGACGATTGTGGGTGGCAATTTGACCAGACTTACGCTGTCATGTACGACTCGATGCTGGTGTTGTTCATCTCGGATATTGGCTGGAAGGAGGATTGTGTGCTCCGACGACGGCAAAGCATGAGTCGGTTTGAGATCAGGAGTAGAGGTGGTGGTGCTGAGAATCAAGAATACGGCGGGGGGGACCAGTGGTTCTGGACTTTTTGTACTCGAATGACATTCAAGGACTTGTGTCGTATAAGCCAAAGCAAAGGTCTGTGCTACCGTCGAACCAGGCCAAGAACTTTTTGGGCTTGTATGTCGCTCTATCTTTAGTGAGTCCTTTCTGCTTTAGCGCTTCCTTCGAAGTGTCAGTGCTTGTCTGCTTGCTCACTTCAGGGCGAGGGACTCGTTCAGAAGTTGTAGCAGAGTATCCAAATGTTGCTATGGCTACTGAGGACAAGTCAGCACTTCTGGTTGTTCTTCTCGCATAAGGTCAGGGCTAATCTCACCAGGGCGAGCGGATACCCATACGACAGCAGGATGATATGCTCCGATTCCTGCATGGCCATCTGGAATGCTGCTAATCGAGTCACACCGGCAGCACGATGACTGGCTGGAAGTGTCCACGCAACAGTGATCCGGAGAGCAAGAAATCTCGGTGGGGTTTGACAGTGGAGCAACCAGGAACAAAGGTTGCCTTGCCTTGCCTATACGACTTTTGGCACCACGAGCGACGGAGCAGGGGCGCAGCAATGAGGGCGGTCCGGAGACTCTGAAACAAAGGGTGCTCGGATTTCGTGACAAAGGCGTGTGCTCAGTTTCATTCCCATAACATGCAGCATGGTACGGATAAGTGTGGACGAGTAGAGGTGGGTGGGTAAGTAAATCCTCCGCAGGAACACAGTTCAATCAGCATCATCACCCGTATATTAAGTCGTGCCTGGAGACGCCATGGCATCCTCTGAGGGATGGATCGTGTAACGGACGGCATCGGGCGGCCGGGACGAGCCCAATGCGACATTGATATCCGTGGGTGAAAAGGCGCGTGATGCGTCGAGAACCAAGTTTCCTACAAGTACGGAGTACGGAGTACGGAGCACTGGTACCGAGATGCTGTGTCATTCACGTGCCGCAGCCAACCATCGATAACCATCGATAAATCTCCGCCTCCGTGCACGTGACGAGCTAGTGGAACAGAGCCTCATTACGGGGTACGAGTACTCCGTACAGCTATGTCCTTTTGGGGGTCTCGGCTGATAGCAATACGAGACGACGAGAGTCCATCTGCCGGGTCCTCGTGACTGAAACCAAAAGATATCGCTCATTCACCTTTAATGACTGGAGCATGTGCGTGTGTTTGTGTGTGATATCATATCAATTCTCGACACAAGGCAAATGTCACACAAATACAACCCGCCCTTGGTAGTCCGAATGTCGTGTATGTTATCGACTGGCCACGCCGGACCCCTAACGTGCATTCTTAGACGACGGGAATGACCTTTGTGTGACATTCCCCGTATCAAGCTGCCTGATGATCCTTGCACTATGCATTCATGATCCATGATTTTGACTTCAAAGTCACCCACAAGGCTACACGTCCGGATGCGGCATGTGGGCTCGATTGCTACGATAGGACGGGTCGTTTCACCATCGTATTCTGCGTCCATTTGAAATGCACACACACACACACACAGATACACACACACACACAGATACACACACACACACACACTCTCTCTCTCTCTCTCTCTCTCTCTCTCTCTCTCTCTGTCTCTCTCTCTCTCTCTCTGTCTCTCTCTCTCTCGCACCGGATCCATCAAAGATAGGCGCCAGGTCGAATCTCTGGACGAAGAAATGGATGATGATCAACACGATTCCTCGGGATCTGGCAACCAAGCATCTTAGTCTGGCTTAGCCCTGAAGTCACTGACGTGCCTACCTGTGCTTGTAACCCTAGTATCGCAGTGGCCAATGTATTTCGTAACGCGTCGAGATCAGATTTGATAGCCGTCCCAGATTAACGACGATAGTTGTGGGTGAGGGCAATAGGTTGATGATATGAGAATCTCCGGAACGGCGGATATGCATCGAGTTGACGTGGGTCTGACGATCTTCAACGCTGACAAGACTCCCAAGCATCAGACGGCCAAGCAAACCGGGCCTTTCATATCCTACATCTTGCGAACACATCAGGAGGTTGTCGCTGTATATTCGGAATAAAGTGGCAAGAGGCAAATGACATGTTGAAGATCAAAATGTTGTATTTATCGACATTGACTGAGATAATGATCCGCCACCGGTAAACGGGTTTTGGCTTTACATTGTAAGATGGTCATACAAAGACCATCAAATTGGCTATCACGCAATTCTGTCCTCGAAATCCATGTCTCGTAGACCCGCAAGTGGCTGCCTGCCCCTATGAATCGTAGCGGCGTTGTTCGTGTTGCGCAATCGTACCCTGAAGAATACACTCGTAGCACGAGTACCGGGCGTCAAATGCGGGCTGCTTGAGTCCCCTGATTCCATGGGCGAGACCTAGCTCCGATCCACTGCCTCTGGTGAACGAATCCCACGTCCATGAGGCGACTTTCGTCGAATGTGACCGTTGTCTGCTATTCATCCACGCTCCTAGGCAGTATTCTCCATCTGCATTCTGCGTTGTACTGCCCTGGGGGCTTTTTCTCGACATTCGCTCGAGTAACCCCCTAGTGCTGAACCTGATCGGCCATGGCAATCCACCGCACCAGTAAGGTTGACAAGTCCATGGCGTTTCCTAACTTCAGGTCTCCTGTTCATCATCCGAATCTTCCTCGACCTGTTTGTCCATGATCTTTTTCCACTGCTCCATCATTTTCGTCATATCGCCGGGCGCCATGCTGGCGTCCACGACTTCTTTGGGTAATTTGTGCGCGCTATACTTCGTCGCCGCAAACTGATATGCCTCGGGGTCGTCACGCTGCACGAGACGAAACTCTGGCTCGAAGATCGTATCTGCTTCAGGTTCCGGGATGGACAGAATCTCCAGCCATGAGAATAGCAACGGATCAGTCCGAGGAGCCCAAGGGTTGATATCGATCAGCCAGACTCTTTCATGTGGAGGAGGAATGTAGACGTCAAAGACGAAATTATCGTCCGGGAAATCGGCAAGACAGTCAAGAAACTCCTGAATCAGGCTCTTGAACGCACTCCGCAACTCGAACAGAAACTCAAAGTAGTTCATTTCTCGTTGGCTGATGGCGACGAGTTTGCGGTTCCGCACAAAACATCTGAACTCCAATGACGGGTTCAGGTTGAAGGATTTCCGAAGGACAAGGTGGTAAGGCACATCGGCTTGATCCACACAGCCATCGAAGGCTTGCTCGAGATCGTGTGTGACGAAGTCGCTGGACTTGAGGAGGAGATAGATGTCGTTTGGCGTCCGACATTCCAGGTCGTTGGTGGGTGCGATCCATGTCGCATCTTTCGGAGCAGACCAGTTCAGCTTTGGGACAACCTTGCCCCCTAGTTCGGCAATCGTAGAACGAACGCGCTCGTGAACGTCAGACCACGATTCCGAAGGATCCTCTTCGTCCTCGTCTTGAAACCCACTGTCTTGGTCGTTGGGAGAGTTTTCAGGAGGCAAAATGATCCCATCGGCCCTCAGGTACTCTAGGAAAGGCTGTGTGAGAGGTACAAGGCGAGCTTTTGGTGTAAGTGATCGGAAGCGAGGGTGCCATGAATGGTATGAGCAGTTTAGAATATGTGATGCCGTCACTGGTGGAAAGGGCAGCGCCGTTAATGGTTTTGGTGAATCTTCTGCCATCGTCGACGAATGGATTTCTCCGGCTGTGATAGTGGCCGAAAATGTTACAATGCCATCAAGTCGAAAGGACTTCAAGATGTTCCTGGAGGGAGGCGAGACGAACTCAGAATCTTCCAGGTGGATGTTAGTCATCCAGCGAGTCACCCACTGACCAATCACATGACTGGGATAACTACTTAGATTTCGATCTCCATGTCGAATACCTGGCGATGTTGATAACGGTTACATGATAGTATACAGTTTTTTGAGGTTCACTACCTTTGATTTGCGCTGTTGATGACACACAGTGAGATACAGTCAAATTCCAAATCCGCCGCCAACCTCCAGATCCTCAGTGGCCGCTGACCTCTCTGTGGTCTCGGTGCCAACGCGGCCCAAGCGTCTGGGATACCGAGTTCCTCCTCCCTGCCTGCTCGACTCCATTGACGACATCGCTTGTCGCCCTTGCTGGTACAGGCCCAGACCAGACACGAGGTCCGGCTGGTGGTGCTGGTGGCCGAAGCGTTGTTGTCGTCGCGGATGAGGATAATAACGTGGATGATCATCGAGATGGGAAGTCCGAGCCGTAGTAGTAGTCCCATTCGCTCTGTACGCTTGCCTGGCGAGTCCTCTCTCGACATATCCTTCTTTAGTACTATGTTCACCGAAGACGTCATCACCAGGCAGGGTCTGCTTCGAGACGGGCAAGCCTGAGTGACTCGCGCCTCTCGCCCACGGACGTGGAATGTTGCGTCGTCGTCTCAAGAACCCCGTGAGCCAATGATTGACTCCTGCTCCACTCCTCCTCTCGGCCCGACTTGAATCTGTATTGTCGTCTCCTCCATAGACACTCTGTAAGCCCATGTCCATGCGCCGCATCATCATCATGTCCTCCTTCTGCTTTCGCCGACGGTACCTGTCGACCTTTCGATTCACCCACCACGCCTGCACGTCTCCAACCACAAATGCAAGCCCGATCAGGGGAACACTCAGCGCGAACCCGATGCCCAGAATCCACTTGACCACCCACCCGAGATGGAGGTTTCCTTCCTGGGTGCCAGCGGGCCGAGGGAATTCGACGATATTAATGGTGAAGAAGCTGGCTAGGAAACTCAACGGTAAGAACACAATAGTCACAATGGTGAAGACCATGATCGTCTGGCCTTGTCGGACCGATTCTTCGGCCTGCTTGCGTTGAAACCTCGCCTCTACGGCATTGGCGTGCTTTTGCTTCAGGTCCAGCACCTGGGTGAGATTGTCGTTGACGCTTTTCGCTTGCCGTGCCATGCGTCCCAGATCCAAGATATCGAGATCGACGAGCCGTCGTTGCTCACTGACTTTGTTGTACAGATCGAGGCGATGGTGTAGTCTCTTCGCGGTACGCAAGGTGGCGTCAAAGTCATTCAAGACTTGTTGTTGCTGGTGGAGCACGCTGGTCAGGATGTCCAACTCGTCTTCGACGTCTTTACATTCCACGAGTAAAGCTGCTTCCTTGTCGATGTTCAAAAGGTCATTGTCGAATGAGTCGGATCTCTGTTGACGTCCGTGGGGGGTGGCGTCACTGCCCGGCACGTTGCCGTGGGCGTGATGATGAGGATTACCATTATGATGGTGGTCGTGAAGTTCATCTGATGACCAGTCTGAGGACTGGTTGTCATCCTGCTCGAGAAGGCCCAGTCGTGAATCGTACAGGACAGTTCCGCCCTCGTGGGACCGTAGCCAGTGGGACGAAGCTTCCTTGAACCGTCGGAATAGCTTCGTCTCTTTCCTCGTCAGGCGGCCGATGCTCAGTTCGAACATCTCGGCGAAGAGCAATTCGTCATTGTCCCACTGTTGCCGGTCAAAGAGGCCTGTGCACCGCTCGGTGATGACGGTCGCGAGTTCGAAGACGTTGCGCACCGGCGGACGCGTCGAGGAATTGATGTCTTCAACGACCCCCTCGAATAGGTTGAGAGGGTCACGGTGTGGCTGTTTCCAGCGTTCCGGGAAACACGAGATCAGCAGGTTGCCGATGCTGATCATCCATAATTGATCGACCATGAAGACCTTGAGCTCTTTTCTACGTTTCTTGCAGTATCGGTACACGACTTGGTCGGCATCCTGGTGGTCTGTCTTGGTGCTGTGGTGTTTGAACTGGTCCAGCGTCCGACGGGGATGCAAATCCGTCGACCCACCAACGTATCCGTGGATGAGCAAGATGTCCTTCGCGATCCTCGAGAGTTCCGAGTCATCTAGAGAGTCTGTGTTTCCCGCGGGGGCACGTAACGATTGGGTGAGTGAAGTGCGGTTGCGGTCGGTTTCCCAATGGAGATAAGGCATGAACATGACCATCATGTCGTCCTCCTGTTGGCTTTGCGCTGATGCTGCCGGTGCCGTCGATCGAGCTGATGGTGGTGGAGGTGGCGTTGACGGTGTCACTTTACGATTGGTTAGGTGTGACGGTCTCTGGGGTGTAGCTTGCGTCTGCTCAGATGCTTGCCTCGGCGGGATCCATATGCGTTTGCAGGATGGACGCATGAAGCGTGAGTGGATTTCTGAGCCACGGTGTTGCTGTCTTCCAAGCAAGCGCAGAAGGCTCTTCAGGGCCGTCACATCCTTAGTGTTGGTTTCTAGGTAGTATCTTGTGAGGAGAGCCTCGAGCCAGGAGATGTTGTTTGCAGGAAGGTGAAGCCAGCGGAACGAAGGCTTTTTGCCCTCGAGCTGGTCGAGAGCTATAGGGATAGCGGGCTTCTCTGGATCTTTCTGGTCTCGAGCATACACAATCTGCCAAACAGTCTGCTTGTTGACCTTGTTTTTGTATTTGATGTTCCCTCGCGCATCCTTGTCCTCGAAGAAATTTACCACAGCTGCACGGAAGCGCTCGCAGGCCTTTCTTGCGACACGATTTGTAGGCCCTTCTAGCACATACGGACGGAGCGCATCGACGATATCCCAATGCCCATTCTGGGCGGCACGGATGAGAGGTGTACTGTCGAAACTGTCCTTGCCGTTTTTGAGCACATCTCGTTCTCTTAGAAGCCGGTTCAGCGTGGCCAATTTCCCGCTGTCCGCTGCCCAATGTAGAGAGGTCATTCCAGAAGACGTCCGGGCATTGACATTGGCATTCGAAGTCAGCAACGCATCTATTGCTCTCTCGTTGCCTTCCTTTGCGGCCATCAGCAACGGAGTCCAATCGCCATCACTTCTGGCTTCGATTCTGGCGCCCATGAAGATGAGTAGCTTGATCATCTCAGGTTCATCATGTCTTGCTGCGAGATGGAGCGCCGAGTGGCCTTGGTCGTTGCTTTGATTGATGTCGACCACACCCTTGCCCGTCTTTAGCAAGGCATCAACGAGTGTGAGCTGATTTCGTGCGGCAGCCCACAAAAGCGGTGTCCGACCTTCACGGCCATCGCTATCCCGTTTGTTGAGGTCTTTGAACTTTGGTAGCAGCGCAGACAAGGCCTCTGGGCTCCAGTCCGTTTTTTTCTTAGACTCGGACGCCATGATCTGCAAGCAATTCTTGCCGGTCATGTCTTCGAGATTGGGATCCGCTCCGCGAGCGAGCAAGGTGAGTATGACATCGTTCTGGCCGCGTAGACAAGCAGTCATCAGCGGTGTCCTTCCAGTCGCATCCTTGGCTTCGAGCTCGCAGCCTCGATTGAGAAGAAGCGTGATGATTGCATTCCTAGTCTTGTCGTTGGTGTTGGCGATGGCGCTCTGGAGCGGGCCGTGATTTCCTACAATGTCGACTTTGGCACCAGCATCGAGGAGCAGTCTGACGCCATTCTCGTACCCGATGCTAATGGCTTTACTCAGAAGCGCGCGCAGGTCATTCTCGTCGTTGCGCCGGCTAGAGTCTTCGTCTTGTAAAAGCCTTGCTAGATCGGCGTCTTTTTTCTGTGTTACGGCTTTAGTGAGCTTGATGCGCAACGGGCGCGCTTCTGTCATCGCTGTAGCCATTTTGCCGCGAGTTGTTCCTGCACATATTGATGAATTGAGCAGACGCTGAAATACCGGTCTTCAGACATGGATGGATCAGGCGCAATGGTGAAGCCTTTTGACAGAACTCAGCTGCCCAGCCTCATGATTAGGGAAAACAGGTGAGGTCGAGGCCAGGGGGGGTGGTGTTCTAGCCAACGAAGCGAAAATTAGGCTAGTGAGGCTGACCTTTTCCCCCCTTCGAATTGGAAGACCCTGCAGCTTTCCGTGAATGTTGTCATGCATCTGTTGGGGGCTGAAAGTATGGTTACCAGGCTAGTACTCCATGACACAGTTTCACGATGGAGCAGCTCGATGTCAGGAAAACAATGGCACGGGTGGTGATGGGATGCCAACAGGGGAGAGGATGTGGTTTTTCGTGCAACGTACCTGGTGTTGCTGAACTCTTTGCCGCATCCATCTAGGTGTATCGAAGGACAGCTGAGAGCCACCGTCGTCAAAGCTGAACTGTATGCAACGATCTTCTCGATGACCATCTGGTCACCATATTTGCGCTCCTCTCTACCGTCCTTCCGTATCGGTGACAGTGATTAGTACAAGACACCCATGTCTTTGCCCTGCATCGTGCAATGATGTGAGAGCCTATCGTGTCTCCAGTCTCAATACTGGGTTGGAGGGACATATGTGTATGAGATGATGTCCCTCACAAGATAGAGCCGTGCTATTAATGATATACCCCGACCTCGTCACCGTGTCCAAGACCTTTCTCGAAGACCTTTCTCGGCGCCCAGTCGGGTGCTCGACTTTGTACATCAGATCAGATAGAGTGCATCATAGACAACTGTGGGCCGCTTCATCGCGGTAGTGTCCGCAGTTGTGCTAGATTCTGCATGGACCACCGACTGCCAATGTCCAAGGTCTCGCTTATTCTGTCATTCTTCGGAGCAGACAATGCCATTCGGACGAACCCTTCGACCGATACAACAATGCAGACGGGTTGTTCAAGCTAGTTGGCGGCCAATCTTGGAACAGCAAGAGGCGCCGCCATTGTTTTTATAGTGCTCCCTTAGCAACTTCGAATTGGCTGCTGCCTGGCTCCGAATGCATGACCTGAAGGTATGTTCTTACACCTAGTTCGTCCTCCGTTCTGGCTCCGGGTTCAAAATGATGGCGGGCAGTCCATAACACACCCAATTTGACCTGCTCGAAAGCTTCCAGTGAGCAGTGATTTACCTTGACTTCGAACCATACAACCAGGAACACCCAATCTGTACGAGTACAATCTCAACTATCGACTATGGCTCCAGAAATTCAGATTCCTACGACACATTCTGCCCTGACGTTCACTCGCAGAGGCGACCCGCTCGAAGTCTTGACCATAACACACGACTTCCCAACACCAAAACCATCCTCCCTCGCGCCTGGTGAAGCGCTCATCAAGGTGTCCGCAGTGGCTACAGACGCAGGGATCTGTCTCATCATAAGAAAGATCCCACATCTGACTAGCAAGCCATGGATTCCCGAGATCAATTTCGCCGGCACAATTGTCGCCATGGGACCGCGGTCCTCGGACGACTCCAGCAGCTTACAGATAGGTGACGAAATCATCGGTGTGCGCAGCAACCCGTTGTCCAAATACAATGGCGCCATGCAGTCATACCTCGTTAGTCCCGTGAACATGCTCATTCGCAAGCCCAAATCGATCTCGATGATCGAGGCCTCAGGTCTGCCCGGCGTGGGATGTACGGCCATACAAGCACTCGAAATTGCAGGGGTGAAGAGAGGCGACAAGGTCCTGGTGACGGGAGGAAGTGGTGGGTTAGGACATATGTGCGTTCAACTGGCGCGAGCTCTTGTCGGAGAGTCGGGAGTTGTGGTGTCGACGTGTTCTGCGCAAAATTCGGAATTGGTAAGGAGTCTAGGGGCAGATGAGGTAGGCCGTTTTTTTGATCCAAGCAGGGCAGAGCAGGTACAGGGCGAACTAACACCCGCTCAGACAATAGACTACAGAGTTCACGATCCCCTGCACGAATATCTCAAAAAGCACCACTCTTCAACCCCCTTTGACGCCATCTTAGACGTTGCCGGCAATCCCAATGAAATGTTCACCTCTTCGCCGAACTACCTCACCAAGTCTGGGATGTTCTTGATCTTAGGGAACATGAACGCGCTGGCAACCGCCTCTTTCTTCGCCTTTATATCTGAACTGTTGCTTGTTCAACTGAACCGCTTCCGGCCGGTGTTCTTGGGAGGGACACCTCGAAAGTGCCTTTTCTATTCGGCCACGCCAAACAACAAGGACATGAAAAAGGTCTGTGATCTGGTAGAGGCTGGACAGGTCAAGTCGTTGATTGATAGCGTGTGGAAATTCCAGGATGTAATGAAGGTATGTCAATAGCGCTGTCTGTTTTCCTGGTGTGGCCTCGAATACGGCGTTGATTCTCTGAACTTGACGAGGACTGATCGATTACGATAGGCGTATGAAAGAGGCCTGAGCCAAAGAGCCAAGGGTAAAATTGTTGTAACATTTGACTGAGACAGTGCGTGCATGGAGGCTGGTCGCGATGCTCGAAGCCGATGCATGAAGCCGAGACGCTCCTGCTCATTTGGTGGTTGAGCCACCAGTACCAGGACTGTGCCGCTGCTCGTTCTGCCGGCATGGTGTTACTGGTGTGTATTGAACCCGAGTCGTTCGATTACCAATGTCACGAATGGCCGCGTTCAAGCAAAGTTCCAGCGGACAGTGTCTCTGATTGAGATCACGTGCGGTCTGCAATGTGGTACATGGCGCAATTTGAAAAGAAGAGACTGCCGTCTCATCTCAAGTAGACATCTCTTCAAAATGCAAGGCCGGGTCATCCACGGCTTCCGGGCACCAAGTGCATTAAGAGTCGCACATGCCGATACGTTCGACGTTGTTGGACCCTTCCCAATACATAATTCATAGCCGTCCGTCGGATCGTTGTATGTTTCAATTTCCTCCTTTTCAACCGTCTTCAATTTCCTCGTCCCTGCACACTTTCTTCTCCCAACACCTTCGCGCTGCCCATGAACAAAGCACCCACATACCCGCCTAGGAACCGCATATCTTGCGCCTGGACGGCCGTCATCCTGACCAAATTCTCGGTATCCGCGAGATGCGCATTGAGCTGGGCCAGCTGAGCGTGCAGATGAGCGTACTGGCGGTTCTTGTTGGTCGAAGTCGTGTTCATCGACGTCACCGACGAAGGGCGGGAAAAGGAATGCGACTGCTTGGACGACCCGGTACCGGTATTGTTTCTGTCCATCTCTTCCTTTCCTTCAAGCTTTTCGGCTCGGCTCGCGCAGATGACAATTTGGGTTCGTATTTCTATACAACAAGAGTAGAAGAGCGAAAAGTTGTGTCGGTAGAGACAAGAACATACAAGAGTCTGATGTGCAAGATCAATGATTGTTACGACCCCAATACGAGTATGTGGAGATGTAAACACGCCGCACGATCACGTGCAGAGCGCGGAGGCTGAAGGGAATCGTAAATGTTCAGCCTTAGCATTTACAGCATAACAAACAGTAGACAAAGAGAGAGATATTCTGTGCCATCTCATCATTGAACACGGAATTCTATGCAACGCCAGGTGAGATGAAAGCCGTTAGTGTCGGGCATCCATCTACAAATCGCTGGATTTACCACAACGTACAGATGTGCATTCAAGAACGGACATGAAGCAATTTGAATAAAACAAAAGATTTGAAGAAGCAGTGGTTTCGAATCTTTGCTTACGTTTAACTGAATAGAAAGAGCCGACAAGACTCCTTCCCCTTCTTGTTACCCAGGTAAACCCTCACTGTCCGCCATTCCAAGGTCTGCAACTTATTATGTCATAAAGTCCTGTCGTATGCGTACCTGAAAAAGTTGTATGCCCTTAAGCGTGTAATATGGAAGGTCTTTATACCAGGTAGCCAATATCAAGACGTGTAAAGAGAATGGAGCCCTTAGCCTCGCCTCTTCCCAATTCAATTCAATTCAGAGTCGACAGGAACCTGGGGCCATCCATATGATAGGTCCCATCTCATGGGCAATGGTAAAAGGCCCTCCAATCGCTCCCTACTGCGATGCCGTATTTACTCGAAGAATCAATCCGAATGTTCCAATGTTTGTTTCCATTCAACCGTGTACCCCAAACTCGTCTCAATGCTTTTAGCGTTTTGAAAAGTCCAATCTGGATCTTTCAGGTCGTGAAATTCGAAAAGCTGATCATTAAAGGTGTATGCAAAGCAGGGTGACAACTAGACATATACACAATACTCTGCACAACGCAGACCCTAGGTCGAGAAATGTCCACGAAAGCCAGCGTGGGAACGACAATTGTTCAATTAGATGCAATTGACAGATGCTAGTGGGCGCCAAGCATCTGCCTTTGCGCGAAACTGCTGGTACTGCTGTGCGCGGATGGTTCAGACTCGATATTTGCGCTTCCGCTGTCGCCGCTGCCTGCGCTGGCGCTGGCGCTTCCAGTCAAGCTCTTCACGGGTCCTTTAGGCGGTGGGAAAGGCTTGTTGATGCCGGTTTGTTCGACCTGCTGGGGAATCATACCGCCCTGGCCTGGGGGGTACCTTGGTATTGGGGCTGGCATACCTCCAGGAGGGGAAGGTCTGCCATTGCGTGAAGGGCCTTGTTGAATGTACGAATCGTTCGGTGGTGAAGGTCGACCCCCGGGCATTCGGCCAGGTGGACCAAATGGATTTCCAGGTGAACGGCTTGTCCGCCTACTAGGTGGACCAGGATATGGTCCGGCGTTCATGCCTGGGCCACCATTCATACCGATTTCTTGAAGGCGGCTTGCAGTCAGCGAGTTTGCCCGAGACTCATCGGCCATTTCTTTGCGGTCGACATTTGCATAGCGATTGGAAGAGAACCCCATCATGGGGTTGTCGAGAATATTCGATCCAAGGACAGGCATGTCAGACAAAACAGACGCACTTGTCCGATGTCTTCCCATGTTAGGCCGTCCATAAGACCCTGGGCGCATGGCACCTCCATTGACATACGCATCCTTCCGCAGTTGACTTTGGCTTGGTGCCCTTTTGGTTCGCCTTGATGTGACGCTCATCATGTCAAAATTGTCGGGATCGATTGAAGGAGGCGGAGGACCGCGAGCTAACATGGGATCAAAGAAATCGTCGTCGTCATCATCATCGTCGAAGTCCTGATGGCGGTTATGCGAGGTTCTGCGTCCGCCGGCACCACCACCACCTCCCCCTCTTCTCATCGCCATCTCTTGTTGTTTCATCTGTAGTTCACGCTCTCTCAACATAAGCTCACGCTCCCTCACGGACGGACCACCACCGTTCTCATTATAACCTGCCGGTGGGCCATCTCCATCGGCCATTTCATCATACAAGACGACATGGCTGAATTCGTCGAGATTTGTCTCGTCATACGACGGCCTTCTTTGCATTGGGCCTGGCCGGTGAGGAAAGCTGTTTGGAGGACCCCGGAACCCATTCACAGGGGGTGGACCGCGCCTCCCAGGAGGACCCATGGGAGGCGGGCCCCGCATGGGGCGTGGAGGGCCATTGAACGAGCCATTCGGCTGTCGAAGAGGAGGAGGGCTGGAGAGTGATATCGTTCTAGGAGGAGGTTGCATGGCGGTGGTAGGAGACTGCATCGGAGCAGCAGGAGCCGAGGGCGCAGCTGTGTTGAGAGGCCGGTCTTTATTGACCGTGTTTACGTGGCGTAGCATTGCATACAACGTCTGGAGGCGCGGTACCTTGACGCCAGCAGCTTTTGCAAGGTTGATAGGAGCTCCAAGGTACGTCTCGACCTCCATCGGACGTCGTGCTGAGAAATCCTGATACATTGTGCTGGATTCTTGGCTCGAGTCGATCATACTAGAAATCGTGGTCTCTTTAATATCGGTAGGAAAGGTACAATTTTGGGCGCTTGCTACGGAGAGTAGCTCTTCGATAACGTCTGAAATTAGTTCGTGGACTCCTGGTATTCGTACAAGATCCGCGTGGTTCGATGTCTCGAAGAGGACGCTTGCAGGGTGAAAAGCGATGGGCCTGAGCAATGATCAGCGAGATATTGGTGCCTGAGTAGGGCTTGTACTTACCCAACCATTCTTTCATACTGTTGTTGCTTGATGTTCGAAGATACCTTGCAGTCAACCTGCGCCGTATTCAGCGTCATTGCTAGTGCTTCCGACATGTCCCGTTGAATCGCCTCAGGGATGGTTGAGTTTTGACTGGATGGTCCAACCCAAATTTCGGTAGACCCTCGGTGCTCGAATTCGCTGGAACCCAGCTGTACCAAGTCTGCACCTGAGACGAGGGAGAGGACGACATTTGTTGGAAATCGTTCCTCTAATTGCTTTTCTACTCCCAGAGTATTGGTCGTATTGACAAGGATGCAGGTGTGTTGAGGCGTGACGACGGATTGAATTATATCCGCGAGATTGTACACATCGGGGAGGGCTTTGACACAAAGAATGACATAGTCGAAGGCTGTCTGCTGGCCGGCTGCGTCTTCAGGTGATTGAACCACTGCTGATGATTAGTCGACGGCGATTGAACAAAAGACCGGGTTCACATACCATATCGAGGTTTGAATCGTTCGTTACCAAACATTTGAGACCTGTAGCTAGGGTCAATGGGTCATTCGAACACCTTTGGATAACTGCTTACTTGAAGGAAACGCCATACTGAGCAACGCTCTGATAATTGGCTTTCCAGACCAGCGTGACGTCGCATGCGTTTGTGGCTTGTAACCGCCAGGACAGAAAAGCAGAAACGGCATTTCCACCCACTACACAGCAATATCTTAGTTCTCGATTCATCTCGTATGACTCGGGTAAGAGAAGGGTGGTAAAGGGGGCGTAGGGGGAGGGCGTCTGTGGCAGAAGTCGATTGATGCTCACCTGAAAGGATCCTCAGACGAGGAGGGGCAGGCGCCATTGTGTGTTCAGTAAGCAGCACCTGTTCCAGATATTACAAAAGACTGCTGGAAGAAGGCACGTCCGGTAGGTGTATGTGGTCGTCGCAACACAGGTGTTCAAATTATTCTTTTTCTCTCCTGAAACAAAACAACCGTAGTCCCTGAAGAGGACCTGACGCCTGGGATGGTGTGCCTAAGGACAGAATGAAAGGGTATAATATTAATAGATGGTAGTCGACATCGAATTGAAACGAAAGACTGGATGTTGATGGGTGAGAAGAGTCGAGGTCGAAGAAGCCCAGGACGTAGGCAGGAGCGGGAGGAGTGAGTGCTCGGCGGACCCGGAGATTCTCGCAGCGCAAACAAGACAAGGGTTGGCAGAAGAGAAGTTTGGCTACAAAATCGAATCCATGTAGAGCAGCACAGAGTGCTAGAGTGGTCGATAAGGACTAATAACGAGCGTGATGAGAGCGCGGTGAGATGGTGGTACAGTATGACAGGTAGGTGAAGAGGAACAACGGTGATGGTGCAGTGGCTGCGGTGATGAAAGGGAGGAGTGCTCCAAGATGAAGTGAGAGGCGTGGCAGGCGGCGCGACGATTGTGATGCGCAATTCGAAACGAGACGAGGGATGACATGAAATTCCCAGTACGGAGGACCAGGTACGAGTACTAGTAGCGAGTTGAGTTTTGGGGGGAGGGGGCGCTGTACTGTGGACTCCCTTGTTCGCCAGCACCAGCGCCAGCAACGGGCGGCCCACGGGCACTACTACGCTTTCTCTCAGGCACCAGTTTAACGAGGCCCGGTGTGCCCGGAATCTGTGCCTTGGGTGAGCCCCCAACCACTCTCCGCTGCTCCTATTTGGGCCGCAGCACCGTAAATCAATGGGCCCGAATGCCGCCCTCGCGATCACCTACACTACGGAGTACAAAGTAGTGCCAACGGCCTAATAAAATGCTGAGATAAACTATTTTACTTGCAGCTTACAGGCGTGTTGTCTGTCGGAGGAAGCAGCCGGATGTTCATACCTACAATAGGTACAATATCTGGCTGCCAACTCATAAAAGGGTGCATATTCTTCACGTCACCACTCGCACATGAATTTTTTGTGTACGGAGTATGTGCTGCATAGATAGATTAAAGGTTCAATGATTCAACGATTCGAAGGATCAGAGCCCTTTCCATCTCGTCTTACAACGCAGTCGGTCAGTCGGTCGTTGCTTCGATACTTCATCCATTACCGAGCACTGCAAAGGTCGGAAAATTTTGAGCGCCATTGCTTTTTTTTTTTTCTCTTGTCCCTGAATCAACCCCTGCTCCGGAGTAGGGTCTTGGATGATCTGTGTGTTCATGAGGTGTCCACTCTGGGTGCACCTTTCAAGCTGAACATCTCCCGATATCCGACACAGTGGCACAGTGCGCAAGAAAGAACCAAACACCCTTGTTTTGAATGTTTCTAGAAATGACCGGACTCTCAGCCTTTCCAAGTTCAACATCAACGAACGACCTCCTGTATCTGCAATATAAGACCGACGATGAATGTGGAATGAGACCCAGAGCAACTTGACAATGTCCGTTTGCCGACCAAGATATTGTCTTGATAGGCTGAAGGCTAGCTCCCGTTTGTAAGACTTGTCTGGCGCTACCATGCAAGCGGAGGAAACCTGTCAAAGGCCTGGCCCAGATAAGGTACGAGTACGAGAAGACTCGAAGAGGGAGTACAAGTTGTGGTTTTCAAGCATCAACTAGTTCCTCGCAACGCCGCCACGAGTCCTACCCTCACCAGAGGTGATATCCACAACTAACTCATTCAGAACAAGACCGATCCATTTTTACTCTCCCGAGCATGTACTAGTGAATGATGTACGCGGCTTGATATCGGCTATTCGAGCAACTGATGTTTTTCACAGCACAGTGTTGTTTTTGTGGTCGGATTTGCAACTCACAGGCATGGAAATCAGGCGCGCCGGTTGTTTTGGAGCAGGACAACACAGCAACGAGCATCGGTGCTCGGTCTTACAGCACACCCTTAACGAGACATCTACAAAGATCCAACGCTTTCTGCTGATCCAGCTTTCAAACAGCGGAAATGACAAGGGATGTACAATATGTACATGGCCAACTTTACGTACTCGGATCTGCACGTCAGGCCAGGAATTGCACGGAGAACACTCACTCGGCTGGTCGCATTTGGCCAGCCCAGCCATGTCTACCACGTGGTGGTGGTGATAGTGTCGTTGTTGTTGTTGTCGTCGTCGTGGACACCCGCCTGGGTAACAAAGACATGGTATGGAGGCAGTAGTCAATATTTATGGCGAAACCCTCACGAGTACGTACTACATCATGCTGGCTGCACGAGTATGTTGTGCCCTCCCAATAACATCGCGACTCGGCCAGCAAGAACAAGATGAGGGTTTGACTAAACAACTCCGATTGCTCACATCTGGCCTAAAAGGCATCTGAGACTTGCATAACTCTATTTTCAGACCGGGAAGATCTCTGTCTTCTGCATTGTCGTTTCACGTCCAACCACATTATTATCGTTGTGCTACTAGGCCGCAATAGTGACCCTGGCTAGACGAGCCCGAGGGAAAGTGAAGTGATTTAAAGATATAGCCTGGGTTGGTTCTCGGCCTGGAGAACATGCACCTGTATACAATACAATAGGTCTGCTCTGGCGTGGACGACGGATATTTCAGACTCTCCTAAGGGTTGTCGCCATGGCCGCGACCGGCACAGGATGACGGTCTAATTGGTCGGCCGAAACAGAGGGCGAGTCGATGATGATCTTGATGATACTGTGGTAAGTCTCGGGTGGAGCAGTCAATCAAAGCTATCCTGGTTGTGCTTTGGGGCGTGGGAAACAATACATCTGTCGGAGCACTGCATGTCCGGTAACTTGTGTATTCGAATGAGTACCTCCCTTGCAAAGTACATGCCGAGACTGCTGTGGTGCCACTGTCCTAGGTCGGATGCGTAGTTGCTATCACCTCGCTGGTGCGTCGTTCAGTGCGACCCTTCATACTGTACTGACAGTACGGCACAGAAACTTGGTACAGGATTCTCGAATCCTGCACGTGACGAAGCTCGTTATGCTGACTATTTCATCCGGATCTCTAACGCTCCGCATCCGCTTCAGGTCACTAGCGAGCAAGCGAGATACCATGATCCGGAGGACCCGGGGCTCATCAGGCCTCTTCTCGCCAATGGCGTAAACATGGCCGAAAATAACTACGGCAATCTGAAGGCGCAGGGTTTGTTCCTTGACATCTGGTAAAAAGAGTTGGCAATGATGTGTTTGGCGGCGCCAGGCGGTCTGTCCACCCGCCCCTGGAGCCTCCACAGGGCTAATATTGTACAACACAATATTGATGCTGCAGATCATCTCGTTTCTGTATAGTGATACTCCGTGCTCCGCACATACTCCTTATTCACAGGTAGAAGATGTACCGTACAGAGTAACGGACGCGACTTTCGAACAGATATCCGTACCTACCGGATATTTGCGTCAACCTTAGGGAACGACTCCTGGCAAATTGACGATTCGGTGAGGCTTTGGTCTTGAGCGTAATCCGAGGTACGTGCCAGCCTTTTGAACCAATTCCTTCGCTATCTATCGACTTCATTGTCTTTGGGGGTGCTCCTACTCGACAGATTGTGACCACATCCCACTTGCGGACACGAGATGAGGCCACACTGATCTCAGTACGGAGTATCTTTACCACGCCTTCACTCTCCCAGCGACAGGGACGTGGTTGGGGTCTTGTGGTAGTTCCCTTGGCTTAAGGGAAGCGAGATGTTCAATCCGGTCATTAGATACGTAGGTAGTTCGCTGTTGCAATGCGAGCATCGACGGTCCTTGAGCCGGAACGTGTCCCCTGAACGTGCCTACACATTCTTTGCTACCCGGAGAGTCGAGGAGATTGAGGTTTATCGATCAACTCGGCACCGTTGTCACCGCTTCGAGCCTGGGCAAAGAGTAATAGGCAACAGTCAATTCTTTTGTAGCACAACCTTTGTAGGCATGTTGTACTAGAGTAAGCTGGCAGCCGTGCGACATTGCTTCTCGACGTCAGCTGCTGCAGCTCGCGCATTATGCATTTCCAAGCCATCTACATATGTAGAGGTACGGAGTACTCAAGTATCAGGACAGTTGGTTGACGTGGTGTTACTCCTGTTAAGGCCAGTTTCCATCACCGCCTGTGCTCTCGCCAACACCGCCACACAAAAAGCCACGAAAATAGCGGGCGCGGCCGGTGTCAGATCTCCTCGTGTTCGGATCCTCAGACGCGGAGGTCAAAGCTGCCAAAATGCCGAGAGCAGACGCGATCCTTGCGCGTTTCAGAGTCTAGGGTAACGGACGCACTCCGCCCAAAGATTCAATCAGAGCCAATTTATCTTGAGACTCGAGTCTCTGATGATACCTTGCACTTGGCCCAGGGCCAGTATGTCGAGTACTGGGAGAGAAAGTTATGATTATGAGTTGGACGGCAAGCATTGTTTGACACTCCGTAGATGAAGGAATTATGCAAGTTTCATGCACATACATGACTCAGCCTCAGAACCCCGTTGCCCCTTTAAGGGCGCACGGGCTGTTCGGGAATGACTTGCGCGAAGTTTGACCTGGCGTCTTCACATTCTGTGCAGAAGTCGACTGACAAGTTGACAGTGTGGAACAATGGTTTTCAGGAGTCTTCACAAAGGAGAAGGACCATCTGATTACACAGTATCCGCATATTGTGGTCTCTACGGAGCATCTTCTTACAGCAATTCAATGGGTATGTCCGGACAGGCTTCCATAGTCCACGAGGAGTTTCTCAGCATTCGGGATAGTGATGCTTAAATCCGCGCCCTTTATCCCCCAGACAGCGTTCGAGCCTTTGAGAAGCCTCACTAGCCCTTGGGTCGTGGACCCAAGCAGCCAATTGAATGGCCAAAGCCACCAGCCTCATACTCACGATTAACGATGATGGGGAAAGACTCTGCTTGGTAATCTGGCTTGATGGCTCAGCAGGCCGTCATCTCTGCTTCCCTCCCTCTCGTGTATCAGAACTGCGTCTGGAAATGGTTTCTGGGAGAGCATTTCTCTCGGCTGACTTCGGGGGCAGCACAACTCAAAAGGCAAGTGTGTGAGAGAGGCGAAGATTTGTGAGCATTGATCAGTGAACAAGCTGTCCATACAGTACAGGAGTTGTTTAGCCCTTTACTGGTGACGGAGCAGTGAGCAGGTGCCATCAGCCAGCCCCTTGGCGCGTACCGTTAAGCAGTGCACGCCTTAGCTTGGGCTTGTTGTGGTTGGGCCCCTCGCAAGCAGCGCCCGGGACTCCGTACGCCTGGTGAGAGCCTATGCTTTTTTTTCGAAACGGACACGCCCCTGCGCTCGGGCTTAGCTGTACGAGTACCTGTAGTAATCTTGCTGATCTCAATCAGAGGTCATCCTTTTTGTTCTTGGACACGTTTTCTGCCCATCTGTGATCTGCTGGAACACGAGCGAGGTCATCGTTGGATCTGTATCTCGCATACGCACAAACATACACTCACTATAGAGTGTGTTTGCTAAGTCCATCGCCCTGTGTATTGGGTGTCTGCCGGCAGCCGTGCGAAGGTCCCGGGCCCGAGAACCCTTTCATTTCTCACGGCCAGTGGATCACGAACCCTCCGAGTCTCCTCCCTGTAATCCTCCGTCTGCGGGCGAACGAAACCCAGCCTTCCAACAGACATTTGTTCTTCAACTCTTATCGTGACAGCCCTCAGAGTCCTCGTTCACCTTCGTCGCCGCTCTCTCGTCGCCGACCACGCAGCTATGCGCCTTCTACCTCATTGCTGACGTGAGCCGACTCTTCCGAACCATCCCCTCTCCAGCCTCGCGGTACGAGGAACCCTTTTCTCGGTCTTACGCAATCTGTGTCTGAAGCATCGGAATAGCTGGAAAGAGGTGTGGTCAATACCATCTGCGTGTTGGCGCTGTCGTTCTGTGGTCAAAGTCTCGCGGTCGCGTTCATTCACGCACCGGTCTAGTCTTTCTGCATCATGGCGCGAATACATTTTACAACAGGGGAGGACGAAAGGGATCAGCCAGATGTCTCCAAACCAGTCAAGAGAATGCGCTGGGCAACGACGCGCAAAGCAGGACAGAGTGGTGTGAACAAAAGGCGTTCTTTGCTCGCCAGGGTTCCTAGAGTGACCCTTTCAACCTATGAGGAAAAGGACTCTGGCCACGACAACCATGGCCAGATCACTGGCGATAGTCCAATGGGACAAGAACAGCAAGAAGAGAAGTCGTCCGGTCGCACCATTTATGTTAATCAAAGCCTCCCGCCAGAAGCGTTGACGGAAGAGGGGCACATCAAGGCGCACTATGCAAGAAACAAAATCAGGACGGCAAAGTACACCCCCTTGAGTTTTGTGCCGAAAAACTTGTGGTTTCAATTCCATAACATCGCCAACGTATACTTCTTGTTCATCATTATCCTCAGTGTAAGTCTGACAGCTCTGCTTGTCAAAGGAAATCTGACTGATCACTCTTACTAGATCTTCTCAATCTTTGGCGCTTCCAACCCTGGTCTTGGATCGGTCCCCCTGATCTTCATTTTGGTAGTGACTTCGATAAAGGATGCGGTTGAAGATTGGGGGAGAACCGTGCTCGACACCGAACTGAACAACTCTCCAGTGTATCGCTTGGTGGATTGGAACAATGTTAATACATCTGAGGATGACGTCTCCATGTGGAGGCGCTTCAAGAAATCATGCACCAGATCTGTTGTCTCAGCCTATCGTTGGATGAAAGGCCTCAGATCGAAGAAACACAAGCGTTCAGAAAAAGATCTGGATGGTTCCGCCGCCGAAGGCAGACCATCAACGGGCACAAGACCAACCATTCGGACGTCGATCTACTCCGAGAGAACATCCTTCCATTCCACCCATAGTCAGGGAGATGATATCGCCATGACCCCCGTCCCCTCACCTGGCTATCGTGCAAGTCTGTCGCCCAATGGCCAAACATCAGAACCCCCAACCAGTGCATTTTCCTACGAGACCGCGGAAGAGAACCATGCTCGAGGAGAGAACGCTCCCTCAGCTCTTCGGGTGAAAGAACCTGCGAAGCGTAAGAGCAACGTTATGCCTACGAAGGATTACGGCAGCATCATCAATCCATATAAAGAAGTCCCGGATCGGGCCCGATTCAAGAAGGATTACTGGAAGAACGTCAAGGTTGGCGATTTCATTCGTATCTATAACGACGAACAAATCCCGGCCGATGTCGTCGTCCTCTCTACATCTGATCCCGATGGCGCCTGCTATGTGGAGACCAAAAATCTGGACGGCGAAACAAACTTGAAAGTTCGCCAGGCTCTGCAAGCAGGCCGCAAGGTGAAACACGCAAGGGATTGCGAGTATGCGGACTTCTTCATTGACAGTGAAGGGCCCCACCCCAACTTGTATTCGTACAGCGCGGTTGCTAAATGGCAGCAATTCGACCCTCGAAACCCGGACGCTCCTCCACGCGAAATGGCAGAACCGATCAGTATCAACAACCTGCTTCTCCGAGGCTGCAGTCTGAAAAACACTGAATGGATCCTTGGTATTGTCGTCTTCACAGGCCAAGAGACGAAAATCATGTTGAACTCCGGCATGACACCCAGCAAACGAGCGCGAATGGCTCGTGAGCTGAACTGGAATGTCATCTACAATTTTATTGTCCTGTTCTTCATGTGCTTAGTCTCGGGCATTGTGCAGGGTGTGAACTGGGCCGAGGGTAGCAATTCCTTGGATTACTTTGAGTTTGGTTCGATCGGTGGCAGCCCCCCACTGGATGGCTTCATCACTTTCTGGTCGGCGGTGATCTTGTTCCAGAACTTGGTGCCCATTTCTTTGTACATCACTTTGGAGATTGTCCGCTCGATCCAGGCCTTTTTCATATGGTCCGATGTCCACATGTACTATGAGAAACTCGACTACCCATGCACACCAAAGAGCTGGAATATCTCCGATGATCTTGGCCAGATTGAATACATTTTCTCAGACAAAACTGGAACATTGACTCAAAATGTCATGGAGTTCAAAAAATGCACCATCAACGGACGGCCATATGGCGAAGCTTACACCGAAGCCGAAGCAGGCATGCGCCGAAGACAAGGCATTGACGTCGAGGCCGAGGCGGCTCGCGTCAATCAAGAGATTGCAGAAGCTCGGATGGAGACGTTAAGACAGCTGCGAAAGACCTACGACAACCCCTACCTCCATGATGACGACCTGACGTTCATTGCGCCCAATTTTGTTGCGGATCTCAATGGCAATTCCGGCGAAGAGCAAGCTCGATCTTGCGAGCACTTCATGATCGCATTGGCACTTTGTCACACTGTCATTACCGAAACAACTCCTGGTGACCCGCCCAGAATTGAATTCAAGGCACAATCTCCGGACGAGGCCGCTCTCGTTGCCACTGCCCGTGACATGGGATTTACCGTGCTTGGTCGTACCAATGACGACCTCCACCTCGATGTATTGGGAGAGGAGCGAACATATCGTATCTTGAACACTCTTGAGTTCAACTCTTCCCGAAAGCGAATGAGTGCCATTGTCCGAATGCCAGATGGAACAATCAAGCTGTTCTGCAAGGGCGCTGACAGCATGATATACTCCCGACTGAAGAAAGGCGAACAACAAGAACTCCGCAAGTTGACAGCCGAAAACCTAGAAATGTTTGCTCGGGAGGGCCTCCGAACACTCTGCGTGGCCGAGAGAGACCTCGATGAAGAATTTTACCAAGAGTGGAATAAAGATCACGACTTTGCTGCCCAAGCACTGACCGATCGAGAGGACCGCCTCGAGGAGGTGTCAGACCGTATCGAACGAGAACTCTCTCTCATCGGAGGAACAGCCATTGAAGATCGTCTTCAAGATGGCGTCCCTGACACCATTGCTCTTCTCGGACAAGCCGGTATCAAATTATGGGTTCTAACAGGCGACAAAGTGGAGACTGCCATCAACATTGGCTTCTCGTGCAACCTGCTCTCAAACGAAATGGACTTGATCTTGTTTGATATACCCGAAGGCACCACAGATGATGCTGCCAACCTTCTCGATCAACACCTCAAGACTTTCGGGCTAACAGGCTCCGATGAAGAATTGGCCGTTGCTCGGACCGTTCACGAACCTCCAGCACCAACTCACGCGTTGATCATTGATGGTGAGTCACTCAAGCTTGTACTTCAAGACGAATTGAGGCAGCGTTTCCTGTTGTTGTGCAAACAATGCAAGTCAGTGCTCTGTTGCCGAGTCAGTCCCGGGCAAAAGGCTGCCGTTGTCCAACTTGTCCGAAACGGCTTGGACATCATGGCTTTATCCATCGGCGACGGTGCCAATGACATTGCTATGATTCAAGAAGCCGATATTGGTGTTGGTATCGCTGGCGAAGAAGGACGTCAAGCTGTCATGTCGTCCGATTATGCCATTGGCCAATTCCGATACCTACAGAGACTCGTTTTGGTACATGGTCGCTGGTCTTATCGACGTCTGGCAGAATCAATTGCCAACTTCTTCTACAAGGTATGTCGACCGGCTTGTCACATGATACAGTCACTAACCACATGCAGAACTTGGTGTGGACTTTCGCTCTTTTCTGGTATCAGATCTATAACAACTTTGATATCACATATCTGTTCGATTACACCTACATTCTATTGGTCAACTTGGTCTTCACGTCGGTGCCTGTTGGTCTTATGGGCATCCTGGACCAAGATGTCAGTGACAAGGTCTCATTGGCAGTCCCTCAGCTGTATAGACGCGGCATGGAAAGGAAGGAGTGGACACAGACGAAGTTCTGGTAAGGGAACTCACCTCCACAAACTGTTCTGTGCTGACTCGAATCTAGGCTGTATATGGCTGATGGATTGTATCAGTCTGCCATCTGCTTCTTTATGGCATACCTGCTCTTCCAGCCGGCCACGTTTGAAACCGAAAACGGACGAGGTATCGCCGACCGTAGCCGGATGGGCGTCTTTGTCGCCTGCTCAGCAATTGTGGTGATCAACTCATATATCCTCCTGAACACCTACAAGTGGGACTGGATTATGGTGTTGGTTACCGTAATCAGCTCTCTCTTGATCTTTGCTTGGACCGGCATCTATTCGTCCTTCGAAGCATCCTTCCAATGGTACAAATCTGGCGCCGAGGTTTATGGTTCTTTGACATTCTGGGCATTATCACTATTGACCCTGACAATCTGCTTGCTCCCTCGATTCGCCGTCAAGTTCTTCCAAAAGAACTTTAGACCCTATGACATCGATGTCATCCGAGAACAGGTTCGGCAAGGTAAATTCAAATACCTCGATGATTACGATGCATACGTCCCGCCCAAAGTTGTGGATGTATCTGCAACATCATCCGAGCGGCCAGAAGAAGCCTCAAACGAAGCTGACGGAAATCGCGGCCACAATCGATATCCAAGCATGGCTGAGTCTCAGCGACCTATTGTCTACCCACCATCCGAGGCACCGACTCGACACCCTCACAGTCAAACGGGCAGCGACGGGACAGACAGGACCAGGCCCTCGATGGATTGGTCTAGATACGGTGGGGATTCACAAACCCCAGAAAAGCTTCGTGCCAAAAGACCCTCGTTGGAGCGAGTTCGCTCCTCGTTCGAGAGGCAGCGACAATCGTTTGACAGACTCAGACCGAGCTTTGAACAAAGCCGAGACTTTACAAGTGCTGCAATGTTGACGAGAATGGAGTCGGGATATTCGGCGTCAAATTACTCTCAACCACTGACAGGCTACAACACGCGAAAGACGGAAGACATTGCGGAGGAGCGTCGGTAGCGATCGAACTGTGCCAGGCGTCTTTACCTCGCCTCATGACTTCATGGCCTTTCCCTAGATTTATGATTATCATGGCGTCTTGCTTGGCTGGATGGGAGCGGACATCCAGGATTGAGTGATTGGATTATTTTATAGCGACTCCCTCATCTGTATATAGTTTAAATCTACCACAAAAGGTGGAATGTCGGACTTTAGTAGAAGAAATGAGGGAATACCAATTGATATTTCGAGCTTAAGAGCGATGTGTGAAGATATGGCGCTTGTGCTTGTGCTCTGGTATCTAATGCCGCATTGCCCTTTCTCATGATCGGAAAGCGATGCCCTTGTAGCCCTTCACTGTTTTCAATACCTTTTTTTTTCTTTGGCCTCACTACGTACTCAGACGTACAAATTGTCTTTTAGTAAAGCCTGCTGCCGAACCTGGTGAGCGGAATGACTACGATGACGCATTCCGTACTGACGTGTAGCTAGTGTTGACTTTTAACTGACTACGCGCGCATTACCGCCCAACGCGCCGCGCGGGTCTTTTGTGGCTGCGGAGAAATAATTCTACGACCGGGCATTGCACCCAGCCTGGTATGCACAAACCCTGTATCAGTAACATGCAATACCTCACCACCAAACGAACATGATGTCTCAGTCTCGCAATTTCATCATAGACATTTGACCTTTCTTAAATGGCACAACACTCCGCTATGAAACATCATCTTCACTCATCTGACTACGACTCGATCCATCCTCCTAGTCAGATCCTCCACAGATCGCAGTCATGGCGGAATTCATAACGTCCCTGCAGTAAGTCTCTCACGAGGAACGATTGCTTGAGTGACTTGATGCTGACTTTGCCTGGCTGACAGAGAAATCCAACAACTTCCTGATGGCCTTCATCTCCTCTGTCCTCGCCAATCAGATGAAGACTTCGAGCGGTATGAGGACGAGCACGACTGTGACACAGAAGGAGGAGGGAAACTTAATCCAGAACTACAGGCCAGGTACCTAGAGACAAAGACTCGCCGGAAGAAATTCATATCCTCTCTCCAGCTGCTAGCCTACGATGGCACCGAAAGTGAGCAGTACCAGAACTATATCTGGGATACTGTCGATGCGGCTCTGGCTAGGTGCGACATATGCATTCGGGAGTACTACATTGCAAAGGTCGACTTCTTGGCTACACTACGAGAAGAGTACGAGGAAGAAGACATCAAAAATTTCTTCTCCATCATCAACCGACGAGACGTCCAGCGCATCATTCGAGGTCTAGATTCTGCAGACCAGACTCTCCAGAGTCTACCAGGAACAAAGAGAGTAACATCATCGTTAACACGAAAGGAATTACATGCCCTCTACGAGGCCCTAGTTTGCGAAGTCTTCTTGCGAGATGATAATCTCCTCAAGCAACATTTCGACAGTCCTTTCAAGACAATACAATCACGAAAGCCGCTTAAGATGCGGGAAATACTGCCAGCTGCCATAAGATTTCTTTTTGACACCAATCAGGTGCGGCTATCTTGGGCGAGTTCTATCTGGAAACGACTTGACAGGGTTGTGAAAGACATCGAATTTGACTGGGCTATCAAAGAATTCCTTCAGGAGAAAGTGCAGCTTGCCGTAGAGCCTGGTGATACCACCAGACTGTGGTCCGCTCTAAAGCTGATTGTGAGTAAGTTAGATCATCGAATGATCACGTACAAGCTATTCGACCTACAGCCGAATCTGTGTACCACGGCTCTCAACCACCTTGCAAGACGCTCGAACGCGGTACCTTTCATTGTGCAGACGCTGGAAGATATCCTCGATAAGGCCCCTGATGCATTCTGGCAGGCCATGGGGTCGATCTCATCCCAGACGATCGTCGAGCAGGTTTTCGCCAGCCCGAACTTTAATAAGCACTTACAGGAGTCTGTCAAACCGCCTCCAGAGCCCGAAGGCAACAGTTCCCCCCCGAGCGACCCTCGGGCCGACAACGATGTATTGTCGTGGATTTCAGCATTCATGGAATCTCTCAAGCCGGCCAATCGTCCGGCTGCTGCGCAGACGATAGTTGCTCAACTCTTCGAGAGGATCAACGATCACAACCTTGTATTCTCTGCAAGGCTGATCTGCTTTGAGACGGCCGTTTCCGTCCTTCTAAAAACGGTCATCGGCTTCACTTCCAATCAAGATGACCAGAAGAACGTCGAGCGCTTGGTGTTGTCAGACACCCTCAATCTTGTTGGATACCGTTTAGATGAACTCCTTAGCCCAAAAGATCCAGCTTTAGCTGAAGTGGTGAAGCCGGCGCTAAAGTCACAGCTACGAGAAGATATCCTCAATCTGACAAAAAATGCCGTAGCACTCGAATGTCAATGTCTGAAAAGAGACTTCGAGGCGATCAGCACGAAGATCAATCTACTGCATGGGTCAAGCTCATATACTCCAGAAATATGGACTGCAATCATCAACAATTTGAGGGATGACGACGCCCCTTTATCCTCAGCAGCATTGCTTGGAACAATGGCGTTGCCGGGCTTGGAACAATTTAGGATAAGAGAAGGTTCGGCCGATGTGCAGGAGAAAAAGTCGTTCAATTCCATCTTCGACAAACTCACTGGTATGCTTGGGAAACTTCTGGAAAGAATTTCGGAGTTCAGCCCATCTCATCTGGATCATCTATTCAGAGCTCAAGACACAAGCATGTCTCTGATTGCAGCCCTGTTTTCGCCAGACCAGAGCACATATCAAGCCGCAATCGAACTGATCAAGAACATCAGCGGAGAGTCAGGTCGAAAGGAAGCCCTAGCACATTTGATAGGCGCATTCCTGGGTACCACAATCTACGGCATTTGTTGGACCTTTCGGCGGATTGCAAACTACAAGACTTTTGCCTCAGTTCCCCGAATGCTCAAGACCGGTATGGAGATCCTGGATATTCTTTGCAATCTGACCGATGGCCAATTAAGAAGAGCAAAGATTTCGTCACGCGACGCATCTGCTGTTCAGAGCTACTGGTCCTATCAGTGGATCGCTTTGAGAGTCGTGTATAGTCAAACCGAAAAGTGGTCACTCGAACTCCATAATAAAGAGCTTATGATTGAGGTTTGTCGGGATGCTATGCAGTACGCCCAGGCTCTGTTTGACCAGTATGATCTCTTCTCGAGTGTCATTATGAAGGCAAAACCCGATAAAGCTAAAGAGATTCACCGCCTGCTCCTCAATTCTGACGATCCAAGTGTTGGATCACCTCTGAGTACTCTGGACGCCATGTCGAAGTGGCTGAGGCTGCGTGACGAGTACCTTGCCGAAACCTTGGTGTCAGTCATAACCAACATGTTGTACCGATTAAAAGGACACGATGCCCTGAACGCAGAGAGCGATGGCCTGGCGTACATCGAAGAAGTCGCAACGAAGCAGTCGGTTAAAACCATACTGACATCCTCTCAGAAAGCAATTCTGGTTCGAGCACTCGAAAATTACTGGGGTCGCCAAATCGGGAAACCCGCTATCAAGAAACAGGCCACCCTTGATATCAAAGGCTGGGCCGAATCCGCCGCTGGTGGCAGGTCCAATGCTTCCACTCCAGAATCTCGCGATGTCGATGCCGACGAATTCGGAGACGATGATATCGCCGATGAGGACCTCGTCGAGATCGCGAGCAAGACACTCAACACTCAAGCAACGAAGGTTACTTCAAAAGATAAGAATCAGATCAGCAACCTGCTTTCACGCCAACAGCCTGTGAAGCCAAAAGCCACGAAGCCATCGACTGTCGAGATGGCTGCGAAGAGAGCCCAAGAGGCCAAGGCATTCATCGAAAATCGTAAGCGCGAGGAGGCAGCTCGAAAACTACGAGACAAGGAAGCCGCTCTCAAGCTGCGAGGCAAGATTGGCGTTGGCAAACAGACCAGTGGTCAAGGCTCTGGTCTCGCTGGAATTGGCGTTGTTGGAAAGGATCACTCCGTTGGGAGCAGTGGTATCATGGTATCATCTGACTCGGAGTCCGATACAGATTCAGACGAAGAACTGTTTGGAAAGCTTCCTGTCACCCAAGGCGCAACGGTGCGCAGCCAGGCAGGCGTGAGAAAGCCTCTATCAACGGGACCTGTGCGCAAGGTCAAGCAAGTGCGATCACAACGAGATATCAGAGCTCGACTTGCGCCGGATCTGACAGAGCTCCACCGAACAATTCTAAGCTGGGACTTCTTCGCAGATACCGACCTCCCACCAAGTTCCCAGCAGAACGACTATACATTGGTCACAGGCACATTCCGCAACCCCCAGGACTACCAGAGTACGTTCGAGCCACTCTTGATACTAGAAGGTTGGCAGAGTTTTCGTGCAGCTCGCGAAGATGGCACCTTCAAGCCGTTCGAGGTGAAAATAGCCAATTCCTTGATTGTTGATCAATTCATCGAGATCAACTCTCAAGTGTCTATGGCTGAAGGCAAAGACCTCGGCATTAGCACTTCTGATGTTGTGCTTCTCTCAAGATCCAAGCAACCTGATCGAGATCCGAGCGAACCACATTGTCTAGCGCGTGTGAAAGAAATTACCCGAAAGAAGGGTGAGGTTCAGATTGTTTACCGCGTCTCCGCTTCTGGCAACCCCCTGAGGCCATACTTGAATGATCAGGCAGTTGTGTACGGCGCGCAGATCTTGTCACTGACACCATTGGAGAGAGAATACGGTGCATTGATGGCTTTGCCGTACTATGACCTTTGCGAGGAGATCATCAGAGCCAAACCTTCTCCAATTTTAGATTACACAGAGAAAGAGCTCGAGCCCCTGGAGAAAACTTACAATGTCAACCTGGCTCAAGCCAAGGCTATCAAGTCAGCACTCGATAACGACGCATTCACTTTGATCCAGGGTCCTCCTGGTTCCGGGAAGACGAAGACCATTTGCGGGTTAGTTGGTGCTATGTTGACTGGCTTCATCAAGAAACCCAATACCTCTGTTCAACGTCTGAACACGGCAACAGGGCGGCCTGTTGGCGCTCCTGCTTCCACGAAGAAAGTCCTTGTCTGTGCGCCCAGTAACGCGGCCGTGGATGAGTTGGTCATGAGATTGAAAAAGGGCGTTACTCTTACGGACGGCACCCACGAGAAATTATCCGTGGTGCGACTGGGACGGACTGACGCTATCAACACCAACGTGAAAGACGTTACGCTAGAGGAGCTTGTCAACGCCAAACTCGGCACGGCGGCACCCAAGGACCCTCGCGATGATATTCACTCAGTCATGATGAAACACAAAGCGATCTCGGAGGAGCTTAATGCACTTCGAAATCGCATCAACGATCAACGTGGCCGAGGTCAACCAATACCAAGCTCAGAGGAGCAGCTTATGGATGCTTTAAAACGCGAGAAGAACGGTCTCAGTTCGAAGATCGATGACATGAGAGAACGTCAAAACACGGCTTCTCGTGACATGGACCTCAATCGTAAAAGGATTCAGCAAGAGATCCTTGACTCGGCTCACGTGCTCTGTGCCACCCTCAGTGGAAGCGGTCATGAAATCTTCCAAAGCCTCAACGTCGAGTTCGAGACCGTCATCATTGATGAAGCCGCGCAGTCCATTGAACTTTCCGCATTGATTCCACTCAAGTATGGCTGTTCAAAATGTATCTTGGTGGGTGATCCGAAACAGTTGCCCCCAACAGTCTTGTCACGGGCAGCCGCCAAGTTCCAATACGAACAAAGTTTGTTTGCGCGTATGGAGAACAACCATAGGAAAGATGTGCATCTGCTTGACACACAGTACCGTATGCATCCTGAAATCAGCCTCTTCCCTAGCAAGACATTCTATGACTCTCGACTAAAGGACGGTGCTGGCATGGCAAAACTTCGACATCGACCTTGGCATAATAGCGACGTCTTCGCTCCCTACCGTTTCTTTGACGTCCAAGGCATGAGTCAAGCTGCAACCAAAGGCCATTCACTGATCAACGTTGCCGAATTGAATGTTGCAATGCAGCTTTATGACCGATTGCTCAACGATGTCCCGAAGTACAATTTCTCCGGAAAGATTGGCATCATTACACCTTACAAGGGACAGCTCAAAGAACTCAGACTACGTTTCAAACAACGTTATGGTGAGGACATAACTTCCAAGGTCGATTTCAACACCACCGATGCTTTTCAAGGCCGTGAAAGTGAAATCATTATCTTCTCCTGTGTGCGAGCATCGACCAAAGGCATTGGTTTCTTGAATGATATTCGTCGTATGAACGTCGGTCTGACGAGAGCCATGTGCTCACTTTGGGTTCTCGGTAATTCTCAGGCACTCACGCAAGGTCAATTCTGGAGAGCGTTGATCACCGACGCAAAAGAACGAAATTTGTACACTCAGGGTGATATTGCAAGCCTTCTCCGTCGGCCAGTCCTGACTGATGCGATGATGGAGGCAGATGCTGAGATGATGGACGTGGACGAACCAGCTTCTGCGGCCGATCGACAGTCCGATAAGCATCAAGATTCGATCATGGACTTGGATCAACCAGAAGTCGGAGCTGCGCAGCCAGTCGTCAGTCGCCGAAACTCGGCTGCAGGCAAGTCAAGTCCAAAGGCATCGTCGCCTGCGATCGTCAGACGACCTGAATCTGAACCAGGACACTCTTCGGTTCAACCTACCCCTTTACCATCAAGACCAAGCAGCAGCTTATCTCGCGGCTCGCCCATGTCGATCTCGTCCAAGCCGGACGCTAGCCGCCCTGATCCGCCGCATACCGAGAGTACGAGAGAAGCGATCAAACCCAACATCAAGGGCGGGAACAAATCACCTCCCACAAAGGCACGCCCAGAGGCATACTCGGCTTCGAAGCCTAGTAAAACTGACCAAGTTCGATCTGGAGCCAATGGTCCATCTGGTGGTGGTAATGGGTTGAACGATCTGGCCAATTGTGCTATATGTGGGTCATACGACCATTACAGCTTCAATTGTGACAATGAAGCAGCTAAAGCGGCAGCTCTGGGCAATTGTCACCGCTGTCATCGTCCCGGACACGGCTACGGCAGCTGCACTGCGCCGCGGTGCATCACTTGCGGTGAAGTCGGACACGCCAGCGAGAATTGTACGGCGCCTATTAGGCATAGGTTAACCAAAGCTCAACAAGTCGAGGTACAAAAGCTGGAGGCTCGCTTGGGAGTTGCCAGGGACAAGGCAAGGGAACGACGAGCTGAAAAACAACTTGGCGAGCACGGAGCCAAGATTCCTACAGTCAAGAGCACATTGCCATCAGCCAACGGCGCAGCGCCTGATATGAAGAGGAAGAGGGATGGATCAACGGATTCGTCTGACCGAGGAAAAGTGATGCGGCGAGACAAAGATGGCGCGAAGGTCCCAGCCAATGGTACACAGAGCAATTCTCCCCCGAAGACATTCTCTCGCCCTCCACCAACAGGACCAAGCGCAGGTCAGGGGCTGCTCTCGCGACCACCACCGACAGGTCCAGCAGGACTACCTTCGCGACCTGCCACGGGACCTGGAGGTCGACCAATGATGATGAACAACGGACAACCGATGGTCCGAAAGAAGAAGGCTAATGCTAACGACATGTTTGTGAAAAGAAAATGAGCCCTTGGCGACGATTGGATTTTTTTCCCTTTCTTTTTTCGGTTTTTTACGTATTGTACGATCTCGAGAACTTTTGCCCCCTTTTTGGCAGGGTGCGGCGTCAACACGAGCATCACGAGGAAGCTGAGATGGACTACTTTTTGAGAACGCAAACTATGTATTGTGACCGCCCTGGGTATTTTCTCGCTTCGAGCAGAGGGACAGGACAGTTATCGAGGTAATTGATAGCGTCTCATCGCATCACATCACATCGCATAGTGTAGCGTGGCGTGGCATGGCATTGCATGGGATTGCGAAGGATAGCATTGCATAGCATAGCATAGCATAGCATAGCATAGCATAGATAGCATAGCGAAAGGCGTTTTACTCCCCGTGTAGAAGTACAATGCACAGAAACATCTTTGGGGCTTCTAGATGATATACACGATACGTCAGACAGGAAGAATCCCAATATCATCACGCACTGTAGGTGGAAAGTATTAAACCTGAGTACTCCGTATGGTATTACCACATGTACTATGGGGTGTGAAGGGGCCTGGTTCCTCTTTATTATCAGTTTGCAAGCCAGGTGCGGCTTGGAGGGGGGTCACTTGCCATGATTGATTATCACACTTTGTGGGATGATGGTGTTTTTCTCGATATGTTCAGGGTCAATGAACCGAATACTTATTATCATGGTCACATCGTGTCACGTCCAAGTATTTGGATCATGTCTTATCATGTCATGGTCATGGTCTTTTTTTTTTCCATTTTGTTCATTTGTTCATTTGTTCAAATCGCAAAGACTACGAGGTATCTTTCGATTTGTTTTTTTTATTTCTTTTTTCCCCTCCCCCTTTCTCGTTATTCAGTGGCTTGACTTGACGTGACTTGACGCGACTCGACTCGACTTGGCTATCCAATTGTGTCGAATAACGGCCGTTGCGTCTTGTCTGGCTCGGTACAAAAAAGTTGGGGGGTGGGCTTTTTACTGCAAACAAACAAGGCACATACATGTATGTAAACATATATATACCTGACTTCCACTTTCCAAGTTTTCAATCTTGACCCCCCCTCCGTCCTAGCCTTTCCGGATTCGCATCTAGGTACACGTACACATGTGTCTCTGTGTGTGTGTGTGTGTGTGTGTGTTGGTGGGACAAGGGAGGGGGAGCTCAAACTGGGACGGGCAGTGGGTTCTACCTGGCGCAGTAACCGCCGTCAACAATGATATCTGCGCCGGTGGTGTAGGAACTCGCGTCGCTGGCGAGGTAGACGTAGGCGCCCTTGAGCTCGGTGGCCTTGCCGTCTCGGCCCATGGGGATCATGCTGTGCCAGAGCTGCTGGATGTCCTGGGGCACAAAGTCGGAGAGACCCGTGTCAATGTATCCCGGGGAGATGGAGTTGACGCGGGCAAAGTCGCGCCACTCGTTGGCGAGGGACCGGGCCAAGTGGATACAACCTGCTTTGGCGACGTTGTAGGATGTCTGTTGAACAAAAGCAAGTCATGTCAGCGGATGGTCAATCATGTTATGCACCCAACACCCTCTCAAAAGTGGTGAGTACACTAAAGACAGCAAAGTGGTACTGACCTGTTCCTGTGGGAAATTGGCAATATGGCCACTCATACTGGCGGTGATGACGAAGCTGCCCGTCTTGCGTTCACGGAAGTGCAGTCCCACCGCGCGGGCACAGTGGTACACACCCGTCAGATCCGTCTGGATGACCTCGTTCCACTGGCTGACGGGGGCGTCGAGGACACCTGCATCCGCGGTCCGGCCGGCGTTGGCGATGAAGACGTCAACCTTGCCAAAGTCCGCGACGACGTCCTTGACGAGCTTCTCGACCTCGGCGTAGTCGCCCACGTTGCACTTGTACGCCTTGGCCTTGACGCCGTAGCTGTCGGCCAGGTCTTTGGCGTTCTTCTCGCCGCCCTGCGGACGGGACGAGTATGTGATGGCCACATCGGCTCCCATTTCGGCGCAGCCGCGGGCAGCTTCGGTGCCGATGCCGGTTGGGCCGGACGCACCGGTGACAATCACCACTTTTCCCTTGAGGGAGAAGAGGTCCTTGAGGTGGGTGGCTTTGGGGACGGTGATAGGCATTTTGAGAGGTGTGAGGTGAGGATGTGAGGATGTGTGTATGTGTAGGTAGGCTGGTAGAGGGAGATGGGAAAGTGGTGGACTGGTATGAGTAGATGGAGGAGAAGAGCTATGAGAGAGATAAACAGAAAGAGAGAGAGAAAATTTCAAGCTACCCAGGGAAAATTGAGGACCATGGGTTAAATACTCTAGTAGATATCAAGAGTAGTAGCTGAGCTGTGGTCGTATTCTGCCAGAGATAGTACTCGTGCTGCGAGGGACAACGAGGGGTTGTTTGAAAATGCCCTTGACTTTCCGCTGTGGCCGGATGACGTAATGGCCTGCAACTCCCACTGGCAATGCTCCGAATACGGCAAAACACTCCTGACTCAGCAGCCTCTACCTTACCCAACATGTCTCACGCCCGTAGGCGTTTCAATGGCCAGTGTCTTCTGATGACTGTCGATACGAGTCTTCACAGGCAGATCAATCGTTGCTGGCGGCCCGCTCATCGAGTTGGGCACCAATGCTGTTTGTTACTATCAGCGCAGTATCCACGATCCGTATTCATCTGCTCGTACAACAGCTAGCTATCCCTGTACATCATAAGAGTCTCCAACGAGATCCTCGGATAGATATAGCATTCCTCGTAACGAGGGTATGCTTAGTAGCCAAAAACTTCTCCCACGCTCAAGCCAACCACTCGGGCACCACCGAGTGCAGCCAGTACAAGCACAACATCCACAATCAAGAGTACACCACTGGCCATTAAATACCTCGGCATAAACACCCTGTATAACATCAGATGTCGTCGGAGATGTCCTGCCCACATCGTCGTGGCCAACTGAATAGTAGCGTAGTACAGTGCATGTGTAAGACAAGCAGTAACCACGTCGTGCCACACTCCACGCAGCCCGCCTTTACCCAGAGGTCGTTTCCAAAGCACTGTCAATGGGACTGCTGCGGCACACATGATTTGTGCTCCAAACGTATTCAGAACCACCAGGAGTGGCGACCAGGGATACCGGATGGTGCGGAGCGGGACAAACGCCGAATTCCATTGTATCGAGGCGAGAGTGGCTTGGTGGCCAGTCTTGAAGAAGTGGTACGAGCCCAGCAGAGCCAGAACAATGGGTCCAACACTGGATGGAGAGTTCCATGTCATGCTAAGTGCGTTGGTGTCCAAGATTTCGAGCAGACAGAGTATTTGCCAGGCACAAATAGCGATAGAGAATTGGCCCATGGGGGGAAGCAGCAGAGCCACAGCCAACACTAGTATGGGAATCATCAGGTAAAATCGACTGCCGTATGCGTTGGCATAGCCAAAGACCGTGAGCTGAGGGCGAGGCGGTGCTTCTGTTCCATTAACACCCGGCTTCGGGTCGGCGATCGAGATATCTATGCATGGCTTGGCCCAAATAAATGTTCCGACACCGACAGGCAGTGCGACAGCAAGCACACATCGAGCAAGGGTGATCTTGACCGTTTGAAGTGTCGAAGAGGATATCCGATCTCTCCACCACTCGCCGTTGTCCGCAGCGTCAAGGGTCCAGTATGCGGCCACAAGCAACAATCCTATGCGGAAGCAGAATCCAATCCAGAACCCAGCTGACCCAGCGTATGAAGCTGTCCCTCGATAGAAAGCCTTGGTGATTTCCGGTAAGATCACAGCAACAGCATAAGGTACTAACAACTGCCAAGGTGCAGATGTAGATGATGTTGAGGAAGCGTAAAACGTCGACCGACACCCTGGCATCTGTTCTTCTCGACACAGACGCGAGAAGGACGACAATCTGCTAAGAAGTATGAACATGACCGACTGATACACGCCCAAGATTCGATCTTTCTGGTACGCCTGTCTTAGAGAAGACATCAACGATACCAGGCCAAACGTAGACAAGAAGAAAAGAAGGATTGTGTCCTCATGAATAGCGTACGAATTCGACGCAAATCCGGCAGACTGGGTGATCACAAACAGAAATGTCATCCAACCCCACGTCGAGGGAAGACGAAAGCGTCGAGCGACATTGTTTCGATAGGCCCATACACTTGCACCGAGAATACCACCATATGTCGCCCCAAAGACAAGGCCGGCAATTGCAGTGAAATACTGGGGAAGAATGACTCCCAGAACTGGGCCGAGAGCGAGGCCAGCAGTGCTTCCCAAAGCAGCACTCCGAAGCAGGCCGGTGGCGACTAGTGCCTTGTCTCCCTTGGAGAAGCGAGCAAAGAAGAGCAAGAATGCAAGTGCAGCCGCTGAGATGCAGACGCCGCAGAACATGTCACCGAGATTGAAATTTGCCCACAATTTTCGATACATGGAGATGACCTCCTCCTGCCAGTCGACAGACGCGTGATAAGCATCTTGCCAGCGACCGCTCCCCATAGCATCCACCGATCGCGACATATGATCCGCCTGGCTCTGGTAGACATCCTCCGAGAGTCCAAGGTCTCGAGACTGAGAATAGTGATGCTGGTACCGTGCAATCTGTGCTTGAACCAACTGTGCGACCTCTGCAAGATTTTGCCATTTTGTCTTGCCAGGCCCTGCAAACGCTTCGGCAATGGGTCTGCCCAGATTGTTGAACGGAACCGGCAGGCCCAGTAGAAGTGAGAGTGTTGAAACGAGGTCTATTTGTCCGATGGGTCGCTCTTTGGCACTCAATGGAGGTGTTAGGGACTCGGGGCCAGTTCTACCAAATCGCGGCTTCTTCGAGTACATCCATAAAGCAGCTTCAACCTCATCATCAGATTCCCCACCATGATCACCCTTGGCATCCATGCCGTGATCGCCCATGATGACAAGGAGCGTGTCGTCGTCAAGTTTCTGCATAATCTGCTGAATGACGCCATCCATTTGCCGAAGTTTCTCGGCCATTGCAGGGTGTTCGGGTCCGTAACGATGGCCGGCGTGGTCAACACCCAGGAAATGGCCGAACATGACATCCCATCTGGCAGGAGGCTGGTCCAATAATGGCATAATATGTTCTATAACACCATTGTCGACAGTATGTAGGTCCCAAACATTAAAAGAATCATATGGTTTTGTCATATTTGGGTCAAAATATCCTGGGAATAATGAATGCCATGTGTCATCTCCTAGCTGGACTATTGTTTTCCCTGCATCTTTCAACTGAGTTAAAATATTATCCTCCTCAATGGCAGTGCCTGCAAAATTTGAGCCAATATCTATAAAAACTGGAAGCGTTCCGGTGGTCAGGCCTTTTAATCGCTGGAGGGTGCTCGTCGGAGGATCGGCAATGAAGGGCAATAGGAATGCATGCTCTGGATGTGCGACAGCAGTATTGTAGAGAGTGGGCAGGTTGTTGAGGTAATATCTCTGAGGATGTTCGATGGGTTGTCTAGCTGTCGAAGGAACGGTGAAATCGTATCGTAACGCGTCAATAATTATGACCACAGCTCGGTCAAAGGACTTTGGATGCCAGCATCCATTTGCCTCTCTAGATCTCTGTCCCCCTGGGAGTACAGCGCATTCGGACTTGTTGTCCAAGACAAGTCTTGTAAGAAGGAAGCCTTTTGCAAAGAAGAGAATGCCGACGACATGGACAATCCTGCTGTGGTCAGCGCCGGCTGCGACGATGAGGAATACACCTACGTCAGCCATAAAAAGAAGACGCTAAGAAGAACATGGGAAACTTTGAAAGCAATCGCCCTCTGCCGTACTCGAGCCTCTGTGTCTGGTGTCACTGTTGGGATGCCACCATTAAAGCTCTCGGCTTGTAGGCTCTGCTCAGGCAGGGCTGACATGGCCTCCCGCAGAGTTTTGAACCAAGGAAGGAGTGAAATAATGCAATGTGTATCATGAAAGCATCATAAAGAATCTTCAGATCACTGTTGATCTGATAAGCATATGTACATAAGAAGTCGTGAATAAAAACTTCGACTTCGACTGCGGACACTTAGGAACGCACTTTGGTCCTCAGCCATTACCGTGAGAGGCAGGTCAGGCGAAAGATATAAGGTTTTAGTGTTGCCGATCACCCGCTTCGCAATCGCTTAGCTGCTCGAGCAATGGTTAACTGTGCAAGGTTCGCCATGCCGCTATTAAAACATATCGTTAGAACCGACGACAGACCTAAACAAAAGGGACAAAAGCAGTGGGAGGAGGTGGATGAAAAGCGGTAGGTCAATAAACGCACAGTCCTGTGATGTAGATATTTCAGCCTGAGAAGTACAGTACAGGCGATTTAGCATGTGTTAGCGGGAATGTGCATAGGGCGGCATCACCTGTTTCCCAGAATAAGACAAGCCTTGGGTTATATAAGCGAACTTTTCGCTGGAACCATCTGTGCCTGCGCCCTGCATGGAGACATATGTCATAATATATTTCGAATCCGCTCCGTCCAAGCCTGCCTTTGTTCCGACGCAAACCGCCACAGTAAATGATGGACGCCGCACAAGCTGCCACAGAGGCGCCCGTAGTCACTTTCAAGAAGCGAAATGTCAAAGCGAAGTCTACAATAAGGAAAAGAGTTGCCACGCCTCCTTCAGACTCAGGTTCTGGATTCACCTCTTCTGAAGACGACGAAGGAAGGCCCATCAAACGCCGACGCAAGATTGCTGGAGTAACAGCATCTTCAGCAGAAAATCCCACAGTTCGAGTTGCGCCCACAGAAGAAACATCAAGTGCCGCAGTAGCGCCTCCTACGAATAAAGATGATGCGACAAAGAGATCAGATTGGTATGATGAAGAGTTTTCGAAGAGTGGGAAGTCAGATATGAAATCACAAGATGCCACTGCTCCTGATGGCACGTACAAAGGCACGGCGAATTACCAATCTTTCATTCAGAAAAACCCGGATCGTCTGGGCAAGCAAGTCGGACCTCTGAAACAATCGAGCAATGTCAGAACAATTACTGTCACGGATTTTGCCCCCGATGTGTGTAAAGATTACAAGCAGACTGGCTTTTGTGGTTTCGGCGATAGTTGCAAGTTCTTGCACGCAAGAGAAGACTATAAACAGGGTTGGCAACTGGATCGGGACTGGGAAATCGACACCAAGGGCAAGAAACTGACCGGCAAGACCGTGGCTTCAGCAAATCGAGGCCAAAATACCCAAGATGATGATGATGACGAGGCATTGCTGGAAAGCATTCCGTTTGCCTGCATCATCTGCAAGAAGCCTTACACGAACCCAATCATAACAAAGTGTGGGCATTATTTCTGCGAAGCATGTGCCCTGAAGAGATATCGGAAGGACCCTTCTTGTGCTGCATGCGGTACTGGAACGGGTGGGGTGTTCAACGTTGCGAAAAAGCTGAATAGGTTGCTGGATAAGAAACGGGAGCGGGAACGACTGAAAAAAGAGAAAGCAGGCGAAGAGGCGGGACAATAGCGGAGGGACTACTTACGCTCTACAGTATGTTAGTTCTATACTTTGCATATTATGAAACTACTTTGCGGAAGCCGACATAATTATTCCCAACCACCTACTGATTCGTAGGAAGTTGACTTTGGCACATGTAATGCTCAACCGTACGAATTAGGGTGAAGCAAGGAGGCGCTGCCTGATTCACAGTCGTTGCCGGCCTATCTTACACTAGAACCCTTCACTCTCAGTCCCAACTGTTCTCGAGTTCTTCAATCAGAATATGTCTGGCAGGTGAGTCGCGTGCCTAAGACTTAATCTGGCATCATGCGCCCTTGACTCAGTGCGATCTGTTTTGTCGTTGCCCCCGAGTCGATCGTTCGAGGGGAATTCAAAATGAAGGTTGCAATACTACAGTTCTTTCCACGCTTGGGAGAAGTGGCCGCAAATTTCAGTCGTGCAGAAAGCCTACTGATGAGGGAAGAAAGAGAAGGTCTCCTCCAGGATATTGATCTCTTAGTTCTCCCAGAACTTGCTTTCACTGGTTAGTCACCGTTGTGTTTCCAAGTCTTCTCAAGGCTTGTCCAGCCCCGAGATAGCAGCATATGACCAACATCACGAGCTCTGCCATTGACCACCATGCCAGGCTACAACCACCCTTCTCTAGCAGCCATTGCGCCTTTTCTAGAACCCACTGCTGCGGGGCCGTCAACAAGGTGGGCCGCTCGAACTGCAAAACGACTGAAATGTACAGTTGCTGTCGGCTATCCCGAAGCAGCCGAAGAAGGAAACTACAACACCATCTTCGACAGACACATCACGGCCGAAGCCGGCACCGTTGCGTACAACTCGCTCGTGTTTGTCAGTGCTAACGGAGATGTTGTTGCCCACTATCGAAAGTCTTTTCTCTACTACACTGATGAGACTTGGGCTCAAGAAGGCTCAGGTTTCTGGGCCGGTGTGCTACCAATAGGAGGGAAGGGTCAGCAGGTCAAGGCTGCGGCTGGAATTTGCATGGATGTTAACCCATACAAGTTCGAGGCGCCCTGGACAGCCTACGAATTTGGTAATCACGCGAGGGAATCCCGCGCAAAGATTGTCGTCATCAGTATGGCGTGGCTCACGAGGCTGAGTGCCGAAGAGCTGTCCAGTCAAGTGATGAGTCCGGACGAAGACACCGTCAACTACTGGGTTGATAGACTCAGCCCTTTGTTCGGTCCGCAAGGGGCCGATCCCGAAGCCATCGTTATTTGCGCAAATCGCACTGGTGAAGAAGGCCTTAGTCCAAGAATTGGCGAGGTAAGGTATGCCGGTAGCAGTTGTGTCATGAGTGTAAAGAAGGGAAAGTTGATCAGGATCTGGGATATCTTTGGCAGAGCACAAGAGGGTGTCCTCTTGGTGGATACCACTAGTCCAGCAAAGTACGAGATCAGGCTGGGGTTCAAGCCTGAGCAGGAGGACTCGGCCATGGAGCAGCCTGTGGATTGAAAGCCAGCCTCGCAAGACGAGGCTTGTAGTCTTGCATTCACAGAGTGAAAAGCACCTGTCCGAGGCTCTTAACAGCACTCTCTGGCCTACAAAGCAGTTTTATGCAAAACTGAGCGGGAGGCTTGCTGTACACCCACACATCATAGCCTTTCAGATATGGCAAAGTCATGTCTTGAAATGGCTGTCACATGCACGAACATGTTGAGTATTCCACCACTACTTGTCGATCCACGGGCCCGGGGGGTGTTGCCGCCAGCCGGAGACTGTGAAACACACACGCGCACTGGAGATAATGCAGATGTGTCAGCCATCAACCATGCAACACACATGGAAATAACTCGCAGTGATGGAGGGTCAGCAATGGAAAGCGATCATGAGATAGGTCTCTGACTTTGTTCGGAGGGGGTCACATGCACAGACAGCATACTGCGGTTTGTATCTTACTACGGAGCCACTTCCTGTCTGACAGGGAAATTATGGGCATTGTGACCGCTCCCGTCTAGTCAGACAAGCATCTTTTCAGTGGCTTTCTCAAACACCCAACTTGGCAAAATTATTCCGCTTAACCATTCCCGTCTTAGTAGGGTTTTGTCACGTTCTCCGTCGTCCCTTTGATGAACTTCCTCTTCCCGTGACCTCTCCCAGACTTGTAACTGAATACCTCGCTCGCCGGCAACACCATTGCGCTGTGTTCCATGTCTGGCTAAGCAACTATTTCGTCTCTTTGTTCGAAACATTACAGTGTTGCAAACGAGTTGAACGACTTTCCACAGCGTTCATTTAATGTGAGTAGATCCAAAATCCCTCAATTCATTCAACCTCGTCGAATCCGCGTCTCTTGAATCACACTATCACACGTGACAAGTCTCTATCAGCACGGGTTCTGTGCAGCTTCAAAACATCATCACGGGTAGAGACACACCGCGCTCGGCTCATCTGCTGCGATGAACCTCGCCGCGATGGAATCAGCCCATCATGTTGATAATGTTGTTGCTCATAGCTCCGACTCTTCGCTTCACTTCAGCTCTCGCCGGATGGCCTCCAGCTGAAGTGAAGCCGAGGGCTGGCGCGTACATTCATCACTCCGCCTCGCTTCCCTCTTGACTTTTCACAATCATCACAGCACCTTATCCCACTGACTCGGACTCATTTTATCTATTCTTCGCACTCTCTGTGTGGACTGTGTGCCTTAATCATGGCTAATCCAAATGGCGAACAGGATCCTGCGCTGCCCTCATTTTCTTCCTACTATCAATACGCCGATCAACTACCCAGTCCTTCTCGAGAAGCTTAGGGTGCTTTTCTCGAAGAACCTAAGCTGGACGACCTTCTAGATCAAGTCGCTGACTACGTCAACACAATGGAAGCTTCAGATCCGAAGATGCATCCTGTCAACAACAAGCGCAAGAGAATTCCTGGCGACCAGGGGATTGGTCGCGATGCAAAGGCGCAAAACACAAATGGTGACCACCAAGACTACGCTGCATTGCTTCAAGGTCTCGATAGTGTCTCGGGCACAGATGACAGTACGCGGACTGCTCAAGCTGCTCTCGCAGCACCCATGAATCCATCTGCGTATCCTGAACCACCATCTTTCGAGGGCGCAGCTACTCTTTCCCCCGCATTCGATGAAAACAGCCCACCTGCCATGCCTATCCTAGGTGGTAACATGAACAATATGGGGAGCAACATGGGCGGACTACCGCAGAACAACATTCATGGTAGGGGTTCGCAGTCTGAAAAGCCAGCCGTCGGATCTTCCGAGTGGCATCAACAACGCAAGGACAACCACAAAGAAGGTATGTATCTACATCTCTGCGAGACAGCCTGATCTATGCTGACACAACATTAGTTGAACGACGTCGCCGTGAAGTCATCAATGAAGGCATCGAGAACATTGCAAAGATCGTCCCGTGCACCGAGAAAAACAAAGGTGCCATCCTTCAACGTACACATGAGTACATCATCAACTTGCAGAACAAGGAAGCCCAGTTTGAGACAGAGCGTGCAACCTTTGACGTTGCCCTCAAAGAACTCACAAACCGTCTTGACCGTATGAAGGAAAGTGCTCGTGCTGCATGGGCCGAGAGTAACAAATGGCAACAACGCGCGCGTGATGCCGGTCTGCACTTTGACGATTATGACGAGGCAAATCTCACAGGTTTCGAAGAGGACGATGTCGCTGCTGCCGATGTTGTGTCTTAGCTTCCTCCAGGTCTTCACAAGCCGAGGCATGGCTTTCCTCTTGGCCTTGTCAACACAAAGACAAGGGATTCGGTTGGTGTTCAGGCGTTCCCTCATGCCTATGTTCATGCTTTCTCTCTTTCTATTGACCTTGACGAACCGGATTATGGAATGATATGGGACTGGTGCCAGGTTTGGTGCATTCACCAGTACAAACCAAAATTGGCTGATGGTGGGTGACTGTGAGTCCACCTGGAGAGTGAATGAAAGAATAGATGAGTACCTTATGGCGTAGTCAGTGGATAGTCATGAGCAAGGCTTCTGCACAGTTATGGCCTGGCACAGCACTGCATATCGGAGTTTGCACAAAGGACCCTGGACGGCTTTGGAATTTATGAGATACCAATGGGAGCAGATGGGGAGTGATTGATGGTAATGGACTTTCCCTAGCTATTGAATTGTATTTCATGTATGGCGTCAAGATTGAACGTTTTTGTCTAGTATTAGGTCTTCTAGTAGAAGAGTAGGAAACACTGTGCTTTGAAATCGTCTTCCAATCTCTTTTCTTCTAAGCTTTGTTCGTTTCCATCTTGCTCGCATATCGTATGTAATCCTATTAATTTCGCAAGCCCCACGATCCAATGGGTGCCTGACTCGATTTGTCTCGTCCAAGGTTTGGTTCATCTAAATACTGTTAGTCGTATACGTGAAGGTAAGTAGAGGTCGAAACGACACGCGCCTTAGTCATCATCCTGACTTCCTTCTTTCTCCGCCCATCTCATAAAAGGCTTCGAATCTAAGTTGACTGACTGTCTCATGCTACCTGGGTGTACTCTATGCCGTGTCGACACGGAAGCCAAGAAGTGCTTATGCCGATTTCCACGCTGCGGGGCGAATCATCCTATATACAACTCCTTCCGGATCTGGGGGGGTGTAGCTTTAGCTCACCTGCCTTATCCCGGTGTTGCGTTGGACGACTTACTTTCCTCAATACTTTACACAGTGTGTTCGGTTGTCAGGCAGGCAAACTATGAACATCAACTGGGATGGGCACTCTTTGCTGAGTCAAGCGTTTAACAACGATACGTGCTGCACGCTGCACGAGTGGCGTCCTCATTTCTCGGATCCACTACTGAGTAGGAATGAGTTGAAGCCATCGAGATCTGAACCTGTGCGGCCCGAGTACGTGGTGTTCAGGAATGGCAAGAAGGTATAAATAAGTACAGCCCCAGTCCCAAAAGCCACCAAGCGTCTTCCTTAGGTAGGTAGGCCATGTACTCCTCCTGACAATCCGTTCATGTACCGAGAAGGACAATAAGGAGACAACTCCCTTACTCGTGCCATCTCGTATGACGATAGTACCTCTACACCATTTCAGGCCACCTCTGCTCCTGCTGGTCCTCACAGCTCTTGTCTTGCACCATCAGTACCTTCACCACAGCCAGAACAACCATCACTGGCACTACAGAACAACGCATCAACGTCAAAAGGTCACCAGCACAGGCCAAGAACCAAGAACCATGGCTATAGGTGCCGTCGTTCTCTACCCGGCGGCGCCCGACGCGACATTCGACATGACATACTACCTCAACCACCATAAACCGTTGTGCGTTGAGCGTTGGGGAAAGTACGGCTTCAAAGATATCAATGTTCTCAAAGTGAATGCTGGCGCGGACGGAGGGAAGCCGGCGTACAGTGTTATTGCGACTTTGACGTGGGACGATGGCGGGAAGGGAGATGGGATCTCGAAGGCTCTGACTGGTATGTTTGTATTTTACTTTTTACTTTTCTGGAAATCCCTTTTCTTCTATTTTTTTTTCAACTTTGCTCTTTCTTCGAGTCGTTGTCGCCAGATCGGAGGTGAGATTGTGGGCGTGTCTATGCTAGGCTCTATTCAAGACTGACGATTACATTTGTATGTCGATGTAGGTGAAGACGGAGAGGCCGTCATGAGCGACATTCCCAATTTCAGCAACAAGACGCCATTGTTCTTGATGGGTGATGTTGCAGAGTAAGATTGTCAAGGTATCAGGATGGCAGGTTCGTGGTGTATGTGTTTGCTGGTGGGTGGAGAATGATTGACATGAGACAATCAGGTACTCATACTTGCCTATGTAGTGGCAAACAGGGCGAGAATGCTTTCGTATAGCATAGAGTGAGAGACTGGAGATGCGAGTGTACAAATGCTTGACGAGACTTGAAACGAGATGGAGGCTCCGTATATGTGAAAAAAAAAAACCCATCTCCTCGGCACACACACGAAAATCAACCTATTTCCTCCTCAAACTAATCCTTCCCGTCATACCATCCTTCGGTCTCGCTGCACCGTGCAACACCTGATATGGCTTGTGCCCTTCAATGCTCAACCTCTGCGTCCCCGGCACACCGTCTCTAAATTCATCCTTGGTCTCGATCGGCGTCCAACTATGGATCTTGACGCCGTCATACTCTGCCGTGAAATCTAGATCCTTGATAATCAAGGCCAATGAGATCTTTGTCTCGATCATCGCCAGTTCCTGACCGATACAGTTCCGCGGACCCTTCTCAAACGGTCTCCACGCATCTTTACCTGCCGGAGTGTGCAACTTGGCATTCGGGTACGGTGTGAGCGACGGCAAGAACCTCTCAGGCACGAATTTGACCGGGTCAGGGAAATAGTCTGCGTTCCTGTGAATCATAGTTGCGACCGGCCACACGTGGAACCCTTTGATGGGATAGCTCTTGCCCGACTTGGGGTCGTGGATGTACTGGTCCTTGGACGCCGCTATGTCCTGAGGCCGGATAAGTTCCCGGAGCGTGCTGGCTGGCGGGAAGAGGCGAAGGACCTCTTTGATCACGGCGGTCATGTACTCTAATTTGTTGATCGAGTGCGGATCTGCTTTGATCTTCTCGGCGATTTCGGTGGCGGGGACGTCGGTGCCATAGACGCTGTCCAACTCTGCGACGAGCTTGGTGTGGACGTCCGGGTGTAGATGCAGCAGATACATCGTGTACGAAATCGTCGCGGAGGTGGTATCGTGGCCGGCGAAGATGAAGGTTTTGATCGAGTCGATGGCCAATGTTCGAAAGGAGGCATTCATTCCTGGAGACTTGTTCTCACCCGTGTTCACGGCTTCATTGTCGTAAGCGTCGAGAGCGAGCTCGATGACGGAGCGTTTCCGGTCTTTGAACCCCTTTTTCTCCGTGGTGCCGTTGGCGGCGTTTGCTGCATTGCGTGCGGCGGCGCGCTTGTCGATTTCGGCGCCCAAGAGAGCATCCAACTTACGCATGTTCAGCCATATCTTCACTTCACGCTTGAGGTTGATATCGTCCAGCGGTGAAACGCTACTGGCGCTGGGCATGAGATCAACCTGCCGCCTGAATGTAGTGACGATGGGGTGTGGTTCTGGGTCGAGCTGCGCGCGGAAGTCTGTGTCCATGACAATCTTTCCGATGATGTCTATAGTGTAACGAGTACTGAGGGCGTCAAGGCTGACGAGTTCGTTTGTCTTGCCCTTTTCAAGAAGGATGTCGAGAAATATCAAAGTCGAGTCCACGATGAACGGGACCAAAGTTATGAGATGGCTTGCTGAGAAACCTGGATTGAAAATGGAGCGCAGGAACTTCCATTGACGCCCGTCCAGACCAACCATGTTGTCGCGTCCCAGGAGCTTGTCGAGGTAGTTTGTAGTGAGATGGGATTTAGGTAGCGACTGGTCAGTCGTCACATACTTCGAGGCCAGCTCCGGGTCGGCAATGAAAAGCCATCGTGGACCAAGTGGCCACCAGTCAACGTAGAATACATCTATACAGTTGTGAGTTTCGGTCTGTAGCAGCAAGAAGATACTACTGACCCCCAAGGTCGAACTTCTTCCTGATATAGTTTGCCCAGTTCTGCATGTGAGTCTCTGGAGGGAACAATTTCTTGCATTCCCCGGCGAGCGGGAGGTGGCCCCAAAAGGTGTTTGGTCGAGGTGGTTGCGGCTGGTTTTGGTCAATTCAGCTGAACAGATCGAGATGCATGACACTTGACCGTAGGTGACAACGCACTTACCAGTCCATCAAATTCTCTGCGTTTCTTGTAGAGTAACTTCAGAAAGTAAGCAATACCAGCTGTCGCCAGGGCGAGAATTGTCCCTAGAAGTCGCCACATCGCGATAGAATACAAGCGTAGCTGGGCTCAATCAGGGCTTATGGACGAATCAAATGGACCATATTTAGAAGACGATTTCGTTGAAAAGCTAAGCGTAAGGATCGAGATAGGAAGAAGGACTCATAGCTGATCAAATTCTACCATGGAAAGCTGTTGGATTGAATTCGAAACAGAGTCCTGGGCTGGACAGGGCGATCGTAATGATGACTGAGAGAAGCCAGAGCGCGTAATCGTATTCAAAGGACTTGTATGTAAGGATCCGCCTTCATCCATTGACTGGGCGATGATTTGAAAGGCCCCCAAACATATTTATGGGAGGTTTAGCGCGCAACGCATGTGAGAGTCGACGCCCATTCCGTATACTTCGTAGTTGTCCGACGCTCTCTGGTGGGATCATGACGGAAAGAGTGAGCTTCCGCGTGTGGCGCGGTCTGATTTTAAGGCCCCCTGCATATCACCTGCGAGTGAGGTCGATATCGATCTGGCCCGGATTGAATACGGGTGGTGAGAGCGAAGGAAACATCTGCCAAGACACCTTGCTGTTGTATCTATACGAGTACTGTGGTGCGAGTAGACTTGGAACCCCTGAGAAGATGCTTACCTGTTTCCATGTGCGAACAATGCAGACGTACAGATGAGAGTGCATGTGTAGGGTTACATTGTGAACGAGAAAGCAGCACTCGGTTCGATATGTGAATACTCCATTTCATCGCCATAGTTCTCCGTGGCATCTACAGTGGTCAGCTTCGCCATGAAGTCACTATGTTCATCTCAAGAAATACTACAGTCTGAGGAGCTGCGTGCATATCATTTGAATCTGTATTCTACACCCTTCTCGAGCCAAACGCCAGCGCTATGCCATGATCTATTTATCTTCAAAAGAACGCCTCTATCCATTCGACCTACTGTACTTCGAGGATGTGCCCTTCATATCTCAACCAAGGGAGCCGAAACCGGGCCAGGACTCGCTGACTGCGCTTGCTGTTTGGCGATAGCGCTCACAACACGCCCAAAGTATTGCGCAACAAACCCCTCGGTGTAATAGCTGTGCTCGGAGCTATGATCACCAACCAAGTTATGTGCCAACTCGTGACAAAGTATAACCCACCAATACACGAACGCCTCGGCATACCCATCCGCGCCAACTGTTGTGGCATTCTTTTCATGTAAATCGAAATAGTATCGATAGTTGCAGAAAATGCTCCCGTTGCGGTTGAAACCGATGGTCTTGCCAGAGGGTTCGAAGAAGATGTTGATCGTGCGTGGATCGAGACTAAATACTTCCCCAACTCCTTCGAGCATGGTCGCAAATGCTGTCAATCCTGTCGAATGCCGCTGGAGAAAAGCTGACGAATTATCCACGCTTGAAGGAGACAGATACATCTGGATACCATGCTTGATGTCGGCGACAAAAGTGAGATCGTGAGCAGGGCGTTCGTCGCAATACGATTTCTTTTCATTGAGGACGTTGGTCTCCCCCGGGCTGAAAATGTCCGAAGAATTATGTGCACGTGATTTCTTGATTGCATTGAGCAGATTCTCACGGAGTTGATGCGGTGCCGTGATGGATTGTTGAGGACCAGCCTGGCCGCCTCTCTGGTCATACTGGTATGGTGGGGGCGGCTCACGATCACCATCACGGCCAGCGCCTGCCTGGGGATTTCCATTGGTGTCTTGACCCAGCATGGATTGAATGTGTCGGTTATTGCTCAGGCCCAGCTGACGGGACAGATTGGAGAAGAGGTTACGACCCTGTCTCCTCTGGTTGTCGTCCATCGAGAGCCTACGAGTAGCGACTTCTGGGTTGTGGGTGAGACTTCTGGAATCTGGCGAATCAGGGAAACCACCGGGCAGCTGGCTATGCTGCGGCTTCTCTTGTGCAGCTTGTTCTTGCGACGCTCGCCACGCCTTTTCCTCCTCCTCAATGCGTTTTTGTTGCTCCTCGAGTTCTTGTTGCCTCTTACTTTCGGCAAGACGTTGTTCCGCTGCCTTTTGTCTCAATATCCTGCCAACATTGAATCCTCTAGCGCGCAATTCCAGAAGATCTGTCTTCAACAACATCTCTAACGTAATCGCCATATGGAGTTTCGGCCTGTTGAGCAAGATATGCACCAGGGCTTGACTCACTTGGTACAGATCCGGCTTGGCACCTGTGATCCAAAGTGTGTACTGCTGGTCAACCAGGGTAATAACAGCAGTGCGCTTCTCAGTGTGGCTGATATCCCGCCCTTTGAGAGATCTTCTCAACGAAACTGAAGAGACCAGTTGGACCGACAAATTCTTCTGCAACCATCTTGCATCGTGCTTGATGGTATCGTGTGGCTGCTCGTGCAGGAATAACGTCGATCGCTCAAGGATCAATTTCTGCAATTTCTCTGCAGGCTTTTGATCCGTTGCTCGAGGGCCGTGGCGAGCAGCTTCTTCAACCAGAGAGCTTAGTAATGGACAGCCTAACATGTAGTAGAAGTCTTCTAGGGTTTCCTCTTGTGGTGCTGCCAAGATATTGATCTTGAAGAGGTTGTAGTTGAGGTAATCGTCAATGATAATAGCATCTTGAGCCCTACACAATTGGAATTCACGGATTCCTTGTCCTTCTTCCTCGTCAAGAGCGTCGACATCGTCCTCTCCAGTGAGAGATTTCTTTCCACTAAGCTGCGCCACGGGAAGTTCCTTGCTTGCAAGCAAAAATGGTGCTCGTTTCATCTCCGCCCAAAGATCTTTGTTTCTCTTTAGGTCTTTGCTGCTGTCAGCCATACTGCGCAACAACGCCATGTATTTCTCGACGTTGCGGAACGTAGCCGAGATACGTGCAGGTTCCTTAACCAGAATCTGAGCAATCTCAACCTTTGTCGGTTCCTCTTTGGAACCACATCTCATGAGAAATGAATTCGCTTGGGTGCCAAAATCAACATAGTTGAAGATTTCGCCGAAAACATCACTCCCACCCAAGAAAACATTTCGCGGCGAGGCGTGCAATTTCGGCGCCGACTTTTCCTTGTTCTTGGTGAATACTGGAACGAATTGTAAGTCGTAAAGCCTTGTAATTTGGCTCTTATCGAGTTCGCCCAGTCGCCCAGCGAAATATATGAAGATGGCGCAAGCATCGTTGTACGTTGTCGGAGGCCGCTTTGCTAATACATTGATACAGCTATCCATTGGGGGGTTGAGCCTAACGCCGAACTTTGCAGCATGTGGTATCCAATCTCGCTTCAATATGTCGAACCCGAGGAGTGCCGCACCTGGATCTGCGAAACATTGGGAGGGGGTGGCAAGTTCGTCAGGCTTGTTTTCCAATGGTAGAAATGGCGATGCTATGCTCAAATAGTTGTATGTGCCATATCCGTGAGCATGGTGGTGCGAGAGGAAATATATCAGGGCTCTGTCTCGCAGGTCCAAATTTTGCGAATCTTTCTTGCCTGCAGCAGCCATGATTGCAACCAGCTCTTCGACAGATGGCGTAGTACGGAGGCCCAAAATGCTTAAGAACCTCCCTTCTGTACTACTACTCCGGTACGCACCCTGCCAGGCCAGAACGGGAAGACCCAGATCTCGAAGCTCAGCACGCGGCTCAAACAAATCAGAGACTCTATACCGCTTGGTGGGACCTACTTCGTCATTGCCTTTGGTTTGCTTAGGACAAATCGGAGTGGTTCGAAGGCGCTGAATGTCCGCCTTCGGAATATCATCCCGCACAGAGGCAAGGTAGCCAATAAGGTCAACATGGCTCCATGGTGGTTGTTTAGTATTCTCGCTCTTTGCTGAATTGGGGTCCATCGAAAGGAGTCGTTCAAAAACAACACCGAGTTCTACAGTCTTTCTGACACCCAAAGCTACCAGAAACTTGTCCTTGACGTTACCCAATCCTTGAATAGTTGGAAGATCGTCAAACAGTTTCACATGTGGAAAGTAAGAGTCGCCAGGCTTTTTCATGCCGAATTTGGTGGGCATGACTGTTTGTTTAGCCAGCAGCTCTATAAGAGAAGTCTTGGAGGATTGGCTCAACGAGTCCCACTGTTTTGACAAGAGGGGCAGTACTTGAGAGCTGAATCCTGCTGAGGTGGTGATGTCTTGGTCTTCAGTTAATATTTGTCGATTTCCTGAGTGGGTCACAAGCCACCTCATCCAAGGGACAAGTTGCAACTCTTCCCATCCAAGGCTTTCCAATTCATTCTTGCTCATGTTTCTGGTGAACTTGTAAGGCATTACGGTAGGTGGTATTGGGAGATGAACAGGTGTTCTGCTTGCATTCAGGAAATGCTTCATCTCTCCGAGTTGAAGGAATGGGGTTCTGCCTCCACCATCGTCTTCATTGTTGACCACGGCGACAAACAAGAGGCTCTTGATGGTATTGATGTCCAGCTGTCCTCGGGAGGCTTGTTTTGTGAGCCATGAGAGGAATTCTGATACTTGCACGGTGGTCAATGGGCTGGACTCGAGGGCTGCCTTGATGTCAGAGACGGTAACTTCGGTGATCAGGCCAAAGTCGATGAGCTTGCTGACAAGACCTTTTGCTTCAGTGGCCAGTTTCTCAGGTAAAATTGGAATGCCTTCCATGAAACTCATATCCTTCGGAGCAACACGCACATCATGGGTAGGCAGGACGCCACAAGTTGAAACAACTTCGATCGCCGCTTGCTTACTGCACGTCCAAAACGCATCTTCCAACAGCTGGCCAATCTGTCCTGAGGGTGTCGATTCTCGAAAGGTAAAATTATTAAAGATCGTAATCGCCTCGTCCAAAAAGGGAGTCACTTCCTCTAAACGTATCTTGGATCTACCATTTGCCTCTCGCATTGTCTTTTCCTTGATCTCGTGCATTTCGCAAGACCAGGCAATCCTGCAAACAATGCCAGCTGCTCGAAGCATTTCCATATTCCAGGTTCTCACGTATCTCGCGTTCAAATCGATTGACTCTCGTTCAACCGTCGGAATTACTGAAGGCGCCGAAATGTGAGCACTCAAGCCAGTTGTCTGATGGGTGGGGAAACCGATGAATATCTTGCCTCCTCTGCTTGGTAATACGGTGCCAAAAACATCCCCAGATGCCGATGCCTTGGTGAGGCTCTCATCTGGGATGTATGGTGCTGTCAAAATGGCAAGCTTTGTGAATTTTGGGGGTGGCTTCTTTGTGGCTCGTTCCAGTTCCTCATTAAACTTCTGACCAGTGAACGTCTTTATGGTTGCCGTGTTGACATTTAAGAAGACTGTGGCCGACACCTTCGAAGCTATGACTTCAGCATGGCTAGGCGTTTCTGGACGGGACTCAGGCTGTTGTTCTTCTGTGATAGCTCCAGCTAACCGCGAGAAGAACTTTCGGAAAGATGGTGCCGAATCTCGATCTGCTGTACGAGCCGAGTCCCTAGCTGCTTTCCACCCAATAATGCCCATCCATTGCCCGTCGATCTGTGCTATCTCTTTACAGACCTTGGCCACCTTCATGAAACCCTCCCTCGTCTTAGGCTCAATGTCTCGAGGTATTGCAATGTCGTAGCTCGGTGACGTCTTCTTTGTAAGAGACAGGATATTCCAGTTGTCTACCCAAAGGTCGATGTTTTGTAAGCCCACAAAAGTCAGACTGTTCGCCAGGAACTGTGCCAGAGGTAGTAGTGGAGGGACAGGAGATGTAGTGTCTCGATAGTCAAGGACGAAGTTTGTATCGCCATTATTCTCTGAGTCTGGCAGCTGTAGTCGTCTTGTGAACAGCGAGTTATTCTTCCAGAAGAATGCCATGGCCTCTTTGCCTGATGAAACGAAAGGGTTCTCGCAGTCTGCGAATGTAGAGTAGAAGCCCACACCAAAAGCTCCGATCTTAGTTTCGTCCGGATTGCCCTCTGCTATTCGCTTCAGACGGTTCCAGTCGTTTTCACTAAAGGGCGATCCGTTGTTTGTAACCACCAGTCTTTTTAGGGTATGATTCTGGACAGTATGTTTCAACAAACTGGAAGGCGAGGGATCGGTGGGTAGAGGCACGGTTGAGGAGGGCAGGGTTTCGAACTTGACAATGATCTTGGTGGCTGAGGCATCGGCAGCGTTCTGCAAAAGCTCTCTGAGGACTGTCCACTCTCCAGAGTATCTCGCCAAAACCTTGTCAATCAGTGCGCGAGTGTTGACGGTGACAGCCTCCTCGTCGGCACCAGACCTTAGGGTCTGGGCACGTAGAGCGTCGAAATCCATGCTGATAGAAATGACACAAATAGAAAGAAAAGGGGAACGCTCAAAAGAAAAGGAATGCACAAAAGGTGATGGGCTTATAACATGTTGCCTGTCACGAGTACTGGTAGAAGTGGCGATTCAACCAGAGACGGAGTTAGATGTGAATGAATGTCTGGTTAAGGCGAATTCGGATCGCGAATCTGCAAGGCTGCTCGCTGACGTCGGTTCAGGGACCATCTAATTAGTGAGGAGATACCCCTACAGTAAGTACGGAGTAGGCACCTGCCACTTGCGTGGAGATGACCAGAGAGCGCCTGGAATCAGCCCCGTAGCCTGTAATGGTACCAAGACTTGTAGCCTAGGTGCCTTGTGAGCCTCTGTACCGTTTAAGTCCAGTAATTATTAAGCCTGGCTAGTGGACCACTAAAACACCTAGGTGGCTCGCTGGTCTTAGTTGAACGCGAGAACACGAGAACACGAGAACACGTGAGTAGATTGAAACAACCTCAAGCCAGCCTCTTTTTCCAGAGTTATTTGTATGCCAACAATGCACCAAGGAATATGGGATACAACCCTTTCGACCCTATAGCTGGAGCGAAAGTCAACGTACTCTGTGTACCAGCCGGTCAGATCACGCCAGACCGGTTTCAGAGATTTGTCAAAACGCTTCAGAACTCAGCCGTTATCCAGCTTGAGGACGTCGAGCCATCGGAAACTGGCCAAGGTATGGACAATTAGAGACTCGTTGATCGAAAAGCCTGTGCTTACTATGCATCTCTAGCGCATCAAAATGGCAAAATATTTTATGATATCTCGACATATCAAGATGCACGAAGGCCGGATCTCTTCCCGTTTGACACGAACAGCCGGAGCCAAATCCTACTAGGCCTTATTGATGGCGATAGAGTTGAAGGGCTCTTACAGTCAGCCTCGCGCGACCCAGCCGCTCCGTGTGATGTGTCTGCTGCACTCCAGTCCATCAAGGATGCATTTCTACACCAGCCGCCTTCGATAGCTGGCTTGCTTGTACGCCAACTCATTTGGTGCGGTAGACAGCCCTCAACTGCTCTGGGTGAAGAGATCCTTTTCATACCAGATGAAGATAGCGAAGCCGCCGCGCATGATGTCATGCTCACTCTATCGAGGGCGTTCATGAGTCGAACGACAGATACGATCGATGAGCTCAGAGATCAGCCGGTCAGTATGGTTCCGGGCATGGTAACAGGCACCACCTCAACGCTTCCCTTGAGAGGTGGGCGCACACCCAATCTTGACGACGGAAATTCTCTGCCAGGATCGACACGATCTCCAAACGCAACCCCTGTGTTGCACGAGACCGAAATACAAAGCGACACATCTCGAGGCCGTTTTAACATCATTCAAGGAATGCTTCGACTCCAGAATGGCTTGTGGAGCCATGCACTGGACTGCCTCTCTGATGGCATCTCCGTTGCACAAAACGGCCACGACCACTTGTGGCATGGAAAAGCCTTAGAAAGCCTTCTTGTATGCATGATAATGTTGTCGTGGTCCAACTCCAACTTTACCATACCTAAAGTCTGTCGTTCTCTTCCCAACAGAAGCGGCTACCTTCAGGCTAATTCAGGCCCAAAACCAACAGAGTCTGGAAAGGCGCTTGCTCAGTTAATGCCGCCGATAGTCGAGACCGTCCTTGAACTCTACGCCAAAGTCTCGAATTTAGACCTGGGCGGATCTCTGCAGGACGTCTTGCGGGAGTCTCGTGTCAAGCTTGTGAACTTGTTGGTATGCGTGAAACGGAATGGCAATACCTTAGGTAGAGATTGTCTCAACCAAATCGTAACCGGTCAGCTCGGCATCGGAGACTCGGAAGAACCTTCAGGCGAACCTGTTGCTATCTCCAAGGCTGGCATGGCCAACATTCTGATCGAGACACTCCAAGCAGCCCAATCAAGCAACAGTATATGGCATTACACGACTATACTTGTTGCCGTTTCCAGCAGCCTGTCGACTTTGGGACTGGATCGTAAACACGCCTTCTATATGAAGATGCTAATGCAACAACTGGTTCCAAAGCTTATCGAGGCGAGGAAAGTCGGAGCTTCTGAGGTAGGCGTACATCCTGCTGCAGGGCTTCCACCTGTTAGCAACGCATCCCAAGGGATCATCCCAGAGATGGCTGTCGGCACAAGACTTGCACTGGATCTTGCGGCAGCAGCGTATGGGTTGCCTCTTTCTCCTATCCCTAAACCGCAGGAAGTCATTCCAGCAAGGCTGGAAGACATACAAGGCAACGTTCGAGCATGGGCCACCGAGCATAGCTTCGGAGACACCTTACTGAAGATCGAAATGCTCCGAATCTGTGTTGTGGTTTGCGACGCTTTGCCAGATATACCAGCGAGCTTACACTTTACGTCGAATATTCTCCGCACCGCAAAGCAGGTGATCACCATGCCTCTCCAGGAGCCATGCCTAGCTGTTCCACTGATCACAGCAGAAGAGCAGAATAAGTTTGTGGATAGTCTGAAAAGGGCCATTGCAGCAGCGTCGCGCATTGGTGAGGATGACTATCGCGCAGAGTATTGGGACGACTTCCTGGTCCGAGATGTAACAGTATTCGAACGCGATTCTTTCACGAAACTCATTCCCCACAAGCCAAGCGATCTCTCTATCAAAGGTACCAGTCTTGTCGAGACCGTACGTGACCCCTTTATTTACAACCCCTTCTCGAAGAACAAGTCAGTGGCCGCTGCGCCAGTACTGGTTGCTGAGGAATTGGCTGCTTTCGCAGTCGTATTGCAGAACCCACTCGAAGTCGATATCGAGATTGATCAGATACAGCTTATCACCACAGGCTGCGACTTCACTGCGTCGCAACACAGCATAGTATTAGGGCCATTTTCGACGCAGACATTTACGTTGACTGGCAGACCTTCGGGATATGGCCATCTTGAAGTCATTGGTTGTCGGGCGAGCATTCGAAACTGCTACACCCAAGACTTTCTCATTTTTAACAACAACTTGAAATTGCCATCTGCTCCCAAGGATAACGCTGTAGGCAAAATCAAAATGAGGAGGAAACAAAACGGCATCTCTTACGGACAAGCTGAGACAGGCACCAACCTCAAGTTTCAGTCGCCAATTTCAACCCCTTTGAAGCTGAAGATTATCAGCCCGCAGCCACGGCTAACTATTACACCTACAAACCTAGATACCACAGCTATAATGCTACTAGAAGGCGAGCTGCGCCGCTTTGAGTTCAAGCTGCTGAATGAAAGCAGCACCATCTCGGCCGATTTTGTGCTAGTTACAACACAGGACTCTGTTACCTCTCGATTGCAAGACACTTTGGCGAGCAAGGACCTCATTCCTACTGATCTTTACGAAATACAAACCCAGTTAGCGACCAACCCGGTTGTGCTCATTGAGGACAAGGATCGACCTGGCTCAGGTTCATCTCTGAATCCAGGTCAGAGTATAGGATATACGGCGGCAATTTTAGGTAGGCCTGGCCTTGTGAGCGCCACTGTCCAAGCAGATTTCGCATGTCTTGGAGTACCATCTGCGGAAATCAAGGGCAATTTCTACACGCGACAAGTTCGATTTCCAATTTCGGTCACTGTCAACGGAAGCGTCGAGATTCTTAGGTGCAACGTTCTCCCGATTCATAACGACTTTACTTGGAACTACGAACTCCAACAGAACAATCATGGGGATGGAGCTGAGGTCGATGAAACTCAGAACAGGAATATCTCCTATCTATCCCGTTGGATCAAGACGCGTCGGGATGCACACGATTACTGCCTCCTATCCCTGGATCTCCGCAATGTATGGCCGAAACCTCTCAGCATCCACATTCAGGCAAAAGGACGCGGGTCGGGAGACACAGCGGCCAACGGGCTCTGGGACGATGCTTTTTCCGTACGGGAAACTCTGCAGCCAGGCAACGTGACCCGGGTGATTTTGCTCGTACCGCGTCTCTTCATCCAGGATCCAACCGCACCGATACCTAACCTCGACACCCAAAAGCAATTCGTCGTATCAAAATCCAAACTAAGCACAGAGACCGAAGCAGCCAGTCGAGAATCATTCTGGTACCGCGAAGAACTCATAAAGTACTTGCGGGCCACATGGAAAGAGGAACCATCGGGTCGAAAGGGGACTATCGATGTCAGAAAGGGCATCAGACTGAGCCCAAGAATGGTAGACGCCCTGAAATCAGACCACGTTGAGATCGAATATGACCTAGTGCCAGCTGAAAAGCCTGAAGCACTGTCTGGTGGTGACAAAGCTGTTCAGCAGATAGGGCGATACCGTTTCACGATGAAGACTGAGCTGTTCGCCACCATATCTGTCAAAATCCACAACCGCACTCGAGACACACTCAAACTGCTTCTGCGACTCCAGCCCAGTCTTCGGCGCCAGCCTCATAACATCGCTCTAGACCTATCGAGGCGCTTTGCCTGGACTGGTGTTCTGCAGCGCGCCTTGCATCCCGCGATCGAACCTGGAGGCGTCTGTGTCGCTGAGCTTGGCATAATCGCACTCGCCCAAGGCGATTACGAAATCAATGCCTCCCTAGAAGAGGTCAAGGGGTTGAGAACAGATCCTCCTACGATGGGCAGTGGGAGGCGGATGTGGCATGCAAGATCGCCGTGTTTAATCGATGCCGTCCATAGGTAGCTCCAGTAGGATCGTAGGCAATGTGAAGCGATCAAAGAACAGACAGAACAAGGTCGATAATCTGTAGAAAGACGTCCCTTTCGAGTTCGACCTTTGCCAGACCAAGGCCAAGCATAAGTGACCGACCTTCCTCTGGAGATTTCGTGACGATGGCATTTGCAACCTGTGACGCGTAGAGCTGGCCCATGGTTTCGCGATCGGGACCACCAGCGCCGAGAAGAACTCGTGGCGTGAAGCGTGCTGATGGTAGTAGATTGTCTTCGTCGGAGCGTATGGTCTGATAGTAAGGATCTGTTTGGGTTGGATTATCGCTGAGGAGCGGCACGGTGACCTATGAGAAGTAAGTCGGGATCAATGTGAGTGCTGAAATCAGTTTACCCATTGCGATAGTCTGCCGTTCTGTGTGATGGTGATCAGAATCTTGTCGGCAAATGACATGTACATGACTTCAGTTTTGATGCCGTTGATTTTGCCAGCGACTTGTTTGGTAGGTGCCGGGAAGGGCAGAGTGACTTTGGTGTCTTCCATGTCTGACAAGCTGTAGTCTTGTGGTAGGCCCATTGACCCAGTCTTCTCAAGTTGAAAGGTTGGAATCGTGAGGTCGAAGTACTCTCGGCGAACTTGCCTGTTCTCAAAAGATTATATTCTCAACTTTACCGAAACGCTGGAGACACCGAATTGAATTGTCGATATCATTCACTTGCCCAGATCAGATAGGCTATGAAGGTCATCATCGGTCTAGCATTTGCATGACATTGCGTTCTATATACCAGGTAGACAGCACGCTTGAGAATCCCCTCTAGGGTGGCAAGGGCTCATAAACCGGCGACCCTTGGATATGCTCCCTCACCGCCTAAACATCCCCTCACCACCCCAAAATTCTGCCGGCCTAACTTTTTTTGAATCCGAATTCAAGAAACTACGGGCAAAATGCGATCCTGGCTGACTATGAGACGATTGTTGCCTCTGGTGTTCAAACCGTTGTGAATGAGGTGACCATTATGCCTCGATTTGTTGCCCGCCAGCGAAAACATAAAGTTCTAGCGCGAGAACAGGCGGGACGTCCGTATGCGCCGCAAGCCCCCGCCAATGAAGAGATCATCGTTCCATTGAGCCAGTCCGAGAGAGAAGAGAGAAGGCGTCTGCTGAAGGAGGAGTTGAGATCACAGCAACCGTTGAAAATATCCTCCAAGAAACAGAAGCGCTTAGACAAGTATATCGAGAACAAATTGAAGAAAGATGAGACACACGACTTGTTGCGGAAACTAGAGAAAGAGAACGAAAAATACGAAGCCACCTTACCAGACTCGAGCCACCTTGGTAAACGCAGTTTTGGGGCCTTTTTAAGCGGTTCGGGAAAAGTTGGAGAGCCGGAGAAGAATGCAAACACCAAGAGGCAACGAGAGGATGGTTCTGACGCTGAGAGCGAGGACTCCTTCGAAGCTGAGAACAGGGTTGCTTTCACGAAGGAAGAAAATGGGCCCGTCGATGTCAAAATACCTACCGCAATTTTTAAAGGCATTGGTCTTGCGCAGCCATTGGTTCTGGACGAGAATGGGCTACCCGTAATCCAGACCAGGAAGAGCAAAAAACAAAAGAAGGCACAAGAAGACATACCTGAAGAACTACCATGGGAAGGATTTGATTCAGAGCCAAGCGATCCTGGACAGATTTCTGAGAATGAAACGCCAAGTGAATTGGGAGAGTCTGAATCAGATGAGTTGACGTCGGACTCCGACTCAGCGGCAAGTGATGAGGTGGACGATGAAGACGATGAGTCTGGTTCAGAAGATGAAGATGAAGACTCTGGGACTGAGACTTCCGAAATTTCTGGTCAGCAAAACCTGGCTCCCAGAAAGTCCGCCTTCAAAGCCTGGGCCACGACGCAATTGAACCAAGCCGTTGGACATACGCCGTCGTATACTTCTGGTGAGGGCGAGCTTCTGCCCAAGCCTGCTCCTCCAATACAGATAACGAGGCCTACTCAAATTGTTAAGCCTGGCATTCTTCCTGAACTTCCTGGTTCACGAACTGTTAGAACTGTGTACTCTGTCCCAGTCGAACGTTCCGAAGCAATTCAGCAATCCCGCTCTACCCTTCCGATCATACAACGAGAACAGGAAATCATGGAAGCTGTACATAACAATGCTGTGGTCATAGTCAAAGGTGACACCGGTAGCGGTAAAACTACACAACTACCTCAGTTCTTGTTTGAAGCAGGATATGGCTCGCCTGAAGGACCTGCACCCGGAATGATTGGTGTAACTCAGCCTCGTCGGGTGGCTGCTGTTAGTATGGCAAATCGAGTAGCGACAGAATTAGGGCCTTCGGGCAAGAAGGTCTCTTACCAGATCAGATTCGACAGCACTGTGTCTCATGATACTGCGATTAAGTTCATGACCGATGGGATTCTATTGCGAGAATTGTCACAGGACCTACTACTGAGGAAGTACTCTGTGATTGTTATCGATGAAGCTCACGAACGGAGTGTCAACACGGATATACTCATTGGTATGCTCAGCAAGGTTGTTCCAGCACGGATGCAAAAGAGCAAGTTCAATCCGGATCCTAAGCCTTTGAAATTGATCATCATGTCTGCTACACTGAACCTTGATGATTTCCTCCACGAAAGGCTCTTTCCGCCCACAGTAAGACCGCCTATGGTTGAAGCCGAAGGCCGGCAGCACAGAGTCACCACACACTTTGCGCTAAGATCCAGGGCCGACTATGTGGAAGAGGTCATCGAAAAGGTCAGGCGTGCTCATAAGAAACTCCCGAAAGGTGGTATTCTGGTTTTCCTGACCGGTCAGAATGAGATTCGACAAGTTGGTAGCCGGCTAAGGGCCTTACTTGCGCTTGGGAATCAATCCTCTACTGGTTCCGCAATACCTCGCGTACAAGTAGCCGCAAGTGAAGCACCTTTGGAAGCAGAAGACTTGGAGATTGGGGACCCGAAATATAATACCGCGGAAGACGATTTCGACGTGGACATCCTCACTCATTCTGATGAAGAAGAGGAAGGTGATGAATTTGACATCTCTGATGATGAGGACGAGGACGAAGTTGATGATGACACTTCAGCTGGGCCGCGCAAACCAACCAACACGGCCTCAAATGAGCCCTACACTTCCGTACACATATTGCCGTTGTACTCCCAGCTGCCGACGACGGAACAGCTCAAAGTCTTTGAGCCCCCACCTCCAGGAGCTCGAATGATAGTCCTGGCAACTAACGTCGCCGAGACGAGTTTGACAATCCCTGGAATCCGATACGTTTTCGACACGGGGCGAAGCAAAGAGCGCAAATACAATCTGGACACAGGTGTGCAGAGCTTCGAAATTGACTATATCAGCAAGGCCAGCGCTCAACAACGAGCAGGACGTGCTGGTCGTACCGGACCTGGCCATTGTTGGCGTTTGTACACATCAGCTGTCTATGAGCAATTCTTCCCCGATCATGCTGAACCAGAGATTCTCAGAGCACCGGCTGAGAGCATAGTCTTGCAGCTCAAGGGGTTCGCCTACCCGAGGCCGATTGCACAATTCCCCTTCCCAACGCCACCGAGTGCTTCAATGCTAAACAAGGCAGAGCAGCTCCTCAAAAATTTAGGCGCGCTCACAGAATCGGGGACCATCACCGATCTAGGCAAACAGCTCTCCATCTACCCACTCTCACCGCGCCTCGGCAAGATCCTGGCCGCTGGTGTCACCGATCTCAAGGTCCTCTGGCATGTACTGACCCTAGTCTCGGCGCTTGCCGTGCCTGAAATCTTCATCACAGAAGCACAGCTCGATCTAAACGTATCCTCGACTACCAATGAAGTCTACACCCGTGAAGATCAACAAGACGATGACGAGCGAGACAGACTAAAGCAAGCATACGGCCGTGCCCGCGCCATACTGAGCAAGTCCGACAAAAGCTCCGACGCGATCAAGCTTCTCACTGCGGTGACGCTCTACCTCACTGCGGCAGACAAGGAACAAATATGCAGAGATTTCTTCCTGCGATCCAAGGCCATGGCAGAGATAGCACAACTTCGAGGTCAACTCGAGTCGATTGTCCGTTCTAACAATCGCACCATCACAAACGAGGTTCTCGCTGCAAGCAAGGCCAACGTTTCCCTCGACAGCAATTCCAAAGGCAAGAGCAAGGTCAAACAATTGAACACGATAGCTGCTTCAGGCTATATTGACCAAGTTGCCGTCCGGTATGATCGAAGTGCCAACCACGTCGATCTGGGCACAACACCCAAACCACGACGGGCAATCGATGTCCCTTATATCCCTCTCGTGCCACTACACGACCGGGCTTCTGCCACGCTTTTGGAGAGAGCCGTCTACATTCACCCGTCGAGCGTGCTGGCCAGGCTCAGCGTGAAAGACGTGCCAGAATATATCTGCTACAGCCATCTGCAGCGCGCACAAGAGCGCGCAGTTGTATCTGGATCTGGGTCTGGGGCCAAGATACGAATGTTCCCTCTGACCCCACTTGACGGTGCCCAGTTGGCGTTTCTGGCCAGGGACACCGCCATGATCGAATACGGCAAGCCCGTGGCGAAGAGTAAAGTCGAGGATATCCCCGGCACACCCAAACGGAGGGAGTGTTGGGTCAATGTCGAACTTCGCGGGGCAAAGGGCACGGGAGGATATGGTTGGCCCTTGCCGCCTACCAAGGTCCGCCAGGTCATGGATGTCAATAGTAAGAGTGGCTGGCGGGTTGAGAAGGTCTTGAGCTGAATCTTTCGTGGAGTGTCTGCCTAATTTAGATAAAGGCGTCATGGATGAACCAAGTCAATAGGCCGTCCAGAATCAAATATGCCTCATGTTGTCATGTCACTGTAATGCCATGTTGGAATGTCCTTTTTACTTTCATCGGGGGTTCGAATTGTGCATTTGTCTACCTTGGTCTATGTGATCTATGTTGATCTACCCTGTTCTTTATCGTGCCCGTCCCTACATAGGGTCTGCATTGGGGTGATAGCTCAAGCCCTGTTGTGTCGTATCGTATCGTGTCATGTATCTTGTAAGCTCTCGATAAAGGTCTAATCTGTATCTCTCTGAGCTCATAGCTTTGGTTGCGTTGTGTTGTGTCGTCAAATGTTCAATTTGCGTACGTGAGAGCAAGAGATGCTTGCTTGCTCCTCGATCCAACTCCAGCACAGATCCGTCGGACGTGAAACCGAGTCCATGGTCTTTCCTAATCGACGAAGTCCTACTTGTTCTCCTTGACCATCCTCTCGAGGATCTGGACTGCCTTTTCAATGCGAGCCTTGGCGTCGTCTTGTTCCTTCTTCAACGCTTCAGGTGTGTAGCCGCTGTCCTCCTTGATCCACCAGGGGGCAATGTTCGCAGCGATACGATGGAGCAATACGGCCTGATGAAACTCGGGACCTCCGAACGGGAAGTGCTCCTCTTCTCCGAAATTGATCACCACGCCGTCCATGGGTTCGGGAGAGATGTTCTCTGCGACGCAAGCGGGCAAGGCGTCGCGACGGCCCACGCCGGCTAGGAACTCGCCGAACAAGGCCACTGCCCATTCGGAGTGGCTGTTTTCGACGGTGTGGGTGAACTCTTCGGGTGGTGGGTAGAAGCCGGCAAATTCGAAGTCGATGACAGCACAGACGGACACGCGTGGAGGATCGGTGTTGGTGCTGGAGCCGGTGCACCGTTGTCTGCACTGTTCGACCAGCACATTGCGTGGGGAGATGTCGTAGTGTGTAAAGGTCATGTACTCGGTCTTCTTCTTCTCGCTGTTGAGCAGGGAGAGCTTTGAGAGTGTGTCTTTCATGAATTGCCTCAGGAGGTCTTTGAGTTTCTCTTTATGCAGGCCAATCAGCGCGTTGGCCTGAAGGGTCTTGATGTTCGTGCGGAATATATACGTGATGTACTCGAGGTACGATGTCAGGGGGGCGTGTGGGCGATCTTTGCTGATGATGATTCCCTGGATGTATACGTCTAGGCCGGGCAGGATGGATTTGTCGTACAGCGTCGCGGAAGCAGCGGGGATGGAATTGCTGCCGATCAAGCGCAGATTGCCTGCCGCGCGGGTCGGTGGTAGACATTTTCGCCAGGTTGCGACGTGTTCGGCGATTTCGTCCATGATGACCTTGCCGTGTGCGACGAGGTCTTCGTGAGTTATAGTGCGGCCTGGTGTGCGCGTCATGAGGAGCCAACCCTGGCCACTTGTTTCTTCACGGACCTTGGCTGCGTCATCCTCGAGAGTCAGTGATTTGAGCTGGGTGGGCGCAGAGACTGCGCGTTCTCGTGAACCTCGTCTGTCGACGGGGGTCTTGATGCGGCGGCCATCTTCGGACCATGCAACTAACTTCGGCGCCGGGATGGAAGGGCAGTACTTCTCGAGGAGTAAGAGGCAGGCGAGCTCGTTCTGGATCTTCTCGCCGCCAAAGGGGAAGCCAGATATCTTGAGGACGAGACTTGTCACTTCGTCACGGGTAGGGTTCTTTGTGATGTCGACAGTACCACCGTTCCAGCTGGGTCTAGCAATCGATGCGGGAGTGCTGAGGTGTATGTAGTAGATTCTATTGTTGAAAGATTTTCCTGATCCAAGCTGTTCGACTGTAATGTGCTTGTTCTTGATGTCAGGGAGACTGCGGCAGACAAGCGATTTGATGGCATCGTCGGAAAGGTAGACTTTGTAGTTTGGATTGCCAGTTGGAGTGACACGATCTAGATCCATCCTGGAGTAGATGGATTTCGATCTGATGAAGGAACGATTTGATGAGAATGTAGACGTAGATGAAGCAGAATTTGAAGAAAGCGCCTGCGTGTGTAGTATAGAGATGCGTAATTGCAGAGGATTTCATTTGTAGTGCAGGCAATGAGAAAACACCCAACACCTCACCATCGGATGGGAAAGTAACGGATGGCCCGGTGTGAACCTGATACCTACTGAGGATTTGACGGCCTTCATGGACATTGAGATTCGCTCGAAACGACGACTGGTTGAGCATGGTCGCCGTCGTGAGTATTGTATTGACCTACCTAGATATCCCATGTCTGCGGCTTCGTTGTGATTTAGCCATGCAGCGACCGCCCGTTGATGACCATTCGACAACGATAGATATTTCACAAACAATGGACTAATAAGGGCAGCCTTTATTGAATCGTATTCTTGAGGCTTGATCATGCACCTTCTTGGTGAGCAAGCACCCATTCCATTTTCATGTGAGTGTGAACTTTAGATCAACTCGTGGACATGCGGATTGAGAGGGATACTCGGTATAAAGTCAAGACATCTAGGACCATGTCTTAGCCATTCACTCGATCGCCAGCCTTGTAAAGGGCAGGCTATTCTCCGTAGTGTCTTCGATACAAGGCAAGAGTCCATGGTCCGACGTTCTTGTCAAGAGGTTGATGGGCGGAAGGGGGAGTTTGGGAGGGGGAGGAGATTTTCATGTCACGTGGCTCAAGCGTGAGAAGGATTTCGCGGATTTGGACGCGGCTCCATTCAAGCCTCATATTTACCATTGCTTACTCCGTCTTCCCTTCTCGTTCGACATCTGTTGGTGTTGATCCCATCCATTCTTGTGAATGGAGTATGTGATATGCCGATTGTCCTTCTGCTCAATTTCTTGGACTGCTCTACATCTGGGTGGCTGTTTCATCCAAACTCAATGTATCAATGCCATGGAATCTGCCCACACTATCACCATGTGGCTGTCCAACTAGTCGACACTCGACTTCCCATTCTCCGGCCTCGGCCCCTTTTTCACGACGATGGGTTGAAATTGACTTCTTCCAACGTCCACAAGCGATCCAATCTTGCCATGAGATTGTCCATCCACTCTGCTGTTATTTGCTCAAGATCTCTGGTTTCTTACTCCTCTCGACGGGAGGCCTGATTCTCAACTTCAGCCGTCGACTTTGAACATCCACGCTTCCACAATTTGTTTTCCTAGTGGGTACACACTTGTTAATGTCATTCGCTTTTTTCCCGCTCCGGGACCCTGATCAGTCGCTGTCCTCCACAGCTTCTAAACAGTCCGGCGTACACCAGTTTTTTACTCTATCCCAGAACTACGGGTCAAGTTCACGCTGCGTGACACCGAAGGCCCACTGTTAGACGGCCAGCGGAAGTGTGCAGAGAGTCTAGCGCCTCCAAAGGCAATGATATCTTGTAGCACAACTGTCCCAGGCACGACATCGGACCAAAGGGAAGTCTGGGAACGAGTACGGGAGCTCACTGCCCGTGAGCTACAAGGGCCAGCCTCGTATTGTACAGACTCGGCCCACGGCCATCCATGCTAGCACAATCACGCCAAATTCCTACCGTACGCCGGTTCAGCCTTAATTTCATAACACTTTTCTAAATGCAGCCATCGTCTCTTGGGTACGGGGATGTCCGCTTCTGCACATCCATCCAGCCCAAATCCTTCGAAGGTAGGGAATATGTCTTGGTTCGCTACGAATTTCTCTCGTTCCCGTCCCTCCCCGTCCTCTGTACTTCTGACTTTCTGTGTCAGAGCTTTTTGATTTGAGATCTTTCTGCTTCAGATTCCCTTTCGCCTATCTCAATTCCTAAACCTCTGACACTAGATCTTGCGACGAGCTTCGCGCGTTGACCAACGATCTGTCACGATGTCGGAGTGTGAGAATGGCACCCCGCCAATGTTCCTCTCTTGGTCAAACGTCACCGTCACGACTGATCAAAAGGCCATCAATCGAGGAGTTCAGATCTCCATGGGCACACCTCCTCAGATAGTCTCGCTCCGACCAAGTACTACCGACGAGAACCTTTACGTGGTCAACCGAGAGAATTGCGCGCCTGAGTACAACGACACGTGTGCCGGGTTATATGGCGGTGTCTTTGACTACTCCAAGTCGACCACTTTCACACAGGTTGCTGCGGCTCAATGGAACGGAACCGATGCCGAAAACCCCAATCAGCTGTCCTTCATTCACTTCAACGACCTTCTGACCATTGGAAATGCGTCCATTCGGGGATATCCATCTATGTATGACCAGCCCGGTTATGGCGGACAAGGCGTGCTCCCCCTGGGATACAATTCAGATCTCCTCAAGATCGCAGTTGATTCTGGGGCGGTCCCATCTACAGTCTTCGGAATCTGGCCAGGTAGCCGATCGATTGACCATCCTGTCGATGGCTCCGTAGTGCTCGGCGGCTACGACACAACCAGAATCAACGGAGACCTGACAACATTCAAGTCACAAGAAAAATGCGAATTCTGCGTCTTGGTTACCGGTATCGAGTACCAAGACAATACAGGCAACCATAGCCTCTTCGACAACTCCTCACAAACACTACAAATCAATTTGCAGACATCCGAACGGGTCCTCAACGTGCCTCAAAACGTATGGCAGAACTTTCAACAAGCCAGCAATGGCGTCTACAATGACACCTCAGGCTATCTCCAATATCCCACCTCCAATCCTCCGACTGGTAATGTGACCGTCACTCTGCAAGGGGGGGTACAAGACCACCATCCCCACGGAGGAACTGTTCTACCTGCCCCGTTCATACGATGATGAAGGCAAATACTCGATTCTCAACGACACATACCTCATTCCGACAATAATCAACAGCACCAACGACGGCTACGTAATGAACTGGGGCATGCCATTCCTCACCATGAACTACATTATTGGCGACTACAAGCGCCAACAATTCAAGATGGCTCCCGCCATCCGCACCGACTTCAAGGCCTCGGGAGGCGGCTACTCCCTGCAAGCGTCCTGCGACCCCAAGGTCAGTGTCACCGCTTCTGCCACATCAAGCGTTACCGCCAGCGGCGCCGTGGGAGGCGCATCGTCTACCTCCACTGCTGCGCACAGTGGCGGAGGAGGTGGCGGAAGCAACACCGGCGCCATTGTCGGTGGTGTCGTGGGTGGTGTCCTAGGCCTCATTGCCATCGTCGGCGGTTTGGCATTACTCTTTTACCGCAGCCGACGGCGCAGGAACGCAGCTGCACAGCCTCCCCAGGCTTCAAATGCTGGCGGCGAAACCGGCATGTCTCAATACACCGGCAGCGTAGCAGACAGGCACTCGCACTGGACCGCCATGAGCCCTACAGAGGTACCCAGCGAATTGGGGAACAATCAAAAAGTCGGCAATGTCAATGTCAACCAGTGGCTTTCGAGCCAGGCTAGTGATGTAAGTGGAAACATTCGTTCTTTATTTTATGCTTTGATTTTCAGGCGACTAATCATTCGATCTTTCCAATACAGACTCAAACCGTAACCGACTCAACGTCCCCGAATCCAAATTCCCATCATATGGACCGACCGTTCGAAATGCCCGCTCAGTCATGGGATACTCGATAGATGCCATTCTACTCGCTCGGTTTTCCTGAGAGTTTTACATATCTTCAAAACGGCATTGACTGGAGTCGCAAGTGGCATCAGCTAAAAGCCATGGCTAATCACTCTTCCTTCCTCGACACAGGCCTGACACTACCACCCCCCCTGCAAACATCACTACCTACCATATCGACCCTCTCCCTCTCCGATGTCGGTACGGAGCCTAGTCAACTTGAAGATACCCACTATTCGCCTTGCCACCGTCGACGGCAGTATCACTTAATCCCTCCACCTACAACAGCCATCCCACCCATCGGCAGCGACAGCGACGCACCCTCCTGCTCCAGAAAGGCAATCTTCACAAATCGTACAGATCCCGTGGGTGGGCGATGGGATACCTCTTACTCGACTTCATTCTTATCAGCCTCATGATTTCACGATCTATCTCTGCAAAGGCCTTTTTTTCTCATCATCGGATACCGTCGTAAAGCATCAGATCATGTTGTTTTTCTTTGGTGACAACCATTCTACTTTAGTCGCTTCGCGCTTTGTACTATCGTAGCAAGCTCATTAGGGTCTCAGCAGGGCGAAGATATCGCCACTCCTCTCAATCCCTTGTGCCTCCGGTCTTGCGTGGAGGGATGTAAGCAAGACGAGAACGGATGCTAGTTTTCATTCTGAGCAGGATGTTTCTGGAGGGCGGCCCAATATGTATGATTACTAGCCTTCATTGGTAGTCTCTATGGTGTGTATATAGCTCGTTCGTCCTCCTTCCTATCTACAGGCTGGACATGGCGAATGATTGTTCCCGAATGAGGAGATATACCATTCAGATTTGAACAATTGCGTAGCATCCATGTCTGCCACGAGCCCAGAATGATAAATATGTTCTCTCATTCGACGACACTCCTTGCCTCGACAAGTATGGCTACTTCTGACTTTCCAATTGGATATGGAATTGCAAGTCTAGGCCTGCTTACTCCGTTCGGGAACTCAACTCCTTGAGCGGCACAATGTTGCAGGCGCTATATCATTTCGTTATTTGCGCGATCACACCCTCTCTTGATTAATAGTCTCATCTTGGTCAACATTGACGATCTTTCCATCTTCCCTAGATTCGTCTTCGATCTCTTCAATGCGACCGTCCGTCGATGTCCCGAGAAACATCTTCTCAGATTCGCGTTGCAGGATTGCCAGCAGAATAGGGTCTTGTCCAGAGCTGAAGTCTTCGCTGAACTTGCCATTCTGCAATCGAGACACATATTCATCCACTTCAGCCCATTCTGCACTAAGAAATTGACCGTTTGAGAACAGTTTTGCCCTACCAAAGCATACTACGTCTGCGATTTCAATCGCAGACAAGTTGCTGAGATTGTCATTCAGTATATTTGTCGTACATCTATGGTATTCTGGGTCGCCGGTTCGATTGGAAACCCCATTCTTGAATGCTTGGTGTAGCGATTCCTCCGTGTTTGGTTCGATTTTGAGAAATCGAGAAAGTCCTATAGGGGAACATTGTTCGAAGTCGACCATTGGACGGTTGAGATGTCCAGAGACATGCACAAGCACATTAACCTTGAAAGCCTCGTAATACTGAAACGTTTCGTCAAAGTTGTTATTTTCGGGGTCCGGAAATAGTTCCCAATGAGGGGCAGCTATCAATAACGCCGTTACGATGGGAGAAGCCTCGTTGCTGTTGTTGTCCAGGATTATGGACTCCAGATCAATATCAAGAAAAGTGACTGGGGACTTGATCGCATCTCCGTCGTGAAGAACCGTGTTGAGACAGCCCAGGTAGTAGTACTGCCATAGCGGTCGCGAAGCTGTAATCCGAAAGTCCAGATGGACTACATGGTAACAGAGGGTAACACATTGGGTCCAGGAGATGTATGGTTGTATCATCTTAGCCATGTCAGCATCCAGCCTTTCCCAATGGCGAAGAGTAGCAGCGATGACGAGGCCTGCCGCGGAAGTCGATTTTTCCCGATCGGTCACCTTCAGCCTTGCTTCAAGGTAAGGAACTAGTCTGCGATATGCGGCGTGTCCGAACACCAGGTTCTCCAGCTCCGAAAGTTGCAGGCATTCGATATTTGTCGAGGTATCGGGCTCTTCCCGTCCTTCTTTCAGTCGTGAGTAGACGTTGTAAAACAGAGTGTCTAGAATATAGGTCTCTGATGATGTCCATGACTCTGGAGTTATGTGCTCAGCATACTCCAAAGCTTCTGCGAAAAATATGGATGCTGTGCTCATGATGTAACCCAGTGCAGAAGCTGTCATTAGTCGTTTGATGGCCTCTTTCTTGGGTACGTTGCAAGACCGAAGGAAATGTGCACCACTTTCACTCTCAAGTAGAAAATCTTGTACACATCGATGGATGAATTTAAGCCCTACACAACTTGCCTCGACTAAAAATTCAAAAGGGGCTTCCATTGGGTCAAGGTCTCGTTCAGTTTCCACAAGTCCTGCACAGTTTGCGACAACATTGGTTTGCATATTTCGGGCTGACTCGTTTAGGTCCGTTAGAAATTCGGTCTCTGGCCCGTTTGTAACCTGAGAGCTGATCACACCAAGGTCCTTTGACGCCAGAAGCAGCTGGAATAAGCTTGGATATGCACTTATCTGAACCGCAGCATCCAGCAGAAGGAGGTAAGGCTTGGGGTATTTGAGGTAAAACCTGTCCTGGCGTTTGAGCATAAACTCAAATAACTCATTCATTTCAGTCGGAGTTTCACTCAGACGTTGCTCGAGGTCTTTGTCACTATCGCCCTGGAGAGACCCTCGCCTTAGGTCTTCTGCGACTAGATACGCCCATAAGAAAACTCCTTCTGCTCGTTTGGCGATGTTAGAAGCGTGTACTGCAGCCCGAGTCTTGTCAAGTCGTTTGCTGCAGTAGGATCTAATGTCAGCAAAGTTGAGATCTTGTAACCTCAACATCGGACAATTCCTAAGGCTTCGCACAAAGAGAGGTTCGGGCCGGCTCGAACAGCAGATTTTGATGTTCTTTGAATTGCGCGCGAGGTGATGAACTGTTTCAAGCAGGCCTTCGTGGTCGTCTGTGTTTTCATCTAACCCATCTAACAAGAGAAGGTAACTATGCTCAGTGACGGAGAGCAGGTAAGTAAACCAGGACGACAGCTCCCTATCAGTCCAGGAACGAGCACTAGTGCCTGATGGTTGAAGAGAAGATTTGAGGGATTCCGGAGCCACATTCACCCCATTTTGAACAACCTTCTCCACGAGGCTCTTATCCTTGTCGAGAATTTGAAAACACAACGACCTCCAGAAGCCTTGAATTGTCCTGAGCAGCACACTTGTTGCTGGTTTGAAAAACCAAAAATCTAGAACATGAATGCGTTTAGTGCTTGCCCATGCTTCCAAAGGCTCGGAAGCCGAGTCATTGGAATTGAGACTCAGGAAAATGAACTCCATTAGCTGACTTTTCCCAGACCCTGGTTTCCCACTTATCCAGAAGATTTCAGTACCACTGTAAAGCCATTTCACGAAGTCCGGTTGCATGCAAGCGTCATGAGGTGAATGGTGTACGCAGTCTGCACACTTGAATATCCATGTATAGGTATCTCCAAAGTCACGAACACGTTTTTCGATCATATTTCGACGTTCGTTCATCTCAGAAAAAGCCAAGGCATCAAGAATCTGTCTTCTGACGGACTCTCGAACATGATCATGCAGGTCGATAGTCTTCGCATGATGTGTCTCCATGAGAGCATCTTGAGAATCAAATCGATTCATGATGGCGGCCTCGCCCTTATCAAGCCGTATATCCTGTTGATTGAGACGAAATGTTATGGCAGCTTCTGAAGTCCTGGTTGCCGCTAGTGAAGCATCAGAAGCTAGTGACAAATGGCGCAAGACCTGTACGATGATGTCTTTCTGGCCCTCAGAGAGTGCTTCAAACCGGCTCTGTCGGACTCCCTCATCTTCGAAAGCTTTAATACTGGAACCAGATGTCAGCACCGGCCAGCCTCGAGGGCAAGCTGCAGCTTGCTGGTGTTTGGCCTTCGATTATCTCTGCCGGCCACGAATGTTCACGGAACGAGAATGTGTCAGACTTACTATTGATCCTTCAAGAGCGCCGAACGCAACGCTTGGTCTTGCTGTTCCAATTTGGCACGTATACGATCGATGGTACCTTTCTTGAGTATTGATTTCAAAGAGGTCTTGAATGCACCTTTCCACTGACTTTTGGACAGTTTCAAATTGTTCAAGACCTTTTTGAGATCCTCTGCTGTCGCGTAAGCCTCATTGGCAATATTTTGAAGCCTTCTTGCGCGATTGGCCCTAGGACCTTCCTGCTTGTTCAAAACTGTCTCCAACTCTTTATTTGCAATAGAGATACTTTGAGCATATCTGTCAATCTCGTTGTTTGCATCTACCGAACCTCGCTTGTACAATTCGTTGCATGCAACGGCCGCTTTAATGCCTTGTTCGAGAAGTTGGAAGATATTGCTGGCAAGCCCCAATGCACTAAGAGGATCGATCATGGCTTCACCACTCGTGGCTCCCTCCTGTCGGAATTGTCGACGGATCCGGCTCGGGTTTTTCTGTGCGCACAGTGGCCACTTCGATGCCTTGTTTCAGACGTTGGAAGATAGTGCAGGCGATCGCCAGCGCAGTAACTAGTTTTACAACGGTGTCAAGGCACGGAGCTTGTTGGTCGTCCGGAGAATCGGTGTTGCTGTGTTATGGTGTGAGCATTGAAGAACAGCCACGGACAGACACATATGCATCTATTGAAGGCCTCTTCGCAAGAGGAGAGAGCTTCTGATCGAGGGTTGGGCGGCCATGAGGCAGCGCCCATATAGCGCAGGCATTTGGAACGAGCGTCCAGCCTCAGTGGCTGCGCAAGGGCATTTAATCGTTTCATTGGCCTGCATAGCCGCCTCGAAATGAAACGAGGCAGATTCAGACCACATCTTGTCAACTGCGAATGCGCTTGGTGCATTTGTTCGTAGATATCGTGTAGAAAACGATAAATTCTGCGATGTGACTTTCATGAAACAGCAAGACCCATCAGAGCGAGCAGTGACAGCCAAAGGAATGTTTGTAGTCATGAAAGAACCAGGTGCTTAGGCGAGGAAAGACGCGTTTGCCCAGAGAGTTCGCCGGGATGATCACGTGAGTACAAAAGGTATTTTGATACGGGCGCAAAATACTGAATACCTTTGATTCTGCCTTGCATCAAATTAACGCTGGGAGAAATAAATGCATCCAGGGAATATAGGTAAGAACAGGTATATGTACATGGATGCCCACCAGTGAGAAACAATGACAAAGGAAAGTCGTCAAGCCCAGTTACTCCTCCACGATTGGTCCTCCTCATTATCATCATGACATCCTCGCATAATCCAGTGGGTTGTAGCGATACTGTTGACCTGGTGTGCCACCACCAGCAAAGCCGACACCATTAGGGTCAGGGCTTGTCCCTCCTTGCGGAGTCATCGAGCGATTTGACGCAGCACTATCATGGCCCGGTAATTCAACTGCAAAAGATCTCTTATCAAGTCCGGGAGATGCCATACTTCCGTCTGGATCATATGAGGTGGGATGACTGCTCACACTGCCTGCATAGCTCTGTCGATCGCTTGCATTGCCGTTGGGGAACAATGTCTGATTAGCTGGGGGTGAGCTTGCTGACAGCTCAGACACGGCAGTCGAGAAGCGGTTCGGTGGTTGTAGATTTTGGTTCTGCTGTTGTTGCGGCGCATACTGCACGCTCCCCTCCATCTCAATCGCAAGACCTTGCGGTGGCGGTACGTATGAAGCGTTCTGCAACTGTCTCCCGTCTTGTGGGTAGCCGCCATAGTACTGTGAATGTCGTCCATATGCTGATTGATTAGCAGACTGAACGTAGTTTCTGTCCGTACTTGGAGGGAGACCAGGCGACCTGGGTCCTTGGCCAAATTGCGCTGCAGCGGGCGACATCAAGCCTGGGGAGTATTGCCCGGACTGTTGGAATGTGTGCGATCGGTCAGCCGGATTCAAGGTCTTGAGTTTCCCGTCTTCCATCATGGCACTAAGGGCGCCCGAGTCGATCAACTCGGCCTTCTTGACCAGCCTTTCGACCATGACCTTACTGGCTTCTTTCATTCCATTCTTGGTGAACTGCATCATCGCCCGATTGCATGTGATCTCTATGTCCTCACGTAAGTATAAGCCCTCTGCTGGTGCTCCGGACCCTAGCTCTTTATGTTCGGGAGGCTCGCCAGGCTGGTTGCCCCTTATCTGCCATTTGTTACGGATCTCTATACCCATCGGAGGGTATACGTGTGTCTGTAAACCCCAAGGCATGTCGTGGAAACAACCTCTGAAGGAGATCTTCCCGGACCCGGCCTTGCCAATCCCTGGAACGAACTTGATGCGCTGGTCGATTTCATACCATGTCGAGAAGTATTCATCAGCGGGTGCACTTTGCGGGGCTTTAATGGGCCTGTAGTCGATAACAAGAGGGTTCAATTCGATGATCTCGCCGTGGGAATGAAGCATGTCGATTGCCAACTGGCGAGGAATGTGAGAGGGTATCGGCGTTATATGGGCGTATACGGACTTCTTTCTCATCATGATGCCGGCCAAGTGGTCGTCAGCTGCAAATGTGCAGCGACTGACCTATACGGAGTGTCGCAACCCGGTGAAATCGTCTTCTATAGGATGAAGCCGCAGAGATATTTTTTTTTTGAAATCGAAGTCCGGACAAAATTGGCGCAGGTAGGCAGAAAGATGTAAGATTACTGCAGAGTTGGGCGCATTGCCAGGACGTTAGCGACTAGGATGGCTGAGGCTGACACACTCCGCCGGCGGGGTTTCTAAGTACTCGGCTCAGATGGCGATGTTGCTTTGAAATGGTATACGACTGGGTTTCAGCCAAAAAGTATACCACGACGATATGACCCTGACATATTGGTATTCAACGGAGCAGAGTCTCCTACTACCTTCCTTGCAGACACCATGCTGGCCTCGACACGATCATTGTCTACATCGAAAAGCGGGCAGCCCGAGCACACGCATCATCGCGCAGACGGGGGCGTCGATGACCCATTCAATAGGGGGCGACCGAATTAGAAAATGCCCTGGCTAAATGACGCCCAACCGGGGCCCACGTTCCCACTTTACGGAGTTCACGCTCGTGGACTGGTACAAGTACACCGGCATGGATCCTGTCAGTGTCAAAGTTCAAGGGAGCACGGACTGATCTTGGAAGGCCTTAATCTGCACATCATGAGAAACGCCTCTGCTGGAGCACCACGGATACCAGCGAATCATCTTTTTCAGCCCCGTCTTCATCCCCTTCGCCTGACAGTTGTGCCGTGGCGAAGCTTCGAAGCACGAGGCTGGCTATACAATAGCTACAAGCATAAGCCTCGCCCGGAGAGGGCCACTGGTTCAGTGCGGCCAACTACGAGCCTGCATCACAACTTTTGACATAAGTTGTTGGCCTTTCTCCAAAGAACTTGCCCTAGGCCAAGTTTCTCACCAACATGAACTCACATGTCATCGTTCATGTATCTCTGCAGCCATTCATTTCTACCGATTGCAGATCGAATCTTCTTGCCATAAATCCTGCAAGTTTGTCAGTCATGTGTTGATCATAATAGGAGAATCCATGCGAACTCACCAGAGAGGAATGGTCAAGAGGCACACAAACAGGAAGAGGCCTCCAAGCACACAGAAAACCTTCAAGGCGCCATCCTTAGCCAACCAGTCGTTGACAAAGTAGGTCAGACCAAAAGTCAAGAGATTTCGGGCGTTGATGGCAACAAATGCCTCCTCGTTCAATCTCGGATATGAGTCTATCACATAGCCGAACACACAGGTCGACGCAAATGCAAGACTCATGTTGGCAAGGCCAAAGGTCAGAACAGGTCCGGTCCAGTGAGTCTGGTAATGCACTGTTGCACCAAAGCCAAAGAATCCAACTGTGCCCAGGACCGCCACAACAGTCATGAGCACCAGGCGAAATTCTGGCTCGTAGATGCCCTTGTTTTTCTTGGTCAGGTAGACGCAGATCCAGTCATTGAGAGGTCCGGAGATGACTTCGCCCAACAAGGTGAGGATGAATGGCGACAGACTGATCAAGCCAACCTGCGAGACAGAAAAGTTGTACGGGGGAGCCACGAAGATGACTCCGTTGACGACAGAAAATACCTGCCACCACGTCAGCAATCACTCGGGACATCCATTGCCACCGCCACCGATCAAGATGGTCGTGTTTAGGGCTCGAGAACTTACCACAATCCATGTCAAGGTGGTACCGTAGACCAAGAAACCCCAGAACACCGCAGGGTAGAAGAAAAGGACGACAGGACGGGTGAAGACTTTGAAAAGAGGCGCATAGCTGTAGCGGCCAGTAAAGACGCGCAGTGACTGCCAGTACGACATCTTGGGCTCACTTGAGCCATGTGTCGCAGAATAGGAGAGATGCTTGTTCTTCTCGCCATGTGCCTGAGAGATGTCATGCTCGTGGCCCAGTCCCATGTGTACACGTGTTGTGCCAGCTTTCTCTGAGTCTCCAACAACCTCATCTTGGACGGGGACAACCACAACAGCGTCGCGGCGGAAGGATGTTTCTGGTACAAACAAGAGGACACCGAACAGGAGGACGCCAAAGAAAATGGCGCACACTCCAAACGTCCACTTGTAGCCGTCGTATTCAATAATGTATCCCGACACCAGTGCTCCGCCAGCAATACCGGTCAAAAGGAACAGATTCCATACTGCAATCCGAGTTGCACGTTCGTGGACGAAATAGAGATCACCGATGGTACATTGGACCAAAACCTATCTCCTGCGTCAGTGGATGCTTTGGGATTGTCGTTAAAAACATCTTACCTCGTATGGGGCCATTCCAATACCCGACACCACTCGACTAGCCAGGAATGAGCTGTAGTCGGTTGCCACTGCTCCCCAGATGCTAGCTGCCAGCATGATGCAGCTTGCCAGGATGTAGATTGGCCGCTTTCCGTACAGTTTCGCGAGAGGATTGGTGATGAAAAGACCAAGACCGATCGTAAGGATAAGCCATGCGGTCGCCTGAGACAGGACCTCGACCGTGATACCGAGTTGTGCTGAGATAGGGACGAAGCCTGGCGAAAGCATGGGACCGAAGGCACCGACGACGGCGGCTGATAGACCGACGATCAGGAGGATCATTTCCTTCTGCCATTGTGGCCAGTTCAGAGGGTCATTTGGTGAATCCGAGGGCTGAGGAACCAGGATGAGGTTGGAATACCGGCCCTTGCCGTGCTTCAACAGCTCTCGAGGAACTTCTGAATACTCGGGAGGGAGGTCATCCTGGTCACTCATGAACGAGGTGCCAGGAACAACCTCCAACTTCTTGCAGTCGATGATACCGAAAGGCATCTTGCTCGAATGTGAATATAAAGGATAGTATACCTCGACGACAGGATTGAATGGGCCTCCGCGACCTAGTTTACCTTTTGGCAGCACTGAGCCTGTCCAGGTAGTAGTAGCTGGGTTGCAGAGGTGTATGAAAGAGCAGAGCGGTGACCTTTAAGCATCTGGCATGTGTGTCAAGCTCGCGGGATCGGGTTCCGCTGCCTTGTTTGCCGTGGCCGTCAAGCTAGACGCGAATCAGGGATGCGTTGCTCTGTGCAAGGATCGATTTCGATACCTAGATTGGTCTGCAAATGGGTCAAAGGGCCAGCCTGAACCAACCACATCGACTCCCATAACTTCCTGACGGTCAAGATGGCTGGCACAGGGCCCCGGAGTATACCCATCTGAGTACCACAATGCCACAAACCCCGGGGCATCCCCAGATGGTCCTCTGATTTTCATTGCTCCTCGCCCACATTAGTGAATGTGTGGTTGGAAAAGCCCCAGGAAGTCGTCGCCCCAGATCCAGCTTGATACGAGTACCCCGAGAAAGCAACAATGGGCAAGTGGAGGTAGCAACGAGCATGAGATGTGCAAACCTTGCCAACACATTTGGGCCTCGAAAGCTTTCAGCTACATACCTTTTGGTGTTGTATCCGGTGTTTCCAAGAGCCTCCGTGCAGTATCCGTTCCCTCCCACACTGGGATTTGTCCGGCATGTGGTTCGATTTGCGTGAACAAGGGTCTTCTAGACCACTTTCTGGTGCATCTTCTCGTCTATCAAGCTTCACAATACTGGCCTAGATATCCTTGACGACCGCTGATTAGCTGCGATGCACAACAAAGTCGTCTAAGCTCGCTTGGAAGAGAGGCATAGTTTGTGACCTGTTGCTCTACGCGTCACCGGCACTGATCGCGTAGTCATGCTGTTTTTAGCTTTCCATGTGTCTGGGGTACTCCGTAGGAAGTGAGGCCTCTTTGTCATTTCCCGGGGGTTCTCACGATACTCAGAGCAGGTGACTCGATCTGGAACGCTGTTCACTTTACAAGCAGTGGAAGGCATCTGAAGAGGAGAAGGAATTGTTTAGGTCCTATAAGAAGACAATCATCAAAGATCAATTTGCTCAGCCCACCGAAACATTGTTACGAGGCTGACAGGCAAAGTCCAAAGGTGCTAAGTCGATAGGGGGGTTTCCACTAAACGAAGCAGAAGCTCTCTTAGTCAGACGGAAGGGATTCCCTATTGCTTGTTCCAGCCTTGTCAAACTGAAAATGCCCACGTTCGTTCCTCTAGAGCATCACTGGTATGTGCATCATGGATTGCCGCAGATGATATACCCCTTTTATCTACTGCCCAAATCTATCGGCAACTAGGCGAGCTGATCAACCTCTTGAGCAATGACTGTCCCTAGCCCATTCTTGTTTGCTGGCTCTGATAAGCCATTTGTCTTCACATCCTTGCCTTGTCTCAAGTCCTTCAGAACATCATCTACCACTTCATATGCATGAGGCTCAGCATCAAAATCCAACAGCCACGCGTCTCTCTTCAGATGTAGAGACTTGGGGTCTTTCCAGATCTTATCCCAGTCAGCCTTGTGCCATTGCTCGCGGGTCGTGACACCTGTTTTCTGAGCTCTGTGAACACGGCCATATCGAATAGCTTCATATGCTCGGAGACCGAGCTGGACATCATTCTTGCCGGCCTTCTCAAGAGTGATGGCCAATGTCACGCCGTCTTCCATAGACTGGCTAGCTCCTTGGATCGATGTTGGCAAGAATGGATGTGCTGCATCACCAATCAGTGCTATCCGGGCCTTGGGCGAAAGAAATGTCGGCAAAGGATCTCGGAAGACGAGCTTGTAGTCGAAAAGTCGATCAGGAGGAGTGGCATCCACGATGTCATGAACTATCGGAGCCCACCCTTCGAGATTCTTCTTGACTTCTGCCTTGTCACCTGGGAATTGCCAGTCTTCCTCGATATCAGCGTCGTCCTTATGTGTCAACACCCAGCTAAATTCAGTCCCATTCTTGACCGATGCTGCTAGGAAATGCTTGTCTTCACCAATCTGTTAGGTATAGTGTCAGTGTCCTCTTCGGCCGGTATGCCGCAGCTGGAATCACTTACCCAGCCGGTATGTGTGTCCCCATTGATCACCAGGTGTTTCGTCCTGGGATTTTTGGCAAGCTCGTCTGAATTAAACCATGACCGGTAGACGGCATATCCTGAAGGTTTTGGCGGATCCTCGAAGCCTAGCACGATTTTCCTGCCGGCAGACTTGACTCCTTCTGCTGCCAGAACACAGTCCGCAACCAGCTTCTCGCCGTTCGATACCACACCTGCCTCTGAATCCGTCTCGAAATAATCGGTGACCTGCTGGCCTAGGCGGATGTCGATGCCTCTGGCCTTGGCGTGACGATAGACGACATCGTGGATCTGTCCTCTGTGGCCGTTGATCCGTCGACCCCATTGCTTTTCAACGTCCCATACCTGTCTGGTGGCAAAGTTGCCCATCCAGTCGTGGAAGTCGAGGCCTTTGCTTTTGTGAGTGATCGGATCAAGCTCGTCGACAACACCTTCCCATCTCTCAAAAATATGACCGGAGTTTGACGAGAAGCTGATGACATCTCCAAGCGGTTTGAGTTCCTTGACTTTCTCTAGCAATATAACCGAGTGCCCTTTACGGTCGCATTCTATTGCCGCACACAGACCTGCGAAGCCTGCCCCGACAATAATCACCTTGATGCCAGATGGTGGCAGCCTTGCGAAGTTTGACATTTTGGCAGCCCTATATTTAAAGCCTGTTGCTCGATTTCAGATGTTCAAGTGTTGAGGAGATCTCCTATGCATACGAAGCTATACCAGGCAATATGATTCCTTTACAGCTTGCTGTGCTCTTCTCCCCACAGAGCTTCTTGTTGTCACGTCGTCTTCCCAGACCCAGTTGGTGCTATGCACTATCCAAATTCAGGTTCTCACATTCACACTGCTCGGAAAGAAGTTTATGGGGTTACTCCGGCAGCCTTTTGATATATTGTAACTGCCGAAGATTTGGACCAGGGAGGAAACGGCTCTTGCATGTATCTGCGAGGTCGGGTAATGGGCTTTCTCCGTCTTGCCCCACGACGTCTGTTCCCCGTTGTCACCACCACGAGATGAGGAGAGGCGGAGCTGGTGCCGTCTTATCCATCACCGCAGACAATCGCCCACCATGTCAACGTTGTTATTGGGCGTCAGAACATCGCCTAGGTATCCAAGGACGGGCGTATCCTACCCCCACAGGCAACTACCGAGAAACTACTTCGGCAAGTGTCTCATTGTGATCTACTGAGAAGAATCTGTAGAGTCGTCAAGGTCTGCTCGTCAACATTATCCTCGTTGATTCGGCTGAAACTGAGTGCAAGATTGTGCAGGTCTCTTGCACAAGGAATCCTCAGGTGAGCTTCGACCATGGCTTACTCAAACGTGTTTCTCCTTTGGTCGGGCTTCACAGGTATCGTCCTGTTGACGGTCCTCGGCGTACTTATTCACGATGTAATACTATGGAAGCGTCTGCCGCCAGGTCCTCGACCTTTGCCCTTCATTGGCAACAAATTCGACATTCCGAACAAGTATCCGTGGATCCAGTTTCAAGAATGGTCACACAAGTATGGGCCAATGTACACGTTGTGGTTCGGTCGCCGACCAACAATCATCATTTCTGATCCAGTCGTTGCTGCTGATCTGATGGAGAAGCGTTCTACCAAGTACAGCTCTCGCCCCAGATTTGTGGTCATGGGTGAACTCTTGTTTGGCAACTCGGGCATTCTTGTGGCGCCGTACGGCAAAGCGTGGCAGCTTCGAAGAAAAGCCCTTCATTCTGCCCTCACTCCAAGAGTCCTCTTGAACTATCGACAAGTCCAAGAGGCAGAAGCAGCTCGGTTGTGCTTCCAGCTCCTCGAAAGACCAGAAGATTACGAACCGCTGATCGACCGCATGACGGCCTCAATTGTCTTCACCATTTCTTATGGCCATCGCGTGGACAACCTTCACTCACCCATCATCCGACAGCGCCTGAAGATGATGCAGAGAGCAGCAGCATCCAACGTCCCTGGTCGCTATCTTGCCGAATCGTTCCCTATACTCAAACACATTCCTGACATGTTTGCAGCATGGAAACGCGAACTCAAGGCCTGGGGCATGGAGTCGGAGGTTGCTGATCGCCAGCTACTCAAGTTTGTGCGGGAGGATATGGAAATGGCAAAGCAACCCGGCGCACGGCCTATACCAAACAGTCTGGCCAAACAGCTCATCGAAGCCCGTGACGCCGACCCTGCCTCCTTTGCACTGCTCAGCGAACGCGATTTTGCTGGCTTGCCAGCATCGCTATTTGGAGCTGGTGCAGATACCACTGCATCTACTCTTTGTTCCTCGGTCCTGGCGTTGATCACGAACCAAGACACTCTACACGCTGCTCACGCTGAACTCGACGCAGTCATCGGATTTGACCGCCTGCCAACCTATGCCGATGAGGTATCACTACCATACCTTCGTGCGTTGTGCAAGGAAGTGTTGCGTTGGCGACCTGTCGCAGTGCTCGGTGGCACCCCCCATGCAAGCTCAGAAGCAGACACATACCAGGGCTATTACATCCCTAAAGGCACAAACATCCTGGGCAACTCGTGGGCCATCAATCGGAATGAAGACTACTATCCCAATGCCGATCACTTCAACCCCCTTCGCTTCCTGGACGTCGAGCCTCGTTCGCTGAGCTATTTGCCAGAGAAGTACGTCGCCAGTACGCCGGTCGAGAAAGGACGCTTCTCACATCCCAGCAAGGCTGGGCACAGCTCTTTCGGATGGGGCCGTCGAATCTGTCCTGGAGCTGACTTGGCGAGCGCAAACTTGTACATCGCTCTCGCACGCCTGCTTTGGTGCTTTGATTTCAAACCTGTCAAGGGAGTTGTGTACGATACATATGACTACACTGATGGGTTCAATATCAGACCGAACCCATTCAAATGCGAAATCACGATTAGAAGCCCCAAGCACGAAGAAGTGCTGAGATCTGAGTTTCAAGATAGCCAGGAGTTCTTGTTCAACAACTTTCCGCTGTTCAAGGAGCATGAAATTGTTGTTTAGTGGTTTTGGGAGCTGGGTGCGGCTGGGGGAGTAGGTCGGTATTAGCTGACTCTGACCCACTGCCGCAAGCTTGTGTCTTGTGGGAATATATACGAGTAGAGCAGAAATGTACATGTGTAAGAATCGTGATCTCTGGAGTCGTTGTGATTCATCTAGTATCCCTTATCACATGAATCGGGGCATCTTCAGTGCCTGGAAGATGCCTGCATTTCGCTGACTAAGTCGACACTTTAGTTAAACGAACGATGCCCACTAGCCGATGACGCAGTGGAAGCCGCTTAACAAATTCATGTATTTACATTGGAGATCTACAGCAGCCAAAAGTCCATAAGTTGTCTTGCGCTCGCTCCTTGTACTCGTTTTGGCGATTCTGAAGTGGTACATCCGTTGAGGTGCGCGAGATGGCCGATAAGAATAACGAGACGAATCCATTTCTACGGCGCCCACTCTATGGTGAGTGTTCAACTTGCGCCTTCCAGGCGGCATTTCTAACATCGAACAGTTTACGATCTGCCACCCGAGTTACTGTTCACTCTTACTCTCGCTGGACGCAATCAGCCCGCGCCTCAGCATAGAGACTCGGAATCTACGCCCTCAGACGTATCAAACACTGCAAATGATGGCTCCAATACCCCCTCAACATCATGCGCACTGTGCAAAGTTTCCTTCGCCAATGTGCAGGATCAGCGCCAACATGTCAAGTCCGACTTCCACCGTTATAACCTGAAATTAAGCATAAAAGGGATGCCCTCCATTGATGAGGCTACCTTCGTACGAATGATAGGTGACCTCGACGAGTCATTATCAGGTTCAGAGTCCGAGGACTCGGAGGACGAGGACGAAGGGAATAAACCAGGCGATACGACGTTGAGCGCACTTTTGAGAAAACAAGCCAAAATCTCGAACGAAGGACAGGAAGATGGTTCAACAGCCACAAACATGAAACACTTCGGGACGGCCCCAATGTTATGGATGACGAGTCCGAAACTAGACCAGGACATCGGCCTAGGAGTATACAGAGCGATTCTGTCGAAGCAGGAGCAAGAGGCTGCATCTACAAGCCTAGTAGATATCATCAAGAAGAAACAAGTTAAACCAACGCTGGCTAAGCAAAGCAAAAACGAGAAGGCGACACCGGCGCAAAACGAACCGCACCTCTTCCTCTGCATGATTGGAGGTGGACACTTTGCAGCGATGATTGTGTCATTGGTGCCGGAAATAAGGAAGGGACCAGGAGGCATAGAGGAGAGGCACGCTGTAGTAAGAGCCCACAAGACGTTTCACCGATACACGACGAGGCGAAAACAGGGTGGCTCGCAATCGGCCAACGACAATGCCAAAGGAAATGCGCATTCCGCGGGATCTTCGATACGTCGGTACAACGAGATGGCTCTCGAAGCCGATGTGCGCAATGTCCTGTCGGAATGGAGAGGCATGATCGATACTGCAGAGCTGCTTTTCATTCGAGCGACAGGCTCCACAAACAGACGAACACTCTTTGGACCATATGATGGTCAAGTTTTGCGAAGTAACGATCCGAGAATCCGAGGTTTCCCATTCAGCACCAGGCGCGCGACCCAAGGGGAGCTTCTCCGTTCATTCCAGGAGCTCTCGAGGTTAAAAGTGGGCAAGTTGACCACACCAGACGAAGGGAAAGGGCAGACGGAGAAGGCTGCTCCAAAAGAAGTCAAACCAAAACCCTCAGCACCAAAACTCAGCAAAGAAGAGGAAGCAGCACAACTCCATACGTCTCAACTCCTAGCCCTTATCCGACGATCGAAAGCTCCCGGCGTGCTATTATACCTGACCAAGAACGAGCTGTCGCCAAATTTCACATTCTACCCTGCCTCAGAGCACCACCACGCACCCACACCGCTACATCTATCCGCCTCTACGAACTCCCCGGCTCTCGTGACTGCTTTGCTGACCAAATCTAAAGCTGACCCGACCATTACCAATGCGGATGGAAGAACAGCGTACGATATTGCAGGCGAGCCCAAAACCCGTGATGCGTTCCGAGTTGCACGACATCGACTTGGCGAGAACGCATGGGATTGGACGGAAGCTCACATTCCCTCGGCATTGACTCAGGAAGAGGCAGATGCGAAGTCGAAGCAGGAAAAGGCAGCTAGTGACGCGGCCGAGGTGCAGCGACGCAAAGCCGAGCTTGAGCAGATTCGCATAGATGAGGAGAGGAGGAAAGTAGGCAAGATCGAGAGAAAAGCTGGAGCGGGCAAGAGCCTGGGACAGGCTGTGGCTCTGGAAAAGACGGCGAATGAGAAGAGAGAAGAAGAGATGCGTGGTATGACGCCCGAGATGAGAATGAGGATCGAGCGGGAAAGAAGAGCCAGAGCGGCTGAAGAGAGGTTGAAGCGGATGCAGCAGGGGAGTTGATCAGTGATTCGATACCTCTTTCTGGCTCGTACAGAGCACACTCTTCTCGTTGAAAGATTGAGCATGCATGAAAAACGGTGCTCTTTTGCCCATGTTTGATGAGGAAATCGACCCGTAACGCTGGATATGACTTGGAAACCTACAGGACAAGAACACGAGTAATGAAATCTCATGATCGTTCTACGGTCCAAGGCCCGCGACCATTAATGCCATCATAACAAACATGAAGAACAAGATATTGCAGTTTCCTCTCGATTCAAATCACTCGTTTACTCGTTGTTGATTCTATATCATTTTTCGGTTTGTCCTCTTTCCATTTCGTTTTTCTCTTTGATTTTCCTATTCCTACACTGAATGAAACCCATCCTGTTCCAATGTCCCAATTTCCCAGTATCCAACCGACACCCATTCCCAGGGAATGGGTTTTGTTTTGTGTGGCTCATGGTAAATAACATTGCATTGCGCGCGGATATCCTGACACCGTAAATCTCAAAAGACTCCACGCCCAGATCTATCATGTACATATGTATCTGTACCATCGGGGAGGGAGAAGGGGACCTTTTTGTTGTTGTTTTTTTTTTGGTATCACTCCGTTACTCCTCATATAGACATACATTTGACATGCGTCGCTCTCGTGCTTTGTGTCCAGACATCAATCTTTCCGCCTCTGAACCAAGATGGGAACAACCATGATGTGGACCGACCATTCCATGCCGGCTGCTGAAGAGGCGAGGATATTGCGGGAGAGGTGTGAGATGAGAGAATGTCAAGTCTTAGAAAGCACGCTCATGGTACTGTCTCACGGCATGTCGTCGGACGACGCTTGTCTTCTTGAACTGCGCCTCGGCTTCGCGCTTGCCTAGGATACCGTCGATGACGCTCACGATCTCACCGATGAGGTTGTTGTTGCCACCGCCGTTGGCACCACCATTGGCTCCACCGTTGTTGTTTCCGTTGTTTCCGTTGTTGCCTTGCTGCTTGCCCGTCTTGTTGCCGTTGCCGTTGCCGTTGTTGTTCTTATGTTTGTGCCTGTTGTTGTTATTGGAGCCGGTGTTGGTACTGTTCTTGGCGCCAGCGCCTTGGTTGTTGACGGCCGTGGCGTTGGCGGCGGCGGTTTGAACGTCTGCTGCGTTGGCTCCGCATGCTGCGGCGATGGCGTCGGAAGTGGCCTTGTCCACGTTGGTGGTCTGGTTGAGTGCTGCGGCCATGGCGGCTGCGACGCATTGCGCTTCGACGGTGGCTGCGTCGGTGACGTTGGCGACGGCGGCAGTTTCGTTGGCGGCCACGGCAGCTTGAGTGGCGGCGTCGATGGCAGCCGCGTCGGTGGCGTTCACGGCGGCGGCGTTAGCGACGGCGGTGGAATTGTCCACGGATGCTGCGCCCGCCTTACCTTTACCGTTCCCGGCGTTGTCACCCACGCCACGACCCTGGCCCTGGCCTTGGTCTGCACCATTGCCGTTGTCTTGGTCGTCGTTCTTCTTGCGTGGAGCTAGACGGTTGAAGTCGGATGATCGCTTGAATCCTCCTGGAGGGACAACATAGGCCGACACTGCCGGGGCGAGGAAACCGGGAACAATCGCCACGGCGGCTGTGAGTGAGAATGCATTGATGTTGGCGAGGACGCCGGGGAGTATGAGCAAGGTGAATGCGAGGAAAAGATTTGTGAGCCGGGCCATGGTGTTCTGGAAATGAATGGACAACGAGCCTGCTGTGTCCGTGTCTGGTGTTGAAATTGAAAGAAGGGACAATCTGCGTCTAGTTGGAAAAAGTTGAATGAATGCGGAGGTCAACTCTCGGATGAAGAAAGAAGGACAGGAACCTGCCTGGATGGGACAAGATGCAAGGGAAAATGGGAAGACTGCAAAGATGGACGATGGAAGATGGGAATATCTGTACGGACAGAACGGAGAGAGAGACTGCGATTGATATAGATCTGGCCACGAGGAGTTCTCTATACGGAACGAGTAGCCAAAAGCAGGTGTACGCGTGCGTCAGGCTCCGCTTGTCGAGACCTCAAACTTGTTAGAGAAGACGCGCGTATCATCTTTCTCCCCAAAGGTCTGTCCTTTATGGAGTACTGAATAGACGAGCGAGGCTGAGCATCGCTGTCAACTCCCCGACGCGGTTCTGATATCCATGTTGACTTGGTGACGAACATGGAACCACGCCGAGAAAAAGTAAATGCATCCGCCAGAGCCTCGCGAGGTCAATAGGAAGCGTCGAAGGGCCTGGACGGTGGAGAGGTTCATGGATGCTTCGAGACGCGTGAAGTTCAACTAGGTCGACTGATGCTGCATGTGATGTGCCAGGCTACGCTTGAGGAAGGTTATCACATAAGAACCTCAGGAAAGGATTGGCCGGAAGGATATGAACCGTGAGACAAGACATGTATGAAACGTGTGGGGTACGGCGAGGCTGCGGGTACGGGTCGCCAGGGGTGTTGAGGCTGGAAACGTTGCAGGCTCGGTTAGCCATCCCCAGTATGGTAGCAGGACCTCCTGAAAATCGTCGTCGTCATCATTGTCTATCATGAAGCGTTTGCATGGATAGTGCTTTCTGCCAGACGAAATGAAAGAAAGTATTTCTTCGGATGATAATACGCGGGAATCGCTCGATTGGGTATCTCTGTTCATCGGATCATAAAATGCTGTTGTACATATTGTCACACACCGACATCTTGGTCGAATCTCAATCACCACCTAATCTTCGACCGGCGCCTCGACCACTCCAGCCATTGGAGAATCCACTGGTCCAACCACGGCTCTGCTGCTGAGGGATGTTTTGGCCCTGTCTGAAGCTGGTACCATATGCTTTATGACTGAAAGCACTTCGATCAGCCCCAAAGTAGCGTTTAATCGCCGCTGGAGTTTGAATATAGTTTCGTCCACCTTGGAAGGTTGGGTATAGCCTCGTGAGGAAGTCATACAAGTGTGCAGCAAGGACGCCCACTCCCTGCTGCAACGCGGCTGTGGGACCGCCCATGATAAGAGTCAAGGTGAGCATTGCCCAGGGAAGGAGCTCAACCGGGATTTGCAGAATGATAAAATGAGCTTTCTTGCCTCGGTTGTCTTGCGCAAAGGTGTAGATGAAGGCGAGAAGAAGAGCTTGAGTAAAAATGTGGGAACTAAGAATCATGCCTCCAATCACCTGTGTCAAGTTAGTTGGTCTGAAAATGTGCCACGTCAACAAGACAAGACATGAATGTTGATGAGATGTAGGAAGCATAAACCGCAAATCGTAAATTGTGTGTATCACGAAAGCTTTCTCAATAGAGCCACCACCATGCCTGCACCGCGCGTAGACCCTTTGATAATTTTGCGAATGATGGGTCTACACGTGCCACAGGGGTAATCTCCCTCGTTACCAGGAACCGCTTCAGCTAGATCATGGCTGGGCGGGCAGAAAATGCGAGGTGTATAATTGGAAGGAAAGGGAAAGCTGAAAAAGAAGCCAGATTGTGCTCACCAAGATGACCGAGGCCACGAAGGCAACATAGGTGAAGAAATCACCAGGCTGGCCAAATCGTGGCGAGTTCAGCTCTAGGCCTGATGCGTAGGTGAACACTGCTGATGTGTGAGTAGACATTGCAGAGGTGAAGTCCGGCTCCACGTACTGAAGTAAAGATCAAACACAAACGAAAAGCCGCCCCCCGTCAGTAGGAACGACGAGAGCAGCCGCCATAACTCGGGAGGAAATTTGAAGATCCACGGCGAATAAAAGACGACTCGCAAGCCATTGACAAGGCCGCTGTGAACGAGGGCAGACTCGACGAACATTGCTGCTACGATCGTCCTTGTACACGGTCAGACATGAAACCTGCTGGAACGATGATCAGTCTACTGACCGAGTCACCGGAGGAGCACTCCAGAATCGATCCATGATATCGATGCCTCCACCGCTCATGCTTGAAGATCCAAAAAGGAAGACAAAAACATGAACAACTAGAACAGGTGTTGAAGATGAATGAAGCTGTTGAAGAGTTGACACCTGTTCGGAGACGAGAAAATGTGACTATGCCAAGCACCTTCAAACTAGTCTATCTTGGTCTTAGCGTACTTTTATCTCTCCAACCCATTTTTTTTACCGTCGAGCGTCCGGCGTATGATCTATATTTTGTGGTATGGCAATATTTCTTCACGCTGCATATACTATCCTTTGCTTGCTACGGTTGTAGGTTAGTTCGCATAAGCAACGGTTTCCCGTTCCTTCAGATCAACTCTCCTGCTTGATCGGTCTCTTGAGTTCGTACAACCTTGAGCTGAAGCATTTCGCCAACCATGGCAAAGGTTGCAAAGCTCCAAGAGGTCGACTATGCCATCAAACCAGAGAATGTCACCTCTGTGATTCCCACGTCTGAGTGGCCTCTTCTCCTCAAGAACTATGATCAATGTTTGTTGCAGCGCTCGATTTCTCTAGAAAATCTACTGACCAGGTTTTGACAGTGCTCGTGCGAACGGGACATTTCACACCCATTCCCTGCGGATGCACACCTCTGAAGCGCGACCTGAAATCCTACATCTCCTCTGGTGTCATTAACCTCGACAAGCCTTCCAACCCGTCCAGTCACGAAGTTGTCGCATGGGTGAAGCGGATCCTCCGAGTGGAAAAGACGGGCCACAGTGGTACACTCGACCCTAAAGTCACAGGTTGTCTCATTGTCTGCATAGACCGAGCAACTCGCCTGGTCAAGTCTCAGCAAGGAGCTGGAAAGGAATACGTGTGCGTGATCAGACTACACGACAAATTACCCGGCGGAGAGGCGCAATTTGCACGAGCCCTCGAGACCTTGACCGGTGCCCTCTTCCAACGACCGCCGTTGATCTCAGCCGTCAAGAGACAACTCCGTATTCGAACAATCCACGAGAGCAAGCTCTACGAGTTCGACAATGACCGACACCTGGGTGTTTTCTGGGTGAGCTGCGAGGCAGGAACATACATCCGAACACTCTGCGTGCATCTAGGGTTGCTGCTAGGTGTCGGCGCGCATATGCAAGAGCTTCGAAGAGTGCGGTCGGGAGCCATGGCCGAGGCCGACGGCATGGTTACACTACACGACGTGCTCGACGCACAATGGATGATGGACAACAACAGAGACGAGTCATACCTGCGAAGAGTTATTTCACCACTGGAGAGTCTCTTGACCACCTACAAGCGAATTGTCGTCAAGGACAGCGCAGTCAACGCCGTCTGCTATGGTGCCAAGCTTATGATCCCCGGTCTACTGCGATTCGAAGCAGGCATCGAAATTCACGAGGAAGTGGTCCTGATGACCACCAAGGGTGAAGCCATTGCGCTGGGTATTGCACAAATGTCCACGGTGGAGCTGTCGACATGTGATCACGGTGTTGTAGCCAAGGTCAAGAGATGTATCATGGAGCGAGACCTGTATCCTCGAAGATGGGGTATGGGCCCAGTCGCTCTGGAAAAGAAGAAGATGAAGTCTGATGGCAAGCTTGACGTAAGATAGCCGGACCCCCTTCTCAAACTTTTTACCCGCTATGATGTTCGTACTGACAAGAAACAACAGAAATATGGCCGTCCAAATGAAGCAACTCCAGCCAAGTGGTCTGCCGAGTACACCGACTACAATGCACCAGCCGACGCATCCGGCTCCGCCGCCGCACCGGTCCAGGAGAAGACGTCACAATCCGACGTCCTCGCTGCCCCACCGGTTGCGCCCAACGGCGCAGACGGAGAGGCCATGAATGTTGACGCATCAGTGAACGGAGACGCTGCGTCATTGGGTCCCAAGGACAAGAAGGCGAAGCGGAAGCACGACGGCGAGACCCCAGAAGAACGCGCCGAGCGTAAGCGCAGGAAAAAGGAGAAGAAGGAGAAGAAGGAAAAGCGAAAGAGCGCGGCCAGCAAAGCCGACGACAGTGACGAGAGTGATTGAAGTTTTTTTCCAGTGACTTCTCTTGCGTACCTATCTACGTGTAAAGGGTGGAAAAGTTGTTCTCTGTCTCGTAAAGTTCGTCTCTCTTTGTGGCGTTTTGATGGCGCGAGTGGGACTGGATTGTGTGCAAATTGCAACTGCTCTTTGGATGGGAGTCACCACCAGGGGGTAAAAGGAAATGATATGATCAGGCCAGAAAGGATGAAAGATTGTCTGTCCTGTCCACTCCACGCCGGAAGCAACCACCTAAAACCTACCTTGCTTGGCTACGGAGTAAGTAATGTATCTATCTGTTTATGCCTCCGGGTCATTGTCGATACTTTTGATCTCATCACCAACCCAACGTGTGTGGACGTGGCCGGATACCCGACCTACCTACAGCATTTCTCCAGGAAACCAAAACTTGAGTTGAATTGTGTTGAGCGATGCAGTGTACCGAGTATGACAGAATGGAATACCTAAGTACAGTGCTCAAGTACCCAAATGCCTATTCTCAATGGAATTGTCATCTTTGCCAAAAAAAAAGAGTACCGATAATGAATCCACCACTTGATACCTAGCATACATACATACATACATATGGACATGCCTGGTGAAGATGAACCTTTTGGGGGGGTTCTACAAGGAACCTATTTGCCTACCTAGGGTTACCTATCCACGCACGTACGGAGTGCAAAGGTACCAATGTATTGAAGTCGTAGATACCTATCCTAGACTGGACATGATATCCAAACATTACTCGACCCGTACTGGCGCAGGTACCCAACGCAAACCTCCCAGTTCTCGACGACGGTCCATCAAAGCATAGCCACTACGAGTACGTCGCATGTACAAGATTTACACCATGATAGTTGTACGGTTGAAAAGATGACCCGCGCGCATATGTTACTGTACATGTACTCCGTACAATAGCATCACTGATCACTGCGTCTCCATGTATGTACAGTGTGTAGATGAATAGTATCCAGTACAATACCTACGGGATATAATTAGTGTGATTTGAGAATCCCCGATCGTCATGGCCTCAGCCTTGCCCTGCTTGCTCAGCCACACAACGCACACACCCGATTTCCCCAAGTCTCACACACACCTACCCTCACACCCAACACACACACTCACCCCGGGGGCCGAGGGTACCTTGGACACCTGTACAGTACAGGAGGCGTGTACTCCGTACTGTATGTAGAGTTCAGACCCCTAAAGTCTATAATTCGAACGCGTAAGCCACGAGCCTCCCCCTCCCCGCCCCCTCGTGGCGAGTGAGTAAGTAACCCTACCCTACCCTACTACATATGTAGGTATTGTACGGAGTACTTATACTGGTACCTACGAATACGAATACAAACACCAAGCCAACAGGGAGTAAACTTGTACGAGCAGCAATACGAGCGTTGTACAGGTATGACTCGTGAAGAGTCACTCACTACATTTAGTAAAAGAAAACGTAATGCCGGTGCCAACCTTGGTGTACATGGCTAAACATGCAAGGGTCTGTACATATTGTCCTCTCCGTATGAGTCAATGCACGCACATGTGAGTACGCGAGCCGAGGCGAGGCAAGGCAGACACTCAACTCGTACTTTTGACGCCTAAACCACTCAAGGTACGTAGAGGTACGTAGTAGGAATGTTGATACGTGAGTAGTCTGGAGGATGGATTGAAGCAAAAACATCAAAACCCTCCTAGGAACAGGGTAAAGGAGGATCATTCGACGGAATCCACATACACACACACACACATACACGTGTGACGTTTCCTCACTTGAGAATGCAAACTGTATCTGTCATTCCTGGTTTTCCCCTCTGAAAGGGGGGGGAGGGGGGGTGGAAATGGAGAATAGAAACCACAAAAGATCACAGGCAGGATCATATCAAACGAGAGAGGGGGAAAAGGGAATAAATCGCAGCCGCCTATCTTCAAACATCAACAACCAAGGGTGTAGAAGAATCAGAACGAAGAAAGACCTAGAAACAATCAAAAAGGCTAATTCTGATGCGTTTCATTCATCAATCGCTTTCCACTCTAGAAGATGCTCGCTTTCTTTGCGTGAGATACATTTTGCCATCTGGGAAAGGCGAAAATGGCAGAACAAGAAAATCATCTCTTGAACCTCCGTAGAGAGAAAGAAGAAAAAACTTTGTGGCGCTCTTTTGCAGACTTCTCTCGGTCTCTCAAGAAGCCAAAATCAATTGGTTTTGAGGTGTCGTCACTTCGTCATAAGGGTCATCACACTCGTGTGTATGCGGAAAGAAAAAAGACAACACGAGTGAGGAAATTTCGTCCGTCCATCCATCCATCCATCCGTCATCAATTGGCAAGTGTGTGTCATGTCAACAAGTTAAGATCAGTAACCTTCCTCGCCGGCCTTGCATACTTTGATGTCTCTACCCCATTCGGATTTGAGGACTTGAGAGGCGGTGATACGGCGACCTGGATTCGGATCTAGAATCGAATAGATGACATTTCGGCAGCGTGCCTAATGGAAAAGAAAAAAAAATCCTCCGTCAGCCGTGTTCAGCGTACAAGGGAAAGAGAAATCGACTTACCCTATGCAACGTCTCAATCGGAGCATAACCATCTTCGTCTCTCCGTCCTTCGAGATAGCGCTCGTAGAATTCATCTTCCTCTTTTCGAGCTACTCTCCATAGATGACGACCCGTTCGCATGGCCATGTAGATGACACCACAGGCCCACACGTCGACGGCTCGAGGGTCGAATTCACCACCTTGGTACTCCTCGGGAGCGATATAAGGGGCGCTTCCGCACAGTCCGGCCGTCATGTGAGCCTCCTTTTCCCAGGCCATCCGGAAACATTCACCGTTTCCAAAGTCGGTGATTTTCAAAGCGCCGTGTGTGGTAAGCAGTAGATTCTCGGGCTTCAGGTCTCGATGCGCGACGCCCATCTCATGCATGTATTCCACGCCACGCATCAACTGCTTGAAGAAACAGTCGGACTCCAAGACCTGTAATTGACCAGCGGCGAGAATTAGGGTATAGAGGTCGCCTCCAGCACAGTATTCCATGACTTCGCAATAATCCCCCTTGGCGTCTTGAAGGAGGTCGAGGGTGTGTATTATGTTCGGGTGTCGTAGTGACGATGATATACAAAATTCGCTGGTAAGTCGTTTCTGGTACTTCTTCGCAGTTTCCTGTGGTCGGCGACGGAACTCCTTGACGGCATACAACGATTCTCCACTGATGCTATTAGGATCGGGTTTGTGTGATATGCGAACGATGCCGAACGCGCCGCGACCGACAATTTCCTGGCATTTGCCGTACTTCTCGACCAGGTTGGCGGTAGCATTAGGACCGCCCTTTTTGTCACCAGCCAACACATCCTTTTCTGATCTCAGCTGATCAACCCAGGAGGACATGAGGGACAGTTGTTGGTCCCCATCTGCATCCTTCTTCTTGCCGCCCAGCATTTCGCGGAGCATATCGGACAGTTTCTCCTGCCGTTTGGCGGACTTGAGGTGATGATCATGGGTACCATCCTCGTGTAGTTCGAATCTTTTAAACTGGGCATGGGCCGGGTCGGACGGCGGTTCGCCCTTTGTCTTTTCTTTCGCGGTCTGTAGTATTGTCATCTTCTTGTCCTTCTGATCGGCGGAAGAGGTCCTGGCCGGCAAAGGTCGGTTGGAATGACCGTTGACAGCCTCTGTGGAAGCATCGGGTTTGGGAGACGCGGCCTTGAGATGTTCTGCCTTGGCGGCGTCGATGTCCTTTTGTTCAGTACGAGAGAACATTCGAGTGAGACGGTGTGTCATTTTGGGCTTTTTGGCGACAGGCGCAGGGAGCTGAGGGAGACCAGGGGTGGCGGCGGCGGCGGGCACGGCAGCACCGTTCACGGTGAGGTGCGCCGTGTCCCCCGCGAGTCTTGTTATCGAGACAGCGTCATCCTGTGAAACTGGAGAATGCGTCAGGGCAGGAGAAGAGGCCGGCTGTGAGGTGTGAATCGAGGAGGAGGGTGAGCGATTCATGTGAGATATGTAGGTCAAGGTGGGGGATGCTGGTCGGGCGGGCGAGGAGCCCTATCTGTGGTGTTCTTAGTGGCGGTAGATAAGGGACGCCTTGCGATGCTGTGATCCAAATAGCGGTGTCAAATGTAAGATGACGCGAGAGAGGGGAGCACAAAATGAGATATTTATTTCTCCTTTTTCTTTCTTGCCGATTAAATTGGTGTTTTTCGGTAAGAAGATGAATGGTGTAAGAATGCAGCGATGTTGGTGGCGAGAATGCTCAGGAAGGAATTTGTGTGAGTAGAAGTCGCGCGAACTGGGAGAAAGTCTGGTGATGGGTGAAGCGGGTAGGCGGCCGTCACGAGCAGGGCCTTATGATGAAAGGGATTTGCGATCACTTGGTCATGATTGTGTGTGGTAGTGGTAACTAATTTTTCTTCTCGTTCCAGCCAGGCGAACAGGTGGGTTGAGCGCAGTTGCTGGCCCTCGGTGGCTGAGTTCGATCGCGGGGAGGATTCGGGCTGGATGGTGCGCGGCGCCAAACAGGCTTCGTTACTTGACTTGATGATGCCTGCTAAGGGCCCCCGGGAGGAGATTCAGGGGGGCTGTGAGCCTGTGGCAGGCGAGAGAGAGACGTCGGAATTTGAGGGGGGGCAATAAGGATGGGAGCGATCACTCCCACTTGCTGACCAATTATTAATCAACGAACATGGACTGTATCTGTATTGTAGCTCTTGTTCCCTGGCTGCGGTACCTCTGTTGGTATTAGTTCTCGGTGGTTGGGACGGTGGTGTATCTCTTTGCCCTGGCTTCGTTGCCGGTGCGGTTCGATTGTCCCTTTTGAGCACCCAGGCGTTGTGTCGTGTGGGCGATGGCAAATTCACTAGTCACTGTGCGTGATGGCCGGGTAGGAGAAAAACCTTGACATCGACTTAGGCTTCTTTGAGAAGAAAGAGTTTTTGTGTGAGGGATATTCGAGTTGGGTCTGGATGCTAGACTCAGTGGGTTATGGGTGACTGAGGTGGCTTGTCGGGGGCGGCAGTCCAGGATTCCAAAGCCCAGCAGGAAGATACAGTAGTACAATAGGTACCAGGCGGTGTTAATTCCGGAGCACTGGTTTTGGCATAAGCTGAGCACGGTACATACACAATGGCGAGTGAGGCACGGTGAGAAGAGGCGATTGAGGGACCGAACTGCACAGGAGTCGACTTCAACGCTGACAGTGACAATGACTAGATCATGGTGGGATTGCTTGGGATGGGAATCAATGGCAACGCTCTGGATTTCCTGGTGTGCAGCGAGAGAGCAAGGTCTGGATACAAGTAGACAGGTCAGTGCGTTCGGTGACAGACTGGTGAACGATGAACAATGCCCTACCTTACACAGACCTAGTCGAACTCTCTTCCCACCCGCTTTATGCCCTTTTCATCTGCCGCGTGTTGTTGGATCCTTGATCGTACAATTGCACTCGAGTCGAGGTACTGAGAAAATTTCACTGACTGTAGGGCGACCCCTTCCTGGTGTGATGCGTAGAGAGCGCGGTACACGACTTCCTGGGGACTCATGGCATGGGCATTATATATAGTCTGTATATCTTGGTGATTATACAAGATGCCTCGCCCAGTCCCTCGACCAGCGTACAACTCGCAGACACCACGACGGTCCCAAATTAGCCCGTATGGACGAACCCCATCTCGTCTCCGTTAAACGTTTTCCCACTCCTGTATCCGTCTATCCAGGCCGAGGCATCATTCACTTTGTCCCGTCCACACCGCCCAACGTGGTTGTTACGACGCGGGCGACGAGATCTGCTGGGCCAAGACTTCGGACGCACATTCCGACATCTTCGTCGAGCCACCCTGCTGCATGCGTTGGCCTTTGTTCCGGCTGCAGACACAGGGTGAAGCGTCTACAATACCATGAGCTGTCGTTCTGGCATGTGCTCGCCACGCCTTCCGGCCCATTACATATTGAGCTCAACAACTCCAATCGCAACGGCGATGATGGTCTTACAGTGGGAGCCACGGCGACACGCCATGAAGCTTTGTGGTGCTTAACGGCCGGAAAGACGGAACGCGAAGCTCTTGGTCAACACTCTCAAGAGGAAATGCTATGTGGGGAGCAATTCCGTCATTGAGGTCTGGCGAATTATATGGCGGCCGTTTGTTGTTGCTCAGGTGGGTTCTCTTCGACATACAGTTACAGTACATCTCTGCGTCCTCATCAGACACGACAGCATCAGCGATGAAGGAGAACAATCCCGCCTCCGCATCTAGAAGCGCAGTTTGCAAGGCCACCGGACAATACGTCCCCAGGCCATTGGCCAATATGAACCTTTGATCGTGTGTTTCCGGACCAATATTACCCTATTGACGCATCTGCATGCCGTTTAGGTACGACGAGACGCATCCTGCCGACTCAGCTGCACTTACAGTAGGCCTTTAATGGCGCGCAGTTACGCCTCCCATCTTGTTCCGAGATCGAACAGGGGAAAGCCTGAGAATGAAGCTTACTACCCGCTGGCTGCACCCGTCAACTAACCCATCACCCGATGGCGAATTGCTTGGTTGCACAAAGTCACGGCCGAGTATCATCTGCATCTTGCCCGTGATATCTACCATTGAAAGGTCAGAACGACCAATCGTCCGAGCACGGGTCACCACTGCGCTCGAGGCACAGCATACGCCCCCTGGACTAGGACCTAGGATCGGCATTTAGGCCGCTGCTGTGGCACGATTGCCCGGGCACTTTCTGAACACGCGAGCTGATGCATGCACTCCTCTTCCTGAAACGAGAACCGATATGCTCAGCCTTACGGCATGTGAAAATGCGGCATTGGTAAATTGCCGTGATGAGCTGCTCGCACACAGAAAATGTATCGTGTCACGAGTTCATAGGATCGCATATGACTTCGGGATGAGGATAACGTCGTGTAATGCCAACGGTTTCTCGTGGGTGTTGGCTCGAGGGCCGTAACCACTCACGTGGCACCAAGGTCTTGTGCGAGGCCATTTCTGCTCGAAGTACATTCTCAACCGGTTGTTCCGGTGTGACTTTGGTCCACGATCCGCATCAAGACTGAGACTTATTGCAGGTTGGAGACTTGTCGAGTACGCAAATCGTTCTTTGTGGGATGTGCATGTATCGGGCAATGGTTGTGTTCTTAGCATCCTAACTCTCGAGCCCTCTCACATCCTCTCGAGTCATCACCGAAGGTCAACCTCACTCAGCTCCCAGCGATACTTGCAATTGTTGCTCTACCTGATCTGAAGCCACATCCATCGGCCAAGCCAACACTACAGCAAGCTCAGGCGGTGGCTGCCTTTTGATCCGATCTGACCCCAGTACTTGTATATGACGGTCCGCATTGTTCAGCAGCTTACGTATCCCTGTCTTGGACTCACTAAGGTAGGGGCACCATTGGATCCTTGTCTATGGGCAATCTCCCACAGCCCTGTGTTCAGATTGAACGATCTATGTTGGCACAGTAGTTAAGCCGGCAGGCTACTTCGTTGTCATTCTTGGCGATGAATTGGCATACGTTACCAGACAGTGCCAACGGACTTCTGCAAAGTACATGGCATAGGACGGAACACTCGTACTCGTACAGCTATCAGGGTCAAATTGTATTGTACTCCGTACCTACGGGTCGAATTGCCCCTAGTGGTTCATCGGGTCGAATATTGCAGGGCTTTCAACTCCCCTCAGAGACCTGAAGTTTGGTCCTTGTCTGGAAAAGGTAAAGTAGCCCACCATTTAACGACCTCTCTCCCCTCCAACGAGTTCAGGTGCGGCTTTGGCAATGCTGTGAGACTCCAGGTTACGTTCTGCAGAATATCACCGTTGACTGGGGGACAGGTAGTCGAGTGATCAAATAGGTTGCCAGGTTGTGACAATACCAGCAACAATCTGCTTTCTTAAGACCAGTCGGATCCCCGGTTTTCCTTGGAACGTTGCATCGACGTTGGTACAGGCAGCGGTTCTTTAGACGATGATGATGTTTTGCTCTGTCTGTTTATACTCTCTTTCGGAGATCCAGCGGTCTGACTGTGAACGAAACCTGTGTCCTATACAGTGATTATCGTAGCACGTTCTACAACACACAACAGATCGAGAAACCGAGTCATCGAAAAGTAGCATGCCATGAGCATCGCCACCCATTCAGTGAGGTGTAGCATGAGTACCTGCTTGCAGGAATGACGTTGACTTGTGACATTTCTCACATCGAGTGCCTGACCTATGTCCGATGGCCGGAGATCAGCTCATCGACACGGCCTCCAGTCGGCTCTGCTGTTGGTGTATGAGTCGGGTGAAATGAGAAAGTCTTTCTTCGTTTGCGTTCAAAACAAAAGTACTCAGTTCGGACTTCAAGGACATGTGCGCAAAAGGAGGTTACATCGAACTTCACGAGTCAGTAAACGACAATCATCTTACTGTATCACCTTAATAGTAAGACTCTCAGTCACAACGCTGTGCTCGTCAGCTTGCCGAGAGCGAATACGAATGCGAAGGCCAGGAACCCCAGCCGTGCTGCGTGCAAGATGAATCATCCGAACATCTGAAGATTCTAAGCTTCAGTCGCTCTCTCGGTACGAGCATTGCCGAGTTATGATAATAACAAAACAATGTGCGGCCATCTCCTCGAAAATTCAAATTGACCAGGGCTGTGCTCGAACGACTTTGGGCCTCGCATACGACGTCGCAAGGCTTCAGGCCAACAGCTCGCACTCAAACTTGGGCCGCCTTACGGATCTTAGGGGTCAACGAGCTCAAGGACAAGGCCTACAGTCGGACCAAATGTACTACTTGCAAGTCGATGCAAAGCTAGTGAGTGAGGCTGTTTACCTAAGCTTGCACGTTCCGGCTGCCAAGTTGCGTATTTGAATAATCAGGAACGCGGACATCAACTTTATCTTCAGCCAGACCAAGACGGAGCAGAATCCATGCCAACCACGGTGACCCAGTGGACAAGACGTTGCAGAGGCCACTACCACATCTGACATCAAGGTCGGTGGCGTGTATATCGCACAGGAGAGGCGCAGCGATGATTCGTGCAAGGCTCGTCATCGAGCGTCCGAAGATGCACAGTTCCGTTGTCCCCTTCCGAGATCTCTTTCCAGAACCTTTTTAGGGCACGCCAGGCTCTCGGTCCTCTCGCTACTGAGCCAGTCATGTCCTTTGATTGCCGGTCTCGTCTGAATAAACCATGCAACTCCCTGATCAGGCTACGGAACCTGCAGCAATATGGGGTACAAGAATTTGTGATAGAGTCATGAGCTAAGCACCAATGCACGGGTGTTGTGCATTTTTGACGAACCGCAAAATGCCAGATGACATGGATGATCGACCAAGGTAACCCACGTCGGGTAATGAAGCACTCTGATATAGGTAGGAGGAGAGCGACCGTTGAAAGTCAATAAGTATCGGACCACCACCTACTCGTGAGGACCGATGGGAGCGTACTCAGGTATTATTTAAGCATCTACTTCCTCCCCATTGAGCACGATATCACTCACACATAGCACGGCACGAGGATAGACTTGTGTTGCGTAGCTCGGCATACCGGAGACCATGGATTCTAAACAGCTGTTACGGCCATTCAAACCACGACGAGCACATACAAAGTCACGGAATGGATGCGCGTATTGCAGGAGACGGAGGATCAAGGTATGATTGCCAACCTGATATCGTCGAGAGGACTGCTCTGACATGATCTTCTTGTGGATTCACAGTGCGACGAGGCGAAGCCGCAATGTCACAACTGTGCCTATAGACAACAACCTTGCGAGTACCCTTCAGAGGCTCAGAAAGCACAAGGCCGGTCCCATGAAGGGTCCTCGTCGGTGTCGCTCGAGATGGACGAATCAGCCCATGGCCCCGAGATAACACGAGACCCATCATCTACATCCCCGACCTCCTGGCCACTCACTCCGCTCTTCCAGACCACCGGCGGACCGTCCCAAGCTTCGTCGACAAGCCTTAGTCCGGATGTGGAGGTTCCAAACATTCACGAAGATCTTCATCTCTTCCACTACTACCTGGACCCTGCCAGTCCTAGTCTCGGAGCAGCCCCGCATGTCGCCCACTCGCACAGGCTCTCCATGACGGCCATGGCAGCGACGAACGAAGGGATGCTCTGCGCGCTTCTAGCCGTGACGGGTACAGCATTCTGCATCGACGCCCTGGTTGAAGGGACTGCCCTGGAGCGGGCCGATGAGGTGCAGCGGCTGCTCGCAAAGAGCGACCACTACCACGACAGAGGCCTGCAGGCAGTCCGACGGCAAGTGGCCCTTGGAACCCCGAGAAACCTCGAGGTCGCGCACGTTCTTTCAGCCGTGCTCTTCCCCTACGCACTGGCTCGAAGAAGACTCATTCGCCTGCTGAAAAATCAAACACGCTTCACCATGAGTGAGACCTACGGGGTGAATGAGGACCACCCTACGAACTTGCAATGGGCAACTCTGCTCCGAGGAATCAACACCATCGGCACGGCGTGCTGCCACTCACCTTCGCACCAACATGATCTCACGAACCCCGAGATCGTGTACGAGGGGGAAGTTCCCGAGCCAGCCGTCTCAGCGTACATCCTGCACGCCATCGAGGTGAGCAAGGAGAAGAGGCGATTCAGCTCAACTCCGGCGCTGCAACCTGTCGACCCGAACTTCTCGTTGATGTCCATCATCTCGGCGACGAGGACGGGTGCCCTGGACACGCTGCAGGGGAGAGTCGACGCACTGCAACAAGACTTTCGTAGGTCTCTTCGCACCGAACTGCCCACGATGGCCTTCCCAAAGGCGAGCGCGCAACTCTCCAAAGCCGCATCCATGTCCGCTTGTTCGCTGGCCGTCGACATTTTGATCTCGATTGGCAACGCCCTCTTTCCGGACAACATCGACAGGCAGCACACTCCTCCCCCTTCTGATCCGATGAGTCTCGAGATCGCCAACCTCGACCTCAACGAGTGCGACACGCATTCAACGTCACGGTGTTCGTGGCTCAATGACTCCCTGCGATTGCCGCGCATATACCATCCTGCCCTACCCCTGACGCCCGTCATCTTACCGTGGGTCAATCGCCTGCCGGAAGACTTTATGGCCATTCTGCAGCTGCCGGTGCGTCTTTCGGCGGGGGTGTCGGAGGGTGGCGCCGCAGACGTCGATCACGAGATTCAGATGCTCGCGTGGGATATCTTTGCGCACTGGCTTGTCTTTGTCATGCTGGTGGAGCAGGAGACTTGGTGGATCGGGGACTTTGGTACCACGGATATCAAAAAGCTGGCGCAGATGATCAAGCGGCCTCGTAAGAGTACGTCGTCTGAGGACGGTCGGGGTCAAGGTCAGAGTCAGGGTGGTAATGGTAATAGTAATGATTGGTGGCCGATGGATATGTGTTCTGTCGCGGAACAGTTGCGGAGGTATAAAGAGCGGTCGTCGTGACCGCTTGGCAAAGGGCTCTCTTCGCGATGCTCGATGATGTGAGCGATATAGTTTTAGAATTTCAACCTGTACAGCAATTAGATGCTTGTTTTAATACTGTGAATTTTTCAGGTTTCGTTTCGTATCTTTCAGTCCATCTTGTTTGCACGGATTGTACAGATTGTACAGATTGTGCATGTTTCTGGTTTGCTTGCTTGCTGGTCTGTTCGTTTCGAGTGTGTCGATGTCGATAGTCGACGTGTCGCAGTGAGATGATTCGTTCGAGGAGGCTGAAACAAGGTTCCTGCGTAGTATAGGTTGATCGAGGTTGACGAGGTGAGGTAACATAAAGCGGCCGAGACAAATCGTCAGAGAGAAGTCGTGTCAGAGGTTTTGGAATCGGAAGGAAAGAAAACATCTTTGACGTAGTCGTGATCGTTATCGTTGAGGTAGACATGACAAAGTTGCAACTCGTTGGTGTTGGAATTGAAAAAGTTGTCCTTGGCTCGAAAGCTGTGCGCGCGGACAATCCGACAAAAAGCACATGTCGTTGTGCTGGTCTTGAGTGCGGGGCTGATACTGTCGACTCACAGCGTCAAGTCAACGTTGGGAAGCTCTGTACCACATACTGAGACTGGACCTGGGACAATGTCATGTCTGGAGTCTGTGTCTTGACCGTGTGAGGTATCGACCAAGGCGCGCAGAGCGTGGGTATGCAGCAGAAAAGGAACACTCTCTTCAGGACAGGCTGTCGGCCAACACTGAGGGGGGTGGTAAAGATCAAGATGCACACGACTAGTTTATATGCTTCGGATTAAACCCCCACGGACCCGAAAAGCTTGATGAGAGCGTGTTTGGGTTTCCTTGTTGATCTGAGGTGATGGGATGAGTAGCCAGTAGCGGGAAGAAGAACGTACTCGTTTTCGCTTCCGTGTATTCGGCTCCATTTGAGAGAGCTCCACAATGTCCGATAGGGAGGATGAGGAAGAGTGGGAAGGGGAGGGCACGGAGTAGTGGCTCGTGGTTTGGATAGTAGGTGTATCAAGCATTCTTCAGTTGAGCTTGGATCTGCTCCAATCTGGTGGATGTTCTTTCTGCTTCAGCATAGACTGTCTCATTCCGATCAATTAACAGGACTGGGATTTGAGCACTGAATACTGTTGTATCATGCTGTGACTGTCGTTGAGACCCGTGAAGCAGACGATGCGTATTGCTCTGGGTGATCTGGGATTTGGGATCTGGGGCATGTGGTGAGCAGACGTATGGCGGATTCCGAGAGTATGGTTATCCAGTATTTAGCATACACGGAGAACAATAGGTCCCTAAGCGAATACGTAATACGCTCAGATTGGCTGGAGCCCTGCTCCCAACTCTGCATCGTGTCTGTCCCAGTGAGTATAGTCACTTCATGATGAACTGCACGCACCTCTTCTTCGAGATAAGATTTCAACAGCGGAGCTAGGAGGAGTGCTATCAAAGCAGCTCGTTGGTGCTCTTTCAGGTCAATCCTGCTCTGGGCGATGGGGACACCCTTGTTCCGAAAAATGCCATGTCAAGGCTCGATGAAGCATTTCTTGACTTCGCTAGGCGAGTTCTAGGTCTGTCATCAACAAAGCCATTTTGAACGGCAAAGCTCACGACTGATCTGCTTTGCGTACTGCTTTCGATAATGCTCGGGGAGCTCAATCGCGAGAATTCGAGTCGACCTTTGGTGTCATGGGAACTGCCAATCCCGCGCCTTCGCTGGGCGAGTTGCTCTCGAGGTCCTCTGTGGGATCATCAAACGCAAGGCCTTCATAGGCTTGACATGTTTTCCGAAGGGATACATGTCAGCTGAGCGTATAGTGCACCCAGGAAATCTTACCTGTTCCTCCGCGACCAGCGTAACGAACATGGATGCCAAAGTGTGTCAGGCGTGCACTGGTAGAGACGAGGACATCGTGCTCATCTGACACTTTCTTAACTTTGCTGTGCAGGTTGAAAAAATCACCTACCAAGGGCGACAATCGGACATCAGCTTTCTACCTGCATCTTGCCTAGCAGGACTTTCGAGATGTCGCGTGGATGTGTGGAAATGGGGCCATTCCTCAACATTCGAGACGCTCTTTGACGCGCGACCTAACATAACAGGGATGAAGTGAGGCTCTTTGCTCAAGTAGCGAACGCGCCCGACAGAAAAATGGTGCTTGTTTGCTGGGGTAGAAACGTGTTGGCCATTAGAAAACCGGGAGTGATTTGTTGTCCAACTTGAGTGCGGAAACTTCAAGCAATCTGTTTCAGTCAGAGCCCAACTCACATCTGATCGTACGCTGGATTATCGGTTGAACGGCATGGTTCGGACTAGAAATCAAGAATAGCCAGCATCGTCACAATGGGGAATTCTGTTATGGGCTTCTAGAACAAGTCAAAATTGAAGTTGTTCGCAAGTGACATAACAAGGCTGCATTAAGGCCCAAGGCTGTGACCTGTCGCACTAAACCAATAAGCGTCAAGCTACGTTTGCGGATGGAAAACGGGCGTGGGTCAAGTCGCCTTTGTCTTCACTGGCTTCAGAATTCACGATTCGCGTGCTCATAGTGACTCTTTTCAGAATCCCACAGGCTGCAATCACTGGCGACGACATTGACAATGATTTAATCAATATCCTAAATCCCTCCACACGAGACTCTCAAAACATTGCGATCCTCGAAGCCTTTGCTATGCTAGTACCCCGATGTTGATCGAATCCGTCTGCGCCAATGTCTGCGCCGTCCACCCGCGGTCAACGCGGTGGCAGCTCGACGAGAGGCGGTCGAGTATCCCAATCATTCACCCCTCGCGGTCGCGGTAGTACCCGTGGTCAGCCCAGACCACTACAGCCAGGAAGGGGAAGAGGTCGCGGTGCGGCGAGTGCCAACACTTCCTCCAACGGTGGTGATGGACTGTTACAACGATTGAGGGCGGGGACTGTCAAAAGAGGATCTGACAATGGTGGAACAACTCCAACAAGAGGTGAGGATTACGAAAACACAGTCTGCGGCTGGAAATACTGAGACAAGTCAGGTCGCGGAGCTTTTACAACGCCGTCGTCCACAACCAGCATCCGGGGACAAGGTCGTGGACGTGGACGTGGATCTTTGTCGCAAACCTTCAATACACCAAAGTCTCCAGCATCAACACCTCCGGTATCACGGACTGCTTCCCCTGCACCCGCCAACCATCGCGACTTCATGAATGCTGCCTATGCGAGGTTTCAAGAGGTGCGTCATGGTCCTTCCGGCGTCGAGCTGACTGCGGTTTACCCTGTAGGTGTCTAACATGCAACTCCCATTTAGCTCAAGACAAAGCGAGAAGACGAGCGTGCAAAGGCCATTCGTGATGGGTTCCTCGCAGATCCGGAGAAAAAGACAAGCCTGGACAAAGCCATCACACCAGTGGGCACATGCACCGAGATGTGTCCTGAGTTTGAAAGAGTGGAGCGCACAGTTCAGAACATGGTTGACAAGGCTGAGAAGGTGCGATCAGGCAAACGCCGCGGAGAGATAAGAGAATGCTGATGGAAGGCTAGGTGCACAACGAAGATACTGGAAAAGACATCCCTTCGGAGGACCACATGGTCAAGAGATTTCGACGATCCGCTGCAGGATATGACGAACAATTGCCCTCCGATATCAGAACCCCCGCGACACTCCAGAAGACATTGGACTACCTCCTCGACAAGGTGGTTGGTGGCGAGGAACGACTTGCAACCATCCATAAATTCGTCTGGGATCGAACTCGAGGTATTCGCAACGACTTTTCGATCCAGCAGGTGACGAATGTCGAGGACGTCAAAATCGCTGTCGATTGCTACGAACGAATTGCCAGGTTCCACATCCTGTCGCTACATCAGCTGTCAAACCCGGACAACCTGTGGGATGGGGAGAACTTCGATGCTCATCAAGAGCGCGAGCAGCTCAACAATACTCTACTTTCGCTACTGTATTACTACGACGACAATCGCTCACGCATCGAGTTCGCTAACGAAGCAGAGTTCCGAGCATACTGTATCATATTTGAGTTTCAGTCACAGCATCCGGATTTGGAAGATCGTATACAGGCGTGGCCTGACACCCTCCTCAAGGATAAGCGAGTCCAGACTGCTATCAAGCTCTATCAAAATGCAGGTAACTCCTTGTTCGACCAAGGGCCTCTTCGACCCACGGAACCATTCCCGATCGCCCAGAGCAACACTGGTGGCTTTTGGCATCTTCTATCGTCGAAGGCAGTCCCTTATATCATGGCGTGTGTGGCAGAAATCTACTTCGCGCATGTTCGCTTCGCGGCCTTGGATGCTTTGTGGCGCTCATGCAAAAGCGCTCCAGCAGCTCAACAAGCAAAGTCCAGAGACTGGAGTCTCGGCGAGGTCACGGCGTTCCTCGGTTTCGACGCTGACGAAGAGACGACGGAGTTCTGTGCTGCGTTCGAACTGTACTTCGGGACAGATGAACATGGCGAGGAATACCTTGATGTCACTTCCAACGCTTCCCACTCACTCGATCGTGCGTACGCCCACTTCCCCAGTACTGGTCCTGAGCACATTCTGATATCTGCGTAGAATCCTCTATACCCAACAAGCAAACCTTTTCTCACAGCTATGTTGAGAAAAAACGCTATCATCGAACCCTAACAGCCGTCATCAACGGAACTTCGGTTGGCGAAGCGATACGTCAGGGCTTGATCGAAGCGCCCGAGGATGAGGCGGACGATGAGCAAGACGAAGTCAGAGATGACGATCAGAGCATTTTTGTGCCTCAAGATCAGCCCAAACCTGCAACCTTTGGTACCTCCTTGAATCCCGAAGCCTCGACCTTCACTCCGAAGTTTGGACAGGGTCCTGCCACCCCGAAAACGATAGGATCATCGACCTTTGGACAGCCTGCTTCGACATCGACATCGACATTTGGAAAACCATCGACGGGGTTTGTTAGTTCAGGCTTTGGTGGCTTTGGGTCTTCGCCTATCCCTGCAGACTCGCCTTTTGGCAAGCCTTCCCCTGCTCCCCAGCCCCCTGCACAGCGAAGCACTGGCCCCTCTGGTTTTGGAGGCTTCAAAACTTCTATCGAGACTACTGCAGATAAGGGAAAGGAGGCACCTTCCGAACAGCCAACTCCATCCGTCACTAAAGAACAGAAGCCTGTTTTCGGTAGTTTCGGCGGGTTTGGGCTGGGAAAGGCCCCATCCACACCAGCATCGACCTCAGCTCCGTCGGCGTCAGAGTCGACGACAACAATATCAGCTGTGCCTCCGATCTTTGGGCAGGCTGCGCCTTCTCAGACAGGCTTTACATTTCCAAAACCAGCTGAAGGTATGTTTCTCGGGGAATCGTTGTTACTCAGATTTGGCAGAATGACATTGTCAGAGAAGATGGCGGCAGGCTAATAGTGATGCCTTTCTAGTTTCAACGACCTCATCTGCCGACTCACAACAGCCGTTGTCACTTACAGGCTTCTCACAGCCACCTTCAGATTCCTCGAAATCAACGGAGCCTACTCCACCGATCTCGAACAACGCTCCTTCACCACTTTCCTCAGCTCCATCATTCGGATTTCAAGCGCAGCCAGTTTCACAACCTCCACCCACAAAACCGGAAACATCACCAGCACCCTCAACTACCGGATTCTCTTTTCAGCCTGCTGCGACACCAAAATCTTCACCCGCACCAACCGTGTTCGGCACGCAACCTGCAGCGGCATCTAAAGGCACGTCCAGGCCTTCATCTGAAGCGTTCAAATTTCCTCCCATCCAACCGGCAGTGACTTCGTCACCAACCCAGACGTCTACTCCGCGATCACACATCCCATCCAAGCCACCTGCTGCTTCTACCTTACGGCCAGAGATACGACCTCAGCGAAGTACCACTCCGCCTCACTCTCCACCTCAATTACCTGCGCAACCACCTCCCATCGAAAAAGAGCGCGAGCGACTTGCGAATGAAGTCTCTAGAATTGCCCTTTTGCGCCAAGACGGGCTGATCAGAAAATACATTGAATACACGATACCGGATCTTGTCAGGACAGCATTCAATCAACACCGGCTCGAGGTCCATGATGCGGCTGTTGGTAAGTAGAAACAAATTCTATCATGGCCTATGTTATTAACGGATTCGAGTAGCTTCCATACGTGAACGTGTCCTACAACGAAAGTTCGGCCTTCTTTGGCGTTCACGAGCGTGGAAAAACAATCTCAGTCGACGTGCCAGGAACCGACGAAAACTCATCGCAGAAACAATGAAGGCTGAAGAGGCCAGGAAGAAGAGAAGCGAGGAAGAGTTGAAGGAAATTTTACAAGCCGCCCAGGAAACAAAGCGTCTTCAGCAAGAAGTCAAAGAGGCAGCTAAGGCAAAGCAATTGAAAGAACAGCAAGACCAATTTGCCATCAGCCAAATTGTTGGACGAAAGAGAAAGAGTTTCTCTGAACAGAAGCCCAAAGATAGCAGGCTGTCAGTTGAATCTACCTGGTCTTCGTCCCTTGGACATAAGCGATCAAAGACGATGAGCACTTCTTCAGAACCACCATCATCTTCGGTCCTCGGCGGTAGGCCTCCTGTACCTGTCTTTCATGCTTCGACAACTCGACCGCCCAATGTGTCTATATTTTCAGGCAAGTCTGTGTTTGGGCGGTCTACAAGCATCCAGGACTTGCGAAGATCTAGTATGGAGCAAAAAATGGACAATACCCATACCGACTATTTCCGGCTCAAAGCAATGGGTTTGGACCCCGAGACACCAATCATTCCCGATACGAAAGAATCGCTTGCCATCCGAAGACGAAAAGAAGAGGAAGAACGACGAAATGTTTTGGCTAGAGCAAGAAGACGACCGTTCGTGCCATCTTCTAGTCAAAGTTCACCTCCAGCAGCATCCTCGCAAACTGTACCTGCGCCAATCGAGACGAGTCCTTTGATTTCAGAGTCAGCTGCACCGGTAGTAGTGTCAAAGAAGCCTGTTGTGGAGGACGATTTCCTTGTACAGATTCGTGAGGCCAGAGAAGCAATGAAAGAGCAGGAAGACTGGTTCAAGCAGCAAGCCGTGGAAATCGAGAGGGAATTGGAGCAGCAAGAAGAATTCAAAAAATCCCAAAGCAGTCGACGGGAGAGTTTTACCTCTGCGAATGGCCTCGCCAGAGCCAACGGGTACGAATACCTTCCCAGTCAAAGTAAACTCGGCTCCAGCTTGTCGCGCACAGAATTGAGGATTCGACAAACTGGTGCTCATGGGCTCGCGACAAAACCACTGCGGGTCAGCGGCGAGTACATACCTGTCGCCATGTCAAAGAAGAGTGCGCAGCAGTATTATGGTGGCGAGAGTCAAGCAAGCAGCCCCGCACGCAAAAGATCTCGCGAGGATGTCGAGGTCAATGATCATCTCGAACCGACATTTAGTAACAACGATCAGGAATACCGTCTCAGCGCGAGTGGATATGCAGTGAAACGACCAAAGTCTGCAGCTCAGTCGGCTCCTCAGCAGAGTTTACTGGCCAATGAAAGAAACCCTGCTCGAGTGGCACAATCCAATGCGTATTCCTTGCTACAAGAAGTTGAACTGGACGAAGAAAGCCTCGAAAACGAAGAAGACAGTCTTGAAGAGGAAGATGATGGACTCTACGATGAAGATGGTCCCCATGGTCGATATTACTCTGGAGACTACGGCAACACCGAGGAAGAGCTCGAAGAGGATGAAGATGGAGACGAGCACGAGAGAGAAGGCTATGAGGATGAAGGTGAAGATGAATCCGACGAGGATGAGGATGACAGCGACGACCACGGCTATGGCTACGACAATGGTGAAGGAGAAACACCATTCTCGAACCCGGAATTGAGTCGAGCGGCCAGCAGTGCTCCTGGTGGAAGTGCTGACGATGCTTTGGTGTTGAGTGATAGTGACTGAAACACTTAGAAGGTCCATGCTCGGTTACACAGGAGGTTATCGAGATGCAGTCGAGCTACATTCGAGCTGCCAGCTTCTTAGAATATCACTGGCACCAAAATCCAGTCCTACTGTACTGTGCTCTGAAATGCAACATGAGATGAAATCTTGGGAGTAAAGTTGATTTTGATCATGTTTGTATAATGAGATCAACGACTTGCTAGACTTGAGTCTGTACCACAAACCGAAGAGTGAGGCTGTCATTACTATCGTACCTGAGACCGCGCTCATGAGGAGCAGGTCAAGGCAACGTCCGACGGCTTGAGGCTTCATCAGTTAGGCACTAAGTCAAGATGGGCATAGCGCTCATCTGCACAGTACTTCGCCGTGACTCTCACTATCACACACCCCTTGGTTTTTTGGTATGGGTGCCACCGCTTCTGCACCATCTTATTCGACTCGCTCGCGCCTAAAAAGCCAACAGTCCCCGGGGATGCAAGACAAAGGCGACTATCAGTATGCAGGAGTCAACCAGGCTTGTGCTTCTCGACAAGTCACAGCTGCAGCCTAAGCCTGAATCTCGTAGTGAGGGCGTACAGTACAGGTAAGGATCAGGTTGCCCTGGTAGCTTCCCGGGCGCCTCGAATGCGCCCGATCCATAGTGAGCATGTAAGTGACCAGACCGCCCCTTTGCCCTCCTAGCGCATATGGCTCTAGGTCTCAATGCCCTCTTAGAACTCTTCGTCCAGGTATGTTGCGAGAAGCTCATCGTCACCTTCAATTCTCAAGTTCGAAGGTTCACCAAAACCTCATCTCAAACAAGCGACACAAAGTGAGTTCCTGAGTTTACGAAGCACAGAACAATGTCCTCGATCCCCGACGACACCTGGGAAGATTTTCTACGCGATGACTCCTTCATGGATTTCCCAAATACCGTCGCTACCAGCAGCAACATCGCCAACAACCCAGCCAACCCGTTCACAGACAATGGAAACATTGACTTCAATTCAGTCGGTGACTTTGCGAGCGTCGACTACCTCACCGATGTCTCATCAGGCCTCGCGGAGAGCAATGGGGGCTACCAATGCCCCAGCCTCGGACAAGAAAATACCATTGCAATCAACGGTTGCTACTCAGGATACCCAGACTATTCCAACAGCAGCACCAATCCAGCACTCATCGAAGGCTACAGAGGCTATCCAAGCTTCGACGTTGGACAATCAAACAACGCAGAGTTCAACTTCAATCACGCATACGGTACGCAAGATTGGAACATCTCTTCTTTACCAGCACAGTCGCTGAGCTCGATGCAACCTCCCCTGTACAATGGCTTCCAGGCAAGGGCCGCCGCTGAATCGCTCGCGATACCAGATCGCCCTGACAGTCAGCCAGTTCAAGGCGCCCTCGAGGTGCACAGCTGCCAGGGTTCAGGTGCATTCGAGCCAGGGTCTCAGTGTGCCCGTCGCCCGATTGAGCCAATCGACGTGAGTTTTTTTTTTTAAACTGACGCTAATAGGGCGTCTAGACATGCCCGCAACATGTTCCTCCTCGGATTGAGATTGGGGTCGCATTGCACTCCGGCCCTATTTCCTTTCGCCGTCCAGCCCAAACTGTTAATGAAGCAAAACACGGCCTTCACAAGTGTCACTGGCTTGACTGTGCTCGAACATCCGGCACCAAAGTTCTGATTATGACACATGTCTCTGACCACCTGAAAACCCTTGCTCGTGATTGGCCAGGCCTCACCAAGTGTCGGTGGTCAAACTGTAAATCGAAAGCAGTCTTCCACAGTATTAAGCCACTGGAGTATCATGTTAGAGATGCTCATCTTGTGCCATTGGTCTGTACAGTCCCAGGTTGCAGCCACCCCGGGCCATTCGGGCGGAAGGCTGATCTCAAACGTCATGAGGAGTCCAAGCATGGGAGCAAGCCTGAATACAGATGTAATGTCAAGGATTGTGGCGCCGAGTTTCACAGAAGGGACAAATTGATACTGCATTCGAAATCCATGCATGAAGATCTCCAATGTATCTATCCGCATTGTGGTGCAGTCGTCTCCGGGAGAGAGGCAGTGCAACACGAAAGATATGCTCATCCTGCGGATGGCTTCAAATGTGCACTTGGGTCCTGCGCAACCGGCAACAAACCATGCTTTACATGGACCAAACTTAAGAGACATCTTGAAGATGATCACTCTATGTCCAGGTCAGACGCGACTCGGATGGCGGATCTTGCTTATAATGTAGGAGACCTAACAGCACGACCTGAAATGTGCGAGCTTCTGGATATCAGCTGGGAGCCCTGCAAATGGTGCGCCAAACACCAGCAATCCGTCTCTCCGGACTTCAACAACGCCTGAATCCCTTTCCGTGGCAGAGATCAACTTGGACATCTGGGATACATTGGATATCGCAGTATGGATTAGTCGTTCGTTCTGCTTCTATGGGTTTGGAACAGTGTCCTCTTTGCGGTGAAGTCAGGAGGGTTGCGTGTCACTCGTCCACACACCTCAGCAGGCAATTGTTCAACACAGTTGCGATGAGCGCCCCGACCACCCGGAGGTTAGTAGTCGGCGATGGTTGGAAGGGCTGGGCTTCAACACCCAACTAGATGGATAGTAAGTAGTAGGTAGGTAGTCAGTTATAGGTAGTCAGTTGGTTCGATTGGATTCAATTCAATCCCCCAGTTATCAGTCCTCAGTTCTCACAATTTGATTTGATTTGATTTGATTGTTCCTTTGTTCCAGCACTACCCGGAGCAACTACTGATAAGCCCAGTAGTCATCTACACCTCAACACTGGATCAAACATCCAGGTGTATGGCAAAACACCTTCTTTCGACCATGATTGATATCCTTCACATTCTGGTTCTCCGTCACCCTCTCCCCCGAGAAGGGCATAGTTCATGAACAATTGTTGTCGTGGGTAATTCCTCCGTCCTACAATTTACTCTTTGTCTCAAACTTCTGCGCCCCCAACGCGACCTTCTTCACGCCCATGGTCCTGAACAACTCATCTGACCTCGCCGCCTGCCTGGCCAACTTGACTCTGATATCGTCCTTGCGCGTGCGGTTCTCCCTCTTACCGAGCTGCTGCAAATGCACCTCGTCAGGGCCATCCGCGATCCTCAACGTGCGCAGGTGCGCCCACATGTACGCGAGCGGGGTGTCCTGGCACACGCCCATGGCGCCATAGGCCTGGACGGCGCGGTCAATGACCTCCAGCGCGACCTGGGGCACTTTGACCTTGGCCTCCGCGATCTCCTTGAGCGCGAACTTGGCGTCCCGTTGGTCCGTCTTGATGGCGGCGTTGAGCACGATGAGTCTGCAGGCGTCGATCTCGATGCGCGCCTTGGCGACCCACTCGAGCAGCACGCCGTGTTCGGACAGGCGCTTGCCAAAGGGGATCTTGCGCTCGTCGTTGAGGCGGTTGATGAGCCACTCGAGGGCCTTCTCCGAGGCCCCGATGCCGCGCATGGCGTGGTGGATGCGGCCCGGGCCCAGGCGGCCCTGCATGATCTCGTTGCCGCGGCCCTCGCCCAAGATGATGGCGTCGAGGGGCACGCGCACGTTGGTGAAGGTGACGTGGCCGTGGCCGTGGGGGGCGTCGTCGTAGCCGTAGACGCTGAGCATGCGGTGCACCGTGATGCCCGGCGTGTCGGCGGGGACGAGCATCATGGACTGCCGCTCGTACTTGTCCGGGTGGTTGGGGTCGGTCTTGCCCATGGTGATGAAGATCTTGCACCGGTCGTCGCCCGCGCCGGACGACCACCATTTGCTGCCGTTGAGGAGGTAGTGGTCCCCCTTGCGTTCCATGCGGAGTTGGATGTTGGAGCCGTCCGAAGACGCAATGTCCGGTTCCGTCATGAGGAAAGCAGACCTGATCTCTCCGGCCATGAGGGGCTTGAGCCACCGTTCCTTCTGAGCCGCGCTGCCGTAGCGTGCGATGACTTCCATGTTGCCTGTATCTGGCGCGGCACAGTTGCATGCCTAGATAACAACAAAAGGGTCAGAGATGAGGCAGGGAAAAGAGATAGGGTCTATAGAGAGAGACTCACCTCGCTGGCAGTAATACTCTTGCCCAACTGTTCCGCCATAAGGCCATACTCGACATTCGTGAATTGTGGTCCCTCTTTGAAATGGTTCTTTGGCAAAAACATGTTCCATATTCCTAGACTTTTAGCTTTGCGCTTGAGATCGTCCATCTGGAATGGTTCAGGGAATTAGCACATCACACGTCCCATGTCCCGCACGTTATACATTGCACATCACCCATGACCAAAGAAGACAAATCCAAAGCGGGAAAGGGGAAGCACTCACCACTCTGGGATGTCCTTGCCATCTCGCCTCCCCAAGGCCAATTTGTGCCTGGTACACCGCGTCGGCAGGTATACATTCCTCATCGACGAATTTCTCAACAATGTCCAACAACTTGCGAGCTCGATCTGACACGAACGGCTGCGCGATGGGAGGAATGGACTCTGACGCCGTGGGTGCCATGATGACTGTTGTGATTTTCCCCAAGTGTTTCGGTGTACAAAATCTCGACGCAAATCTCCGCAACAAGTGGGAAGAAGGAAGCCGGTAGGGATGGGAGATGTAGGTATATACCAAATTCCACGCTGCAAAAGGGCCTCGGTTGTAATGAAGAAGGGGGATAAAGGCCACTTGGAGGCTTCTTTCAACCCGGCTCTGTTGATTTGCGGGGGAAGGCTTATCGTTTCCCGGAGTACCTCGGCAAGGTGCCCGAGTCAGGTTAATGAGGCTGAAGGAGCCAGGCTGATTAAGTCCAAGTTGGGCTCTTGTCCGAGGCTGAAGCTACAGTATGGCTAGGGGCTAGTGTACTGTATTTGCCTCTACCGAGTACCTCATCGAGTCACACATACAGGAGGGTTTCTCGGGCTAGTTCTCCAAGCTGGCATTTCAAAGGTTTCGGTATGGGCAAGTCATTGACCAAACAGCGACACCCCTCCCTATTCCACTGCTGCTGATGCTGGTCGACATCTCTACTGTATCGACGATGCGATCAACACGCTTTCAATCAAGCGACAATGCTTTCAAAACAAGCCAGAATCGAAGTCAACCGTTTACCCCAAACTGACCGAGAAGCTCGACCGGGTGCTGACTTTTGATTCATCAAAGGGCTGGGAGAATGATTGCGTCCTAGTTTGCAAAACCTGATCCCGCAAGATCGACTTTGTCGAATGACGGCCAACGCGAGTTCAATTCACTCATCAACGAAGGCGACGGCAAGGCTGCACTCTGCGAGGCACGAGCTGAGGTGAGCGATCATCACCCACAAGTCGCCATCACAGAAGCAAATCCTCAAGCTTGTGTCAAGTCAAAGCCATGATTTCAGGTTCAATCATCGAAAAAAGGTGCTATGAACTCAAGCATGCTGTGCTACTTGAACTTGACTACCTTTCGAATTAGAACAGCTGGACGGACCGCATGGCCCTGGAGCACGAACAGCACGTGAGGGACGAGGTTGAGAAGGAGAAGATCAAGAGGAAACGGCTGCTGGCACAAATCAGGCAGGCGCAACAATGTACAGTAATGTGAGAATTGTTCACCCTTGAAAAAATAAGGCCGAGTCGGAAGTAATACTGTATGTATATCAAGGTCACACTGTACAAGTCTGGAACAATGTTCAACAAACATTTCCTCCGTTCTAAAAGAAAATTCGTATCAGAATATTCAGAATAATCTTTGGTCAAAGAGGGTTGAAATTCTCCCAGTCTTCAATCTGATGATGGATCAGTTTCACTGGCAGTCAATATATAATTGTATCAATCTAGCTACTTTGTGATCATCATCGCTGCCATACACCCTCCCAACAACAATAGAAACAAGACTTGTCTCTAGGAGAATTGATGTGAATTCAACAGAGCACGGCCCCTTTTGTGAAAGGTTTTTTCTCCCTGACCACCACCTGCTCCAAACCTCGAATGTTGGTGTTTGTGTTGAACCGGCTGAACCTTTGAACGAATCCCCAATCCTCATCCTTGTAATGCCGTCCTTGGTCGATGTAGAAAATAATGTTGGTATCGAGTAGAACATACTTCAACCATCGCGCTAAACCCAATGCCTTTGTTCCAGTTTTCTGTGATGTAAACACTGTTGGTACACTCCATGACACCTCGTTTCAAGAAAAAGCACATCCCGTAGAAGTCATCAGTGTCAAGGTCCCAATCAAGACAAAAGCGAGGGTCAAAGTTGGTCGAGTATGTGTAAAGACGATGTTTTTTTGTTGCATTTCATTTCTCCGCTCAACCACCAAAAACAAAAAAAGACCCAGTAGATTGCCCATTGAATCATGTCGACTGGGTCATACAAAAGTTCAGCAAAACAGGTAATGCTCCGTAGAATCACAAATGGAAGTTATGCCAACCTCCAACCCACTCATGATCATCCTCATCCATCGATGAGTCAATCACCTTGGCTTGACGCCAATCCTGATCCAAGTACGCCGGACGTGCCTTGCTCCGGCTATCACGTCGATGCAAAGTATGATGATCAGGCGCAACAACTTGTGTCGGTCTCTTTCGGGTCCCAGTGGTGAAGGATCGCTTCTTGGTACTCCAGGTAGAAACGTTACCCTCGGATCCAGACTGCTGAAGGCCACGTCTCTTGTTGCCCAAGGCCGCCCACTTGTCGACAGGAGCTTGCTTTGGAGAATGTCGAGGTGCGCGAACACGCCATCCAAGAGGGTCGTTTTCCTTCGAGGCATAGGTGGTCTTGACAGGAGAAGTCGCCCTCGGGGTCCGGCTGAGACGTGCATTGCTGGAGGATCTTGACTCCGTAAGAACACCACGAGGGACAGGCAGTCCCTTCTGGCTATCTTCACTCCAGCTGCGCGAGTTTTGTTCATGTCTCATCTTCAACTCGACCTCGGCCTCACGCTCCCACTCTTCCTCGTCTTCTTCAAACATGTCACTCCAGCTCTTGGCCACGGTGTCGTTCTTCTTCCCAAAGACCGAGGACATGGTAGGAATAGGTCGAGATGCACGAATAGGCAGAGAGTTAGGGATGGGAACCGGGTCAGGACGTGGTGGGTTGCGGTGGGTTGGGCGCTGAATGGCCAGGGATTTGAGGGAGCCATACGCCGAATCCAGAACAGACTTCAGCGAAGGAGTATTGTTGAGTCCCGAGTACCAGGACTCGCCCAGCTTGAGGCCTTTGTCGGAAAACATGTCCTCGTCGTATAGATCTGGAATAGACGCCAGCTGCGGTTGCTTGCGGCTAGGAGAGTGCAGTGCCTTGGCCCAGGGGAACGAATCGCCATCCATCTGGGGACTCTGGATGGATGGGGTGCGCAGTGGTTCGCGGTTGGCGCTGGCACGTACCACATCGCGTTCTTCGGCACAGAAGTCGTCCATGGACTCATCGTCGGTGGTGAAGGTGACGGCACGAAGAATAGCCTGCTTCAATGCAGCCAGGTCACGCTTGGCAGGGTCCAAAGCCATGGCAATCGACAAGATCTCAAAGGTATCCTGTGACATGCTCGGGAAGATGTCGAATAGAGATTGACGATCTCGAACATAGTCAGAAAAGAGTACATCCGACTCAGACGGGGTGACGAAGGGGTTTCTGGCAAACAAGACATTTAGCAAGCAGATACCAATGGACCAAATGTCGGCCTTGGCTGGAGAGTAACCGATACTGGCAGGATCGTATTGTTCCGGAGCCATGTATCGATCACTTCCCACGCAAGACTCGTAGGACCAAAGGCTCCTGGTTGCCAGGCCAAAATCACCAAGCTTCATGGACCCGTCATTGGTGAGGAAGATGTTCTCTGGCTTGATGTCTCGATGGAACAGCCCATTGGCGTGCATGTGCTGCACGGCACTGATGAGCTGCAACATGAACCGTCGAACATGTTCGGTCTGCAGAGGTCCACGGTCAAGTCGGATCGCTTCGTAAAGATCACCTTGAGAACAGTACTCCAGGACCAAGTAGGTATGGGCTTCCGTGTCGAAGTGGTGAACGAGGTTGACCAAGTGAGGATGTTGCTTGAGAATTGCATGGCAAGCCAGCTCTTCAGCACCTTCGTCAGCGGTGAGTGCCGAAGACGTGTTGTTGGCAATGGTCGGCTTGGTCAAGCATTTGATGGCCACCTCGTGCCCGGTATGGAGATCTTCCGCCAGAAAGACCATGCCAAAGGAACCGTGATTGAGCGGGGCAATTGTCCGGAATCGTCCATCCAGGATCTGTTCCTTGCGAAAACCATCCTTCATGCACTCCATGGCTGGGTGTTGTTGACTTGTAGACCTCGTTCCAGGTAAAGCGTCCACCTTCTCTGGGCTGAGAATAACAGCTTTCGAAATTCAGAGTCGAGAGATATAGCTCAAGCGAACTTTGTACAGAGTATGCACAGAGAGAGGATATGTCGAGAGCAGCAGCTGTGCTCAGATGTAGAAGACAAAGTTGAGGAATGAAACCAGGACACCAAGCATAGATCCGCCTTAGAACTCGAAAGCTTCAACCACCAATATCATGTGTCTGAGAGAAAGCAACACCGCGGAACTCCTAGTCGTCGTGTGGAATCAGAGGCTCATAGAATAGGTAAAAGGTCGTCGTTAACGTGAGAGACAAAAAGAAAAATGAGTTGTAGTCGATGACGCAGAGCTTGTGAGGGCTCGTTGTTCAGTCGAACAAGCAACGGGCGTAGAGAGCGTTTATTTATTGAGTCATTGTTGAGGAGAGCGAAGAAGGGCTGCAAGGAGGCCAAAAAAAAGAGTGTAGGTACCGATAGGTCGAAGTGAAGATTAGGTACGTTAGGTAGAGGAAGTCGTTAAGTAGGTTGAGGCTGAAGTAGGAAGGCCAAGAGAGGAGGTGGTGGTGTATGTAGGTGGGCCGGTCGAAGTCAACGGAGCCTAATGGACAATAGGCAACCACAGATACTCGCCACCGAGGGTATTTGACTTGACGGTGGGAAGATCAGTTGACTTGTCTTGTTGTCAAAGAAGATGTTGCTTCTTTGTTATTGTGGTGGGTGTGGTAGAGTTGCCCAATGACACCACCAACAACGATCCAACAAATCAGGCCCGGAGGGGGGTTCGACGTCGAGGGTCTGTCGACAATGAGGATTGTCCGAACGGCTCTTGCAGTCTTGAGAAGCTTGCCACAGCAGCTCGATCAGAGGTATAGAGAGATTATAGGTACTTGAGGTGACGGTGGTCGAGTCCAGCACCGCAGGTATTGGGAGTGGGGGAGCTTTGACAGAACGTAGCGGGGGTCGCCGGGTGACAGCGAGGAGGGTAGGGAAGGAACGGTCGTCGTCGAGACGGTGCGTATGAGAAAAGGACACGGCCAGGTGCTATTGACGAGATGTATGAGAGTAACAAACACTCGTTGAGGGCGTATCCTTTCACATTGCAGAGTGGTTCGACTTTGGGGGGGTGGAAGACAAAGGTAAGGAGAGTAAACAAGGTAGAGATTATGGACGAGATATGAAGAGAAGATGGAGAGGTAGCACTGACAGGCGGTGACTGGCAGCAAAGAGTCGGTGTCTGTGCCCAGGCTGAGTTATTGGGTGGTCGAGAGCGTGGATGGCGACTAGAGGCCTCCGTAACCAGGCAGGCCAGTTGGCAGCTGGTATAGCTCCTCGTTCGTACTCTGGGGGGGCCGGACCAGACCCGGGTCCTGGATCCATTGGGACACTGAGGCATCGATGGCGCCGACGATGGCGAATCCTCTCGCATCGAAAGACATGGAAGGTGTTGGTGGGGCATCACGGTGCCTGCGCCTGTTATTGTCCACTACTGCACTTGCTAAGCTGTTTTCGACCATGGCTTGTAAGTTGTATGCACGAGCTCACCTCCCAATTTCCTCCGCCTAGCGCGTGACCACATCTTCTCAGTGCTGAAATCTACGCCCAAGACAGTCGACTCTCTCTCTACATACTGTACCTATGCCTATGGTACTCCGTACAATGCTGTACGAATACGAGTTACTGCAAGCCCCCGACCTTGGTGGTCTCCTTATCCTTGACCTACAAGTACAAAACCAGACCTCTCACCAACCAATGACAGTCACGCCACAAACCGCTGGATCGACCATCAGGAGCTTTGTCTGCGTGACGCCGGCTTCAGGGTTGGCCCGCAACACGCAACCAGACAATAACACACTGGGGGAACGAAGCGATGACCAAAGCATGGCGAGAAGATGCCACCTTTGCTACGTTTTTACTCATACTGCAAACAATTCACTCGGAGACAATTACGAAGCTCATCTCCAGAATGTTGGCAGTGTTCCGAGACATCCCTTTTCTCTCATCGCCCCCTGACGGCACGTCCGGGAATCAATTCATTATTGACGAGTGCATTGTCCATAAGCTGGCGTTCTGGGAGATGATTTCCGGGTACGCCCAACGTTGCCGTCCGCCTATTGCCTCGACCGTCCCGACGGCTGTAACAGCCAGAAGTGATGTATCGAGCGAGTTGTCCTCGATTCTGCTGTCAACGTCCTCGCAATTGGTGTAGCCACAGCTTAGTCGTTCATGCTCGTACGGATGACTACGTTACGGATATCATCGTCGATGTCCTCTGCTGACTCAACCTCACCCTACCCCAGAGCTCTCCCTCTCAAGACGCGCCCATCCCCTGCCAGGACCGTGTGACACTTTACCCCGCAAGACTCGGGTGGTTTGACCATCCAGGATTCATTCATGGTACTGTACGGCTGCAGCGGTAGGTTTCAGATTCCGCGCGGCAGTTCACAAAGGACTTTGACGATGCGAGAAGATTCTGTGAATCTCTGGAATCTCTGACCACCCCACCATTCCTCGTTCTGGAGTACTATCCGGACAGTAATGTTTCTTGGGTCAGAGTACGCAAGCCTCCTTCGATGGAGCTTCCCGGGTCATGTGACCTGGGCTGAGGTGTCACCTTGGTGCCTCTCTTGCCTGTTGTTTCTGTTTTTGGCCTCTTGACACCACTGCCACGAGAAGATCAAAGCACTGAGGAGCCACGGCCCCAAAGCACCACAGTGACTGACTGGCTTGACCGACGCTTCGATCCACTTCCATGGAGTTCTCACGTCTCTACTCGTTAGTGAGCCACGCAGCCTGAATTTGGCAGGGCAGCCAAAACCTGTCAGAGCCCGGTTGTTTATCAAGATCAGCAACGTCACGGGCAAAGCAAAGGCCAAGTCAAAAAACATGGAGCGGGCCAACAACCAGGGATGACCACGTGAATGATAAGCCACTGATTGGTAGCTTCGTCGAGAGCCTTCATTTCGGATAATTTCGCAATCCCAACCAAGGCTTACGGGGTAGACACCTGGCAGTTTCGAGGATCAACGTGAGACAAGTTGTTGATGTTTCGGAAGAATCCTGCTGTCATAGCAAAGCCCTGTGGTCTGTGGTCGTCGGCGGCCTGAAGTTCGAGACCTCCGATGCGAAGGGGGGAGAATACGTGTACAGAATACTCCGTCCTCGTACACTCGAACATCAGTCATTTCTCATTGCTCAGATCAACAGTGCTGCAATTTACCCGCAGCTCAACACTTTCGCTTGACTGACAAACAAAGCACTCTATACGGAGTACAGATGATTCGGTGTTCAATCTCTTTGCTTCGAAAGTCGGTGAGGAAACAATAGCAATGTCAATCTCGCTCTGGGGCTTCTTTCAGCAGTGGGTTGGATGGCATTGAACTGTACAATATTGTAGGAGTGCTGTCTGGAGGCGAGCCTAATGCAGCCTACGGGACACGGGGTCTTTCTAGGAATGCAGGCTCTGCATAAGCGCCAACAATCACTCTGTCTCTTCCCATTCCAACCTCCTGCCCACCTTGCCAGAATACTGTACGGAGTAGTTGGGTTGGGTTATATGGTAGTTCTGCTGGGTCCGCCTTTACTTTCTACTCGTTCTCCATACGGAGTTCAGTGGTAAGTTACAATACATTACTATCCGTAGAAACCCCAAGCAATCAATGGTTGCCACCGACGTCGCTGACTGCAGGACGGATCTGAAGATTGTTGTTCCAGTCGAGTCGGCCCACGACCATATTGAACAGTAGTGTACCCTGTATCTGTAGTGTAGTTACTACTGGAGTGAGAGTGAGAGTGAGAGTCAGGCCAAACAGACTACCGTGTGTCTGCAAGTTTTTGGGAGGAGGCTTTGTTTGTTGTACTGTATGTACTCCGTACAATATGAATGTCCCAGTATAGCGTGGAATCCATCGGTCGTCGCGGCCCGAAGCTGGCTCGGGTTCTGTAGCGCCTCTCTCTCTCCACACAGCTATGTACATATACTCCGTCTGTAGTAGTAGTAGAGGGATTGATTGATTGATTGATTGTGAGTTTGCATCTTCGGATGCGTTCCATTGATACCTCATAGGGTGTCTCCTTGGGCCAGGCAGGACGAGTACAATACTAGTGCTAGAGATGATCGGACACCTGCACTACTATTGTACAATAATTACTTGCTCCGACCTCTTGTGTACTGACAGACTAGTAAGTAGTCTACGTGGACGGAGTACGTGGATTGTACGGAGTGCGAGTGAATGCTCCTGCTACTGCTCCCGCTACCCTTACAGCATGTAGATCCTTGAAATCTTGTTCCTCCCCTCTCTTTCCGGGCCTTTATTGTAGACCACCACCGACTCGCCAATGTCCTCCTCCCCGAGCGGGCAGATCGCAATTCTGTCTAGCATATTTGCACAGTCGCAATACTGTACGGATTGCACAACGAGACACCTGGTTCCTCGTATCTCAGTGTTTCAGGACAAGGAAGGACACTTGGGATCTCATCTCACATCCCGCCAGTCGTCGTCGTCGTCCCTTGCGCACCCTCGAGAACCTTTCCCAGTGTGTCCTAATGCAATGGGAACCCAGCACGGCAAATGAATGCAATATCCATCTGCCGTACAGTAATGCGTTACATCTCGTCGATCCACCTTTTTGGGGGGGGCGGGCAGTATTGTACAAGTAACATCTTTAGCTCTGCCGCTTCAACAAGTCTAGACAATAGACACTTTGTTAGCCCACTCGCATCTTTCTCGCGTATTGTAGCCAGTCCCATACAAACCACATTCCCACCCTCCATTACGCCTTTGCTAGCTTCCAACCCCGGATTGGCGGTGAATGTTGTATTGTATGTGTACGGGATACCGCTTGGATTTCTACACTACATCCTTCATGGCTGGCCCTGGAAACAAAAGGGGTGAGCGGCTTGGGTTCGTTCGCCATAATGAGAGGGTGGAAAAATTGTAAATTGTGAAATGTGTTGGATTGTGTGGGTTTCCTGTTTTTTTTCCTTCTCCCGTCGTTCGTTCCCGGGGGGCCACATTAACAATGCATCGCATGTATGCAAGCCTGAACGCTGCGCTGTGATGCTTTGTATTGTACGGAGTACTCCCGTACAGTATGGCGAACGGGTCGATCCATCGCAGGCGGTGGCTGGGAAAAGAATAAGACGGCCCCCCTCCCCCCCTGTCGACGTCGACACCGACATAACGATCGACAAGCTCGGGGGAGGTACTCTGTACTGTACAGTGCAGTAGAGGGTGCGCTGTCGTCGCGAGCAGCTAAGCGAAAGAATGAAAAAATCGAAAAAAAAAAATCTCGGATGCGCGCCCCCATCGAGATCCAATCGACAAAGAAAGAAAAAAAAAGTCATTCGCGACCAAGAAGAATGTGTTGAATGTGTTGTATGTATGTTGTGCGGTTGATACGATCAAGGGCGGTCAAAGAGTCGAGGTTTCTTTCCCCTAGGTATTCCGATTCTCCCTACGAGGACCTCCTTACCTACCTACCTACCTACTTACCTACACTACATGTTGATCGGAGTGTTGCTACTCGCGTGGGCAAGTTCACTTCGGATGTCAGACTGACGTGACCCGTCTACAATGGACTCTTTCAAAGGTGAGTGCAATACATTATTATATGTTGTACAATCTATATTCTATCTATACTGTATGTCCTGTCCCCCAGAAACGGTTCCCGGGATATGAAATCAGCCAGACAAGCGCATAGATATGACGCGTGATACTTCTCCCATATCCCTGAGTGTGTGTTGGAATTGTACCAGCTGTGTCGGGAGAAATGACCTTGCCACTCTTTCTGTGCCTACTCGGTCGGTGCGGCTTCTTTAGTCGTTGGTCTCTTCCATCCAACCATCTTGCCTCCGCTAGGATGAGTTCAACGTGAACCCAACACAAGCTCGCAAAAGGCCACATACCCTCGAAAAAGGTCCAAGCATCTCCATTTCAGAACAAAAGACATGGCATCATATGACCTCTACCAGTAATTGGACAATTACTTCGTTCGGCTGGGAGATCCGGTCCGCTCGGGTCCAGACTTTGCCCACACCAAACCGGGGTCTTGAACTCTGTGACAGCAGCGTCAATACTGTAGAGGTCACAGAGGGCCAGTTTTGACAATTAGAGGGCACCACCCAGAGCTTCAACCAACCATAGCGCGAGTCTGACCTTCATGCCCACTCTTCTATCGATCCTGGCCAGAGTATCCTGTGTCGCAACCGTCGCATCTGCTTCCAGGTTCTCAGTCTCTTTCTTCAATTTGGCCTTGAGTGTCTCGTCGCCTGTAAGAACCATCGCCCCGACTTCCAGATCGAGACTGTAACTTCTTTTCGTGTAGTTACTGCTCCCGATTACGGTAACACTGGGGCCTGCTTCATCAATGAGATTCGTGTCTGGACCTGGCTGTGGTGGCAGTGTCACCCAGAGTCCCTTTGCATGGTACGTCATTCCTCCCGGCTCGCCGACTGTGCCTTTGCGCCATTCTTTCAGTTCTATCTGATTCTCCTTGCTTGCGTTTGCGACGGTACGGAGGAAACGTCGGGATAAAAGAGTATATGCTGCTGGAAGCATACCGCTCACACCAGGACTTCCGTAGAAGCCATTGGCCCAAGGCGAGGCGGTGATCACTGTGCATGCCTTTTCGAGGGCCTTGGTTCCTGGGACAATAACACCAGGTTCGGGTGCAGCTGCAATGAGCAACTTGCAGATGTCGGGGTCAATATTAAAGTAACCTGCTGTAAAGGTCCATTGGGACTTGTGTAAACGCTCGTCTTCGGCAAGATTCGTTAGTAACCGCGTTATTGCTGGTTTCTCTGTCGACGTGTAGCTTGCAAATTCGTAATCGAGGAAGGCAATGTTCCTAGGTTGGCCCAGTAAAATGTCGAACTGGGCCAAGGGGTAAACAAAAGTTTTATCCTTGGTGAATGGTACAGGAAACATCTTCTGTCTGGCTTTCTTGTGGATGAGTGGTTCGAGAGTCTCTTTCGCATATTGCTTGAATCTCTTGGTATGCCACAATGGGTCGGGGAAGCCGCGCTCGTGAGGGCTGATAAGCTCAAACCCCCCTGAATGTTCATCCGAAGGCCTAAGAGTATATGAGATATCGCAGACGCCTTCATGAACAGCGCCGTAGAAATCAGCGAGCTCCTTGGACTTGAACAGGTGGTAGCGGTCCAGTCGGTTCGTAAAGTAATCGTTGGACAGATTGGCACTGAAGAATGTCAATTCGCGGTCCTGAGAGGCTCAGGCTGACATACCCCGAGAGCATGATTTCATCGTCGAAACCATATAGTTTCATGTGCTGCAATCCCCATCCTTCGTTGATGCGTTTGGGCATGTACTTCTTCTTCCATCCGTTCAGGTTGGGAGTATGAAACATGGATATCCTCACTCTGTCCCCAAATTGTGATATTAATGGTGCCAGAAGAGTGCCGCATGATGGATCTGGGTCTTCACGAGTGCCTCGGAGAGCATCTGTGAGGATCGAAAGTTCCAGATTGGGATTGGCCTCGAGAGCTTCCCTCAGTGTATCAATCAATTCGTGTTCAGTCTTTCCGATGTATAGCGTGGACAAGTATATTCTTCTATGCGCTCCTCGTATTTTGGCCTACACAATGCCTTAGCAGGATATTCTCTCTTCATGGTTTCCAACACAGTCAATACCTTCAGCGTCTCGTAGAAAGCAGTCGGAGAATCGAGAATTTCGATGTTCTCCGGGTCTATCTCGAATCGAGGAGCAACGTGATCGAGTTGCGACGCAACGCCGGCAAGAGGGTGAGCGGTCGGAGGTGCAACATGACCGATGGCGGTCGATGTAGAAGAGAATCGTCTGGGAATTTGGCGTGCTGCGGAAGTCGAAGGGACCCTGGTAGCTCGGGTGCAGTTTCGTAGAACTCGCACACCCACACCCCTTGCGAACATATCCGCTGGAAGTACGTGTCACCGAAGACTTCCTACCTTGTAGCCACAGGTTGACATGGTTGCGAAAATAACACTGAACACGAGAGTCTTTGTTCGCAGCCTGGAGAACTTTTTGTCGGCGACCTACTGCAATTGCTGTCGTCCGCCGACCATCGATGTCATTGGCTTGGCGGGCCAAATAACTAGACGCATGTTTACACGGACATATTAGGTCTGTAGGTACTCTGAATTCTCTATCATCTACCAGCTTCTCATGCTCCAAATTGATTGACAAGGGAGACGAGAGGCCATACCAAGCGCAAAGTGCTATGAGAAACTATGGACGACATAGAGCCCATGCCCACCACAACGAGACGTCTCGCAGCTGAGGGCACACCTTCCGGTTCAGAGACATCAAACACGGCAGGGAAGGCAACGAACGAACAAGAGAAGTGAGTAATGTTGAAGACCTTGACAGGGATGTCTAGCGCTTGAGGTACACCGTAGTGAAAGACGCCTGCGGGACTACGTCCCCTCCACAACAGATTGTCGTTGTACAGCGATGAAGTCCGCACACTGTATAGGTAACTCAGACGTCTCTCATCCTGGCCTCTGCTCTGGGCTGTTCGTCATAGAGCTGAATCCCTTTCCATGACCCCACAGCATCAAATCACAATCCTACCCATCCAAGACTTTGACCCTTACACCCTTGCTGTCCAATTTCGGGCTCGGCAGAAAGAAATCATGCGCCAGCTCAACGTCTGAGGAGTCGGTTTCGTAAAGTTCAAAGTTGAAATTGCGGAAGACCCCGGCAAGGGCCATGTAGAGTTCCGCATGGGCCAGGCTGCGAAGAGGAAGACAGGCGAGTTAGCAACCGCGACAAGACTGGAAGAGTGATGCCTTCGACAACTAATAACTTACTTGATTCCTAGACAAGATCGTGTCCCCTTGCCGAATCCCACAAAGTACCTCTCAAGACTATTTCCGTCTTTTGTCTTGGGCGCATTCATCCACCTTTCTGGCCGGAACTGTCTTGGGTTCGGGAAGATCGCCTCATCGTCGCACACATCCACGATGGTCATTGAGATAGGTGTGCGAGGTGGAATCTCCCAGTTCTTGTATACCACAGGCCTGGAGAACAGCCGCGGATTCCGTGTCGTAACTGCGTATGACATGCGCACCGCTTCCCGGACGCAACCCGTGAGGAAGGGTAATCTTTCAAGTTCGGTCCAGGACAACGAGGCGGAGGGGTCGGGGATGGCGGCTTCGAGTTCCTTTCGCAATTGCGCCAGGATGGGCGGATTGTTGATCAGGTGAAATGCCGCGGTCGAAAGGGCCCAACCAGTAGTGGTGACACCCGCAGCGACTACAAGCTGTGCCTCATCTTGAAGCCGCCGGGTTTCCTTCTCAGGGGCGGGTATTGGCCCTGCAATGAGTTCCTGGAAGACCGTCGGATGTGCCGATCCCTTGTCCGCGTTGCTCAGATCGCCTGCTTTGAGTGCGAGGATCTGTCGACGCAAGTCCTAGTGCAACTCGTTAGTGGGTACTGACAACATGGTACAGGAGCCTGAAAGTCGCGTACGGCTTGCATCCGGAAAACAAGAGCGTACAGAGGCTCAATTTTGGTCAAGATGGATTCTGGAAGCATGTTGAGAATCTTGGGAACCCAAGGCATTTGCAGCGAGAGATGTCCACTGATGCTTGCGGCCATGAAGGGTTCGTGCATGGTCTCGTCGAAATTCTCGCCTTTGACGTGGTCGTAGCTATGGGAGAAGCAGTATTCCATCACTACGTCGCCAGTGAAGGCCATGAAGGCTCGATTTAGCCGCAACACTCTGCCGTCCTTCTGAAATTCACGGATCCGAGCCAACAAGATGTCGAGTTTCTGTCGGATGATGCTTTGCAGATCAAGAATGCGCGCCCGCGAAAAGAATGGGTTCAACGCTCCCCGCCGGACTCGATGTAGTTCGTCGGGCCCGGTGGTGAAGACAGACGTGTCACAACCGAATCGACCGGCCATCCAGTCATACTTATCCACCCGGCCGGCTTTGGTGTATAGAGTGTCATAGAATTCAGAATCTTGGATATGTAGCTCGTCTGGAACAATTCGGACGATGGGACCTGGCCGGTTCAGAACAATGGTCGCTTGGGCTCGAGGCTCAGCCTCAGCTATGAACAGACCTACCATATTGCCTGTGTAGTTCCTGGACTTTGAAGGTGAATTGGCCTTGCTTAACAACCTCATAGTAGAATTCATGCCACCTGCTGATAGCAGCGTACTTGGGACCCGGAAATTTAGCGAGTGGGTGAAAGTAGAGGCGGTAGATGGCCAATCCCCCGAGGTAAAGGACGTAGGCCACGAGAAGACTGGAGATGGGCGACGCAGTAACGGAAAAGACTCCCATGTTGACAAGTCGTTGTCCTGTCGGCACCTCCTGGGATACTGAGACAGAGCAGAAGGTCGGTCTGGGCTGTCACACTCGTGAATGTCTATCTCTCTGCTTCAAATCGAGATAGTCCCCCACCGGCACGGAAAATTGTATCAGCAATCAGTTATGTAGGTCCAAGTGGGATGAGATGCGAGCGCTTTGCGCCAAGTCAGCACACCCATCGTTTAATGCGGACTCGGCTGACATGTGCGTAGCATCGTTCAACCAGCGACAAATCGATAGAGACCAGTAAGTCATACAGACCTCCTCTGTGCAACGCTAAGGTTCACGCTGTCTCCTCATGGGATCGTCGCGCGTCGGGTGTTGTGGCTCCCCCGTTATCCACGCCGAACGCGACAGATGCCTAGGTAGGGAACCAACTCCTGGCGGATGACCATTTCCATTGGAGAGCTTTGTCCCTAGGCATGATCTTTGTAGGTGAATGGTTCGGGGAAGCGGATGATCCATCGAGTATGTACTGATGCGCTGGCAAAGTCTAGTGAGGATACTCCGAGACCTTAGGGGAGAGCCCGGGAACGGCCCGGCAAAGGCCACACCAAGCTTCTTGTTTTCTTTTGGAGGAGTCGATGATCCAGAGCCTTCTCAAGCTCGGTTCTGGCAAAGTCCAGCTGCATTCTACACACCAAGTACCCAGAAAATGTGCGACGGTCAAATCATGGGTCAACGTGGGCTGTCCACCTCGCATTCCTAAGTCCTCATCCCCGAAGCACCCGCTGATGTTTGGCTGTCACGGAAACTTTCTACGCTGAAATAAGCCTTGACGATTGATGCTGCCAGATAACAACCCTATCGACTTGACAGAATTAAATCAGCACTCTGCCTTGAGCGCGACAAATTGTTCGTTTGGTCGTTTCACGAGGTCAACTGGACGCCCGAACCCCGTTTGGTTGCATTCCATCTGTTCGGTACCCTATGCTCCCTCCAGCTGGTGTGCTTTAGATGAATGAGGACGAGAATCCAGCGCCGGCGGATGATGGGACCATCTCCGCCGAGGACGCGTCAGTGGTAAGTTTTGAAGTTGATCGGGCATTTGGACAGCGGTTGACCACGCGTTTTCTTGTTCCTTGTACCAGACATCACAAGATGACACCGACTCAGCTTTCTCCGATGACATACAGTCGCGACTGAGCACGTCGCTTCGATCGTCGATTTACAACTACAGATACGAAAATGGCCGAACCTATCACGCATTTCGAGATGGGGGGTATCCCATCCCCAACGACGAGGAAGAACAAGACCGCCTCGACCTGCTGCACCATCTATTCAAGATGATCCTAAGAGGGAGCTTGTTCATCACCGAGCTCCCATCGTCACCTCAACGCATTCTCGACATCGGCACGGGCACTGGAATCTGGGCAGTCGAGTGTGCCGATCTCTTCCCGTCGGCCACGGTCATCGGCACCGATCTTTCTCCCATCCAGTCCGCCTGGGTTCCGCCCAATCTTAGATTCTACATTGACGATGCTGAGAGCGACTGGGTCTTTGATGACGTTGGAGAGTTTGACTTTATCCACGCCCGCGCTTTGTGCGGAGGCATCGCAGATTGGCCGAGGCTCTATGCTGAGGCGTATCGTAACTTGTGCCCAGGGGGATGGCTGGAGATACAGGACCACGAATGCTGGTTGAACAGTGACGACGGTGGCATGGATCGCGCCCCCGCGTGTACCGAATGGATCCATGAAGTGGACAGGGCCAGCACCATGTTCGGCAAAAAGCTCAACATTGCCCATCAACACCGTCAGTGGATGATTGACGCTGGATTCCAAGATGTCCGGGAAATTGTCCACAAGGTAGGTATCGTCGTTTCTCCTTGACTCTTGCCGCTAACATGAGACAGATTCCAATTGGACCTTGGGCGAAGGATCCCAAGTTAAAAGAACTTGGAAGACTCATGCGAGTCCAGATGACTCAATCAGTACCATCTTTCATGCTCGCATACTACGTCCGGATTCTGGGCTACAGCAGGGAGCGTACCGAGATCGTGATGGCGCAAGTCAAACGTGAATTCCGGGATCCCACGTTACACTTATACCTGAGATGGCATTTTGTGTCAGGCAGGAAGCCAGAAGCAGGCTAGATGGCATCCCGTATCTGGGAGGCTATCGAGCTACTCGTGAACAGCATTCGATTTTGCAATACGCTGCCTGCGAAATCCTGTCGCCGATCTTCTGGCCAAGGAGTTGAACAGCGTGGAACAATCTTTTGTCGGTGAGCCGGCGTCCGGAGTATATACTCATTCTCAAATCAAAGCTCGTTCAAGGTCCAGAGACTCGAGGGTTGCTCTGAACTACACGCTGATACCATCTCCCATGCAACTATTGATCGGGCCCAGGTCTGAGCCCAAATTTGCTCGTGCGTTTTTTCGTCACAATTGGCCACCACAGTAGGGCGACGTTCCTACCGTAATCGCTTGGAGATAGGTTTTGTTGTGAAGAGATTAGGTCCTAGGCCTGAATATGGCGCAAAGTCATACTGCCACTGCTCACATCCGAATTGACAAGATGGACATTGAGGTCCACCCTACATGTCACCAAGACTCGTACTCCGAGTCTGTCCTCACCTTCAGATTGCGGCCAACAGCATTGAATACAATCACATTCATTGTGCGACATCTGCTTACAGGATGATATCTAAGTGTCTCCAACTGATCATCGGCATGATGTCTGGGTACACCACTAGACCCCGGTGTCAAGACGACCCGACCTCCTATTCACTTCTCCGAGCTTCGGCGGAACAACGCAATGACTGATTTCATCTTCGGGCGTAAGTCGAGACAGTGGAGGGGGTTACAAATTGGAATCAAAGCACACGACGCCGTCAATCTCGGACTTGGAAAGATCTAGGCTGAAGCCTTGAGATCATTTCCTCCGAGAACTCGCGACATGAAGCCCATATATAAGGGGCCGCAAGGCTCACACCCACTCGACTTAGACCTCTCAGAACATATAACCTCCCAAACGGCATAACATTCTGAAAGCCTAACATGATGAGCTCTCATCCCGAGCCTGAGAAAGGGCAAGACGACTATGAGCCTTCCCACAGTTCCAACCTCTCAGAGATACCGAAGCCTGAAGAAAAGGTCACACTTCCCGAGTCCTCGGAACCTCTCGATGAAGCTGCGGGCCAATACTATCGTGGCAAACGGCTCGCAATTGTGGTCGTATCTTTGATGCTGTCGACTTTCCTCGTATCTCTGGACAATGTCAGCGAATACCTCCGAAACCCGCTGCCGCAATGTGTGCTGACCCTCCTTGATGGCAGACAATCCTTGCCACTGCGATTCCCAGAATCACAGATGAGTTTCACGGTCTCGACAACGTGTCATGGTACAGCGCAGCATATTTCATGACATTCGGCACATTCCAGTCAACATGGGGTAAACTATTCAAGTACTTCAACCTCAAGATCTACTTCCTTGCTTCAATAGCCATCTTCGAGGTGGGCAGTCTGATATGTGCCGTCGCACAAGGTCCCACAACCTTGATCGTCGGCCGAGCCATCGCTGGCCTCGGTGGTGCCGGCGTCGGCACAGGGGCGTTCACCATCATCGGGTTCATTGTAGAACCCAAGTCTCGCCCTGCGGTGATTGGATTCAACGGAGCCACGTACGGCATCGCTGCTGTCCTGGGTCCTCTCGTCGGCGGCGCCTTCACCGACAAGGTCAGCTGGCGATGGTGCTTCTACATCAACCTGCCCATCGGCGGTGTGGCCGTGGCGATGTTGTTGCTGTTCTTCCACACCCCGGCAGACGCGAAGCCCGCCCCAGCCACTCGGAAGGAGAAGTTTCTTCAACTGGACCTCGTCGGCGCGGCTCTCGTCATGGGCTTCATCGTCTCATATATCCTCGCGCTCCAGCGTGGCGGACAAACCGAATCTTGGAGTAGTAGAGTTGTCATCGGCCTGCTCGTTGGGTTTGTCGTCATCACTGCTGCTTTCATACCATGGGAAATCTTCCAGGCTGAACGAGCAATGCTGATCCCACGATTGGTACGTATACGATCCCCTCGCACCACCACCATAGTATCCTACCATCCCTCATCTCAAGGTAACAACCTTTGTGGGAATTGGTGAATTAGACTCCACTCACTGACAATGCGCATCGGCTGCAACAGTTCAAGCAACGTATCGTCTGGGTCTGCTGCATCTTCCAATTCTTCTTCGCCGGATCGTACTTTATCGTCCTCTTCTATCTCCCCATCTACTTCCAGAGCGTGTTCGACGTCAGCGCCATCGGATCGGGCGTGCGCAACCTTCCGCTCGTCATCACGCTCACCATCGGAGCCATTGCCCAGGGCGTGGCACTGTCCAAGGTCGGATATCCCGCTCCGTTCCTCATCATCGGATCCGCAATAGCCATGATCTCCTGCGGCCTTTTCTACACGCTCGACGTCCACACGTCCACAGGCAAATGGATCGGCTACCAAATCTTGAGCGGCCTTGTAATCGGCTTCACGTTCCAGACTGCCATCGCCGTGATCCAGGTCAATGCGAAACCGGAGGATATGGCAGCCGCTACCGCCATGATTTTCTGTAAGTCACAAAAACAACAACTACCCTTGAACCACGTCTTGAAAGACTTCCCACCCTCCAGCCCCACTAGTCTCGTCGGCATCGTCAGCCCGGCTAATGAATCTGTACCATGTGCGCAGTCTTCCAAATGATAGGTGGCTCATTCACCCTCTCCGCGGCCCAGTCGGCCTTCAACAACAAATTGATATCGACGCTGTCATCTACCGCACCAGGCGTGAACCCAGCACTGGTCCTCGTCACGGGTGCCACGGAGATTCGTGACGTTTTCACTCCTGCCCAAGTCCCGGGTATCGTGGCGGCGTACATGCAAGGACTCAAAACTGTCTTCGCCATCTGCACGGGCACCTTTGGAGCTGCCTTCTTGGTATCATTGTGTTCGAGCTGGAAGAGACTTCATCTCGAAGAATTGGAAAAGGCTGCCGGAGGTGCTGCCTGAGTATACGTGCATTACTCATTAGGCCTGTAACTTGAGGTGACTAGAGCTGAGAGGACTCACTAGACTGGTTGTCTGCCAGGCTATAGCGAGGGAACCTGGCGACGCGACTCATTTGCAGGCTAGGAGCCTCCCTCATCATTTTTGCTCAATCAGTAGTTTCAGGTGTATGTATAGATTCATAGACATTTCCACGCCGTAGATAGTCAAGCTTACTCTTTCGTGTATTCATTTCCAGTCACAACCTCCGGCTTTAATCTCCTTGGAACCAACGTCCAATACTGGCGAGAAGGCTACAACATGTCATTACGCACCCAGATCACCGTGCATATGCATAGACCGAGTCCAGTCCGTGCCTGACCCTCCATTACCAACCTGAGTATCCGTCTGCATCATCATCAAACTATCAAAAAAGGCAGCATCCATGCCAGGAATTGTCCATTCATTCATCCCCGTAGTTATGCCAGGATACATGTTGTCCTGCATCATAAAATCATCCGAGGGGAGGGCATTGGTGACCTGTGCATTGTCCGCGACTGTATGTGGTTGATCAGTCTCAGGGGGCGGTGAACCATTGCCATACTGCTCAACACCCACCGGAAATCCAGAGGAGGGTAGTGCCTGCTCATCCGTGACCGTGTCGTCAACAACATGAATCATTCCTATGCCGCCGAGCGCAACGCCATCACTCGTGTGTTGAGGCGGTGTATTGTCTAACGTGCTCAAGAATTCGATCCCGTACTTAGACACTTTAAAGTCACCACAATATGGACCTGTGATGAACAAAACGTTGTCTCTCCCATCATGGCTGCTTTCGGCTCCTTCGGACTTGTCCATGCCTTCTTCAGGCCACTGAGCGGCATCCGCCTCGATACGGAGCAACCGACGTAGCACGTCCACACACTTGGCTGTCAGCATATCGTCATTCGGCTTGGAGATCACATCGACGTTCTTGAGAGCCGTTTCCACGGCCGCCCTATCTCCAAGTCGCTGATGAGAGAGGGCGTTGCCGTGCTTCGCTAGGCGATGGCTGTCGATGTGCGCCAACACAAGAGTTATACCGGCCACCACGGCGAAAAAGTCGGCTAAACGGCAGCATGCTGAGATTGTTCTCAAGGTACGAAAGGTTATAAACCGAGTCAAGATCTCACGACTGGCATAGATACACGATGTCCTGGAGTATTCGTTCATGCCAGCGCTCGGACAAAGCAAGTACGGCAAATGGAGCTGGTTGAGCAAGGAAAAATGGGTGACATGGTCCCTGACTCGCATCGTTTCCTTCAGGGCGTCTTCTGTCTCGATCTGCATGTCAGTAAACTCCGGCGGCCTCCAGAAATTGGACGGGAGACTTTCGGCCGTCTTTCGAAGTTCCTTGTCAATGTCCAGAGTCTGTGTCAGGACGTGTTGCGACGGTCTGAGCTGGTTTCGTTCAAAGATCTTTACAGACACAATTGCGTGAATGGACTCTAGATTCTCCCTCGGCTTTCCATCTGCCGGTGGAGTGTATGCGTCGGGGTTAGAGTCGGTGTTGCCTGGAGGAAGACCAAGCATCAAGGAGACAAAGCGGTCAACGTAGATAACATGTGTCCATAGGCTTGACATGTTGCTCTTCGTTTCGGGATCGAGTCTGCTCGGTACAGGACCGTTGAGCCTATGAACTCCGAGAAGTTGAGCCACCATCAGGGCCCTTCTGTGTGCAAGCCAGGCCCTTCGAATGTTCCCACAGTTTGAGTGGTGTTGCCCTTCAAGTAAGATACATTCCAGGCTCTCTATGGACCCTAAAAGGTCCTCGTTTGTCGTCACCAGGTTGATGGCTGTATCTGCAAGTCTCATCATGATACCGTGGTGGTGTTCGACTATGCCCGGGATCTGTTGATGCGGCGGAAAGCTCATCAATAAGGCTGCCAAAGTAAGCATACTTTTGGCTAGGAGAACTGGGTGAGTCTGAGGCCCCGGACGCTTCACAGCGCTTGAATCTTCCTGAACATCCCCTTCGGTGGTTCTATCAAAGAAAATAAGCCTGATTTGAGGGCAGATTACTGAAAGACCGCCGTTGGCTTTCAGTAGAATATCGATCTCGTTCTGAGAAGGAAAGGATGCAAAGAGGGCTTGCGAGATCTTGTCACGGCCGCTCATCTTGGAAGCAGACACCCGCGATCTTGGAGATGGTTGAGAATCTGGCGTGCGATATGAGAGGGCAGAGATATGAGTGTTCGCATCTCTTGAACCTCGCAGATAGTCCTCCTGGGCCAGAGTTAATATTGAAGAATGTGGATAACGGATTCCAAACCCACCGACGAAGATCTGTGCGAGGCTACCGAGGGCGCAGACTGCGGTCGACTGTTTGACCTGAGATTATTACTCTGGCTCTCCTGGGCCTGCCCTGGATGTCTTTTTGGTCGATTCTCGGCCGTACTGTGGTCGATGGTCTTGACCAGCTTGTTCAGAAGTGCCTCGACTCGTTCCATGCTGCCTGCACCATTTTCGACTGGACACTCTTCCTCGGGGACATCTTGGCCGATGCACCTCGTACCACGCCGGTGGCAGGTGATACATGTTGAATCTGCTGAAGAGGCAAAGGTGCACCGAACCTTCCTCCGCTTGCACTCCCAGCAGCTGTGTGTACCTTTCCGGAGTCTTTTGCGTTTCCCTTCAACTTCGACTCTCTCATACAGTTGGTCCGCATTCATGTTTGACAAGTAAAATGAGTATGGAGACGTCACTCTCAGATCTTTGCGGTGATGTGGCGTACAGTATTTTCATCCCACATATCAGGCCGATGTTGGAGATGCCGATGGACGGCTGTCGTTCTTCCGCCGACTCGGCGGTTGAAGCTTGACTTCGACCCACTGAAAGCAGCCGCACTTTCGGCGGAGTCGAGCCAGTCGAGCGAAGAAACGTCGATGATGACAAAGCATCATCCTCGCGATAGAAGTGGTTGATTCAAGCCAGACACAGATAAGGCAGGAACATAGGGCTCCAACATCCGACTGAAGGGCAGATTGATGTCTGTCGAATCCCACACTCTGACTTACAAATCCGGATGAGTCTCAGACGGTGAGTCTAGACCTCAGCCTCGTTGCTCACCCCAGGAAGACCCTGCAGCTAGAGATGATACTCATTGGATCCAGCGTCACTGAAGACTAGCTCAGCGCAGAATCGAAACGATGACCTCCCCCAGCCCAACACCATTTCGCTGACTTCAGACTCTGGTCTAGATTGTGCTCCTGCGGAGAACCTATCACACAAACATAGCAGCTGCAGTCTCTCAGCCAGCCCTGAGGCCTTTCCCAGGCTCAATCCTGCCTCGTAGCCCTGTGACGGCTACTTGCAACGTAGAAAGCTCAGCTCCTTCGCGTGGAGAGTGTCAACACCTCAAATCAGAGCACTTAATACTGCATTGGCTCACCAAACCCAACGCCGATTTACGTAAATCCGCAGCTTCAGCTAGAAGCGCCTCGCAAAGCATAGCAACGAATGCAACGCTTCAGGTCTTTACCTTGTCAGCTCAGGCCATTGACAAAGGCATAAGAAGGGGTGGTACCCTCGATGTTCTAGGTGGCCCACCAGGCTCGAAAACAACCACGCGCGTCACTTCATTTCAATCATAACTTGTGCCACTCATCTCAACAGCTCTTACTTCCAACATGGGCTCTCCAAAGACAGTAACTGTCAACCTCACTCGCACAGAGAAATCTCCAGTCACTTCTACCCCCGAGAAGATCAAATGCGAGTTCAACTATATCTGGGAAGATGATCGCGAGGTGGGAAGAGCTTACCTTTCTACCATCAACGGGTACACCTTTGGCGCTGCCCTCGATGACGGTTCAGGCACGAAGAGCTTTGCAGGGGCTCCTATCTGGGCAACAAATCAATTGATGGGTGGTATCAGTTTTGAGGTCACTAAATTCGTCTTGAAGGTTGGAGCGGCCGACAAGGACACGAAGGCGGCTATTTGGGTGAAGCAGGACAACAAGGAAAAGTTGTTGTACAAAACCTCCAACTATTCCTGAATGATTGAAGAAGGACAAGAATGAATGTATCAGGAATTCCCTCAAGTTGATGTAAAAGGGAGAAGCAAGTGTCTTGTTGAAAGCTACATATCTAGCCAAAACATACCCCAAGTGCCAGTCGAGAGACAGGGCATGCTTTTCTGGTTTGAGCATAGGGTCTAGTTACCGAAATGAAGCTTCACTGTTTCATTCTTGACCTGTTGGTCCTTTCCTGTCTTGATGCGTTCGCTCAGGGTCTCGCTTGAAGGATCAAAGAATGGTGCTTCGCCGAAGATGGCTGTTCGCTTGCCTTCTCTGAGCGACGTATCATACCCTCCAGGCAAAGCCCTGTGAGCAACGACTCGGTTGTCCCAGAAGGCGACACTGCCCGGCTCCCATTTCCATCTGACAGTGAGATCGTCGGCAGCATGAAGATGTTCGCGTAGGAAATTGAGTGTATGAATGGCTTCTTGACCCTTGAGCTCAGCAATATGGACAACGAACGTCGGATTATAGAAGAGCGACTTCAGATTGGTCACTGGATGCGTGCGGACCTGTTTATGGTATAAGCCACGTGTTGTTTCCCAGTAGGTGGAGTGGTCTCTTACCAAGGGGTGCTCGCGTCTCTGTGGTGCACGGAATGGCTGATAGCCGGCGTTGACCGACGCAATAAATTGGTGCTGTCGTTGGAACGTGAGCTTCTTTCCTTGCTTGTGGCTGAGGACAAAGTCATACCTCTGAGCTATGAACTCCATGCAGTCCTTCAAACAGCTTCTGAAATGATGGGCTTAGTTTATCAAACAAGGCCGTCTGGCTGGTGAAGATGGTGTCTCCACCAAATTCGGGGGTTTTGACCATTCGCAACATGGTATATGCCGGTGGGTTGGCTTCATGAGAATGGTCTGCATGATATTCACCCGCAAAGTCACCATACGCTCGGATGTCGCTGTCAATCGTGGTGAGTCTTGTTTTTCGGAAAGACGAGTCTTCAAAACACTTACTTGTCGCGGCCGAGGATGGTAACGTGACGGGGATCCTGTTGATTTGGATCTCGGTCTTGCTACAAATCGCAAGGATCAGAAACAGCGAGTCAAATGCCAGAGGATACTCGCAGGAGTCTACTTACAATTCCATAATGCTTTGTCAGTTCATGCTGTTGTTCCAGCGTGATGTCCTGGGCTCGGAAGAACACTACGCCTCTCTACACCGTTATCAGTCAGTACTTGAGCGTTTTTCCCCAACGACATGGGATTACCAACCTCGGCAACCAGCAATGCAAGCTCATCCTTCTGTGTTTCATTGAGTTGACTAAGTTGCACACCGACCAACTCGGTACCAATGTACGGAGTCAAATGTCGAACCTGCTTGGCTGCGGCCAGTAGAGCCTTCTTCTCAGGGTCTGCGAAAAAAGCGCGGTCTTTGGCAGGCTCGAAGACTTCAAGTTGAGGATCGGGCGCACGGTAAGCGAGCACCTGCTCCGTGATTCCGCTACGTGTGGCGCTCATGGTTGTTGCTGTTTTGATCGCTTACTAGTTGGAATTCTAGTAAGAAGTGACAGGATAAATGCAGAGGACGCAGGCCAGCGAAGAAGTACTTTCATCCGCAGAATGCCCCGAGGCACGCATTTGTCAGGTCATCATATCTCCCCGCCCGCCTCGTATGTAGAGGAGCGTATCTGGAGGCATCCATCTTGTGGAAATGCCTGCATGAAACGGATTTCTGCGGCAATCGACATTTCGCCATATCTGGCTAAGATGAGCAAGGGTTCGAGGTGTTGGCAAGGACTCATAGGCGAAAGAAGGTGCTTCGCAATCGTTATCATTGTTGACGTGCTATCTCACAGCTTACGAAGCGTGGTGTTCATTCGTGGGTCCACCTCCACCTGGGATGCTATTGGGCCATGAGACACAGCAAGGAATACTAGGGCTTGAACCATCCTTGAACCTCCGTCCGAATTCTTGGGTTCAAGGACTATGCCTATATATCAAACCAGGTGAAGTGTCCCATGCGCTTGAAGCGTTGAGCTACTGCTACCGGCGCCGGGGCGACGCCAATGAGATCTTTATCAAATGCATTGTGCGTCTTTACACAACTCCTCATGGGTTGAGGGTGCCACTTGGCGCCAGAGACGCGACGCCATATGCCACCCTAACCCCCATGCCGTCGTGCCTAGAGGCATGTGAACGATCCAATCTAGGTCTCTGTCGCAATCTTTCTCGGCAAGACGTGATTGCGCTTGGGCAAGAAGCCATGTTACAGTATCAAAAACCCTTATCTTGCAGCACCTACGATCTGGTATAAGAAGATTGGAACGACCAGCATGGGCTGAGTGGATGACACTTCCCACGCCCATTTTGTCCGATAGGCTTGCATTTTGCCATCTATCGAAACATGTCTTCCATACCGGTGCCTCCGCCGCGTCCTTCGCATGATGCGGACCTTGTGGCTTCCGAAGTCAAGGCCCCCGGCGCTGATGAAAATGACCTCAATTCGTCTGAGCAAGATAAAGACAGCATCGATCTGCGCAAGGAAATATACGATACCAGTGCTATAGACCCTGTTTTGGCAAAGAAAATGGCACTGACAAACAACGCAATCGACGAGATTGGCATGACCGCCTGGCAATGGAAACTATTCTGTTTGAATGGGTTTGGCTACGCGGTAGATTCGGTGAGGACCATTGGCCCCCAAGATGATCGAAGGCTTCTGACATCTGCTCTTTTACAGCTGTTGATCGTGTGCCAATCTATTGCCCAGCCAGCCGTTGCACAAGAGTTTGGCAATCCCAGCAAGCACATCGCTGGCGTCGCTCTGGCGTCGCAAATCGGGCTGCTAGTCGGTGCTGCAGGCTGGGGCTTCAGTGCCGACATCATCGGCCGACGTGCAGCGTTCAACAGCAGCCTGTTCATATGTGCATTTTTCGTGCTCATCGCCGGTGCCATGCCGAGTTACATATCATTCTGCGCCATGTGCGTTGAAACACCTATGTCATGCTAACACGTCGCTGACCTCGGAACAGGGTGGCCATTTACTCAGCTGGTGCCGGTGGTAACTACATTCTGGACGCGACCAACTTGATCGAATTCCTCCCTGCCAGCCACTACTGGCTCGTGACCTTCATGGCCGTCTGGTGGGCTGTTGGTTACATGATCACTGGTTTTCTCGCTTGGGGATACATGAGCAACTTTTCTTGCGACCCCGATGCCACGGTAGCAGAGTGTACTTGGGGAGACAATTGGGGCTGGCGATACCTCCACTTCACCTGTGGCTCTCTAGTCCTTGTCGTTGCCACTCTTCGTGTCCTAGTCATCCACATGCCACAGACGCCGAAGTGGTTGATTTCGCAGAACCGTGACGAAGAGGTCGTGGCCAACCTTGCGAAGATTGCACAAACCTATGATCGTCCTTTCTCATTGACGGTGGAGAAGTTGGAAAGCGTCGGCCGTGTGTTGCACACCGAGAAGAGCGTCGTGTCTGCCTTGCGGCTACGACAGCATTTCTCTCAGCTGTTCCAGACCAAACGCCTCGCATATTCCACAATCATGATCATCGCCAACTGGACTGTCATCGGGACCGTGTCACCACTATTTGGCATTTTCTTGCCATACTATCTGAAGTCTCGAGGAGCAGATGTCGGATCAAATAGTAACTGTGAGTTATCGCCCAGTCCATCATCATGCCATCCAAGTGTTGTCTAGAGCGGTGACCGCTGACCGTATGTGCTTTTACGATGTCGACAGACACGGTCTGGCGCAACTACGCACTCAACCAGCTTTCCGGACTATTCGGGCCTATAATCGCCGCCGCACTCGTCGAAACTCGCTACTTCGGCCGACGAGGCACATTGGCCGTCGGCGCTGCTATCACGACGGCATTGCAATTTGGGTATACCCAGATCAAAACCCCCGCGCAGAACGTGGGCGTGTCCTGTGCCATTTCGGCTGCTAGCAATATCTACTACGGGACTATATATGCTTACACACCTGAGATTCTCCCCGCGGCACACAGGGCGACAGGGTACGCTATTTGCGTGGTGCTGAACAGGGTCGGTGGTATCGTGGGCGTCTTGGTCGGGAGCTACGCGAATGTCGAAACTACGGCGCCGTTGTTCATTTGTGGTGCGTTGTTTGGGTTGTTGATTGTCTTGAGTCTCTTGCTACCTTTTGAGACACGTGGTCGGAGGACCGTGTGAAGCAGGGCGATATACAATAAGCTACCTGAACAAGAAGGCATCGCAACTCCCCATTTTATCCTTGTCTGCCTTTCATCATGACCAGGTAAGGACGGCAAGGGGTAGGGCTAGTAGAGCCCCCAAAACAGTATATCTGAATCATCATTTTATCCATCTACATTACCAATGCGGCAATGCCCTTCCATCGGATGATTTTAATGACGCAGGACAGCATGTACACCAGCGTAACTAAGGACGGGCATCCGAGACCAGACATTGACATGCTTTTGATGAAACAAAATAAGGTCTTTCAAGTTTCGATAGGTTCTAAGCCATCTTCTCAACCACATGAGCATCTTTATCAGGTCCACTCGACTCGGTACTCGCATCACCACTTTCAAATCCGACGGTCAACTCACTCGGCTCAAACCCACCGTCGATAATGCGCTTGGCAGCCTCGACTTGCGCCTCAAACGGCAGATTCCGACTCTGCTTGTCACCTGGGATCTTCCAGACGGTACAAATACCGTAATACGCCAGACTGCCCATGAGGAAACTCAGCAACCACCCCAGTGCATACATGTGCGTGGCGGACTCGCCGATCTTGTGCCCGAAACTACCCGCGAATCCGGGCAGGGGAAGCAAGAATCCAATGATGAAGGAGGCGAATGCGCGCAGGTTAAATCCGTGGAAGAAGTAGTACCGCCCGTGAGGGGAGAGGGTGAAGAGGTCGGAGAGGGCGAGGTTGCCTTTGCGAATGAGGAAGTAGTCGACCAGCATTATGCCGACGACGGGGCCTTGAAAGATGGAGTAGCCGCCTAGGAAGTTGAGGAACCCGTTTGCTGTTGCGACGATGCGCCTGTTCCGGGGAGACGTCAGAACAAATAACATATGAAGATTCCTCCCGAATAACGTACCAAGGGACGATTGCAAACGCAATGACCAAACATAGCAATTGACCGCGGATGATGTTGATGTACTTTGGCAAGAGGCAGGTGACGTCTGCGGCGAACGGGATGAAGTTACATGCGATTGATGTGCCGAGAGTAGCGAAGGCGAAACTAGCAGAGGCGAAGAAGACGCCTGCGCGTGCTTTGGATGAGTACGATTCGTCGAGAATACCGTTGAGTAGATCGTATGGGTTCCAGTACGCGGTACCGTACATGTTCAACACGGCGGACTAGGATGAGGATGACGTTAGCTTTGGGAAGGAAAGGGGCAACTGCAACAACCATGGTGATAACGGGGTGGAAAAGAGTGAAAGAACATACAGTTGAAATGACACCAAATGCAGCGCAGAGAGTTTGTCCAATGGGTAGGCTGATGAGTTGTCCCCAGAGTTGGGCGTTCTTGGTCTTGGAGTAACGCGCTAGGTCAGGAACGGTCACCAGAAGGGCTGAATTGGCTCCCATGACTGAGTTGAACTGTGAAATGATACCCCATGCCAATACTGAGGTGGATGGTTTGGCACCCGAACCCTCAAGGCTCCCTGAAGACACGCCGCCGTTCTGGCTGGTAGCCCAGACGACGATACCTAGACCTGCGGCGGGCATGATGATAGACTTGACGCTGAAAAGGTGTTGAATCTTGGAGGTGTGGATGAAGAGGAACGGGATCGTAAACAGAAAGGCCAGGAAGAAGCCGACCATGACTTGTGTGGTGATGTACTGGTTTGCTGGGATACTGTTGTGGATCTTCTCCCACCCGGGAAAGATACACCTCAGGCACACCGAGATAAATTGGCCTTCAAAATAGAGTTGGACACCGCCCCAGATTATCCCCAGGATCGAACGCAGGACAACGACAAAGTACTCGCCGTAGATGCCGAAGCTGGACCGGGATATGACTGGATATCCGATGTGATATCTCGAAGCAGCTCGACCGTTGAGTACGATGACCACCGCAGAGAGCAGGTTGGCAAAGAAGACGACGAGAAGAGCGTCGCGGATACTTGCGCCCAGGGTGATGAACGCGGCACCGACGGACCATGTCGACACGTTCCAGGACTCGCTCCACCAGTAGGCGAAGAAGTTCCAGATTGTCCATGTCTGTCTGCTCGGCGGCGAGGGTGCGAGATCTTCGTTGATCAAGATGGACGTCGAGCTCTTGAGTCTCAGGGCCTGGTGGAACGCTGAGGGAGATGTGAAGGCGTGTCGGAACCGTTGCCACCGTGAAGGACCTTCATCGTAGGCGTCCATTGTGAGTGTCGTGGATGTTGGAACACGGCGCAGAGAGTACAGTTGCGAGACTAAATTGTGTGTAAGCAAGAGAATTGCAAGACCTAGACGACAGCGCTATATGTGCCATATCTCTGCACAAGTCCGCACCTCCATGCCCAAGAGTGACATTCTCCGTGGGCACGGCTCTCATCGTCTCTCAAAGGTATTTCCCCGCAGACCAGGCAGGGCCTGAATGCATGATCTGCTGAGTGCCATGTGAGCGGCCAGAAGGAGTAATGATGGTGAATGGGGGCAAGTCATTGATCTCCGGACTATCTGATTGTCTAGGAGACCCTTGGCTAGAGTGGGCATTCTCCCACGCAACTATGCCAGCAGTAGTTTGGAGTCTAGACAACCGACTCTTGAAAGGCAGTGCTATAGCATAAGCGGTCTTGGCTGGACGCTCGTCGACGCTCGAAGAGGGAAAGCCCCAATCCTGGATACGTGTCCAGTGCCGCTATATTATCAGCCTTGTGCGGGATGGGTATTGCGCGGGCAAGTGTGAACAGAATCACCAGTGCTATATATGGCAACTCTTTGCCAAGATAAATGCCACACCCTTGCGCGGATGAAGACAACAAGGACTTCAGGTTCATTCGTGGTGTGAGATGTCTGCAGATGACTTTCAAAATTAACTCGTAATTCGAAGCCTCCCCGACGAGTCGATGGAAGAATTTGTCTGTCGCTCCTTCGACCACTTCGCAAACATCCCGCAGATGACAACCTTGTGGCTTGCCAGTGAGTCTATGAGGAGAAGGGCGTTGATCCAGATCATCCACTGTCCAATGCACTGTCCCTTTCAGACTCTTGAGAGCATATCGATCGAAAGTGATTTGGCTGACTCGCTTCGGGAGAACTGTCTTGTCAGCCAATCATGCAGAATCTGTTCCGAAGCTCTGGCGCGATGATGTGCCCACCAGTATTCGTGCGAAGGAAGCAAAAGTCCCACTGCACGATAGAAGTGGTACAATACGATCAGAGCCCGTAGGTCGCTTTGCTGAACCTTGGAAGCAAATGGTCCATAGCACATGACTGGGAAGAGGAGGATGTAGCTGGCCAACTCGGGCAATATCGACTTAACGGGTGAGTTGTCGATACTCTTGGGCTCTCCTTTCGACTGTGAGCGGTCGTTGGAAAGAAATGATAGAAGGAGAGATAAGCCACTAATGGCTCGCTCGTACACGGTGATATCGCCTTCGCCATTTTCAAGCTCGGATGAAGCAAGAGTGGCCTCCTCAAACTTGTGGCCAGTCTCCTTGACAGGTTCTGTACCAGACATACTGCTAAGGTCGAGGAGATCCACGCTGACGGGGCTGCGTAGTAAGCGATCTCGGTATTTCTTCCTCAGTTCGCCCTTCTCCTGGTCACTCTTTGTGGTCAGGAAATCGATGGGAGAGTTGCGTTGTATGTGCGGTATGCATACAGACGGTTGACCGAGCGCGTTTGGCAAACACTTCAAGAAGACTTGCTTCATACTCGAGCAGTATGAGAATAGATGATCTGTTGGCGAGTCCGCCGTATACACATTGAAGGCATCCTCCCGAGACGTCATAAAGTTGTCGCCCATCCATATCTCGTAATGGAGCAAAAGAGACGTGAGAATGAAGGCATCCAAGTGCATCGATGGAAACGGTCGAGACATTTCATACTGAAATCTTCCCAAGGTCCGAGACAAATGCTTACTTGCTGCTGTGGCGTATGTTTTTTCTCCGGGCTGTAACGCAGCACGATGACGAGCTGCAACGCACAGAATTGCATTCATCACATAATCGAAATGAAAGGACAATTGTATCGCATGAGTCCAGAACTCCGATTCGCCAACGAGAGTATACCGCGTGCTTGTTTGAAAGTGATGAAACAGTTCCATGTGCAGCAGGTTCACATTGGCGTCCATTGACCTCGAACCAGTCTCAGGAACAACAAGCTGACTCGGAGAGGATGGGATCGAGACTGCCGAAGTGGGTCGTCTCATTCTATGACAGGACTCCTTCCTACGCGTACAATTTTCACATGGTACTCCTTCATCGCACTATCGCACATCATATGAGCAAGTGAACCGGGGATGATTCTGTGGCGGAGAAAGTTACCTTGATTCGCCGTTTCCTGCAATTATCACATCCTGCTCGGGACTTTTGATGGGCACGTCGTTGCCGGAATGTATTGACATTGAGAGACTTGGGAACTTCGAAAAGACCCTGCGCTGTGCCCGAGCCAGCCGAAAGGACAAACACGTTCGTCAAGTCGTCCAAATCGGGGTCATGCCCTATGTTCGTGCGCCCCATAGCCATGGCTGGCCAGACAAGCAGGTCGGTCTGACTCCTGTGGAGGTATCTTTCGCAAAGGAAGCATGTACATTGTGAATGTTCCGAATTTGCAAAGGTGACGAGGCGTGCAACATTCTGTGACGTCTCGGGAATTGCAGGTCAATCGATCTGGCTTATCTCCGCCTTTATGGCCACAACGACGGCTAAAGATGCCGCTTAACCTCATCGGGCCCGTATAGTCCATTATGGTTTAGCGCTTGGACCTGAGCACCCGTTCAGTACCTCCGGAGTAATGCAAAGGACAATGAGCTGCTGAGCATTTCCATGTATGAAGGCATAAAGCCTCGTCTTTTCTCATCTGTCCAGACTCCCTTTTCCGTACGCTGCTATACGAATTCCAAGATGGTCGCCCTCAATGATGTTATCGAGTCCAACAAACGCATTGCCGAGTCCTTTCCCACCGGCCTGGTAGCCGTCTTTGTTGGAGGTACGAGTGGAGTTGGCGAACACACCGTGAAGAAATTTGCCTCAAGAGTTCCAAACTCACGCGTTTACATCGTCGGTCGCTCCCAAGAAGCGGCCGAACGGATTCTGGATGAATGCAGAAGACTCGGCCCCGACAGCAAGTTCGAGTTCATCAAGGCAGATGTGAGCCTGATGAAAGTTGTCGATCAAGTCTGCAAACAGATCAAGAGCAAAGAGTCTACAATCAACATCCTTTTTCAAACTCAGGGCTCCATGGCTTTCACTTCAAGTATAGTCCAGCACCCTCGTTTCTAGACTGCGAAACCTAACACCGGATAGCTACAGCTGAAGGCCTACCCGTAGCGACTTGTCTGCCGATACATTCGCGACAGCGTTTCATCCTCAATCTTCTACCTCTCCTACAGAATGCAAGCTCATTGCGTCGCATCGTCAGCGTTGGAGCAGCAACTTACGAAAGCCCAATAGACCTAGACAACATCTCCGGCCAAGGCTTTCCTTTGCAAAAATGGCGCAATCAGCTCTCTTCCTGTCAGTCATTGCTTCTACAGAGGCTAGCTAGGCAGAAGCTTGATGTGAGCTTCGTACACAGTGTTCCAGGTGTCGTCAGAGGCGGCATTATGCGTGAGGTTCCAGCAGATATGGGCCTTGGGCTGCGGGCAATCATCGCAATATCTGGCATGCTCATGCCACTGATAGAAACACCGGTCGAGGAGTGCGGTGAGCGCCATTTATTCCTCGCCACAAGCGCTAGGTACCCACCCGCTGAGGGAAAAGCAGGAGTAGAGGGCGTATCGTTGGGCCGGAATATATCAATTGCCAGGGGTCTTGACGCACAAACAGGCAGCGGAGTGTACTCGTTGACAAGTAAAGGCGAAAGCGCTCCTCCAAAGGTGGAAAACCTGCTCCGACAACTCGAAGAGCAGGGAACAGCTGTGAAAGTCTGGGACTATGTCGCTGCAGACTTTAGGAGGATCACTGGGGCAGAGATAGGGTCATAGTGAGAAACAAACATACACGGATTTTCGGGCGCACCAAACCCTATCTTTTTGTTAGTTGACAGAAAGAGCACTTACATTTTGCTTTTCCAATTTTATCGTATTCAGCTCTGCGCATCACCAGCCACATGCAGCATCATGTTCGACGGCTAACTGTGAAAGCAAAGCCCTGAGATCGGTTAGTGACATTGTGCTTCACATTGTTTGCATATTCATCACAGGTTTATACGTCAAGATTGAGTACAGGTTGTTATGCAAGGGCTGCTGTCATCTTCATCTTTGGATGTTAATCAGATGGATGCATCTAGCTCTGTTAATCCAATACTAATGTTTTGCGCATCCATCTTCTGGTGATATCATCAGGCATTTCGTCCTCTTTTTGCATGATATAGGCCATAGCTTCGAGATCAATACCAGGTCGATTTATGCTAGCCCAGGTGACATTGCTGAGGCAGAGACCGGAAAGTCTGTTGAGTTCATCAGCAATAAGTGGTTCCTGGCTCTCCACAAACGCAAGTAGGCTGTGGATATACTGAAGTTGGTTGTCATCATCCAAATCCGTGTCTTTATCTAACCACTGCCGGAAAAACTCATCGCGACTCATTGGTGGTACTTTTGGGACCATGTTTTCAAAGCGTTGTGAGTTATCAATGTACTGCCTCAAGACAGTGGACAATCGCAGGGCAGCTTGATATGCTCGACGAACAAAAATTCTGACTCGCTTCAGCTCGGGATGTGCATGGAGTGGTAACAAGTCGACGACCTCGTTCAAATCTGAACCCTGCTCTTCTTTGCTCGACTCGAGTGGCAGGTCAAAACTGGGTAGAGGTTCCACCAGCTCTTCAAGATATTTGCGAAGAGAGGCATTTCTCGAGACCAGCTCCGTATTAAAGTGCGGTGCTGTCTCGAATGGAGCGATTGTAAATTGGTGTACTGAGTGCCCAAGGGTGTAAAGTGCAAGTTAAGGTTTATATGTTCCAATGAGCAAGGCCGAAGCAAGGCAGCTGTTTCTTTGACAATCAGATCGTTCAATGGTATATATCTATACCCCAGTCACTATGCTTCCATGACACCATGGCAATAAAATGCATTGAACAAAGAGACTTTGTTGAAAGAGCAAAGCCTTATCACAGATAAGTGCCTATTGTGACTTTGTACCGGCCGAACAGCGTTAGTAAATAAAGGATTTGGTCTTGTAGAAGCAAACAGATCAAGATTTGTATACCTGTGGGACAAAGATTTCTTAGTAGTAAATTGTTGGAAAATTTCTCGCACAAAGATCGAACAGAAGATTGTCTCATCTTTCATAGCTTTGGCCAAAGAAGGCCTCGCCATCTCTTTGTTTGCTGCGGAAGCATCTCTGGTCAGTAAAACTCGCATGAAGCATGCTTCATATATTAATTTACTACTAATACCTTTTGATATGAATGACTTATGCATAACTTTCAAGGCAGCCCTTTCACATCAAAGACGAGTGATATGTAAAGAAGGAATGAAAATTGCTCAAGTGTTTGTGGCACGTTGCAGGCTCACGAAAATGATCGTAAGTGCCCAAAAAGGCAATCCTTTAACTATAACGGGAAGGATTACATCATAGGTTGTGTCTCTCAGTATTCGCCTGCTCTACTGTACATACGTGTATTTTCCGATTGGAAGGTTTGCCGGGTCTCACCATTTCCTTTGGCTGCGTTTCTGGGAGGATGAATCTAATTCCATTCTTCCTATCTATTCGTCCATTCTTGTGCCCAGCCCTTATTGTCGCAGTGATCTTGCTATCCTGCACTCGAATTCTTTTGCCAGGGCTTCCACTCCACGTTTCTCTTGGTGAACTAGGAGAACATGCGTGGACCTCTCGTAAACCGCCAACAGGTGGTCGCTCGCCGGGGTGAGAATGGTAGCCATGAGCTTTCGACTGCCACCGACAGTGCTACCAACACCATTGCCGCTCCGTCTGAAGAGCAAGATGGAGACCTTAAAGCCTGGTTACGGGTGTTGGGAAGCTTCTTGATCTTCATCAACATATGGTCTGCTTGACCCGTATATCTGATTTGTGCATCGCTCGTCCAACTCACTTGTCCGCAGGGGTTTTGTCTTCATATTTGGTGTCTTCCAAAGCTTTTATCAGCTGTCATACATACCCTCCGAATCACCATCCTCGATCGCTTGGGTTGGGACAATCCAAAGCGCCCTTCTATCCTTGATCGGCGTGCTTGCCGGGCCTCTTTTCGATCTCGGAGCATATCGCTCAATGACCGTTGTCGGAGCATTCCTTGTGCTCGTCGGCCTCTTTACCCTGAGCTTGTCAACAGCATATTATCAGATCTTTCTAAGTCAGGGCGTATGCATCGGGGTTGGAGGCGGACTGCTCTACGTCCCCTCCTTGGTGCTAGTTAGTTCATCTTTCAAGAAAAGACGCGCACTAGCGCTTGGGACCCTGACCTGCGGGATCGGCATAGGTAAGTATGTCTATTCATCAATAACACTTGAGCTGAAGATGTGTGAAGGCGGTGTCGTCTACGTGGCAACCTTCCAATCCCTCCTTCCTCGAGTCGGGTTCGCATGGACCGTACGTGTCTTGAGCTTCATTGCCACGGCGATTTTCGGACTAGCTGTGCCTATTTTGCTTTTCAACTGCCCCAAAACGCGACGATCGTCGTCTACTCGCAGACTATTTGACAAGACGGCGCTACGGGATCTGCCGTTCATGGTATATTCTCTGGCGTCCTTTGTAATCTTCCTAGGGTACCTGGTTCCGTTTTTTTACATTCCATCTTACGCTGAAGTTGTTTTGAAAGCACCAGCGTCCACAGGATTTTGGGCATTGGCTGTGTCTTCGGCCACCTCTATCGCTGGACGGCTCGGCTCGGCTCTTCTCGCACAAAGAGTAGGCATCATGATGTCTTGGGTTACTTGTTCTGCAATATCGGCAACCCTATGTCTATGCTGGATTGCCGTGCGCAATGTGCAGGCGCTCTATGTATTCTGTGCCTTATACGGTGAGTTTCACGTTTCCCTGGACCGTGACATGATGAACCAAAGCCAATGTCTTCTTCAGGTTGCTTTTCAGGTGCCTTGGTTGCACTTCCTCCCACAGTATTTCCCAAGATATGCAAGGATCCAACTCAACTCGGTACATGGATGGGAATGGGCTGGTTCGCTTCCGGTATATCCTTCTTGATCGGAGCTCCAATTGCCGGAGTCTTGATCAAGATTAATACTGTTGGTCATGATAGCTACAACTTCCTGGCTGTGCAGCTCATGAGTGGGTTGTTACTTGGTGTTGGCACGGTCTGCTTACTGATTCTGTGGGCGCTCTTGGTCAAAACTCGAGGGGAGAGACTTCTAGTTTAAAGAAGTCCTGGTCTGCGGCGTTCTCTTGCTTTCCCGTATATAATTGCGATCCTGAACTTTCATAATGTCTATATTTGCTGCGAGATACCTCAAAAAAGATAATTTTACTTGGTGGAAGAATTCCAATCAGGAACAAGTTGGCCGTCCTAGACCCAGGAATGGTCAATGCAGTGTGAGTATCTAAGGTGTATAACTTTGGCCCAGAATCTTCACAGTGGAGGCGGTCGCCTGGCCGCAACAATTTGCTCGACACCATAAGCAAGTTCCAGCAGGGGTTGCTCTCGGTACGGGAGACCTAGCAGTTCCAAGCCCACAGGCAGGCTTGGGCCTGTCTCATCCTGCGTGAGCCCTGCAGGCACAGATATAGCAGGCATGAGTGACTGTGACGCGACAAGCGTGTTCGTGGGGAATTTGTCGGCCAGCCACCGTTGATCAAGGACATCTTTGAGCAACGGCGCAGGAATCTGGCAGTCTGGAAAAGCCAAAGCGTCGAGTTCATGTTTGGCCATCAGCGAGATAACCGCTTGCTGGAGCCGATCGCGGGCAAGCAGCCGTGATGTAAAAGAAAGATCACGCTCGGGCGTGCCTGGACCGAGTGCGATGTCTTCGAAAAGGTCGAGGGCCGGGTGATACTGTTTCAAGTCGTGGATGGTCTTTGTGTCGGTCTTGAGGAATGCGTGACGAGCGAACCATGCATCCAGATCGGACCTCGAGCGCTGTGGGTACGTGAACGTGAGGGCAAGTATCTGTGCAAGGTCCGGGATATGGACGTTGACCAGCGTCGTCCCATTGTCTTGAAGTGTCTTGAGCGTGTCGTTGATGACTTTGTTCACGGAGTGGCAGGCCGGGTCTGATTCTGGCCCGAGTGTGCCCTCGAGAATGCCCAGTCGTGCTGACTTGATCTTGTCCACGGAAAGATTCGCTGCGTAACTTCCTCCCTTTGGGGGGCCGGAGATTACTGCCGTAGCCGTGTACGGGTCTCGTTCATCGAAGCCTGCGAGGACGTCGAGCAAGAGTGCGGCGTCGGTAACGGTGCGACACATCGGGCCTGGAGTGTCTTGGGGCACGAGCAGTGGGGATAGGCCGAAGCGGCTGATTGTACCTGGTGTGCATCGCAGACCAACGAGGCCGCAGAAGAAGGATGGTAGGCGAATTGAGCCACCGGTGTCCTCGCCGATGCCAACCAGGCCTAGATCTGCTGCAACGGCTGTTCCGGTGCCGGAGCTGGAACCCCCTGGGTCGCGTGCCAGATCGTACGGGTTCTTGGTCACTCCGGATACTGAGGATGTTGAGTGCCAGGACGTCGCCCAGTCTGTGTACGAAGGATTGGTGAGATGATTTTCGCTTCAATGATGGATACGGCAGTGGAGTCCGTGATGGTAGAGTACTTACCTGGCATGGTCGTCTTTGCGAGGACGATGGCTCCGGCTGCTTTCAGTTTGCTGACAAGAGTGGCATCTTCCTCTGGGACGTTGTCTTTTGCAACAACGGAGCCGTACGTCGTGGCAAGGCCTTTGGTATCGGCTTGGTCCTTGATGACCACGGGTATGCCGTGAAGGCTGCCCTTGAGCGAGGATGTGCTTTTAAGATGCGCATCTAGGGCATCTGCTTCAGCGAGGGCCGTGCTAGAGACGGCGAGGATACTGTTCAGATTTGGACCGTCGGCGTCTTTGTCCAACTTTTGGATCCGGTCGAGATAGTACTCCACCACTTGCCGAGCCGTGTATTTCCCATTTCTGTAGCCATCATGGGCTTTTGAGATGGTCAGTTCTTTCAGCTCTGAGGCCATTATCTGTAACGAGATGCTGAAACTTGCGTACGAACTTGTTCTCTGGCAAACGAACTTCGACACAACTACGAAAGTAAAGATGGATAGTTATCATGCTGGTAGCTTGGCCGCCGGACATGGCCGCATGAGAGCCTCATTAGCCCTGCGGTCCATGGCCGAGAGAGGAAGCAAGATAACATTGGGGTCCGAGAGCCTGACAAAATACATGTCTACAGACACAGCAGGTGTGACACCCAATCTTAAGCGACACAAGAAGTTATTCAGGTGTCCAAAGAATACTCCGTACATACAGTATGACCTAGAAACTGAGGAGGCTCAAAAGATAGGTACCTAACTTATTTAGGTCGGCGAGGCTGAGGGAGGCTGGCGCGTGACTAAGAATCTGGGGGATCGTTTCTTGGCGATGGATTCGATCCGAGTTACTGATTATCTGTACATGTCTCAATCATATCCCTTTGTTTGATCTGCGCCAGGATATTCCTCCTGTATGTTATGGTATAATTGCATACCTAGAGAACAACAACACAATACTCATGTCTCGACAACCATCTTCCATTGTATTTGGAAGAGATGTGGTTTCTCGAAGGAGTCCTCCTTATCTTGTCTGTCCTTGATGCCACCGCTGCCACCACCTCGACCTATGCCACTTCTACTCTACCCCCTGGCACCTGCCCGTCTCGAACGGCCAACTATATCACGCATAGCCTACGACAGCAGTGCCTCACTGCCCTCCGAAAGGTCAACTTGACCTCCACCTTCACTACGACTGACGCTGTTGACTCAACGGCGAGCCTTGAATCTGTTATCCAGATCACTGCAGACACTTCAAATGCTTCCTCCCTTGTGTCCCCTATGACCACACCCTCCTCTACCTCTACTTCCGAACCAGAGACATTTGTGATCGAGCAACGTTCTGCAACACCGGACCCTGCCGATGCAAATGTTCATGCCGCCGAGGCCACGCATGACGCTTCGAACTCAGGCCCCGAGCCCGCAGAAGACGACTCGCCTCTAGAGGACGGCAAATTTTTGTCATTTGAAGATTGGAAGAAGGAGAACCTGAAACAGGCGGGACAGTCTGAGCATGTGGGACGAGGGTATGGCGTCGAGCAACGAGAGATCAAGAAGCGGCCAACAATTGACCAGGACACTTTGGATGCCCTTGGTGATGATGCCGAGATAGATATTGACTTCTCTGGCTTCGTCGCGGATAATATTGAGCCTCCAACGCAACCGCCGCCACGAACCAGTCAGGAAATAAGGCATGTACCGGACGGTGAGAGCCGGGTCCCGAGGGCGGATGTCCGAAGTAAAGATGCTGGTACCACATGTAAAGAGAGGTTCAACTATGCTTCTTACGACTGTGCAGCGACCATCCTGAAGACGAATCCCGAAGCGAAAGGCGCCAACGCTGTACTGGGAAAGAACAAGGACTCTTACATGTTGAACGAGTGCTCGGCGAAGAATAAATTCCTTATTCTTGAGCTTTGCGATGATATCTCGATCGATACAATAGTCCTGGCAAACTACGAGTTCTTCAGCTCTACATTCAGAACATTCCGTGTCAGCGTCTCGGACAAGTACCCAGTCAAGATTGACAAGTGGAAGACGCTGGCCACTTTCGAAGCACGCAACACCCGTGATATGCAGGCATTCTTGGTCGAAAATCCCGTCATATGGGCAAGATATTTGCGGATCGAATTTCTAACTCATTATGGAAATGAATATTTCTGCCCGGTCAGCTTGGTCAGAGTGCATGGAACAACCATGATGGAGGAATACAAACATGACCTTGCATCTCTACAAGGAGAGGAAGAGGAAGAAGACGTCGAAGCATTAGATGGCAACAGCGGAGTTGACATTGATGCCTTGGTCCCGGAAGCTGTGGCAGAGCCGTTGTTGACAAGGGAAGAAACTATGCACGCTGAAGTGTCGCAGCCACCGAAGGCATCTGTCGAACCTGAGCAGCGCACCTCCGATGAGCCTCAAGCTGAAAACTTATCCGCAAATGTTTCGCAGTCGGTCTCAGTTGAAGGGGCGACTAGCAACATGCCAACATCTCCAGCGAACCTTTCACACTCGTTTCCCGAGTTGACTTTTGGGGATGGGATAAACGAGATGTGTGACAGCCGCGAGGAGGGCAGTACCTCGAAAGCGACACAAGCACAGCAGCCAACGGTACAGTCTCCAAGCGAGCAATCCACTGCTACCATTTCATCGACCTCAATAGTCTCTGATAACAACACCGACAAATCATCCATCTCGGGTTCGTCAGTACAGCAGACTGGATCCAGTACAACGGAGTCGATGAATTCCACAACTAAGCCCGAAGTGCCAAATGATCCAACCTTGAACAAGACCTCGGCCATTTCGGGGTCAGTTGGTGGTACGAAAGTTTCGTCTTCTTCCACAAACCCTCCTCCTGCAGCTCCGACTATTCAAGAATCCTTCTTCAAATCTGTACAGAAGCGTCTGCAGATGCTAGAGTCGAACTCGTCTCTATCTCTCCAGTATATCGAAGAACAATCTCGTGCTCTCCGTGACGCCTTTCAAAAGGTCGAGCAAAGGCAGCTGGCTAAGACCACCTCTTTCTTAGACTATCTGAATGTAACTGTCCTGAATGAACTTAGGGATTTTCGGCGGCAGTATGACCAACTCTGGCAATCCACCGTCATCGAGCTCGAGATGCAACGAGAACGTTATCAACAGGAGAATTTGGCAATCCATGCTCGGCTCGGAGTTCTTGCCGACGAGGTCATTTTCCAAAAGCGGATGTCCATTCTACAGATGGTTTTGATTTTGATCTGCCTCGGTTTGGTGCTTTTCTCGAAGGGCTCCCTCAATAGCTATCGCGATATGCCCTTAGTACAGAGTGTGCTCGCCAGGTCCCCAAGTTCGAAATGGCTGAACTTGACCGGACTGGATTCACCTTCCCGTAGTCCACCTGTGACCAGAGCAAACTCCACAGGAAGCGGACGGCGGCGGCAGGGAATCTTGAAGGGCCATCGTCGTCTTCCATCAGAAGACACGGCAGACGAAGGACTTAGCCCGTCAGACCCTTACACCCCGCTTACACCTGTCAGTATGGACGAACCACCACAAGTTGAGGAGTTCAAAGACGGCGACCTTGGTGATCCTCAGTTTGATCCAAGCCTCATTGAACGTCCTGGTACGAGCCCGCCAGTCCTCTCTGCATCAGACACACCCATGACCCCAAAACTGCAACCCGAGCTGGGAGATCCTCCGATCGATAGCAACCTGACCATCTCAACTACGAAGAGCGTGAATAAAACACCCCCAATGCTGGTCGTTGAGGACGCCACACCTCCTTCCAAGCAGCTGAAATGGAGCCTACCAAACGGCTGACAGTAATTGGAACGTTACTACAAAGTAACTATCTTTATCTAATGCGCTCCTTACTGAAGACAGGCTGACTTTACAAGTGCATCGGCGGTGCATGTTCCCAACTTTGCAATTCCCGGGTTATGCATGACCTGCCCTGCCAACAGGTCTCTTTTTACATCTGGAGTTACCATCAGCTTCCAATCCAAAGCGTCCACTGCGCCAAGGATTCAGACTTCCACTATGTCAATACATAACTAGTTGCAGTCGACCAGGCCTCCGGGGGTTGGGAAGTTATGGGGCTCAATGATTAAAGGGTGTTTGAGCCGCCTAGACAGCGACTCGCAGGCACAGAAAGACTGCCAAATTCGTTCAGCATGCAATATCTCACCACTCCAGGGCGAGGTGCGTCCAGTCGCCCTTGGGACTAAGCTGTCCCACCAACCAACTAAGTAATGCCAACAGTAGTATGGCAGGGGAATCTAACCATATTCCCACCGTCGAAAACCTACTTTGAGGCCATGGTATCCAAGGTGGAACGATCAAATGGATTTCGGGAATTGCTGTACCAGACTACATAGTGACTCGGTGTTTCGCTGGTGTTAGTGGTTCCGACTTGGTCGAGTGAGCCACGTCGGCACTAATTGGCAACAACCCCGGAGTGGTGGTCCGGTACATGCAGCGCTCATCACTATCCCAGGCGGCTTCGCAGGTGTAGCAGGTGGTGCCTTCCTGGGTGGGTCAATCGCCAAAATGATACGAGTGCATTTGCAACTGTTTATTGGCGTCCTCGTACAGACTCTGTGTGTAGGTCTGTATGGATTGTTAACACCAAACAACTTGGTACTGGGGATTGTCTTGCAGTTCTTTGCCAATCTACCCTTTGCCTGGATCACCCTGTGTTGTTACATTGTTGCAGGCTTGAATGTTCCACAGCGAGATTTAGGTCTTGCGCTTGGTCTTGTGGAACTTTCAGGTTCATGGGAGGATCAGTTGGAACCACGGTAAGCCAATCCCCACTTCCTTGGGTCAGTGCCTCCCAAAGGAATACTTACTGATTTCAAACTTGAGGTCATTAGATCGTCACCTCAATCCTCAATAACGAGTCTCACAAAGCCGTCTTGAAGCGTACTGCGGAAGCTGTTGTGTCCCTGGGCTTGCCTCAAGAGGTGGTGGCTAGTCTTGTTGAAGCCCTAGTCGCAAGCAAGGAAGCTGGTTTGGGGCAATATTCCCAAGAAGTTATCGAAGCGGCCAGGAGCAGTATGCAATGGGATACAGTGACGCATTCAGAACTCCCTGGCTTTCCACCATCCCTTTTGGTGCTGTGGGTAGCGTTGTGGCTCTCCTAGTCCAGGATGTGTCCCCTTATTTCACTCAACACACAGCGGTCTCGCTGCAAAAGGAAAGGCCGAAGCAGACTTCTTCCGGGGCACCAGCCAAGGGAGAAATGCGTTAGTTGAATGTCAGCGGCACTCTCGATGTTGAGATAGTACATATGTCTGAGGAATCATAGATGACCCCAACCTCCATAGCCTTACTACTTCTGGTAATACCCCACGTCCCGGACCGATGCACCCCCTGCCTCGCTTCATCCTCCGCCTCCACCTCCGCACATGCTCTCTCTCCCCAAACACCTCAAGCTGCAGGAGAATCACAGCTTTGCTTACGATGAAACTGGAAAACACCCCACCCATGGCATGAATCGCCAGCATGGACTCGGATGAGAGCGGTATCAACACCAGAGGTGCGCGCGCAAAGAAGACCCAGCGACACCAGTGTCGGTATTGTGGAAAGAGCTTCAGTCGCTGCGAACATCGAACGCGACACGAGCGGTCCCGTGAGGTTTCACAAAGTCCCCCGAAATGCCACGTTGACCAGCTCTAACTATGCCAACTTGTAGATACCAAGGAAACCCCTTACTCGTGCCATCACTGTCCAAAGTCCTTTGCGAGAAAGTGGGTAGATACTTCGACAATGACGTGGAGTGCATCAAAAGACGCTGATTTCTTCTAAAGGGATTTACTTGCACGTCATATCAAGTCTTTACACGACGAAGTAAATGGGTCAGAACCCAACGATGATGGGACTGGCGCGGCAACACGAAGCTCTGCACGGATAGGCACAAAATGGCACAGCTGGAAACCACCAGGGACTATCGAGGAGCAACCTCGACCGACTGCGGCCAACCAGGCCGAAACTGAACACACCCAACATCAAGCATCGCACCTCGATCAAGGATTCGATGAATCCCTCATTGCACAGGATTTTGCAGACTCTAATCACATGGGCATGAATGAAACGCAAGACCTCCAAGCGTCAGATTTTCTCGGGGCCGATGATTTCGACGCCGACGCGGTCATGAACGGCATGCTGCACCCTCTTAGTTCGAATGATCCATCTGCCTCTGCTCATCAAATGTCGACTCTAAGTGATGAAAACAATATGAATAGCTCTATGGGGCAGGGGTTGATCGAACAGTTCCCGGAGCCGGACTGGATCAATCAGTTTGACTTTTCCGTGGCAACGTACTCTTCAGTCTTCCAGACAGCTTTGCCGCTCTGGTCAACGATAACTTGGAGTCCAAGTACCAGTTCTTTGATCCAACCCCCTCAAAGCCCTAATGCAAATACTAGCACCGGAACGCTCCAAAAGACTTTGCCAACGCCAGGTAGCGGCCAGACCAGAAATTTCAACTCTGACAAGCCAGAAGGAGCTCTACCACTTCTGGACCGGGTCTTCACCCAATCATCAAGGATTGGGCGGCCTGCACAAGAGCATCAAAATACAATTGATTCTGAGACGCCGCTCCAAGTTACAGCTGAAATCCGAAGTAAACTAGTTGCGAAACTGAACATGTACGCTCATCTGTTACCGTCTGGCTTCGTTCTTCCCTCCCATCATGCGCTGAATAGATACACGACTATGTACTTCGATGCCGGAGCACGACACCAGCCGTTTATCCACGAGCCTACGTGGTGTCCTAGGACGTGCAATATCGGATTATGTATGGCTGTCTGGTCCCTAGGATCTAGGTATTGCTTCGAAGAGAAGATGTCACGACAATTGTGGAGCGTTGGCAAAGCTATTGTTCGGTGCAAAATGGATGAGACTGATCAAAGAGCCGCTGATACTTTCGAAGAACTTGGAGCTACACATTCCTCTCAGGACTTTTTGCAGACTTGCCAGGCTCTGCTGTTGTTGATGATGTACGCTACGTGGGCCGGAGGAAAGCATTACTTGAGACAAGCGCTGGCTCTGCAGAGTGGCCTTGCAGCGGTACGTAATTTTGGGAGGTCCCAGCGCAGTGAGAAGTTCGCTGATGATCTTCGGAAGCTTGTGCGTGAAATAAATCCCCAAATCCCTCCAGAAAACGAATCCTTGAACTGGAAAGATTGGGTTGAATACGAAGCTGAGAAAAGGTATGTTGACCTGGGATCAGTTTTTCTGTGGATGATTGACTCCATCACAGGACGAAGTTTGTCGTGTTCTGTTTCTTCAATCTACAATGTCTTACGTACGATCTGCCTGCACTCATCCTTCACAATGAACTGAATCTCGAATTACCTTCCGGGGAAGAACTCTGGCGTGCCTCTTCATATGCAGATTGGGCAGCTAGACGCCAGCAGGATTCTAATACCACTCCTCCTTTTCAGCACGTCATGAAAGCACTCCTCGAGGACCACAGTGGTATGGCCGATGGTACTGATTCACATCCTCCAGTGACGGAAATGTCATATTCGATTTTCGGGAGTTACATCCTGATCAACGGTCTCATGCAACACAGCTCTGAGCTTCGCCGTTACTCTTATTCTATGTCAGGCCATGAAGGGGACCTCAACTGGGAACAGACCAAGTCATTTGAGAAAGCACTGCGCAGATGGCAAAAGGGATGGGAAAATCATCCCAAGGCTTCCCTCGACCCTCACGATCCACATGGTCCCCTGGCGTTCAATTGCACTGCTCTCCTCCGCATGGCATACATACGTCTAGAGATTGATTTTGCGCCGTATGCTACTGCACTTCGATCGGGAGATCCGCAGGTCGTAGCACAAACGATGTACGATGCGCCGCATGCCAAACGGAGCAGACGATCCATGAGAGCAGCTTTACATGCCTGGCATGCCCTGCTCATCCCAACTCGGATGGGGATCGATCTCGTCGCACAAACTCAGGTCTTTCTCTGGTCTATTCAACACTTCATTGCTTCTTTCGAGTGCTGTTTGCTGCTGGCCAAGTGGCTCGATACAGTGACAGTCGACTGCCCATCACCACCACTGTCAGAAGAGGAGCATTGGCTCATCCAACTTGTCCAGGAAACACTTCGCGAGGCTGGAAGTGAGACGGCCGACGACGTGAGAACCCTCAGCTCGAGCGTTCTGACTACCTGGGCGCGCTTGTTCTACGGAAACAAAATTTGGGGCATCTTGCCTCTGATCGGCCAGGCACTTACCAAGTTCGCAGAGTTACTCAGTAATAGATCTCTGCAGGGTGTCTGAAAGACGAGAATTGGTCGACTGTTGTATCCCCCATGAGCAAAATTCCGTACTCCCTGCGTTGTTCGATGCAGGGGTCACACGTCTGGGCGAACCTCAGATGAGACTGCCCCCACAATGTGGACAAATACGGTTGACGCTCACCAAGGTAGGTCGAACGATACACACCAGTATGTCCCAAAAGCTTACCTCCTTATACTGCAAGGCTGTATAATACCTTTTTATACCTTTGAGAGACGCCCTTGTTTCAAGAGACTTTTCCGGAAATCACTTGCACGCGTTTGTTAGTCTAAGACTCACCAAACTCCATGGATCATTACCGGACCCGCCTTTCCAGGTACATTCCTCTGCAATCACTTTACGCATGATGGTGCCCTAACATTTGTACCTGCTCCAGCTGAAGAACCCTGAAAATTTCCACCAAAAATCCTATATTCATGGAGAATGTGTCGTCTCCAAGCCGGGATCTCGCTTCCATGTCGTAGGTGTGTCTACGTTATGATTACTCTTAGCTTCTAAACGACAACACATCATACGTCTCCAGATCCAGGGGCCTGGGGGCTGACTGTGCTACTTGGCCTCGACATTTCCGTCGACGATGTCGATAGAGCGGTCCAGTCTTCTTGCGAGACTTTCGAATCCTGTCTATCGGAAGGGCAGTCCCCGAACTGAGCTCAACTGCGGCTCAAGTAGGACTCGTTAATTCGAGAACATCGGGACGACCTTGGCATCATCCTTATCTATGAGACCGGAAAACTTATTACTGAGGCCCTCGCCGAGATTGACTATGGCGTGTCTTTCGTCTGGTGGTATGTCGGAGAGGCGGGGAGAATTCAAGGCACAGTTCATAGGCATAGGCTGTCAGCCTCTGACAAGAGAGTCTTTACAGTCCAAGAACCAATTGGAGTCGCGATCGGTCTTGTGCCTTGAATTTCCCAGTAGCAATGGCGTTAAGAAAGCCGCGGCGGCACTGGCAGCAGGTTGTCCCATGGTCGTCAAACCATCTCCCGAGACTCCCTTTTCAACCCCCAGTCTCGCATATCTCGCCGAGAAGTCAGCTTTTGGACCTGGTATTTTCACTGTCATCACCACTAACCTAGACAACACACCATTGTGATACAAGGCTCTTTGTAGGCATCCCCTAGTTAGTAAAGTGGCATTCACTGGATCGCCTCGCGCCAGCAAGTTTGTCGCGAAACAGTGCACCGAGGGGCTCAAGGCGGCCACGCTCGAGCTGGGAGGCAACTGTCCGTACATTGTCATTGACAATGCAGACCTTGAACGCGCCTCTCTCGGTTGATAGCGTTGAAGTTTAAGCACGCTGGACAGGTATGCGCTGATCGTGTCTACGTCCAAGCTGGGGTGTATGAGAAGTTCTCGGCAATGCTTGCAGCTGCCACAAGGAAGCTTAGGCTCTGCCACGGAACCGAAGCAGACACCATGGCAGGACCTGTGACTACACCTTAGTCTTTGACCAAGTTGCACGGGCAGTAGGGTATTGGTCGGGGGTCGACCCAGTGAACAGTGGGAAAGGCTACTTTTTCGCTCCCACATTGAAATTATCAATAGCGATCTTTTTCTGCAAGGTTCTATACAGAGATCGATGCTATAATGAACTAGACTTAACCATTTTCTCCGAAAGTTCTGGTGCTGTATGTTCATGGAGCGATTTCTCAGGATACTCCCATTCCATATTGAATATACCTTGTCCACATAGTTTGACTCCTGCCCCAAGGGCACGTACGGCTGTGCTCTCCGACAAGCCTAGTTCATTGCGGTCTTAGAGAAGCCCATGTAGTATAGTACAAGCACATCCCCTGGTTGTGGATGGGGGTGGGGTAAAGGCGTTCATTTGCTCGGTACTTCATTAGGGAAAATGTCAACAAAGGACGCCACTTGCCTACCTTCCGCTTTCGGCAATTCGAGACTTGCACGGATACTGAAAAGGGCAGCCTTCAAGGAAACCCCCGACGGCCTGTCGTAGGCCTGATCCAGACTCTTCATAAATTTATTTCTGGAAGCATTCGTTCGAAAACAGTGCAAAGTTGTGACAGTACAATTGATATTTAGAGGACATCTATCATGGCCGGAAAACGCTTGGAAGGAAAAGTCGCCATCATCACTGGTATGCTTCAATGTCTTGGAAAATCAGCAAGCACTGAAGTGCCGTTGAATGCCTTGGAACTGACCCCAGAACAGGTGGTGCATCTGGCTTTGGAGCCGCAACGGCACAGCTGTTCGCCTCAGAGGGGGCACGCGTTCTCATTGCCGACCTTAATGCGACACTCGGTGCTAAAGTCGCGGCGACAAACCCTGACAAGATCATCTTTCAGAAAGCCAACATCGCCAAGCGAGAAGGTTGGCAGGAGCTCTTGCAGACAGTGGAGCAGAAGTTCGGACAGCTTGACATCGTAGTCAACAATGCCGGCACGAGCTACGCAAACAAACCGACTCTCGACGTCACGGAAGAGGAGTTCGACTTCACCATGGACGTCAACGTCAAGAGTATCTTCTGGAGCATCAAGGAGTGTGTCCCCGTCATGAAGAAGTCCGGAAAGGGCGGTGCCATTGTCAACGTCGCTTCCATAGGCGCCATGAGACCACGCCCCGGTCTTGTATGGTACGCTGCTAGCAAGGGAACAGTAGCAAATGTAAGTGCAAGCTTGAGACTTCCAAGTGGTGTCACAGATGAGTTCAATATTGACATTTGGTGTTTGTGTAGGCAACCAAGGGCCTTGCGGCTGAGTATGCCCCGGTCGGCATTCGCGTCAACTCGGTCTGTCCTTTGCTCGCTGCAACTGGCCTGTGGGAGAAATTCACTGGACAGCCGGACACCGAGGAGAACCGCAAAAAGTTCATCGGGGATGTGCCGATGGGACGTTTGACTGACCCTAAGGACGTCGCTAATGCAATTTGTTTCCTTGCAAGTGATGATGCAGCATTCATCGTTGGTCAGAACCTGGTCATTGATGGTGGGAAGACCATTTAAGGAGGTAAAAGCCTCCCGGGTAGGCTGAGCAATGGTTTTGCATGCAAATGTGAATGAATAATGACGACGGATATACACAGTAGACATTGGTTAGACACTGTTTATAAATCATTCGAGTCTAAAGACAGCTTTTTTTTTGGCCCGGCATAGGGACTAATTTTGGTGCCGCGCTGTAGCCCAAAACACGGTCCAACGAGCGGCATAAACGACGTTTCATTGTGCAAGAGTTTGTAGCGATCATTATCAGTTCTTTGGATCAGAGATTTTAGTGACGAGATGTCATCTGTAATGAAACTAGCATGGTACGACTGTACACCAACACCTCACATCAACTCAATCATTAAGCAAAAGGTAGTAATTGCATGGTGTGCCTGGGTGAAGGCTAATTTGGAAACCGATCCACAGAATACTCTCCATCTGTAGTATTACTAGTTGCTCCTACACCGGTCCTCAGTTGCTAGCATCTAATAGAAACAGACGAACCGAGGCTGGCTGTTTTTGCAGGTACGAGGAACAGAAAGAGCATTGCCCATTTGTGGCAATGTTCATCAGCATCTATTCCAGATGCAACTTCTTGAGAATGTGAGCGCGGCACCACCATCCACGAATTCTGCATAAGCGTTAGCGAGAGTCCAAAGTCTTTGTGTACGTAGCAATATAGCACACCTCTTCCCAAACATATAGACAGGGATACCAAGAATGACAACGCCAAACAGCACGATGCCTCCAACGATATTGAACATGAAGGCTGGGCCTCTCGCCGCCACTGCGTTGTTGAAGAAGTACGACAGGCCAAAGAACAAGAAATTCTTGACCACCATGACGATAATGACCAGTTCGACGGAGATTTCTCTGTAGGCATCGACCGTATAGGCTCCGCTGGCAATATTGAGCGCGGACATGCCACCGGTGTAGAAGGCCAGGATGACAGAGCCAACCACTGGCGTGTCGCCTGCTTCGTAGAGGTTGCCCCAGCCAAAGATACCAATGGCCATTAAGACGCCACCGACGATTAGAGCCATGGGAAGACGGAACTCGGGCTGGAAGATGTGTCAGTGGCAATGCATGAGCAGAACAGCAGAACATGAGGCTACCGACCTCGAATACTCCATTGTTTCTTCTTGCCATCCATAGTGCCAAGGGATCGCTGGCAACTAAGAATAGAGCTGTAACCAACAAGGGGCCAACGAGCGGTCCCACAAACATATAACCCAGTTGTGTTGGGTTGAGGTTGTAAGGAGGAGGCCCGTACATCTGTGCGGTGGTGAAATTGGACAGAGCGACGGATGCGATGGGCAGTGACCCGATAAGGTTGATCTGTGTGGGTTGCAAGTCAGCTACAGTAACAACATCATGCATGGCATGTCTCTTGGTCAAGAATGATGTTTGTGTTGCCTGGGGGTGGTGGTACATACCCAGATGATGGCCGGGTTGAGACAGATGGCAAACGGGCGCAGGAACAGCTTGATTGGACTGTCGTGTGATTGACGGCCATGGTAGAACGCAATGTATTGCCAGTATGTTTTCTTTGGTGGAATAGCAGAGCCTGCCGTGGTGTTGGTATTCTCAACTTGGTCGGCTGGATCAACCTTCGTTTCTCCGGCCTCTTTCCTTGCCAAGTCATCGTAGTCAATGTCCGCAACGATATCTGTTTCGAACAAATGGTTTCTTTGGAAGGTTGTCTCAGTCGCACAAAACACAACCAGGAGGACCTGTAGGCCAATGAAGGGAATGTAGATGTAAAACATGTATCTCCAGCCGTACTTGGTGGTAATGGGTCCTGCAATCAACGAGCCGATGGCGTTCAAGCTTGCGAAGCAGAAGTTGAAGAAGGCCACACGCAGGCCTCTTTCGTGGACAAAGTACAAGTCTCCAACGATGGCGACAAGCATACTTTCGTAGGCACAGGCGCCCAGTCCTTGAATCAACCGTCCTGCGAGGAGGGTATTGTAGTTCTCCGCCGCCGCACCAACGATGGTGCCTATCAGGCACATAAAAGATGCAAAAACGAATTGTGGTCGTTTGCCAAAGAGCCTCGAGAGGACTGAGACAAAAAGACCAGCAGAGCCGACAGCGAGCAGCATGAAGCCAGTCAGTTGGGTGATTTTGGTAATGCTCGTTTCGAAGGTTTCGGCCAGGACTTCGGTTGCGGCAGCCAGCAGCGACGAGGGCACCGCAGCTGTACAGACGAAGCCGAATGCATGAATCAGAAACAAACAGTCGCGCTTCCATAGAGGCCAGTTCTGCAGGCTGCACGTTAGAACCATGCATGGACCGGTCACGGGCGCAGGGAAAAACTTCTCACCAAAGGATCGTTTGGGTCGTCGCTCGGCTGAGGATTGAGCACAATATGGCCACCGTTTTTTCCTTTGGCATGCTTCAAAGCGCCTGTGGCCTCGAAAGAATCGGGCATGACTCCGTCATCGAGGATGACTGTGCCTGGGACATGAGGAAGTTTCCTGTCCTCGAACACGCCGAGACCCATTTTGACAGGGTTGCTGATCAACTTGTCGTGGCGATGAAGTATATAGTTTCCTGAGGACTTAGCAATCTGTGTGGTTTTCCTTCAAGACGACAGGGATTCTCACTGGGATACCTTCTGATATGTACCTCGGAGGCTGCTAATCTGTACGACATAATGTCAGGGTATACCTACACTAATGCTAAAGGGAGGCGGGGACTCCACGGTCTGGGGATATTCTCCACCGCGCTAGGCTGAGGTGGGCAATCCAAAGTGGCGGATACAACATTTCATCGACGAATTAGGTAGGATGCACCACTTTGACCGGCACGAGCGGCAAGCTCCAGGCTATGTATCCTTTACTTTCTCTGAGTCGGGCCCGGTATTCCCCCAGGTGCTCATCAGACTTGGCGGAGAAACCCCTGGTGACCTGGTCTCCTTGAACTTGAATGGTGTTGTGTATACAATAGAATAGGCATGAGCCAGGGTGGGACAGATATTGATTTGGAGCAGATTGGTCATTTACCGACTCATCTCTCCAGCTAAAATGCTGTAAGATCACGTGCAGGATACTAGCACAACAATCATGCTTCTCTCTCGTTGTATTCTGTATTCTGGAGAAGATCTTCGAAGGTTCATTTGGAAGATCTGCTGTGATGTGATTAGGTGAGAATTCGAGTAAAGATTTGGTTCGATTAACGTAGTAGCTAGTGCTTGAGCTCGATCGTATGTGGTACGGCAGAATAGGGGGCGAAGCATTTCTCTCCTCGTCCATCACAGATGCTAGCGAGTAAGGCGGTATCTAATTTAGTCACTGGGGTGCATTCCTCAATGGATTGTCGTTTCTTTACCCTGCAGGGATGATCGAACCGTTCCTAGGGGCCTGTATCAACCACCCCTATACAATCCACCAGCATACTTACACAGACATACGCCAGATATAACATTCACCTTCTATGACTCGTCTTCTCTCGGAGCTTTCTGACGGCTGAAGCTACAAAAGTAACCTTCGGCGTAGTCGTACGGCTCGCTGCGCAGAAAAATCTTATTATGTAAGGCTCTCTTAAGAAGTCAGTCGTCCGCCACCTACAGGCCCCCGAGGATCAGTTGTGAGATCTTGTGCTCTTCAAACTTATACATCTCGCTGGATATTGACGACAATTGATTGAAGTGGTCAGGCACTTGTTTCTACTCGTCCTGTGATAATTTGCAAGCGCATGAGTCGGTTTGTCCTAAGATTAGTACTACTTGATCTCGCGAAATAATTTGCTGGCAAAGCTCTGGGAAAGACAGTATCTAGCTAGTTATTACAGGCACTCGCATCGTGGCTCGACGGGAACCTTAAGCTTCAGGCGCCGTTGTCAAATCATGCCTCGATTTTCCCTAGCAGTTTTATGTTTCGTTGATTGTTGCTAATGCTAAAATCCACTTTGGATTCTCGCTTGAAGGCCAGAGCTAGAGGGAAATAACAGGAGGTCATTCCTTCTGCTCTGCTAAGGCTGAGAGTATCTCTCTTCTTTCTGTAGATAGCAAGCTTAAAGTAGAGAAGTTCACAGCATGGAATACAGTAGTACAAGGAGAGATTTACACGTTCTAGGAGCTCAGCAAAAAGCCTCGCGCAACGAACAGTCGGCTGTGAGGCTGCGCGAGTAGGACTCCCAAGAAGAATAAGATAGCTAACTCTCTCAGAGAACGAGGAAGTCCTTTTAAATGTTGTTGATTCTGACCTATCTGATTTGATTCTACAGTACTACTGATGCGACAGTTCAAGATACCTCAAGAACAGTTGTTGTCATAGGAGCGAGGACGGCCTGGGATAAAGTGGGAATAGTCAGTCCAGCAACGTATTTGTAGACCTCTCTATTGCCTTGGCAAAACACCAGTAAAGTAGGGAGTAGAAGGGGAAGGACAAGGGCTTCGAAGAGCGTGCAACTACGTTTATACCGACAATAAACCCTTCTCATCCTGTAACTGTTCTCATTGCTTGTTCGAATGTGGTGTAGACACTCGCTTGTCGCAGGAGAGGAGGAATGACCTCCTATCGTTCTCTATATACTATGAAGATTTGTAAAATGAGGCATCCCTTACCTATATCAGCGTCCTGCAAGGGCGTCTACGCTCTTTATAGTCAGTCGGAGTCGTTCTATTCTCTTTTAACATTTCTGACTGATTATTTTAATTTTTCGCACATAAAAATAGAACCCCTTATGTTTAATGTTGATTTTATTTACTTTATCTAGCAATAATAACGCGATACTAGAGTTACCTAATTAGGGAAGGCTGGCTAAATAACTCCTCACTCCCATACTTATTACTTCTAGATATTTTAATGTTACAGAATGTATTCGACTTAAAAGCGAGCTAGAATCAGCGATATAGACTATCTACAACTTCTTGTGTGTAGTTGTAGAGTTCCGGAATGACAGGTCCATTCTTCTTTAGCTTGCAGATTAATCTCTGTAAAAATAGCACAGCACATACAAAGTAGTAGAGAGACATTCGCAACGTCAACAGCGCGCGCCTCATCCTGTTGAGCATGCCCTCAGGGTTGCAACGAAGTTCAGCTTCGGATGATTCTACGCGTGGCGGCGAGACAATTGATAGATAGGCTGTTTGAACAGGCCAGCTAGGCACTGCGCGAGAAAGACAGGACGGCTCGATTGATCACCGCTCCTTCCTTGCATCTACTCCCTGTTATATCGTACTCCTCAGCAGTCGTCGGTGCTGCTGGTTACAGAGACTACTAGTAAGTAGACAATGTACTAGGCTAAATACGACTATTTGGTAGTGTTTCTCGTAGTGAGCGAGTAAGGAAAAGAAACTGCAAAGTTCGTGGCTCCTAGTACTATAAATTGAATTCGTATCGGGTCGTCAACTGGCTTACTCTGGGTTGGGTAGGTAAGCATCATTTCAATTCAGGTCTTCTTCTTCCTCATCTGTTCCAGATTCTCGGTCGTCATCGTTGTTTCCCATCTGTACTGGATCCGCTGGGCCCGGAACTGCATTACCATTCTGCAGAGGGGGGGCTTGTGGATTAGTAACAGTGGCATTAAGTCCCGCTAGTCCAGGCGCACGTGGTGGTGCTTGAGTGGCGGCTGACCCAGCGACGTTAGTAATAGTTTGTTGTACTCGACCGTCTGGCAATGCAATTGCTGCTAGCGAACCCGGCCTGAATTGGTCTCGCAGTCGCTGTATCCTACGTATCAAGTCTCGTGCAAGGAGGCCCATATCTTCCAATTCTTGCAATTCATTCAAGTCTGGTGGTAGGACGAGGTGTTGATGGTGGTGGTGAGTGTGACCCATGGGCCTTGGGGCCAGCAGTGCTTGCATTGCGGCCTGCCGATCCGTAACAGGCGGAGGGTGCTGATTGCCAGTAGGTGACCGACTTGCACCAGGAGGAGGGTGTGGAGAAGTGGTACGGGTGGTGGTATTCAAGCTGGTGAAGAACTCGACGAGACCATCGATTGCTTCCTCAGTCGCTGCAAGAGATCCGGGGCCACCAAGTCGCCGCTCCTCAACAGGTTTGCGTATTCTATCCCTCCTCTTTTTCATCTTCCTAGACGATGACTGTGCAATCAGGAACGCCTCAGACCTCCTCTTACACTTTCCGGATTCCATTCTCCCCCAACGGCAATTTGGGCAGAAGAAAAGTGGTGCAGGCTCGCCTGACGAGACTTGCTCTTCGGCCTGGGGGGCCCTGCAGCCCTTGCAAGGACATGGAGGCTCTAGAGTGCTCACACAGTCGCCGCAGATATTGACTCTGCACTCCAGGCATTGCTTCATCATGGCCGGACATCGGCGTCTGTGATCACCGGGCGCGCGAGTTGCCGGGCAGAAAAACGCTTGGCAGCCTTGCCATGTTGGTAATGCCGGCGCTTCATCCTGTCCTGGACGAAGTGAAGTGCTAGACGGCTCGGGAGTTGCGGGGATTGAGTGCGCTGAAGGGGTTGGCGATGTCGATCGCGACAGTGGTCCAGTGCTGGTCGATGCTGGCGACAGTGGTCGATGCGGTGGGTCAATATCAGCTAACGGGGCTCTGTGAGCGTGCAATGTTTGACCAAATCCGACGGGCGGTGTGTCAAGAGCATCTATATCGGTCCCATTATTCAAGCTCGCAGGCCTTGATGGTAGCTGCGAGTCGGGAGGTGCCAATCGACTGGATGACGGAGCCTCTGGCCTTGCGCTTGCCTGGTCCTGTTCTGTAGCTGGCTTCTCTGCGGCCAACCTCACCTTTCGATGTCGTACCAGAGTGGCTAACAGTCTCAATGCCCTTTCTCGAGACTTGTAATCCTGCCTCTCAACAACGACATCTCTATAGCCACAAATTCTTGCCTTCATTCGATCGCCGATGTCGTGTTTGAGGCATAACGCTGTCGCACAGGCCTTACATTTCAGTCTCCAGTGCTCCGCACTGTAACACTCATCGCATAGAACTCTAGGTATCGAAAACGATGGAGGTTCATTGGAGCCTAAAGCTTCGGCTGTCTTGAAAAAGCTGTCAATCGATGGCCAGCGACCACCGGGGCCTTGTTGCACTGATTCATCTTCCACATCCGGCCGCTCAGGACCGAACTCTGGGTCTTCCCACCCCTTACCCATGGGCAGAGGCGCTGCTCGAACTTTGTCTGTTTCTCGGCTATTGGTGTTACCAAAGGTGATACCCCCACCACCAGAGAAGACAGGTTCGGTGCAACACCATCTGAATTTGATGTTTGGCAGCATATTAGGATCAGCATTCTGAGCTCCAACGGCGGTATTGGCAGGTTGGTCCTGATCCTGCATCGTGCAGGGAGACACCGCATAGCCTGGTGCCCACCAAAACTTGTTCCGTTCCTCCTCTGGCGCGTTCTTATTCCGCAAATACGGTCGGTCGAAGGCACAGCTTGCACACAGCGTTTTCCTGCATCCAGTGCAGTGCATCATGACAGAGCATTGCTCGCATCTTTCTAGGATTTCGGCAGAGCAGTTATGACACACAATATCTTCAACAAAGGCTTTGTGAGTTTGGCGAAGATGTGCTGGGGTCGCCTTCCCTTCTCTGCTTACTCCAATGGCCTCGCCATTGACACCCTCCTCGTTAAACTCCCAACTTCGACCATCCCGCTTCCGTTTATTCGGCAGGGTTGAACCAGTAGACCTTGAGGAATCAATCGGACCCAACCAATTTCGACTTCTCCACAAACGATCATAAACCACCCAAACCTCTCTCGTGCCTTGGGGCATTCGCATCTTCACATAGCCTCTGCGGCGAAAACAGCGAGCTCCTGGTGTTGTACACCATGCTGTATCGGTCCAGATTCCCAGCTTATGGCAGGTAATAACCAATTCATGAGTAGGCTCACTGTCGCTTTCCTTCCGTGATAGACTACTCGGCAGGTATGGTCTGCGTCTATGATGGCGGCAACGATACGTGTATAAACTCTCTAGAGCAAGCGTTTCAAACCCGGTTGGACCAAGGGCGGAGTGAGACTCTTGCGCCAGTGCGTGCATCTGCAGCCAGGGATTGATATGATATTTCAACGACACATTCTTGCAGCCACGGACGGATACATGTCTCAGGGTATCTCTTCTCAAAATCAAGACGGTCGACGTAAGTGTGGCCCCGCTAACCGCCGTATTGTCCAATTCGAGACTAAATAGTCTTGTACTGAATGGATTGATAATGTTGAGGAGAATTTGGTCGAGGGCGTAGTTACTCGATTGGCGTTGCCCGGTAGCACCATTCGTAGTGGCGACAGCATTTGAGATCGTGGGCTGGTACAAACGCCATGATATGTAGCGCCACGACGTCGGAGATTTCGTGAGGAAGTCTCGAAGGAACGACGAGGTCTGGTAGAGCCGAAAGATGGTGTCGGTAGGTACTTGAGCTAGCAGTGACTGCAGAATCGGTGGATTACATGTAATCAGGAGCTCAAAGGACGATGGGCCTGATCGAGTAGGCACCTCTTCGGAGTCCATTGTGGGAGACGCCATCTATCTTGTCCGCGAGGACGTGGAAAGACTCGATGAACGATGGCTCATCTTCCGGCCACAGGATCTCGAACTTTAGCAGAGTCAAGACATCACGCCGGTTCAAATGGTGGTCCCTTTGAGCGATTCGGAATGTAGAGGTGAAATCGTATTCAAGAGGCGTTTGTGCAGGAATGTCGACGTGCAATCAACGAGAGACACAGGTCGGGCAATGATTTGTGAAAGGCGCAGGCAGATGGTCACGTGAGACTGTAATTGACGGCAGCCTTGTGAGGGAGGACTTCGGTTGTGACCCAAGACGCCAGACTATTTTGGATGGCTGTTTGTTAGCGAGGATGGTGCAAGCGGCGTGCATGCTAGCTGTTTTCCGCCTCAAGTGTTCTGTCATTGAGGCCGGAGTGATAACCAACCTTCATAGTCGAGGGAATATGTCAGGAACAAACACACAAACAGATCTCTACGTGATCAACGGATTGAGAGCGTTCACAGCAGAACACCATCGGAGCCTTGTCTCTCTTGCTGCCCCAAGAGGAAGACCTATTGTGATGCCTGGGCTACTAGGTAGAAGCGGCAGTGATACTCTCACTACAGAGCAATATTCACTACAGCGGCCGGATATTCCAATAGTTTCCTGACTCTTCTATCCTCGTCGTGCATCAGGTAGCGCACGATTGACCTACATTCCCTGCTGCTTCTCTGGCCGATCCACCACTGCTGAATCTTGGTCATCATGGCAAGCCAGTAAGCCAGGATAAGCAATGCCCGTTTGTCGAGCTGTAGCAATAGTCTCTGAAACTGATCATCCAGTTGTCCAACAAAGGTAATAAACTTGGCAAAGTTGTTTGCGCAGGGTTTCAAGTGACGGTAGAAGAGCAGATGTTCCAGTGGAGCGTAGAAAGTGTTACCTTCTGGGGATGACTGCTCGGTGATCTCACAGAGCTCTAGGAATAGTGTGCATGTTTCGTCCTGTTGAAGGTGATCCCAAAATGGGAGTACGATGTAGTCTGCATCTTGCATCACTGGTACCCATATCGATTGCCTCATGAGATCTCCCAGACATTGGGACACTGCCTGAAAACCTTTGCCCATGTTAAGCCATTGGAGGCACTCACGTCTTCGCTCAAGCGGTACATCAACAAAACTTTTGAACGCATGTGGTTTTGGATCATTCAGCATATACTGATGCACAGATACGAGCATCATGGTAGATATGAGGGCGTCCATCGAATGATCCACGGCACCAGATTCCAGGTCATTGCGGAAGAGCCGCACTGCCTCCTTCCAGTGATAAGCAGCTGCTAGCTGGTTCTGTCGATATTGTTTGGGATGCTGATCTGCTGGGAGGAGATGACAGAGGTGTGCTGCGGAAACTCCATTGATTGCATGAAGCAGCGAAGGGTTTTGCACCACAAGGTTATGCATACATGTCTTTATAACCTGTTGTGCCAGATGCGATCCCATTGAGCAATATGTCACTGTGTCGAAATGATGTAGCGTCTGCAGGATCGGAGTCATCTGATCCGGTTGGCCTACCATACGTGGAATTGGTGGAAGAGGGGTGATATTTAGACGGCTCAGCGATGATATGCATGTGATCCTTGCCAGAGTCGACAAATCAGCGGTTTCTGCAGCGATAGCAGTTGGCCTCTCTTGCCCGTTGTTGGGCAGAACCATTCTCCCAGGGTTGGGAAGTTTCCTGTCAAGATAGTCACATTCGAGGCCGTGGCTCTGGCATTTTAGGCAGCCGCCTGGCCTATTCTCGTCGCACTGAGATGTATCAAAAACGCGATCCTATTCAGTGAATGTCGAGAACCGCCTACCTTGATTCGCCGTTGCTTGCATGTTTTGCAGCCTGTTCTAGACTTTCTATGCGACTTCCGCGCATGGACCGTCGTCCTTGGAGGTTTTGGGGATTGCAGACCTCTAGTTCGGGTGTGATTGGGTACTTTAAAGACTCCTTGCATAAGCCTTTGTGCTTCACTGGGTGGGTGGTGCTTTTTGTCAATCATTGTCGCTCCCACCAAAATCTTCTGGCGTCGTGCGTTTAGGTTACTCAGCTTTTACCACGAGTCGATATGCGGCCAGCGATGAAGAAGCGATGATAGAGGGCGTAAAAGAATACGATATTTACCTATTTGGAGATTAGGCTCCAGCACATCTGTGAATATCGAAAGTCGGGCCTTCAGGATCGAGGATGTGATGCTGCCAGTAGAGGTTTCTTTGAGAGGTCGCCTCGATTCCGCAAATGGAAGTTGGTCGTATTCTAGGCCAATCGCGTCCCAGCAGGCTAGCCCTACGTGAGGCTAGTTGTGCAAATCGCAACGAGGTTATCATCGCACTGATCCTATATCGGTCATGAGGAAATATGTTATTTATATATGAAATATGTGAAATGGTTAGGCTCTGTTTGCACATCCAACCTCTCAGTCCTCGCAGGCCAGATTTTGCCGGCACAACGCTGTTATCAAGATATCATCGCTAACACACCTCACCCAACACAACAACCATCATTCGCCCGTTGGAATGCGCCATGAAAAAACTCTAGCATAGCCGTATAGTGGAACAAAATTCCTGCAAGAACGGCAAGGTGCCAGATGTTATGACTACCACCGGCGTAGTCGAAGAGACCAGGCCACCACTTTTCAGGAACCTTGCTGGCATATATGATGGCTCCGGTCAAGTAGACCATTACACTTTTCGTCACCGGAGCATAGAAATAGAACGTCCAAGCAACTCCTCTCGTATAGTTCAGTTGAATGACAGGAGCAAACCCTGTAACGGCCATTGTGACGAAGAAGGACACACGAGCCCATGCCATATCGGCACGATTGAAGCTTTCCCGCCAAGGTAGGATGACTCCGGCAATTCCAAGTAGAGTCGTCATCGTCATGTAGACCGAACGGGAAAGCGGTTCGCAATAGAATGCCGTCCATTCTGTACTGAGGATGCTGGCTGCCACTAAGAATGAGATCCCCGTGTAGTCGACACAGGCAAACCGATCTAGCAGGCACTTATCCGCAATGCTGTTCATGGTGTGCCACATGATTGAGCAGATCAGGCACTTGCAAGCCGCGAGGAAGAAGCAAGCTGCAATCAATACGTCCCAATTGCTAGACAACGGGAAGGTCGACGAGGCGGGATAGTAGTAGAAAGCCACTGCAAGCACGATGATCAAACCTATGCCATGGGACCAGATGTTGACAGTCTCATTCGAAGGTCGGAATGCCGAGGTAACACATTCAATCTTAGTCCGGTTGAATCGATAACCACGAAGAATATGAGGGTTATTTCGCCACGGCACAGGAAGGTCGTCGTAATGAATCAGCCTGGACTCCGCAGAGCGGCTCAGAGCATGCGAGATTGACTCGGCAAGCAGGTCGGTTGCCCGAATAGCCTTGTCAAAGCCGTCTTCGATAATCTCGCGTGTCGCGTTTATAGAATTATCAACTCTTTTCCAGCCCGAATCAATCAATTGCTTCTTTCTCGAGTGTGCCCGGGTCTCCAGCTCGGCGAGATAGCATTCCATCAAACGTAGACTTGCTTGTGCTTTTTGCTCGAAGGTCTCACGAGAAGGCATCAGGTCATTGTATCGACTCTCTAGTGTTTCCACCAGTATGTTTGCCCGCTGTCGCGCAGCGCCCCATAAGAGCTCTCCAGAATGGTACGGTGAACAGGAATCCCGGACATCTCTCAAGATCTGGTAGGCTCTTTCAAGTTGTGTGTCGAGACTCAGAATACTTTCTTGCCGATATTTTTCCAACCTATCGACTCGGTGTCTGAGCTCAGTGAGGAACAAATCGACTCGTACGAAAACTGCATCGGCATTACAAATACTTGAATTACGTCGTCTCGAAGTGTTGTAGGAATGTCGCCGGCCTCTGAGGACCAAGGAAGTCCGTTCGTCGTCTCGCGAGGAGCTGGAAGCGCGAGGGGTGGAGGAGGATTCAATGGTGACCGCTGACGCTGTGCAGGTCATATTGCCTTGGCCACGGTCATGCGGCAGAGAGGGCAATAGGTGCCAGAGGATAGACAAGCGGCGAGAGTCAGGAAGAGGATCGCTTTGGCGTGCACAGAGGCTGGCAGGTGGTCGTTTGAAGGTGGTGGCACGGTGGCTGTGTGAGCTTGTACCAAACGAAATTGGGTATGACAAGAAGATTGCAGTCTGCGCAAAACTGAGCTGGTAACAACAGGACTGTGAGGACTGTAAGGACTGGACCGAGTGAATAAATGAGCGATTAGGTGAAGCTCTACAAAGGTCAGCGGACGTCAAGAGAAGGAAGTGGCGCAGTTGACAGGATATGATGATGGAATTGACAGCGAGATGTGTAGGGAAGAAGAACGAGGGAGCGCTAAAGACGCAGTCCGGCCACGGCGGGGAGAAAATAACAACGTCATTTCAGGCAATTTCCGGCCGGTTTGGTGAAATCTGTGGCGGGTGGCTGGAGAAGTTCTTTGTATGACATTTGATATGACATGACAGCCAAGGCCGTGAAGAAGCAGACCCTCCAACCCTCGGAATGCTCTCGCACAGGTAGAGGCATCCCTGGGCACGTACTCGTACCTGCCTCTATCATTCGCCATTCGAAGCAATCGAAACTCCATACTGTATGGATCGATTTCCACGTTTGCCAATTCGATCAAAACCCCACTAAGCTACAGACCAAAAGACCCTCAACTCGCCAGAACAACACTCATTCAAGCAATTTGCACCCCCAGGCTTTCCAGCCGAGGGCCCGTGGCTCTGAGACGCCTTGCGCTTCGCCATCGACCCTCTGTCGATCTCAGGGTATGGAGGAGTTGTGCTGAGCAGCACCAGAAAACGTCCATATAACAATGCTCGATGTGCTATCACTTTTGGTTCAATTCCATTGCCTCTGCCCAGATCCAACCAAGTGCGGCTTGGCTATATGTCGACCTAGATAAGGACCTGGGTGTCATGGCCGTCATCGCTCCAAGAGCGTTCAGTGGAGGGTTCTTGAGAACCTGGACGTGTTATTGCTCATCCTCATGGGCGCCAAGTCACGTTGGGATTTCCTTTTTCCGAAAGCGGCCTTGAAGCCAGCACCGGAACATCTTGATTCTCCGCTGCCGGTTGACGATGAGTCTGCGGTCAATGTCGAGATTCAGAACGTCGAATGCCTCGCCCCAGATCTTCTCAAGTTCTTCTTTCTCGAAGAAATATACTCGAGTTCCATCGCCACGGACGTAGAAATTCTCTTCCATCCATCGTCCAGCCTTGAACCTGACTTGAGCAAGATCGCCCCTACCATAGTCCCGAAAGAGAACTTCACCACCCGGTTTCAATATTCGCTGGATGTTCCTAACAGCCTGCTGCCATTGTTTCGGGTTCAGAGCAGAGAATATGAATATCATGATGACAACATCGACACTCCCTTCGTCGATGTCGGGAGGAAGATGTTCCCCCGCTGCGTCCCAGACATCAGCTGCCATGATGCCGTCACAACTTTTGTAATCATCTGCGTCTCTCATTGTTTCCACTGCTTTCTTGCTGAAATCCACGGCGAAGATCCTGAGGTCTGGGTTCTCATTCATCCTCAATAAAGGAAATGCAGTGTTACCTGCACCGGCACCAACCTCGAGGATGATTTTCTTCCCAGCGTCTTTTCTGGTAACATCGTTTAGTACCGGGAACTCCTGAGCCAACCATTTTCTGTCTTTGAAGAATGTGCTTGTCTTTTGTTTGTAGAACAGATCCCACCATTTTTCTGGGTGCTCATTAAACCGAGTACGGTCAAAGTCAGAGACTGGAGCAGCTCGTTGGGCTGCATATTGGGATTCGCAATACTCGTGATGTGCGTCATCGGGCACTACATGATCCCAGGCATTGTATTCGAAGACATCTGCGGATTCTGATAAGTAGCGCTGGCCGAATTGGAAAGGATCTGTCTGTTTTGCGCTCGTAGCAGGGTCATGGGAAAGATGGGGAGGGATAGTTGAGCCTTCACTGCTGGCGCTGAGGCTTGGGTCAGACGAAGGCTCCGTCAAACTCGTCTCGGCCTTCAACAACACATTGGTTGCATGCGCGTCTTCGGGTCCAGCGTCCACGACAGTTTCCATGCCTCTGTCTGGCGCCATGGCGGAGGTTGAAAGTATCTGCGTGGGAGCGACAGCCACTTGACAAGAATATTAATGGTGCGGAGAACCCTGTACTCCGATTGGTGGGCGTCTTCATGATCCAAGCCCTCCGCGACTCGTTCATCCTTGTTGACATACACTTTCCTCTCTTGCTATGACCAGAGAGATGCGCCCTCATCCGATTTTCCATAATACTTCAGACAGCCTTCAAAGCCATGACTATCGAGGACCTCGTTACAGACCCTACGCTGCAGCCATTGCTGGAGACATCGCGCACAACTCTTACCCAAGTCCTTGCTGCCTTGTCATGGCTCGAAGCAAACTCTACTGCTGACATCCCAACCTCAGAACAGAAACTTGAACTTGCGGAGCAGCAGAAGATTCTGTATGCGTATGTGGCCAAACTTCGTGGCCAGCATCGTCAAGCTGCCTTTGGGGCGAGAGCGACGAAACAAGACACTGCGGAAGCGAGACAGGAAGTAGATCGACTTCTGCTCCAGCTTCAGAACTTGTACTACGAGCAGCGACACCTGATGGGTGAGATTGGTGCCTGCGAGGGATATGAGTATGTCAAGACCCTATTATTCCAAGTTCACCACTAATAGCATCTCCCAGTCATGCGTATACACATCTACCGCTTCTTTCACTTGACGAATATTTGACGCAGTTTCCTGAACAAGCAGGACTCCCAGAGCAGGAGCTGATGCCTCTGAGGATCGAACATGAGAAGCAGGAACGCGAAAAGATGGAACAAGAGCGACTAGAACTCGTAAAGATCAAAGATGGACTCATCAAGGAAAATACACGAAAAAAGGATGAGCTCAAGAAAATTGACGACAAGCTTGAGGCCATGATTGATGGTTTCAACGCCTTACAGGAAGGTCTACGGAAGGAGCTATGAGACTGTCACTGATTATGTTGTGCTTGTTTTCTGCTCTGAGCATGCAATCATTGCTATGAGATCATCGTCGATGTCCTCGATCTTCTTGACGACATGCGACATTCTCGATGCCAATCACAAGAAGAGTCGTTGTGGTTCACAAACGCCCGGCATTAACGCCGCTTATCAGCTTCTATCATGCCACCATGGTATTTCAAAGCAAAAATCTTCACAATAAGGTGGAATTCAATTACGCGCAACGATTTACAGTCAAAAAACCTTAAACAACTATATCGACTTGATCTATGCAAGCATCAACCTCATACCGAGCCACGCATGCCGATTTGCCACAAAGGCTTGTTGCATCATGGTGACAAACGAGCTGGACACTCCTGAGAAATCTATCCTGATGCAAACACCATATCAGGACGCACGGCCTCATTCCCTACTTCTTCAGCTCTCCACCGAATTACGTAGCTAGATCTTCAAGCACGTACTCAATTCCACTGGTAACGACCAACGTATGGTTGTGATACATTGACACCATACCAGGCTTCGAAGAAACAAGTCACCGAGAATCAGATGGAAGGAGACGTCTCAGGTGCAATGCAAGTTTTTGCGCGACTGTCCTCCTTTTCGGTCTCCAAATCTCTGATGAGAGTAATCATGTCCTCCGCGACATCACAAGATTCACTTTCCGCTCTTCAGTCTGTCTCCCACTCTTCTTAAAGTCGATCACCACAACCAGGCACAAAAATTGCTGGGATAACATGTGGTAAAATGACGAGCATTCTTCTGATAATTCCACCTCGGATGCTCAGATACAGAAGCACAATCAGTGAAGCATGGCCAGGCCAATTGCATGTTTGTAGCAGGAGGTGTCTACACAGGTGTCCATTTTATTCGGCAGGGTCAGTGCGAGCTCAACAACTTTGAGACAAGGCGTACAAATAATTGGAAGCCACTCAGAATAATTGGCCAAGCTGGAGAGTAGCCAGGCTCATATTTAAGAGGGGAAAGAAAGAGGCAGACATGCGAGCGGCCCTGGAAGAATAAAATTCGTTGCGCAAGGACCGGAAGTGACAACCTTGCCATATCGTCTGGCATTCGACTTGGGTTGGTCCAAGGTGTGTTAGTGATTGTCACTCGATAAGTTCAAACGGCCAACATTGGACGAGTTCAGGAGGCTTGTCATCAGGGTCTTCGGCTTTGAGGACCGCCAAATTCGAGGACTGCAGAGTTCGAGAAGGAGGACTTCCTGCTTGTTCTGGGACAATTAAGTAGGGTGCATATTGGCGTCGTTTGAAAAGCAATTGATGTTACAACAGACAACAATCATTCTTCTGTTTATTTATCTCGCATCTCAACACGTTCTCTTCGACGAACAGTAGCAAACTACATGCCCAATGACCCATCAAGACTTGGTCGTACACCATGTATACAGCTTCTGCCAATGGTGTCTGCCTCGGTCAGACTGTACGACCAGATTGAGTCTCGCGAATATTGCTATGATGGCCTTCTGATCCCTTTTGTTGGCCAATCCACCGTCTTACTGTATTGAAACGACACGCCAGAAGGTGGACGGAGCCGGTCTTCGACTACCCAGAAACGTGTTCAAAACGGAGATGCGTATAGCTCTCAAGGACATGATGCAGCGGGCATGTTTTCAACGAGTGTGGATCATGAAGGAATTCGTTCTCGGCGAAATCGCAATGTTCCTCATAGGTCATTTAGCCTACTCCGCGGAGACTGTATCACGAAATTTTGTGAAGGCTATGACGGTACACTTGGATCCTGACGGTGGTCAAGAGTATCTTGAGGACTCATGGGACGCTAATGTTCATGACCATGCTATGAATGACGAAGAACCACCCTTTTCCGGCCTAAATTTTCAGCAGTTATCAGTAGAGCCCGTGGATTCGACGTGACAAAGGGACATGATAAGATCTATGGATGCCGATGCCTATCACTTGCGAATCCGAGTCTGCGAGATGAATTTGACATCGACTATTCCGGGTCTTTAGAAGATCTATGTCAGCGCGTAGTCCGTACTCGGGTTAAGCATGGGAGATGTGTCGCAGTCCTATATCAAGCGAAAGGGTTACTTCCTGATCCACACTACTGCTCCTGGTATTTGAACGCGAAGAGACCTCACAGAATGGTTACTCCTTTGGACAGGATGCTTGATGCGCTGGATGCCTGATCCTCTACGGCCCGCTTGGATTCTGAGCCACACTGGTCTCCAGCAGTGGATCAAGATGTTCGAACACACGGTATGTACTCCACACATAACGGCGTTAAGCTTTGTTAACATAAATAGAGTTGTTTTAAGGCGTACAATGCCATAACCGATGTGCTAATCGGTTTGCTAATAATACGAGTACGGGAGTAGTTCGAGCATCATCACTGACTTCATACAGAGGAGGCAAGCTTAACCTGACATAGCGAATCGTGATTCTGCCCTTCTCTGGCAATGAATTTCAACATGTATCTGGGAGGAAACCGGGTTTGAAAACCTCTCTGTTTGCCCTCCCGCCAGCTTGATCAGCATCCTCGATTCCTCATCAATTTCAGACTTTCATGGGATCACGACATGATATCCTAGTACAAATCTGATTTACGTCCAAAAACTCCAGCCCGTGTCCGTGAGCAAGGATCAGCAATGCCAAATCTCCCACCACTTCCAGCGCCAGGTCTAGCCATTCTCCCGCGATATCTGTCCGACAGACCGCTCACAGTCATTCTCAAGGGTTCATCATTCTCTAGATCCATGACTGCCACGACGGGCGATGGTCTCCTTCTGTTCAGCATCGAGGGTCAGGCGCTTTCCAGATCCCACCGGCGCTCCTTCCTCGACGCGAATGGCCAGAAACTTTTCGAGATTCGCGAGGAGGGTATTCGCGCCAAACACTACTATGCTGCACTCGAAGAGAACGGACCACGGCTCTTCGAAACGGAAACGCATGTCAAAATCTTCCGTAGGTCACGCACTTCTGTCCGGTTTGCCAATCAAGCAGATCCGAACAGGCAGATGGTCGAGTTGGAGTTCGTCCAGGCAGGGCTGGGCGAGGACGGTAGCCTCACTTGGAGTGGGGGCCAGGTCGCGCTGGTGGAAAAGATCAGTTTTACGATGTCGGGAGAGTATCGGTTGAGTGTTTCGCCGGGGATGGATCCTGCACTGGTTGTTGCCGTCACGATTGCGATGATTGATCGAGCAAAGACACAGGCATCAAGGAATGCTGGTGCTGGTGCTGGTGCCGGTGTGGCGTCCTGAAGCAGCTGTCGGAATCATATTTTGATGCTTAACATGCTCTGGTGCTTTCTACTGGTGTTCCATGTATCCGAGGAGACTCCTGTCGGATCTACACCGACCATTCGAATAGTCCAGCGTCAAGTCGGGGTGGTTGACAGAATCTTCAATCTTCAAATACCCGAATCGCTTTGCCATCTGCAGGCTGTTAGATACAAGACTGACACGTCTCCCGGTCAAGCCTGCAGAACAAATTGGAGGGAAGAGAAGCGATCATGATTGATACTTTACATAGCCACGAGACAGGCCTAGTAACATACAAAGGACGAGGCATGCTTGAACGGTCGGTGTATTTGGTTTGCTCAAGTCCATCTCGGTCTGTTTGATGCCAACAACGAAACAATCAAAGCACGAAGACACCGACAGGATCACTATATTGGCCTTCCACACGTTGAGTTTGAGATAGGGCAGACACTCTGAGTCCAGGTACTGTAGAGTGGACGAGTCGACAAGAGGAGAGAGTCGCAACAGTATCAATCGAAAGTCAAGGCTGCTTCGTAGAGATCCCAAAATAGAGCCCACCCGATTGTCAGGGCGTGTTAGGGGAAATGCAGTAATAGTAATCAGATCGATGCGGGAGGACTCGCTCTGTGACGGAGTACGTAAGTGGTGCCGTGACCTTGGCGGGAAGCCTCAACCTTCTGTTCCTCTGCGCCGCCACAATCGTGCGTCAGCCTGTCACCTGAACTCGTTGTCCCGAAAACTTTCACATAGTTTGAGAGTTCATGTTCTGAAGAGGCCAACGTGGATGTAGACGTGGACCATGGCTATCGCTTTGTTTTCTTGTTGCTCCTCCGAAGCCCGCTGCGCAAGCCAAGCTGAAGCCGAAACCCGCCATGCTCGCCTGGTCTCAATTACATCTACTCGTCCTCATTCGCCTAGGCACAGCGAAAACCCCCCTCGATACAGTGACGTAGCACAGCAGCCATTGCTCACAATTGACGAGAAGAAAGCCTCGCAGTTTGAGGTCTTTGTCGAGCCCGAGGTCGAGGAAGATGGCGCGTACCCACCGCTCTCACCTGTGTCCTCGGTTGTCTCGATTCCCTCTACTCGATACACCAACCTCACGACTATGAATACTGGCGAGACCGCCAGAACCTTCACGAGAACGAGTCTTGAGACCTCGTCTACCGGGCGGACGCGGCCTCCTTCATACCATGCCAGTGCGAGGAGAAGTCCAAGTCCCGCGGCTACAGAGGGAAGCAGTAGAGATAGTATTCTGCAACATCCTGTGATGAGGAGAGATTGGTTGGAACTATTGCGGCAAGATGCCCAGAGAGAGGCAAGAATACGATCTGACGCCGCGAGGGACCGCCATACTGCAGATTCTGGCGCAGTCTGAACGACTGTCAATAGTACAAGGCCAGCTCTCAATTGTCGGCCACAAAGTTGCTACAACAGGGTTGCATGACTCGAAGACCTCACACTAAAGAAAGAGACTAACCGGAATGGCGGCTCAAGAGACAAGCATCGACATCAATGATAGTGACTGCGCCCTATTCAACAAATTGTCCAGCGCAAAGATGGCTCTTGTCGCAGGAAATTTCCCTACAGGACTGCAATTCTAATTATTGGCAATGCTGCTCCCAGCTGGGAATCGACAGACGTGCTGGACGAGATATAGGACTGTCGTGACACCGCCTTGTCTCAATCCGCACGGATATTACAACATCCTGCGGACACTCAAAGCACCCTTGAGCGACGTTGCGTCGGCCTCGGAGGTGGTTCGGAAGTATCGTGTAAGGGCCAATACCTAGGGGCATGCGGCATCAGAGATTGTCATTGTAAGTGTCGCTGAATGCCTGAGATCAACATTTTCTATTGCTCAGTGGCATTCGAACAGTCAGACAGTACATCCGAGCTGATTTCATCCTTCGCGTAAAGCATGAAGCGAGAAGCGCGAAGCCTTGCTGCTCTGCTCCAGCGCATACTTGTTTCATAACTGGAGAGCGCCTTGAGAATCGTTGTGTCAGTAACACTCAACAATGGCATCGATTCAACCTAGACCGGCGGCGTTCTTCTCTGATCTACCCTTTGGAGCCTGGACAAAGGTTAAGGCTGACTTTAGCCACTCTATATATACATATCTCATCAAATCGTCTGATGATTTTGAATTGCATATCTCGTATACAGATCTGCACCCGTCCTGTCTCATCACTGGATCAAGACTGTTCGAGCTGCTGCCAGGTGACGTAGATCATCGCTGAGTGTCCGGCTTCCCGGGGCTTCCACATCTCGGCTACATTGTTGTTATGTGAAGAAATTGCTGTGTCAGGTAAAGAGGGCGACGACCGGGCCTCGAAGTCTAGGCCACTAGGCCTCACTAGCCCGCACGGTGGCCACAGACGCTCAACCAAGGCCAGCAATTTCGCGGGGTCGACCATGATCGCCAGAGTCAAATTTTGCGCGCGCTGAGAGAGCAAGAGAGGGAGAGGAGAAGGACCTCCCGTGGCCTGGTTTGTATCATTAAGCCGTTCTAGTGCGGTCCTTTTGTTGTGGCCGAATTGACTTTTCAAAAATCATCAGTGCCAATTGCCACAGTCGCCATAATCGACCACCCGGACGACGAGAACGACTGGATCTCTAGTTCCAGGACAGCTCATGCGCTCAGTCGCCAGAAGAAGCACAATCCTACGGAGTACGAGGATTGTGAAAACCATGTGCCTTTCCATACATTGTGCCAGGTTTCCGCTCGACGTCCAATAGTAATGTCCGGGAACTCCTCTGCAGCCAGCTCTCCTTCATCACCTGGCCTGGGCATCACAGGTGGCTATGAAGGCGATAGCCTGGCTATCAAAGTCATCATCGCCTTCTTCCTCTCACTGGCCATGTACAATGTCATCGAGCTCCAGATAATGGTGTTCGGCACCTTCAACAGATTTAAAGGACTTTATTTCTGGAGTTTGGTCATTTCAGGACTCGGGATTATTCCCTACGCCCTGGGGTTTCTATTCAAATATTTCTCGATTTTGAAAGGAGGAGGAAAGTGGTTTTCTGTCTTCCTTCTATCCATCGGCTGGTATCCCATGGTCACCGGCCAAGCTATTGTCTTGTGGTCAAGATTGCACCTTATTGTCACTGGAGAAAAGGGTGATAAAATTCTCAGATGGACAAAATGGATGATCATTGTCAATGCAATTTGCTTGCATGTACCAACCACCGTTCTCACCTTTGGCTCAAACAGCGATACCGACACCCAGACCTTTGTGCGCGGGTACAATGTCATGGAGAAGGTGCAGATGTGTGGCTTCTTCCTTCAAGAAGTTATCCTCTCGACCATCTACATCATCGAGACGGTGCGAATCCTCCATACATCAGTACAAGAACATACTCGACGACTGATGTACCAGCTTATGGCAATCAACGTCCTCATCATTATCATGGACATCGGCCTGTTGGGTCTCGAATGTGCATCGCTCTACATCCTCGAGACGACCATCAAGCCGGTCTTCTACTCAATTAAGCTTAAGCTTGAATTCGCTATCCTTGGAAGACTTGTCAAGTTCGTTGGTGGTCCTAGACGGGGCAGTAATCGGCCTCCATCGTTAACGATTCCTGGGAGCGGCGAAAAGCGTAATTCATCTGCATTGAGTCGAGTGGATGAGAACGATGTTTCTGATTTTGTAGATCTCACCAAAATCAAGACCGATGTCACGCGGGCTTCTCATACACGAAATCGAAGTACCTCTCTTCGTCGTAATGGGGAGGACTTCGATATTGATCTCGAGATAGCAAGACTTGAGCATGTCGATACTCTACCATCACAAAACCCAAAACCCAATGGACATGCAAACGGACCCGATTGAGGTTGCTGCTATCTTTGACAACTACAATCGAGTTCTCGTGCAGACAGAGCCGTTTGAAAGCTGTTCATTGCTGTCAAAAGTTGCATATTTATGCAACAATCATCTCAAGATAACCCACGTTGCCCTGAACCACGCCGGATTATTGGTAACAGGGCTTGCTACGTCAGGCTTCACCGACTCTTCATAAAGCAAGTCAACGCTACGTCACCACCGAGAGTGTCTCTCAAGATTAGGCCTTGTTCGACCTTCTGGCCTTGAAGAAATCTCTCATGGAGTCAGTCACGCTCATTCGTCGGCTATTCCAGCTACTCGAGGGGCTGTCGTGAACGCTCGACGCATGGCTGTCTCGGCGCTTGGTGATGCTGGCGATGCTCTGTCGACGCATGTTATCGTTGTTTTGACGAGCTTCCTCGATCTCGGCTCCTGTCGGGTGGTGTTTGTTGGCAAAACCACCTGTGATAGATCAGTATGGGTATCATAGACATCCACCGACAGCTGAACGAGGAACGCCAACCTATACCAGTGTAATAGCTGTCATCAGACAGCACGATGCCTGGCGTTTGCATATCATACAACAATCGAGCGGTTTCCTCCACCTCATTTTGCCTCTCAAGCTGGTTAGCCATGGTGATGTTGCCAGATCCTCCGATGCCTGTGCTGAACCTGCGCAAGCCAAAGTCCTGCCGGAAAGATTGCGGGTCTGTGGTATGGCTTGGACGCCGAGTGTCCCTCTGTGAGGAATTCACGACATTTCCTAGATTGATTCGTTACGGCTTGCGTGGCTAGAATACAAGAGAGATCAAGACAAACCAGCACCACCACGCCCGATGTGGACGAAGGTTTTATCGTCATTAGCTGCAAGCATTGCTATTTCGTGGGAATTGAGTATGAATCAAAGTCCCGATTATCTGCTGGAAGACAGTGATGGTAATGGTTCTAGGTCACGGTCGTCGAGTACTTTTTTTGCTCAGGACGTAAGTGAGAAGCGGCAAATTGCTGGCAGTCTGAATGTGACGATGCCGCAGAAGAGGTGTCAGCGAAGCGCGCCCCCATCAACTCAAGCACGAGGCACAGGAACAGTATACTGGCCCTGAGCTGACGACGTCACCACCACGCAAAGTCCTTGAACAGTCTAGAATGCTTTGCTTAAATCTCTCCCGGAGTGGTCAGAGATAAGCATGGACGGCCAACAACAAAGTTGACCAATAGATCATGATTTCTGGACACCAGGGAGATACCCTACCAGAACTTACGATCGAGGCTAATCACAAATGCGCAAAGTCCTCGCTTGCGAACAATGTTGGATACGGCGTTGAGACTGCGCTGGTCATACCAGGTCCCCAATGTCTTCTTGTCGACTTAGATGACAGTCTCTGTGCCGACAAAGCTGTCCGACCTTGACTCAAAGAGTGTCAAGCTATCGATCCGAGCGGTCTATCCTATCATAAGACCTCGAGCGAAATTACTGTATCTGCGCTCCAAGCACCCCGGATTCGACCTCCAAGAGGTGGTTTGAGACGAGAAGAGGCGATTGGCCACGCCCCGCAGAGGAGATAAGCTCATATGCTAAGAGCGAATAAGATCTACCAAGCTTTTGATAAGGTGCGCTTGTTCAACTGGCGGGGTGCTTGGAATGCCGTATTTCGTCGTCAGAAGGACGGGAAGATCATGAGATGAGGCCACCGTCAGGAGGCACTGCGAGTAGTGGTGAAGAGGGGGGTTTCCTGGGGTTTCGAAACTGCTTGATTTCATCCCACGATCTCTCCTCGAAGGAATTTCTCATCACTAGGACTTTCATCAGACTTTCAAGCGGTCACCTGCTTGCTCAGGCTTCCTTCCGAGGAAGTTGAGGACGTCGTCAACTTGTTCGTCTTGTGCGCAATGTTACTACAATCAAGGTTACGACAACAGAAATTCGTTGCAGCATAAGTTCTCGAAGACTATGAGCTACTCCGCGTTTTGCGTTCTCTCTCACACCACTTCAACAGTATCTCTCAGTACATCACATCGCTTACACACACATGGCGGAAATACTGTTTCACACCCTGCGATGTTTATTGGTACAAGCTGGAGGTTGAGACTTGGATCTTTGGCTCCTAGAACACTAAACTTTCTTCGTGCGTCGCCTATCATGCTTCCGCCTCGCTGATTTGAGAGTGAATACTGTCATGCTCATGAAGGCCGGAAACAAGAAGACGTGGGCTTTCAAATAAATGCCGTCGGCCATTGGAATCTGCCATAGGGTTCAGAAGCATGTGTCGATGGTCAGGTAGCGACAGTATTCATTTCCACCACGAATCGAGAATTCTCTGTGCCTTTAGTGTGAGATTCCTGAAGGATCTGACTGCACCTCCTTCCTACTTGGAGCACAGGCAAGCCGTTTGGGAATGTTCGGGTGATATGCTAGTAGAGGAGGTCATTGATTTGCAGCATGCAGGAACAGGACCGAAGGCGGATGTGACTTTCGCGACGACATCAAATGAGTGTCTATGCTCATCTCCCGAGCACGTTCTCCTTCCACCTTCGTCGGCCAGGTGGAGGATGCAAATCACTCCTTCATCGAGGGCGTGCAGTGTAGTGCAGTTGGGTTGTACAGAAACCTGGATCCTCTTCGGCCAGTCGTGAACCGCACGTTCCCTGATCTGGTTGCGCAAATTTGAACCCATGCAGACGCCCTTGGCCCCTTGATCTGCATCCAGCTTCATGTGGGATAAGGGGCCGGACTCACTTGGAAGCGTGCCGGATCGAATGGAGAAGGGACATATGCGAGACCACCTACGCCTTTCACTGCGGATTCGTGGCAGGTTGGTCCCTACCATACGGAACAGCGCCGTCTGACTTCTTCGGATTCTCGTCCTGAAAAGAGCCATACTGCCGGTTACACCGAGACGTCAACGGCATAGATCTACAATGATCCACTGCGTTTTAGTCTTGGTTGATGTCCTTGTATGGGAAAGAACTCGGATGGATTCTTTGGTCTATTGTACCATGCTCCGTGATCCGCATCGAGACCCATACGGGCCTAAGCGGTACGAGTCTCGTGGCCATCCATTGTCTCAAACACAGCATTGTTGACGGGGAGTCAAGAGGATACTGTACAATATTTTGTTCGTCGACAATCTAAGTTCGCAAGCGAGGTTGGAAGCTACGGAGACTCCGTAATGGGAAATCTGCGTTTTCCGTATCCGTACTCCGTACAGAGCACCAAGTTGCAGATGAGTCTTCTGATGGATTGGGGGGGAGGGCCCGCGTCAGCTTTGTTTGAAACGCGTGATTACAGGGAGACTCTACAAATTGTAGGCCCGCATTTTGATAAGGGGAGCGGGTGCATGGCTGCTGTACTTGTACAATACTTACCGGCCGGCGTGGCGCCTAAGTAAGCACTCATATTGTTTCCAGAGGGTGTCCGTAAAGAAGCAATAACCCCCCAGCTATTGTATTGTAGGCAGGGGAACGCACCCGAGCCCACCAAGGACTTTGCGGTATTGTATGAGTAGGCAATTGTTGGAGAGTACGAGTCACCATCTAGCCTACTGATACTCCGTGTATGGAGCTACTGTACTGTAGCCACAGGACCTATTGTAGGTAGGCGATGTACATACGGAGATTCTAACTAGAACAATTCTCCTCCGTTGGTCTCAACTACCATTCATCATTTCTCTTTGGAGCGATGAGTGTCTCCGCCTAACCGGATTTCTTGACCCACTTAAACCCCCTGGACTGTCCTTTCCCCTAGCACGGCATCTCGGTGCCTGTAGGTCGAAGCATGACAAGAAGGTACAATACGAGGAGGCTTGCCCTTGTCACGCGAGAACGAGTGGGATTTTGTTGTGGGCATTTGGTTTCGGCGTCAATCATTACAACTGCCGTGATATTGTAGTTGCGGGGACTGGGTTTTTCGCGCTCGATAACCCGAACAAGGCATTGTTCTGTGTCATATCAGGGATCAAGGAAGATCAACATGTCGCATAGCTTGAACCGTACGACAAGAACATGGACAGTCAGTCAGACTTGTCCACTTTGTAAATCTTGTTTGACAATCGCCATATCGCCATCTTGCCACGGAGTACCCCAGTGTTCGTAAACGAGTACCTGGTAGTCACTCCGTACTCGTAGGATTAACTTCCTCATTCGATAGGAAAGCATCACCACCTTCTCCCTAGGTCTACAAGCTATCGCAGAGCGAGTACTGTACACACGGCTACTTCCCCAACACAAGACTTGGTCACTGCCTTGTCGGTGTGAGAGTACCGCTGTATCCCGCTTGTTTGCCATCCACCTTTTTCTTCTCGCATGGTCCTAGATGACACATGGATCGAACGGCAATGGACTACCCGGCCAAACGAGTACCATGTCATGTCCGAGATACCCTCGTATCAGTGCCATCCCATGCCCGTATGGACATTGCAGGCCACCAGCCAACACCACCTTCTCCCCCCTGAGTCCAATTCCAAAGTCAGGGCTCCGTGTCGTGGCTAATTCTAGCGTTGGCTACGTCACCCAGGTACTGGCTTGTCAGGTCTACGTGTTGAGGGACGCAAATTTCTGGACAAGAAGCACCCTCGTGTTCCTCCACTGAGACGTTCCTTTCTATTCCGGATTTCCACACATGTGCCAGGACAAGGGACACCCCAGACAGGCACAAGGGCAGGGACAGAGACAGGGGCAAAGACAGGGAGAGAGCCCTGGTGGTAAGTCACTCGAGCCAGTATGTTACGAACCGAGCCTGATGTTGCACACGCTAGCTAACTTCCCTTGTCCAACACCACCACCTGACCCACGGATGGGATTTGTTGTTCCGCAAGCGATATGCGCCAGGAAAAGGGAAAGCGAATGAGCCCCCAGACTCACACTCGCACACACCCCGGTAATTTGTAGGCTGGGGGTAGCGGAAGTATTTTCCCTTCGTTCTCAGCTATCACAAGGCATGGCGCGTGGGGCGGTTTTAACGAACAGGGCTCTTGAAGTGAAGCATCAACTCGCGGACTCCGTAGACTACACAACCATGAGTCAGACCGGTGCGAGTTCAGATTACAGTGTGCAATGGTGAAGCAAGGATTGACAAGGCAAGGCATATGTACAAAGGTAGGTGAAATCCACCCGGAAAAGCCGTTGGAATTCTAGCTAAGGGGGGGTGTCTCCAGGAGATATGGTGATTTACCAGCGGGAAAAGTAAGGCTGTACTGGTGGTGTCGCCGTGGAGGTCGATTGCCCCTGGCCCGTCACCCTTTCACTCTGAATCAGCGGTACGGAGGGTTTCAACGATACTGACACCTCCTTCATCCCTTGCCATCATAACTCGTGAGCCGCAAGTGCTACTAAGTAAGTGAGGTGCACAAGGTGTGCGGTAGTCGATTACTCTCGGAGAGCATTGACTCGGACATTCCTAGGTGCTGTAAGTTAGGAGTCGCGGGGGCCGGTGATGCCCACCTATTGTACTAAGTACTACTGTACGCATTCAGTCCCACTGGGAAAAAGAGCCTTGGGAGCAATGTGAAGGGTCAGGGCCATTCCATCGGGTCACTGAAAGACTTCCCACGACATGTCAAAATCAGCCTACGGAGCACCTGCGACGGAGAATCGTACTGTACGGGGGCCACGCTAAGGTCAAAGTATAACTTGTCCTTTTGCCGAACCCTTTTGAGGAGTCAAAAGAGGGTTGACGGATGGTAGAGGGAGTGTCCCGTCCGAGTGAAGTGTTGGCCCACGCCTACGCCGTACACCTGTACCCGAAAACATCGAGCAGTGGATCCTTTGAACGCCCCAAGGTGGCTCTAGATGTGTTTGAAGTACGAGTACTTGGGTTTAGCAGTTCATCCCAAGATCAAGATGTCGGATGTCCGTCGTCTCCATTGTTACCCATACATAGTTACAATACCTGTGCCCGAAGCCGTAGCCGTAGCCGTAGACGTTTCCGCACCCGCACGCCTCATCCGCGTACCGAAACTCAAGTCTCCAGGCTCCCTGTGTCTCGGCATCACGCCTTCCACGGGGACGCCATTACATTCGTCTCCAGTACCCGTACGAGTACTCGGATTTTAACAGGTGGTCATCCGCAAATTACGACCGTGGAGTACTCCGTATCCACGGGCTACGATTACCGTCACTACAACACGCGCAACGGACGGCGACAAAGCAGAAAAAGTCGATCCATAAGCCAGGTACTGTAAAAGTACCGAGTAAATGGATGGAAGGTGATCGGTCGTGGGGGGCCACCAATGATGATGACTTTTCTCTACAGAGTAATCAACCTACAGCCCCCCGAACGGATACCTAGGTCTGTACTGTATGGGTGGTGCTCCGTGCGCGTACATCTGTACGGCTACCCGACTCGTGGCGTACTGATGGCATTGATGGCCGGCTCTCCTCGCCATGATTCACCTCTACATCGGTTCCCCACAGGTGGTGCGCATCGGATACAATATGACGTGAGTCGAGTGACTTGTAGCACGAACCTGCTCGGCCCAAAATGGCCTTTCTAGGCTCGAAGATTCACCCTTTCAGGACCAGTGGTGAGAAAGTCTCGACAGAGCAAAAGGGCCTCTAACGGAAGTATTGTAGTAATTGGAATCTCCCCGGACGTAGGAGGGAGGCCCGAATGGTTTGAAAAGTTTCGAACAAAAGTCCTTACGGTGGGCCGGGTTCATTACTCTACCCTTGTGTGGTGATCGCTGATCTGGCCGGATGGTGTCAGATAGGGGAAAGATGACGAGGAACAAAGAGGGCGTCCGTCAAGAAAATGAGTGAGGAAAGAGAAACCTACTCGAATACCTGTAGTCACCGACAATTCTCACGTCCAAACAGTGTCGGGCGTCTAGTTGCGACTTTTGAACTCTCCACAAACAGAGTGCAGCATGTGCAATCCCAATCTTCGGGCATCATGTATCTATATCTCCTCATTCATATATCTTATGTGCCATGTACAAGTTACGAGAAAATTGAGGCTCTCCCTCTTCTTCATCTGGACACATGCGCAAAGACAGTGGTTTCCCCTGAGCTCTCGTCACCCAAACCCAAACCCATCCGTTTTCTCTTGTTTCTAAAGAAACGCGCCGAAAGATCCCTTCTCTTTCTTCTCCCTCCCCTCGCAAAAATCCGCTACACTTTCCAGGAAATAACAGAAACAAAACGAATGATGGAAGAGGGAGAACTAAAACTCCATCCAGCGCCAACGCTCATGGCTCGAACTCAAACCCAACACAAGTAATCAACGGGTGACAGAACCTGTGCTGCAGAGGTGAGATCCCTTTCTCTCGGAAACCCACAGACCTTCCTCTTCCCTTATCCATGTGAATCAAAAACGCCGTCGCCGAGGTCATACTAAAAGGACTTGAGAGACTCCCAGAAAAGCCGGTCGGGGGTGGCGTGGTGATGCTGGTGGTGCTGTTGACCCATCGCGTAAATCAATGTGCAGGCTTTTGTTTGCGTCCAGGCATAGCAAATGTCGGTGTTGGAAACAATTGCAAAAAAAGATCGAGAGTGAAAGGTATGTTCGTATCCGTCTAGATCACCAAATGCTCTTTTAGTTCTGATCATCACATCTGAATGACATCTCATGAGTTTCTGTTGTCGTAGTCGTCAAAGAATGCCCGTCTGGTGATTCCTCGCTTTCTGATGCGGTGGTGTGGAGATGATGGTCGTGAAAGAGGAAAATGGTGAAGTCGAGGTCAATGATCATTCAGTGACGGGGGGTGACAAGCTCAAGGGGCCATTCTTAGAGTTGTGGCGATGGCCTCAGCGGAGATATTGGAACAACGAAAGCAATGACAAAAGTCTTAGTAGTCCCGAGCTCGATCAGCGTACATGTCTTTAGGCTTGCTCTGGCCTCGATCGAAATTCGACCGCCGCATTCGAGTATCCCTCCGCAGTCGAACACCCTGTCCAGGGATGACCGCGGTGGTCCGTGTGTATTTGAAGGTCTTTTGGAGGAGTTCAGGCGTGTTCAAAATCTCAGGTTCTTCGGGACTGTCGTCGGCTGCAATACCCGAGGAGAGACAGTCGGAGTACTTCCGCTTCCGTTCAGGTGGTGGAATGATCTCCGGGTTCATCAATGATTCTACACTCATTGGTGACTTGACCGATCTAACGGATTTGACGGTTGGCGTGGGGGATGATGGTATGCCTTCTAAAAGGTCAGATATTGGTTGCGAAGGTATCGGGTCGGTATAGGACAACGCACTGCGGAAGTCCGCCAGATCCTCGTAGTACGGCGACGTAGGACGGAACGACTCATTGGTCTGATGGCTGTTGAAACGATGTAAGCAGACTTGGAGTGCATTGTCCATTCTGACTGCATGTTCAATTTCGAAACCCCCATTGCGCAGACCCAGCTGGGATATGGCGAATTGCCGCTCCTGTGCAGACTCAAGCATTGGCGAGTCTAGCACGCGCCTGAGTTGAGTTGGGCCTGTGTTGACATGGTAGAATAAATTGTGTTCGTTGAGTTCGATGCGGTAGTCAGATTCCTGCTGCCTGTACCGAGTCATCAGCACGTTAGTCTTCCAACTTCAATGTTGGGCGTACCTGGATGTGAACAGACCCCAAGAAGACATGGTTTCGAAAGAGCGAGCTGAACCTTGAGCCTTACTTGATCGTTGTGCATTGGTGGCTCGACGAGTCGGCTGGACTGGTGAAGAGTGCCGACTGATATGTGGTACATCAAGCTGACATGATGTAGAATAGCAAGAGCTATTGTTTCATCAAGCCTAGAAAGAGTCGCCGCGAATTCGAATTTGAACAGGGGATGTATTGCGAAGCGGTGATATGCCTGTCAGCCCTACGGAAGCTTCGCCGTCGACTAGTCTTGGACCCGGGGATTGACAGCGACAAAGAGTCACCGCAGAGTCAGAGGGCACACGTAGCTGTTGACGACGGGGCTCATGAAACGTTTCGCAGGACTGAGGGTCATTAAAGGCAGTTCCGTCTTCTTCGTCGCTCACACAAGTATCAAGATGGGCTTTTGTTGAATGTGGACTGTGGAGTGAATTGACAGGAAGACGGAAGAGTCGGGTGGAAGGGATCCCGGGACGTCTTTGGTGGAACCAGTCAAGCCGGAACGGTGGTTGACATCTGCTCGTGGCAAGCAATTCCGTTTAGGGGGAGGCCCGAGACGCTGACAGCTGTCCGTGGTGAGTTGATTTTCCAGTTGACGTGAAACCAAAAGGGAGCAAGAGGGAGGATCAACCCAAAGTTATGTTGTCGTCCCGAGAAAAGCTAGACTTATGAACGGGCTGAGAGAGCGCTTGGAGAAGGGTTGGAATGGCACTTGGCAAGAGGACAACAAGCGAATGGTTAGGGACTAGCAAGGGAAGGCGGGTGAGCTGCTGACTAGCATATCCTGGAGCTGCAGGGAAGTGGAAGGGGGCAAGGAAACAGTGCTCCGGACGGCGCGTAGGTGGATTAGGGACTGGATCTGGCCGCTGATTTGGCCACGCTGCGATTAAGAACGACGTCGACATTGAACGAGGTTGAGTCTGGCGGCACGGGGGGTCTAGGGATTGACATTTGACAGTCAGGCAGCTCGGCGGCGGCATCGAGACCCTTTCTTTCCTCCAAAAAGGCAAGCTGCATCAAAGGTGGCACCTTAGGCTGCGATTTCGGATGATTTGAGTTGATGGGTCGAGCTCCCTGACCATGGCTCTGTTCTGGATCACACCAGGGAGCCTTGGATGCATACATTAGCTGGCACCGTCGAAGGAGATGACGATAGACGATGGGTAACAGCACCCACAACCACGCGGAGGGGAAAGTCTTGCGCTTAGAGCCAAAAGGCCTCTGGATCAGCGGGAAGGAGAACGGATACAATAGCAGGACACGGCCTAGACAACAATCAGTATAGCGGGAGCTGCACAAACCTGGCCGGCGGAGCGTTGTACTTTGGGTGGCAAGGGTCCACGGTACTGTATCTGGCCGCAGCACGCTTGCCCGCATCATGCATGGCCCTTAGTGTGATCCTCGTCTAGCTCGAGTCCCGTCAGGCCACTCCTCTTGGAGGGAGCATCAGCGGCCGGGAAGAGAAACTTGCAGAGGCGACCCTAGGTTCTGGGATTCGTCGACGCAATGCAATGCAATATGATGTAGACGCGGTGGAGGGCAGACTTTCTTCCCTCGAACCCAGCAAGCTTCTGACATGGTCGATCCACGGATGACAGCCAAGGTCTAGGGAAGCCCGTTGCCTCGAGCGATCAAGATGCCGCTTCACATTACCCAACACTTCTTACCCAGCTGCTTTCGCAGGGAAAGATTGGCACTCCTTAGCTTGGGAGACGGATGTGAAGTCATTAGTGTGGTGCATGCAGAGCCAGCAGAATGCAAGTCAGGAATGTCGTGGTCCATTAGTGGACGATCCAAACCGTCCTGATTCATACTGTACTCGGTGCACTGGCGGCAAAAGAACTAGCCTGACACACGACTCCTCTCGGTGTGCAAGTCGGACACCAAGGGGAACCATCCAAGGATAAGTTCGTCCATGTTCTCAGTCTAGGGCCGCCCGATCCTGCTCAAGTCTAGCGCTATTCCACCGCGGAGCGTAAGAGGCACGAGCCTTGTTTTAGTTAAGACCCTCTGTACCAAGATCATTGGCACGGGGAAGTATCCAGAGCAGGGGGGTTGGACCAGAGCGGAGAACAATGAGACTGGGGTTGGGAACCCACTGGGTACGGCATCTTCCTTGAAAGAGCTCCCCTTACCTAGAGCTCTACATACTGGATCATGCCTGCGGCAAACAAAAGAAGCAGCAGAAGCAAACCCGGGTGAGCCGTGTCTGGCGATGTCTATTCTGTCGGAGCAACTCTCCCCGGCTGCAATCCAACGAAGGCTCCATTCGGTGGCAGAACAAAAGTTCTTGACTGATCGTATTCGTTACGGGCTGACCGACATCCAGCCTGGCCACTGCTCGTGCATGTCGGGGTCTGGTGTCGACAGAAGAAAACACTTGTCGTGTTAAAAATGTGTTGAGGCCCCGAAGCTGGAGGATTTGCCAGCCTAGGGAGTCTAGTTAGGGGCGCGCCAACTTGGAAGCGCCGACCAAGCCCCCAGAGATATGCAAGCCACGGCTGGTGAGGCCAGTAAGTAGGTCCTGTTCATTCCACCATGGGCGAGGCTCCGACTGGTCCATCTTTGTCTCCTCCCTCGTGTCCAGAAACGAAATTTCGGGTGAGACGACACGTTCGATTTGTGATTTGCGGCCTCTTGGTTACACCGCAGTCCAGCAATGGGCCTGGCCACTGATTGTCTGAGTCTATCCTGGTTGGAACCTCGCTTGTGCGTACTGCAGGAGAGGCTGGCGGTGCTGGCTTCGCTTCAAGAAAGAATCACTTGACACTGGCCAGAGGGGTGGGTTGACAGGCATGCTAGAAGTGTACCAATCTCCATCAAACAAAACTCCGTATGCGCCGGTTGAATTCTGGACAGGTGATCACGATACTCGTACTCTTGCGTCCGAGTTCGCTTTTCCTGACTTCAAGGTTGAAGCTTGACCTGCTGCGGCTACTCCGTGGAGGCGTCGATCATGACCAGGGAGAAGTGCCTCGAGGCCAAGGAGACGAGGGTACGGGCCATGGCTGAGGTCTCATGGGAAGGCCGTCGGTGAGCACATTTCACGAGGATGGTGACACGAACACCTCGTAGGCCGTAGCCTGTTCCCAAGTCCTTGTCTCCCGCCCACATCACTTGGTCAACCTGCATCGCAGGTCCAGACTAAGCCATGTACTCGTAGATGCTGCATATCATGACCGACTCACAAGCCAACGCCCAATGAGCAGGCGCGCGGAAATGTGAAGAGGGTGTGCTCAACCACTGCGCTGGTACGGCAGGTTGATCTTGCCGATGTCCATCGACGCTTTCGAAACCCTGCTGGGTTGTGGCGTCGAGTTGATCAGCTGGCCGGTGACTGATGCTGGTCTCTTTCACAGCGCGATGACACCCTTCACCTACTTACGGAGTAGTGAGCCTGCAGCAGGACGAGAGGAGACTCTGTCGCGTCGTTCCATCTCGCTTGTTGGTGCGGCTGGTTGGCCCATCGACGACGGTCACATCACATCGCCACACAACTCCAGGTTGGGGAAAGGGACTGCAATAGTTGCACATCGCACGGGTGCTTGGAGTGGCAGTTTCACAATGGCATCCCCAAGAGAATGTTGTTCTGAATCGTAGTGCCATTGTAGATATTGTAAGCCTCGACGATGAGTAACGACAATGACTCCATGCTCTACTCCGTACCGTGTATTGTATGCTTCTGTTCTACTCACTCCTCTGGGCAAGCCGTCCATGGCTGGCTGAGTGGTTGGTGGTGTTCTGGATAGATAGGGACAGTTGCAGCAACCACCTCCCGAAGCCGCGCGGTTTCACGCTGCACACCATCGACGATTCGGTCTTCTGTCTCTCCGTGAGGCGCACCTTGTTTCCTTTCGCTTCTTGAATCAGCATTGCTATCATGGAGATGTAATAGTCTCGCTTCGTTCTCGTCTCGATGGAATGACCTCTCGGCCACGGCAATTTCCGAGCCTCCAAGATCCATCTTCCCCTACGCTTCCCCCGACAAAGCAAAGTCAGATTCTATCTTTATTCACCCACTCGCAACCTCACTCCTCGTCTCCCATTGATGGCTCAAAACGGCCAGTTGCATGCCATCCAGCGCTCTGTATGGCAGGCCAGACTGCCTCTGGAGATCCGGTTAGCCGCCTCAGAATGTCGAAGTTTTGACCGAGCCGATCCCTACCTGGTCAGTGTGTCCCTTCGAAGCGCCGTCCTGTTGTTGTTTCGTCTCGAGATGCCGATAGGCTGGAATGGCGCAATCTGACCATGATTCCTTTCACAGATCGCTTTTCCTCGACTCTCGTACTTACCCTTGTTGCTTCCGCGTCTACACGCCTTTTTCTACGGCTCACTGATAGCCGACCCCGAGACGGTGTCGCCGTATGCGGGCTATTTTACGTACGACAACGTTCCGCTGAAGTGGCATCTGCCGTTGGGGTTGCTGTACGATATATACGTCTTGTCCACACAAGATGCTGGTCATGACCATGCCGCCTCGGAGTCTTTGCCATTTAAGTTGACGCTTCATTTCACTCCAGACGAGACAAGATTGTCAATGCTAGACGCGACCCCTGTGGTGTTACACGACTCGTTCATCAATTCGGTCAAGGAGGCAGACTTTCTCCGGTCGGGGACGGCGAAGCCGATCATGACCTTGTCGGCCCAGGAGAGCAAGGCGTTGTGGACTTCGACGCAGGAAGGTGACTTGACGACTTTTTCGAAAATCCACAGCAGCCTGGTGCCAGCACCTGGACAGGTACGCAACGTTCCTCTACGCGTCTATCTGCCGTCTCCGCCTGATCAAGACCCGAGTAAGGCTCAGATAAAGGTTTTACAGTCACATATCTCTCCGACCATCGTGGGCGCTGGCCAGGCCTCGCCTGCAGCACTCCGAGGGGGTAGCAGCAGTACAGGCCAGCCTCAGACACTAGGCACCGCTCTACACCAACTGATCCCAAGCCTCTTTCCTTCCCGGAGGACTCCCATACTTGCTACACCTCTCTTACATGGCGCACCTACACCTATGACAGCCAATCTAGACGAATTGCTTCGCTGGGGCTGTTATGCAGATGGCTGGCTGTCCATTGTACTAGCCATGCGTGGATAGATGATTTCCCAAGAGTCTACAATAATGATGAATTCAAGAAATTTCTCCCATGGACTGCATCATAATACCCTCTCCAGCCATAGTGGGATGTACTGAGGCGACAGGTCGTACACTCTGGCTATTCATCAGCTGAACTGTGATGTCTGTACTCCGTACTCGGTACAGTACTTGGGACTCGTGGAGGGGCACAGCCACAATTCCCAAGTCGTGCGTCATCAGCCTCGTCGAGCCTCAACCTTGGATAGCCGCCCAACTCATCGTCAACCACCTGAGGTACATTATTACCGCCGTTATGAATATCTTGCTCGTTGCTTGATCACAGTACTGACAAGCTGCTGCCATGCTGTGAATTCTCACCGTCTGCGCTCGACAAGAACCGTCCACGCTGAAGGCACCACGCTGTCTTACACTCCAACATGCCACCGTTTCCAGGCGAAGAAACGCTGACAACAGTGTAAGGCCGACCTCTCGACCGGCTCCCTGCGACGTATCTTTCTGACATCCCTACAGGTACGCCGACGTCCACACTTACTTTGACGCACCTACTCCTCGACCGTTCCTCCATCGCTTCGACAAAACATCCTACTTTTACATCTACTACAACTCGACGAGACAAGCCAGCCGAATTGAAGTCGCGCTTCATCCTGGGTCAGCCGACCAAGCCGCCTTCAGTGGCTATCTTGACAATGTCCATATCACAAACACCCAGCATTTCCCCACCCGTATGACGCTTGTCGTGGACGCAACGAGCCCGACAACTGCGTCGCCTGCATCTGCTCGTTCATCACGGGAGCCAGATGAATGGCGGCTTGCCAGCGCCGACCCGCGAGACCCAGGATCAACAAAGTACAGAATACACACGATTGACTTTTACTTTTGGACCCAGGAGGACGCAAAATTGATTGTGGACATATGCAAGAGACTGTTACAACCGCACCAATTGGACGTTGAGGAGCTGGAAGAATCGCACGTACATGCGCACGAGGTCGAGTCCGAGCCAGAGCCAGAACCCGAGCCCGAACCATACCCTCATGACATGGTCAGTTCAGTGGTACAAAACCTCGAGCATGTAGCCATCTCTGATCCAGCATACGGTAAAGACAAAAACCACGATCCCACCAGGCGGCAAGGCCTGCAGATGCCGCCGCCGCCGCCGCCGCCCCCTACTCAAGCAGCGGCGGCAGCAGGTGGCCAAGTTCCCAGTCCAGCTCCAGTAGCAGCAGCATCACCTTCGCCAGGTTTCACGTCCACAAACATTGAAAGGAACCATTCAGCACAGTCGCCGACACCAGCCTCTGCCCCAAACTTCACCCCTCTAGCATACAACCCAGCAGCGCCCGCGGCCCCCGAACCCATTGCGCACCGCGAAGACACTCCCCCTCCAGTCGATGCAGCAACCGGCACCGGTCTCGCGACGGCCGCAATGCACGACCACGCCTATGCACCTGCTCATCATCCTCAACAACAGCTATACACTCTTCCTGGCGGTCCCAGCGCCGGTGCCGGTATTGTCCCAGGACCAGGACAACAACAACAACTGCAGCATCAACCGAGTCCATACGGGCACTACGGTTCACCTCCTCCTCCCGCTGCTGCTGCTGCTCCCGGTGGTGCACCATCCTTCGGTCCACACGCAACAACCCCGCCACAACACCAACACCCATCATTCGGAGGACCACCACAGTCGCTCTCGTCGGCTCTACAAACCTCTCCTCGAACGTCCGGGTCGACTTTCGGCGGCGGAGGCGGCGGTCCATCGAGCGCCACGAGCCCCGACTCAAGCCGCCACCCCAGCGTCGCCGCACAACACTACGTTCCCAACCAAGACCCCAACGCCCACATCTTCGGCGCGCAGTCCGTCCAAAGCCCCGGCGCGCAGTTCTACCAGTCCGTCAACGCCCAGCCTCACAAGCCCCTGCAGCACATTCAACCACAGTACCCGGACTACCTCTCGGCTGGATCCTCGCCGCCGCCACCACCGCCTGCCCCTGTAGGCGGATACGCGAGCTACAACTACGCACAGACCGGACAACCTGGTGTTGGTGGTGCTGCTACCGCTGCTCATGGCGTCGCCCCCGGCGCTGGAGGCCCATACGACGTCCACAGTCAACTCTACCGACCGACAGAGGACGAGTACCATAATCACCCCCACCAGCGGAAGCCGTCACGCGCATCTAGCGCACAACATAGTCAGCCGTCCACCGTGGACCGGCTGGAAAAGGGGGTTGGGAAGTTTTTAAAGAAGATTGAGAAAAAGATTGGATGAGTGGGTGAGCGCATATCATCACACTGAAACGACGTTAATGACGACAATGATGCGATAATGATCAATGATGTTATTGGCACGAATTTGGTTGAGTATCTGAACCCGAGCATGGTTGAAATCTCTCTAGGTATACACGAGACTACTCCTTAGCACTTAGCAAGCGTCAAAGTTTTGGTTGGAGTCAAGATGTGTCAGAACCAACGTGTGTGCTGTTTCGAATCTACCTTTTACTTATCAAATTTACCGGATTTCTCGCCCTCTCGTAAATCGGTGCAGACACTAACCTACGCAATGCCTCCATCACCAGGTCATGACATGAGTGGTGGACCGGGAAGAAAACACAGGAACTGAAGTTGCAGACGGTATCGCGCCATCTCCCAGCGCAAGAACTCTCGATCTGCCGCCCATACTCGCTCCCTCCAGAATTGTAAGCTGTCACTGACTATGTAGTGCCTTGTCAGGAGACACATTTGCCCTTCCAGCATTCGCACGTCTCTCTCTTCTGAATCTGGTGGTCTGTCGGATTTGTGGTTGGTTTTGATATATTCGTGGCTGTTGGCGACAAGTCTGCCTTGGACCGTTCCGTTCCCCGTCGATGTCAAGTCGCGCCAGACCACCTTTTTCCAATCACGGTCTGCTGAGAGTATGGGGAAATTTCTCCCACTGGACGAGTCAAAGTGTTAGTTGTATGGACATGGTCTCTTGAGGACTATCATGGTGGGTGTGCCGTTGAACGCTAACAAGAAGAAGGAGGGTCGTTGGTTTGGTACCTTGGTATCATGCCGATCGAAGGTACCTCGCTCAGCGGTACTTCTAGAGTGCTGCGGGTTTCAAACTCAGTTTGCAATGTCAATAGAGGAAGACGCGGACGGGGTCGGCGAGCAATCCGCGGTGGAGGCATGAGAGGAGGAATGGTGTCTTTCGGCCTCGACGTCGGCGTCGGCGTCGGCACCGGTGTTGATGGACCTGGTTCATGGTGTGGGCGGGCTTTAACATCATCCTATGTTGTTGCTGGTGTGTCGACTACTCTTGCCTCTTGCACCATCTGGGTGTATGAAGGGTTGCCTCGAGTTCCGGAGCGTGGCTCGGATTGAGGGCGAGCGAGTGACTTTTCACTCGAGCAGTCTGACGATAGGACTCGTGGGAGAGACATGATGCCTTTTGGTAGATGCTGTGGTCAATGGATGGCTGGGTTTGTGAGATATGGGAATGCCAAAGTGTTGCTAACATTGGGAAGCTATGTAGTGAGTGTATTGGTTGCTAGCAGTACATTGGCAATTCCACGGTCCAGGTCGAAAGCCATAAGACATCTGTACGTCGTGGCTACCTTCTTCTTCCCTTGACAAACCTGAACGTTACCTGAGGAGCCAGCCATCAATAGCAGCTACCTACCTGATGACTGATGACTGAGCGTATCTCGGAAAGCACGAGTCTCAACAATACTCATGTCCCACGAGGAGTAGTGGAGCTGCGTCATTTGGAAGTGTCTTGGTCTCAAGTGTCCGTGCCGAAGGACGAGCACTCCCTCCTCTCGAAAAGAGTGAGAGCAATGACTGATCGGTTTCTGTCGTTGGAACTCCCCTATTCGCACTCTGTACCAGAAGGACAATAACCTTCACGGGTGGCATCGGGTTAGTGACAGCAAAAGTCCCATCGTACAGTCTGACCCACTGACCCACTGATACCCGGAACCCTGGGCAGTCACAATCACTATAATTGCCCCTTTTGGACCAGAGAGGAAAAACAAAAGTCCTCCCTGGCCTCGTATATGTCGTCGTACCCGAACAGTGGATACTCGGGGATGTTCTTACGAAGAGTTTCGGATGCCGACATAGAACTTCGGATGAAAAGGACGGCGGCATGATATGTCACCTGGCACATTGTGGCTTGCAGGTGCGGAAATGCACTTACGAACAAGGCTGGTTTTGAGCTGATGGTGTTTGACTGGACTATGTATGCTAACTGAGAGATTTGGTGATAAGGATATGCTGACTTCTGAGGTAGAGTCGACTCTAGGATCTGTTGGATGATTGAGTAATGGAGGCTATTTTGTTCGTAACATGGGCAGAAATGAGGTGGGTCTAGAGATTAACATGCTCAGTAATTTGTCTATCAGCTAACGAGAAATCATTTCAATGATGAGTATTGCTCTGCACAAAGTCGCCTTTGAGCAACAAACACATGGCTCACTATTTCAACGACAGCTCTTTCTTTGCATCAACTTTGAAGAACCTGCAGGGCTTCATCAAAGACCTGATCTCCTTCAGTCACCCTTCCTTGCTTATACCTGATCCGGCTCAGGTCCTTTAACATGAGTGCCCTCTCCGGTCTCGACTCATCAGTAGCGAAGAGGCAGAGTCCATGCTTAACGACTTTCTCGGCTTCCTCCAGATCATCCAACTGCAAGAGACACCCTATCACTTGTAGCATATTCCTTTCTATCCCAAACCCGAGCCCCCTGCTCGTATTTGTTGCGCGTATGAGGGCGGCTCCTGCTTTTGAAAAGTAATCAAGTGCGGTCCGGCACGATCTATCGATTGTAGAAATCTCTCCCAGTGCCTCATACAAGTGAGCGGCGAGGATGGTATCATCGCCGACAGCCGTCGCCTTGAAGATAGCGGACATGAGATCCGAGACAGTATTCAAGAATGGGCTGACGTTGTCCACGTCGAGTGTCTCGAGTATCCTGATAAGTAGATATGCGCCTGGCTTCGTTCGTGATTTAGGTATGCTTCTGATTAGCGCCAGAAGATCTCTCATTTCAGGACGCCGTACTTCTGTGCTTGTATCCAAACGGCGCTTGGTAGGGTTGACCAGACCCCAGAGCAGATGTGGTAAAAGAAGCGGATAGGTGCTATTCAGCGCCGTTGAGATAAAATTTTCCAATTGCAATGGGACGTCCGGCTCAAACATGGAAAGTTCACGCTTTCCTCGAGGGAACTGAATCCGGCCCTGGAGGTACTGAGCAATTATCCTGCTACTGAGGTCTTCGGTCTGGACAAGGACAGTGTCTTTATTCTTGTACGCTTCCACGCCTGCTCTCATATACTCATTGGCGTAGAAAATGAATGTTTCCTGTTGAGAGTGGACAGCTGGGATCCAGAGAGGAGGCACGCTTTGGCTTTGCGTATGCCAGTCAAGGCCACATTCGGACGGACACAGGAGTGTATCCCCACAGAAATACTGGAGATTGGTGTCTGTATAAGTCTGGCTCGCCTGTGGGAATGGAACATCTTCACCAAGGCCCACGATAGCACTTTCACCAAAGTCAAGGTCCTCGTTGTCCATATCCACACAGTGGAGCCCTGGATATGATGCTCCAGGGTGCGGTAAAGCTGGGTAGATACTTGATGTAGGCGATACCGCTGGCGTGGAGGGTTGGATGCCCTGCGAATTTCCGGGAAAGTATGGTGAGTCTTCTGGTCTGTATGGTTTTCGCTTCCAGTATTTCTGCACATCAGCAGGTGTGATGGTTTCATCACGGATACGCAGCATGGGGTCCTTGCCCAGCGACCGTCGCTGCTCAATGATAAGAGCCGCGAATACCATTTCCGACTCCTTGCACAAATCAGATTATGATGGAGCTGTATCTCTGGGGACTTACCTTCCTATTCTTGTTGAGACCCCAGGTATCAATGCGCCGCTTGTAGTGCACTTCTCTAGATAGACATCAGCATCAAAGGTCACACAGAGATCAACATCATGTAAGCGTATACTTTGCGTGAAACCCTCTTTCGCCCAAGATCTTGATAATATCCGAAAGCTTTTTCCCCTCTGTCTTGTACAACTTGGTGAACAGTGGCCGAATGGCGTCCCATTCCTGCCGAGTGTGCGGATGATCTCGAGACCGAGGCATGTTGGAGCGGGAAGAGATTGCTGTGGTTGTGTAGATAACTCCATGGCGGGTATGGGAACGAAAGCGTCCTATATAGTTGAGGAGTGTCTCCTTGTCGAGGCACGACGCCCAAGAAGAAGTGGTTGGGCAGAAGAAACAAAAGTTGCACCGATCCAAAGATGATTGGCTATCTCAAGGCTGTGGCTTACAGGGGTCGTAGTCATTCTTCTCCTATACTGTCCTTCTTTTGGAAAGGTCAGCCTCACGCGTTGCAAAAGTCGTTGCACCGGTTTACCGCTTGTTTCTATTTCTTTTACTGTACGGCTCCTGTGGGAGGACCCTTGCCGCCACGCATCAGGTGTCAAGGCATAGTCAGTCACGATGATGGGCACCCATTGGTCCGCCTGCGACTTTTGAGAGAGCACAGGTCACCCTCTGGGAGTCTCATCGGCCTTTGAATTGCAAAGTACGGGTAGATACCAGAGAGGAGGGACAATCCAGGAGAAGCAAGATGGGGCTCATTGCGGCTACGTCGCCCGTCAGCGTTGCTACAATAGCGACTTTTGTTCTCATCAGAACAAGACAGGTTTCCATCTTACCTCGACCTTGTCACGCTATTCGAGGATGTCCAACCGCTTCATGCATATCATCATCTCGCGATGTTGGCCTCTTCCATTCCTTCCGGCACAAGGACAATTCTACTCTTGATCTTCCCATTGTCCAAATCATCCAGGATCTTTGGGAAATCTTTCATATGCCCCGTCTCAACTTGCGGCGTGATGACCCCTTTGGCGATGAGATCCAGACTGGCCTCCAGGTCTGCAGAAGTCCCTCCATAACTTCCTAGAACGTCCAGTTGCTTTGTGATCGGCACCAGCGAGTTGAAAGACATGCTGGGATTGAGCAAGCCCACAAGGACAACCGTGCCCGCTCGTCGCACTACCCCAAGCATAGCCATCAGCGCATGATACCCCTTAACAAGGAGAGACGGAACGATGGGCTGTCAAACTCACCTGCATCCAGTGCTGCTCTGAACGTTTCCGAGACTCCCACAAAATCGATCGCCGTGTCGACGAGCAGCTCCTTACTTTTGATCCACTCCGCGACGTTCTCTGTCCCCGCGGGCACGACGTTCTCTGCCTTGACACCAAACTTGACGGCCTCGTCGAGCACTTCCTGTCGTTGGTCCACGACAATTACCCTCGCCCCGATGCTGAGCATAATCTGTAACGCGTTGAACCCCAGCCCGCCCAGTCCAAACAACAGGACCGTGTCGCCCTTCTTGACCTTCCCTCTTCCCACGACCGCTTGGTACGCGGTCAAGACTGCATCCGTGGCCACTGCACCAGCTGCACAGCTAACGCCCTTTGGTAGCTTGACCGCCGCTCTCTCTTGAATGGCAACATAGGGTGCAAAAGACCCATTATGCCCTATGCCGTAGTGCTCGCCCAGTGGGCAAATCTGAGGGACACCCCGCGTACAGTCTGGGCATGACTGACTTCCACATCCGGGCACCGCCAGGATCGATACCATGTCGCCTGGCTTGAACTTGGTGACGGTTGATCCGACCGAGACCACCTCGCCGCATCCTTCATGGCCCTATAATGAGATGCTGTCAGCACGATAAATGCTACTATTATGGGTTTGGGTCGACGCACCAAAGTGTATTTGTCCAAGTAAACGGGCGGCTTCTCTTCCATGTGCAGTAAATGGACATCGCTGTGGCAGACTACAGAACAGTCAGACCGTAAACCTCTATGTCCACGTTAGGGTCTGCACACCTCCAGCCGCGTATACCTTCACCAAGAGTCCATCATCAGGCGCTGATGGGACATGGACACGGACTCGACTCTATTCCCAGTCAGATCGTACACAGAGACGGCCATCGCAACATGACCTCGTCAGAACGCTTTTGTTGAGTTCACCGATCAACTTACAGGTAGCGCGCTCCCAAAGTGTTTCTGCCATGCTAGCATGGTCTCCGGGATTGTTTCGCCCGCCATGACTGATGTGTTCGACCTGCTCTTGTTGTATATTGAGCTGGCTATTTCAGCCAAGTTCGGGAACCACGAAATGCTTGGAAACGCTCAGTACTATGGCAACAGAAACCAGACTGTTCCCTCGTCCTGAAACATTGTAGCCTTGTGCACTTATGTAGGAGGTATTCACTTATGTAAGTACCGTAGTTGTACCCGGTGTCATTGCCAGATGCCGAGGTACGTACTGTACCCCATATTATGGGAGAGTCTCCGGGCCCCTCACGTCAGCCCTGGAGACGAACATACAGTAAAGCCGCTGCTCGAACAATGGGAGTCAATATCGAGGGCTCGCCAGAACAAGCAAGTATCTACTACGGAGAACCAAGAGCTTCACTTCGCTACTCCGACTTTAATAATGTCTTTGTGCTCGATCTCCCGGTCTGCTGCCGTCTCGATCTGATCACACCCCCGAGGCTGGCATGGTTTCTCATGGTATTCCAGGCTAGCGAATTCTAGGATATGGTATTTCCCTATCCTGAAACCAAAATGCATCTCGATTGTCCAAGGTTCATTTCACAGCGGTGAAACGTTTGACTCGGCTCCTCTAGTGCTGGCAATTCTTTAGCCAGCATTGGCTTATACGACACGAACGGTTTGACTCGAAAAGGTACCGCTTTACGAGACTGACCAATGATGTTCACACGCCTCCTCCGTCCGAAGATGGCTTACCCCTTCGAAGACGGACGAAGAAGCTCACCTCGCACGTGATGTCAGCCAAATCATCCAACAAAGAAAGGACCTCCCCAGGAAGTACTGTACCTAAGATAGGTAATGAAGAGTCGCGTTATGGTGGGTCTCACACATGCATGATATCAGGCAGAGAAATCACGCCCCTTGCACCATCAGGAGTGACATATAAATATCGGGGTTGTTCACTTCAACCATTGCAGGATGGACATCAAAGCAAAAACACGCAAACTCACGAGCCATGGCTTCACCACAGACACCCCTCGATCAGTTCCTCAATGGTATCAATGCTGCTGATCTGAAGCAGATGCTGGGTGTGTTTGCATCGGACGCCGAGATATTCGACGATGGCAAGAGCTTCAAGGGGGAAGCGATCAAAGCACTATGTGAACATGGCATCATTGGACATCGGTCCCGCGTCGAGCTGCTCGAGAGGGAGGTGCGCAACGATGGCAAGATCTTTCAGCACATAATGATGGACGGTGACTTTGTCGAAGCCTTCAACATCCACGAACCCTTCGACCTGTTTCTCCTTGCGACGATCAAAAACAACAAGATCCAGCATCTGGAGATGGGAGATGTCGACACCAGAAAGCCGACCATTCGTACTGTCTACGCCACCTCTGGCAATCCCACAGATCCCCTGTCTTCAGTCCGCATCAACAGAAGAAACCTTCCCGAGCTCAAGGACGGTTGGGTCAGAGTCAAAATGCAAGCAGTCGGTCTGAATTTCCACGACATCTTCACCCTTCGCGGCATAGGAATGCACGAGATCCGATTTCCAATGACTCTAGGCAATGAGGGCGCAGGCGTCCTGGACGATGGCACAGAAATCGCAATTTATCCTAACCTCGGCGACCCAGATTTCAAGGGGGATGAAACCCTGGACCCCAAGAGGCACGTTTTGGGCGAGCTTGTGCAAGGGACGTTAGCAGAGTACATCGTTGTGCCGAAGAGGAATGTTGTATCACGGCCACAAGGGTTAGAAGCTAATGATGCATCCATCATGGGCATTGCTTGGTTGACGGCGTACCGGATGATGTTCAAACAAGCGAAGTTGCGGCCCGGTCAGACAGTCCTGATCCAAGGTTGCTCAGGCGGTGAGTTTAACGAAGGGTTCCCAGACATGCTCATACTGACATGAGCATTTTGGTAGGCGTTACTACAGCTCTGATACAACTTGGCTCATCGGCTGGTCTTCGAGTCTGGGCCACAGGTCGTACAGAGGCCAAACGAGCACTGGGACTGCGGCTGGGAGCTGAGCGCACATTCGAGCCTCTCCAGGAGCTGCCACATCTTGTCGATGCTGCATTTGACACGTCCGGTGCTGCCACCATCTCTCACTCTCTCGCGTCCGTGAAGCCAGGAGGCACGGTTGTGTCATGTGGCATTCACTCGGATGGCGGATCGAGTAAAGTCAACATCGACCTTCTGCACCTGTTCGCCAACCAGATAATTCTCACAGGCGTCTACACTGGGACAAGAGAGGAGTTTGTTGACCTGCTAAACTATGTCGCCGCCAAGAAGATAAAGCCTCATATTGGAAAAGTCTTGGCTCTGGAGAAGACGGAGGAAGGATTGAAGGATATCTGGGAAGGCAGGACTGATGGTAAGATAGTCATAACAATCTGACCACAACTCAGAAGACGAGATGATAGAGGCATAAGGCTGAAGCAGAATTTGAGGCGCGAAAAGGCCCACAGGTTGTTTCGAGATGATGGATACTGTACATATGTCCACCATGAGGCAATCCACAAATTGTCGCAGGAACAATGTCGGTGAGGATGACAGGGACACGAAGTCGCGAAATGAGGCCGGAGCTAGTCCTGATCCTTCGTAAGGAGTCCATAATGAGCGATTTTTACGTTGTCTCTGTTTATTTTCATGCCGATACGATGGCGGTCGAAGCTCACAAAATGGAAAAAACGCTGACTCACATCATGAGACATTGTGGTTTGATGCTGTGTATCCGGGAAAGAATCGGAGATGCACGTGCAGATATCGATAAGCTCATGGGGCTAATCCTGAAACGGACTAATGGCCGGCGCCATCTAATCTATGACCCAAACTGCCGTCACTTTCCCCTTATCAAGACCGTAGCCTTACGACTCTTCAGACTCCTCTGACCATGCTCTTCACAGACTAATGCAGTGGAGATTCGGTCGTAAGAGTGATCCGAATAACAGAGACCTACCAGGACAGGCTAAGCATCTCTTTGTATAAATACCGTCGAGAGCGTCGTGGTCAATCGGCTTAAGTGGCATCTCTACGACGTCACTGATAACATTCCATCCACCACCACCATGGCTCTATGGACAGGATTTCCCGCTGGTGTGGGAATACCATCCCCGCCAGATCTGCTACCAACTATTCGAAAGCCTCTGAAATGTCGCGCGAAGAGCGAAGATTTTGAGAGGAAGTTGTTAAGTCGTTTCGCTGTCTCAGACGAGGTAGAGACCCAAGTCTGGCTCAAGCGTACTTGCTTCTGACGCATACAGATTCTTTCCGACACCACAGAAGGCTCTGATGGAGATCCGCTTCTGCTAAAGATGCCATTCGAGATCCTTTGGACCATTTTCGACAGTTTAGACCACTCCCCATCTCAGATCGCTCTGGCATTGACTTGCAAACGCATGGCTACGGTTGCCAAGGACGTTCATCTTCATCTTTCGTCCACGTCTCCAAAATATGCCGGGTTTCTCCCAAGGACGGTATTTGACGTCCCTGAACTGATGACTCAACTCAAACCCTGGATGCCCGCGGACTTGCGTCTGTGCAATCACTGCTTGACCAATCGTCCGTGCGACGAGAAGTACTGGAACGGAATACTTGGCTGCGAGATCAGCAACTTTTGGATCCAAAAGACTGGCTGGAATTTCCATGATGCGAGTTGGCACAAGCAGGTGCATGATATCTGCCCTGCTTGCCACGTCAATTGTACTTTGAGCGACTACGTCGATTGTGACGGTTGTCGAGCTCTGGGGAGACTGGGCGATATTGATTGGACCAGAGTCTCAGACTCCTGGCGAAGGAGAACTGAGGCGGAACTCCGGGCAGGGCGTTTTGCGACAGGCCCTGCTTGAATGCCGAAAAGCCTACATTAAAGGGACCGAACCTCACACATTCAAGGGCTCCAAGACAACGCATTACGCCCTGTATCATCACAAATCGGAGACCATTCTGCGCCAGCTTCATACATCAGGTTGAGGGCACGTCGCAACTGGCCGCATCGGCGCTGCTAGTCACGCACTTGTCGTGGCAGCAGGACTGTAGGAACAATTCGGCGGACAAACTGTCTACGCGGACATGTTTGCCCTTTGCTCAGCAACACTCATCATCGAACTTGCATGCAACAGCTTCACGTCTAGGACGAACATCTCCTGCCATCTATTACATAACAGACTTCTAGGGCTGCCGGTGACCCACACAGGCATTGGGAAATCCCCCCTTCATAGGATTGAGGCTGCAAAATTCGAGCACAATTTCGCGGCCGGTTGGTCTAGGTACGTCGAATTCTTCGCTGGTAACAGATGAACCCAGCCTAACAGCATCTCAGTTGGTTATGGCATCTCCTTAACACTATTTATGATTCGGAGAAGGTCCTGAGTTCGATCCTCAGACTGGTCAACTTTTTGCTTTCGCCTGTAGTAGGAGGTTTCTTTTTTTTTTGGCCCTTTGATAATCTGGAAACAAACGTGGATCTTGGCAAGGTGGGGGTGGTTCAAATTCACAGGCGACCTCAGACGCAGTTCAGACTCGTACTCGTACAGTACAGTATCTGTACATTGTAGGCACAGTCTAGCGGATTCTTAGTCAGCACATCAATCTAATCCGAACTCGACGCCACGGCTGACGGGGACTTTGGTCTGTCCACCGAGTTTCATACTCCAGACAATCTCACATTTCGATAGAACTTCACATTAGGCAGAGTCGCCGTTAACGAGTGCCTCTGTAACGTGGAATACGGCCCTAGAATCCATACCTATGAACCACAATGCCAAATCTGCACCCACTGTGAGCACGGCATCATGAGAGAAATTGTCTTCATAAATTACGCGGATGGTCATCATCGGAATGACAACGAACAGCAAAGACACATCTCGATCAATGCGTCGAAATCGAAGCAATCGAAGAGGAAAGTGGTCGGCAGCAAGAGGATTCTCACTGATACTCAAGATGCCGCCGACAAGAATGCCCTTTGGTCACCGTCTCGAAAGCACCGGCCTACAAAGTACAACATGTCAGATGCCAAGGGGCCTTTAGCAGATGAACACATTTTAATCAATAGTATCCACTTCGATCCCTACAGCAAGCTTGCGTACATGGACAATCCCGAGCATCGGAAGATAGCCGACTATGGTAGGCATTGGTAATAAAAGCATCCTGTCCTGCGAACTGATGGCTTCATCTCAGTCCTTCGATACTATGCGCACAGAATACAACCCCTTCAGCGAGCCACCGGCACCGCAAACAAGGCTGCCGAGAAGAACTTCGCAATGGCATTGATGAGTCCTGAGCTTTTTTACGCGATAATGGCAATGGGATGTGCCGACTACGAAAGTAAGTCCCATTCAGAACGACCAAGAGCGATAATTGAAATTCACGAGTGTCCACTTCTGCCAATGTGTTTTGTCACCGCTAACAAGCATAGTGAGAACGACACATATGATCCCAGAAAAGCCATCACAACGCGTGCTGCTCTTCAAGGGGTTGGCACTCCAGACACTCTCATTCAAACTGCAAAATCACTTCCAGGACGTAGACATGGCCGCCATCTTAGCCATTGTCATGCTGATGGGATTGGACGTGCGTACCCACATACTGTTCTGTGGACATTAAGTACTCAAACTTTCCAGATTTCCTTTCAGGATGTTCAGCCTGTAATGATACACCGTCGCGCCTTGCGAAAGCTAGTAGCGCTCCCACAAATACCTGGATTGTAGGATTCCGTTCCCTTTTTGCTATGTGAGGTTGGCTAAATTCGGCCATAGACCTTCGCGTGGCTCTTGGTTGACACACGAGAACTTGTCTTTGTTCACCAAGAGCTTCCTGTCCGAGTATGGCCTCTCTTCGTGCTTTGATCTGTCTGATACAACTGACTCGTCGAACAGGGAAGAACCGGCGTGGCACATCGATCCTACCGAGGACATGCTATTACCATATTCGTCCTATCAAAGCCAACCACTGCGTTACCCTAATACGTCCGAGCTCGCCACAGTCCTACCGAACATACCACCGGGAATTCGAAACCTAACACTGAATGGTGCCTTTAGTATGGAACTGCTGGACATCATGATGCGAGTGAATCAATTAACGACAATTCTTCACAAGGGACGGCGTCGAGATGAACCCCTCACATCCTTCGAGGCCACATTCGTGGTAGCATACAGAGCTGAGCACGAGTTTCATAATTGTATCGACTGTTTTCGTCGCATCTCTCTCCGAGAGAAGCGAGAGGGCTCCGGATTGACGAACTCGGGGGGCTTTGTTATCGAGCACGTCGTTTGCTTTGCGTTGTTGCATCTCTGCAACTGTGAATTTGGGTGCATGGTCCATGGTCCTATTTTCAAGAAGGCGCAGGATTCTTTCCGTGCTGTGGTTGAGCAATGCCAAGTCAAACTAGGACAAGAAGACTGCATGATCTGGGCGCAATCCGTCGGGTTATGGGCGGCTGTTCTTACGACGGGCGAGAGTGGTGAAGACGCAGAGTTTTTCATCACGAGATTTCGACGAGGATACACCAAACACTTGTGTCTCGAGGAATACAAAGATGTTTTGAAGAGATTTCACTGGACGGAGCTCATGATGCAAGTATGCGAACGAACCTTCGAGCGATTGGTCATAGCTCCGACGGCTTCAAGGACATGACTATTGGGCAACGAGCGCATTGAAGAAGTTAGAACAACCCTTTTTGGAGCTTCGAGGCACGTGGCCCGTACAACGGTTCAGTGAGCGCATCCATCGCCTGTCCTTCGATTCTCGCTACGGACAAACAGCTCAGACCAAGGCATTTGATAATTGCGACGGGTTTTACCTTGCAAGTGTTGACCATATGCAGACCGTTGCGTGATCGTGGTCTTCAGTGATCGGGTTCATGTCCTTCGCTCCTGTCGAAGGCAGCGTCAACGCAAGCTCAGATCCAGCGACGTGCACCAGACCCCCGCGGCGCCTCCAGCAACTTTATACCAAAACAAGGCGGTCCACGAGTGAGCCACCAACTCCTCGCTATCACCCACTTTTCCGCCATAGGCCAAGATGCGAGTGTATCCCGAGAACTACAGTTGAGACTGTGTTCAAGTCCTGTTCACTCAGCGCTCATTCAGAGCCGGCCAGCCTCTAGATATTGTTGGCATTATTTCCCGAGACTGTTACATCGAAGCACATAATTTCAGGGCGGTATCCGGGCCGTCACTGTAGGCTGCTGGGCAAGCATAGGTAACCCTAGATCTATCTCTCTTCAAGGGGTAGTTGGTACCGAGTAGGCGAAATTATGTAAGGTTATCGGCAGTGAGCCAGGAAGGTGGCCGACTCTATTACTGTTATTGAGTTGAGAAAGTTGGGATGTCTGTATCTCCATACATTCCGTATCTACTGTACAATATCTGCAATGTCTACATGTAATGTCTAGGGAGTACTCGTATCCGGTGTCGAGACACGTGCTGACAAAGCCGCAGCCTCGTGACGACATTTCCTAAACTGCACAAGGCTGTCGGCAAAATCCAAGCATGGTAAGAATATCGTCAGACCTCGGCACAGCCAGTTTCCAACACTCCGTGCTTTTATCTTGCACGAGTATCAATGTTGATCACATTTCGCAAAAGTTCCCGGTGCAGTCATCACAGTTGATTGCTGTAATCGTTCTTGTTCATCATTCCCGACCAAAGTCCGGCGACACAGCACACAAAAGAATTATACCTGCACTCTCCTCGACCCTCGAATATCATCACACGCTGCTGTATCGCCTTCACGACATCCAGCCATGGCCGACGCTCTCTGTGGCCCTTCCAATCCGCTCCAGAATCTGCAGAAACATACTCAAGTCGACCGAACCCTTCAACAGGATCGTCTAGTCGGTCCCCGACAATCTCCTGGCCAGGTGAGTAGTTCCTTGATCTATGTACTGTTCAGGCACGATGTTGACGATATCGTTAGGGCTTCCGTACCGCCGACCCCAGAGCCGGATCTCTCGATGCCGACTTCTATGCCTTTGAGAACGCTGCCCCAAGCCCCTTTCAGCATCAACAGCCAGAGTTCGCCAATGCCTTCCCTACAGCCTTTTCTCCACAGCCCTCCGTCGGACCAGCAGGATGGGCCGCCGATTTCCAACGTCTGAACCTGCACGACCAGCCTGTCCCCGCAGGTCAATTCCGCACCGAAGCGCCACTCGTAAAATCTACTATCGGTGGATGGCAGAATGAATTCATGCGCCAGCGCTCAGGTATGGCGTCGCCAGTGGCGCAGGGCAAACAGGCCGTAAGAGAACCGATGCAGATGACCATGACCTCAAACACATCATACATGGGCTACTCGTCCATGGCACACCAAGCCTATGGCAACGGGATGTACCAAGACGGAGGGTTCGAACAGCAGCAAATGCCAGGCATGGCCATGGACCAACAACTCCCAATGTCCGACGTCGACTTCGATGCCGCGTTCCAAGAGGCCATTGCCCATGCCCAGCAAATGGATCAATTCCGGCAGACGGCCGAAGTCTCAGAAACCGTCGAAGAGACGGTGATGATGGAACAAACCGAACAACCAGTGAGCAAAATCGGGTCCGATGCGATCCAGTACCGCGAGCGGACGGAGCGCACGGAGGACCAAGATTCTCGCGACGCCGATGAACTGGCCCGTACCGCCGGCCAGTTGCTGACGAGTGTACAACACGACGCCAGCGACAAATTCCAGAACTCGCAATTCTTGGACCTCATGCGCCGTATTCGCGATAGGCAAGTTGAAGTTGCGAACAATGATCTACAAGACGTATCTACAGGGCAAGCGGCGACTTCGACTCCGGTTCCTCTCGACTCGATCCAGCCCGAGTTACAGCGAGAGGCCCAGCAGGAGATGGAAAACTTGAACGACCACCACCAACAACAACAAGAAACACAATCACATTTTGAGTTCCCTGACATGGACGCCGTCTATGCACCGGCCGAAGTTGGTCGTCATTCTCCATACACGAACTACGGCTTCGATGACGACGGGTCTGTTCCCGCCGTCGCGATGCAGCCACGCCGCCAGGTCGATGATGTCCATCCAGGCGGGAAATGGTATCCCGACCAAAGTCCGCAGATGAGGACCGTGCCCCTTGCATCGCGTGAAGATGACGGCGGGAGTATCGAGAGGAGAATCAGCGCGAGCGATTTCGATTACGTCGACGAACATGCCGGGTTGGCTAGACGGTTTTCTTGAGCTTTCGGGTGCTAACATACCCTGCACGAACTATATAGCGAGGATGACTGCGACGATGATGACGATGATCAGATAAACATTGTATATACGAGACATGTATGCCGTGGATCATGAGCGAGTATTCATAGCTTTCATATGTACTTGAGCATCAACGATACTACTAGTTGATAGAGAACTATCATTCCGCCTGTCTTTTCTCTCTCTCTCTCTCTTTTGCAGAAAACACAAGATTTGATTCGACTCGACTCGACTCGACTCGACTGGTCCTGCTGGGGATTGCACGCATGTAACTCCCCAGTACCGTATATGCCCTTGAAGGGATGCTGCGAATTGTTCGACTATCTCCATCACACCTACCTAAGCTAACCTGGGTGCATTTCTACTTTGATTACTTGCCCCTGTTTCGTCCAAGAATGTGCAGACATCTTACTGTACCATCGGAGTCGAGTATACTTGGTACACCACACAATAGTAATGGCACAGCAGCACAGCACAACACAGCAGCGAACAGCACAGCAGTATCCATTGTGATATTAATTCTCATTTACGTATTCTTTTTCTAGTTTTCTATCTCTTTTTTTTTTCGGTGTTTCTTGTCAATATCAATAAATCACCATCACCACCATCACCACCATCACCACCCTCGCAAGGCTCATGATGACACTTTGTAATCTCCACACAAGTCAATTTCAAACCCCCGTTTTCCTTTTCTTGCTTCTTCTTTTCTCTGCTTTGCTCAACGATTAAGGGGGGGGGATGATGATTTTGTGACCCGAAAACTGTCTGCTCACTTGACTTTGTCCTTATGAGCCTTTTCGTCTTCTTGTCTTTTCACCATCGTGAAAAATCCTCACACAATTCACATAGAGTCGCCATCCACAGCCCATCCCATCATCTCATCCATAGCCGAGGACACACTCGTGGGGGGCGTTTGGATGTGACTTGCTAGCCTGACTGAGATGCGTAGGCCTTGATACCTTGCGCACTCTCCTGATCTTTTCAACACCGACTTGACTTGTTCTACGGACCTTCACACAATGATGTGGTTATGACTTGTACCACTCACTCAGATGTCACGTGTCACATCTTTGTTGAATCAGCACCAAAAGATGAATGGTCCTCTTTCCAGTTTCGGGAATCGTTTTCTGGTGGGCGTGGCACGAGCGCTTGTCTGCGACGGTCCCGGAACATCGTGACCTTCACCACCATCCACGTTCATGGCATCAGCATCAGCATCAGCATGGTCTTGGTCGTCCCCCGAATCCGAACCCGACTCTTCATCTGAGTGTTCAGGAGCATCAAGTCCAGCACCTTGCTCGTCGACTTCGTACCCCGGAGAAGACGAACCGTTGATGCCGCATCGCCACCATCGACCCATCATGATCTTCCCACCGGGCAGTATGATGCCTTCGTATGCATAAGCGTAGTCCATGTCTGTCCACTCCATGTGTTCACTTCTCTTGAATCGTTCTTCCATGTCCGCGATGACGTGCTTGTCCATATTCTCGGGATGGCGCCATGCTGGATTCCTGGCCAATTTTTCCTCGAGATATCTCTTCCTCGCCAACTCGATCTCTTCAGGGTCGAGAAGATTGGCTGCTAGCTGCTGCTGCTGGAGTCCAGGTTGAAGCTGCCCACTCTGGATCATCAGATTGGTGAGGGCTGCGCCGAAAAAGCCACCGAAGTTCTGCTCGGCATGTTCGAGGACTGCAAGTTGCATTTCTGTGGTGGGTTTGTAAATGACCATGACGATCCTGCTCCATCCAGGAATAGTCGTGCGAGGGTTCTGTAGCTGATCTTGTCGGGGCAAGCTGCCAATTGGGTGGATGACACCGCACACGCGGAGAGAGGTGTACGGGTGGTACTTGGGTAGTCCTGGAACTGTCAGAGTCGCCTTTGACGTGGAGGTCCTGGCGGATTCCATGACATGCAAGTCGACAAAAGGTGCAATACCGCGGAAAGAGATGCTCGACTCTAATCCGTCTGGAATTGTTTCGTTGAAGATCGGAATGTCGCGAAAGATTGGAGGCCAGTATCCCAGATCGTTCCTCCTGGCAATTGCAATGTCGAGTTTCTAGTAGCCGTGGTTAGTATGAGGCGATTGTGAGAACAGATGTTCTGGGTGAACTTACAAGTGGGTGAGCCGAGCTCCAATCTTCAGCGTCAGTTTGGACCACAGCCAGGTCTTGTCTTCGTTTCGGCCACGGATGAATACAGCTGTAATGACCGTACCACTCGTTCGCAACCTGAGGTAGTCCTTGGACAAGCATCTGATCCCATCGTCGAGGGGTGATGCCAGCATCGCACAGGAGATTTGCCATACTGGCGTACGTGCGTTCGTTCACGCTGCTGTAGGGAAACTGGGTACCATAGTCGCTCTCGATGAGATGGCGATGCCAGAAATTTCGAACATGGAGCAACGCATACGTGTCGACTTCGTACTTTGGACCTTGACCTCGTCGCACCAGATTAGGAAAAACCGATCGACCTTGGGCAGGCACCGGCGGAACTTCTGCTCTAGGCAATTGACGGTAGATCATTGTCAGGGGATTGCCCCAGTTGTAAACCAGTGCCATGTCATACCTATGCCTCGAGGACTGAACAGCATGCGCCATCTCCGAAGCTGGGGACAACAACAAGTGGGACAGTGCAACTTGGATTGCGTCAAAGAGAGCATGCGACTGACCATATTTGTTATGATCTCTGCTCACGGTTTTGGGATAGAAGGCATTGGTCAAGAAGCTTGTCATCCAAGGAGAATGCTGTGGCGAGTCAAATGCCTCGAGATTGAGAGATGTCAGAGGTGAGGGAAGATGGTGCTCTGGCTGATGGTACGCTTCTGATGGTAATGTTAGCCCCGGTCACCACAAAATGTCTATAGCTCTTTACCTAAGATCATGAAAGTCAAGTGTTCCAACTGGTAGATCAATCGCGGCTCATTCTCATTTTTGAAGTCGACGAATCGATTCAAGATGCAACCTCTTTCTCGATACACCATCGCAAAATACTTGTTGTGCCGCACAAACGGATAGTCCCATTTCAACAAGAATCTCTCTCGCCAGATTGCAGATGTATTGGGGTTGAGTGCTTCGCTGAAGGCTGGGGAGGCGCGCATGAGTCTGAATAGGTCTGCATCGTTGGGAAGCTCGGCAGCAATACGATTCAGGACCTGATCCACTTAGTAGAAGTTTCGTGTCTCTTGTATAGCTAAACTGACTTCAGTGGGCAACTTTTCGAGACTACATCGTCTTTGTTGTAAGATGCGAACTCTCTTCACGGCACGTTGATTGTCATCGTGGCTAGACTGTTGTGAGTTCGCATTACGCTTTGACCCAGCGGAAGCATTGAGATTTGTATCCATCAAATCCTCATTGATGGAAGAAGCCATCACGTCCTCGAGATCTGTTGGCGGCCCAGAAAGATCCGAGTCGAGATCCCAGACAGCAACTAGTACATCTGAGCTCGACGCCATGACGACGCACACGAGGAGGCTCGATGTTCCGGTCCGAAAACAGAAAGAAATCAATACATAAAACACAGGTGAGGCATGACAGAGTAGGCCTGTAATGATGCTGAAGGAACGTAAGGATAAATGTAGAACGTGCTGAATGTGGGATGTAACAAAATTCGTCTTTGACACTGCAAATCTCTTAGCTTTGGGAGAATTGTGCCGTTGACACGATGTGGTGAAGTATGCCTCATTAAGATCCGACGCACCAATGAGCACGTCCGGCATGTTCTTTTCAGGAGAAAGTGGTCAACTGAAATCCCATGTGACTTTTGAGGTGAATGTATGATATTCGTCTGGGAAATCGTATCAGACCGCCGCCATTACAACAACAAGGCCAGCAACATCGAAAGGAACGACAACTGGCCAGCTCCTGATGACCATGCAGGTCCCATACTGCCTGCTACATTTGTCGCCGTTGATGTGCTAGTCGAGGATGAGGTTGGTGTTGGTCCGGGCAGTTTCGCCCCTGGAGCTCTTGTTATCAGATATATTTCGCCTGAAGCATCTGACGAGACATACAACCGCCCTTGCGAATCGAAAGCCATTGCTGCAGGCCGAAAGCAATCGGCCGGACACTTTGAATTGTCCTGGTTTGTCAAAACATCTCGTGCCGCATCCTTGCTCTCCAGGGAGTCCACAGGTTCCCCGTCCTTGTTAAATGACACCACCGATACCTTATACCCTACGGGTTGCGTCCGATCCCAGCTCCCGTGGAAGGTTACCCATGCCTCGGTGCCACTGTTATTGAACTTGATATCGAGAGGTGCCATATGCGCTTGGAAGACCAGACGGGCGGGCTCTTGCTGGGCACAGTAGGCATCTGTCTTGTTCTGGTTGTTCGAATCAGGGGACGCATCGACCGCATACTGACTTCCGACAGTCAGCTTGCCATTGTCAGGGAGGTCATCGACACCCCACGCAGAAAAACACCATGGATAACCAAAATTGCCTCCTTGAGGGGTATAAGCCTTGCCATTAAGATACCCCAGGAAGTTCAGTTCTTCAGCAGGATTGTCCTCGTGGATATCGACTCCCATGCGTGTCAACTCATCGGCGGAGTTTTCAACAGTGTAAATACCGCCGCTTCCAGGATGCTCTGCAACTCCAACGTCATTCCTCAGGCCCCAGCCAAGGCGGAGGCCATCGACATCAAAATCGTACACTCCAGCACGGGTAGTCAAGTTGAAGGCTTTGACCTGCGAGTGACCAGAGTCCAAGTTTGCAGCGTCAATATCAATATTCGAAGTGCTACCTCTTGTGACCACAAGCATCCCGGGAGCTTCCTGTGAAAGGAGGAGAGTTCTGGTGGTATGGTCATTAGTGGTCATGTTGGCCACGACGCGTGCCTGATTTGACAGCGTTCTAGCCGACTCATCGTAGCTCCAAGAGTAGACTGCTTCGGCCGACGAGGCATATAGTGTTTTACCATCGTTGGACAGTTCAATGCCGTGATTGAGCTAAGATGTGTGAGCGGTTGTAAGGCATGCCTCACACTTATTGCACATACACTCAGTCTGGAGGTCACATCAACAGACGATCCCACGGATATGCAGCCACCATTCTCGTTCAATGTATGGGCAGAGACCACGCCTCGTCCTTGTTCCACCACCAACAAATTCCCGGCATTGTCAATAAGAAGACCTCGAGGCTTGGACAAGCCAGTTGCGACGACTTGCACATGAAAGCCCGACGCGACAGAGGGTTTGATGGCCCCTGAAGGAGCGGGTCCACAACTTGATGAGGATTGTGCGAGTGACGACAGGGACAGGAAGCCGATCAGGGCAGTGAGGAAGATGGATTCTCTGGTCATTGTCAGATCGTCTGGGAGGACAGGTTTGTCTGGCAAATTCAAGGAGGCCACAAAGGAGAGGCGTTGAGGAATCTGCCGTGCAAGGAGGGAATATGGATATGAATGCACATGAGAGAAACTGGAGGCGACAGCATTATCCTTGATGACAGCAAGGTCTTGCTTGCAAGGATAGGATGAGCACACAACAACGATGACTTCATGGTACTTGTTCGCAGAAAGTGGCCCAGTTAATACTTCCAGTAGGCTAAAACGGGAACGTAGGCCGGGCCCGGTGTTTTTCCGATAGTGCGTCATAGCGTCGCAGATAATCCACCTTGATATTGCAGGGGGTGTACACAATCCGACCATCTGTCACTGGCCATTGAACTAGCAGTTGGCCGATGCTGCAGACCTATGTTGCAGTATTGGAGACCGATCACAGCAAGACTACGATGGCTAGGACTACACTACAGGAGGAGGAGACATTCACATTGCAGATGGCCTTCGTCATAAAGGAAAGGAAGTGTGGTAGCACCCATGTCGTTGTACCTGCATCTATGTGCTGTCAACGGTGCATCAATGAGCTTGAACAACCCCGGCCTCATTTGCTTGCGCGGATATCTTCTTCTTGTATGCATTAACATCACCAGGGAACTTCTCTACCGTGCCTTTGTCACACACCCATAAACTGGTGCATACATTCTGCAACATCGTAACGTCGTGACTGACCATCAGAACACCTCCTTGGAATTGGTGCAAAGCAGTCGAGAGGGCATCCATGGCTTCAATATCCAAATGATTGGACGGTTCATCAAGCACCAGAATGTGTGGATTCGTCAGAGATAAGCATGCAAATGCCACCCTTGATTTTTGACCACCAGACAGAAGCTCCAGCTTCTGAAGACCTGTCATTCCAGTAATACCAAAGGCTCCAAGATGGCGGCGGTATTCTTCATCAGTTTTGCCGGGGTACGTCTTTTGCATGAAGCCCACGGCGGAAGTGTTCATGTCTAGAGCGTCCACATGGTGCTGAGCAAAATAGCCAATGCGTAGGCGTGCATTCTGCGAGATGAGTCCAGTGGTAGGTTGTAGTTGTCCGGTCAATAGTTTCAATACCGTTGTCTTACCTGCACCGTTGGGTCCAACGATGCCAATCCGGGAATCTAGCTGAACATCCAGATCAACACCATGCAAAAGAGGGTTTTCCTTGGTATAACCAAAAGCAACGTTGGTCATTTGGATGATGGGAGGCGACAGCTTTTCCACGTCTGGGAATTTGAAGTGTACTGAATACTCGGCCTCTGGAGGCTCAAGCACTGGCATACGTTCCAGCTTTTTGATCCGTGATTGTGCTTCAGAACTTTTAGCTGCATTGTAGCGGAACTTGTCGATGAATGCTTGCAAATGAGCTCTCTGCGCCATCTGGTTTTCATATTCGCGCTTGGCATTCTTTCGGCGCTCCTCCTTCGTAGCGTAGAAGGAGTCGAAATTGGCACCTTTGTAATAGTCTAATCTTTCGGAGTGCTGGTGAATAATATCGGTAGCAACCTCATTCAAGAATGCTCGATCGTGAGAGACGACCAGAACTGTGCTGGGGTAATTTTGGAGGTAGTTCGCCAAGAAGGTGATTGACGGCACGTCCAACATATTGGAAGGCTCATCCAACAACAATAGATCAGGCTCACAGAATAGTGCTCGGGCGAGTGCTAACCTCATCCGCCAACCACCAGAGAAAGTCTTGGTGGCAAACAGTTGACGCTCTGGAGAAAATCCCAAACCAGCCAGAATACTTGCAGCTCTGGATTCTGCTTTATCCGATTCCATCTCACTGAGTTTTGCTTGGATATCACCCAATGTGGTGTCAAGCCCGTCCTTTTCCTTATCCAGCCGAGCTGCATCTTTCGACGTGTCAGCCATTGTCGATCTCTCACTTTCGAGGGCTGCGAGTTGCTTTGTGATCTTGTCCTGCTCAGCTAGAAGGTGTTTTCGCCATACATCGGCATCAAGCACAGCCTGGAGAGCTGGTGTGTCGTCTCCAGTAATCTCTTGTTCGACGTGAAGAATGGAGATATGGGTGGGAATGGAAACTTCACGTCGACTCAAGGCACGAAGCAGTGTAGATTTACCGATACCGTTTTGACCAACAAGACCGTATCGTCGACCGTAGGCCAGTGTTAGAGAGGTATCAGTGAGGATTCGTTTGCCAGAAATAGACACGTCAATCCCGTCGACCTTGATATCTTTGCTCTTCGATTGTGCATCGGCTCCAAGCTGGAGTGGGTTGACTGCCATGAAGAACTCTTCGTAGGATTGGGTGCTATCAGGCTGATCGAGCAATCGTGAGGCTTCGTATTCCACATTCTTCATTATCTTCTTGTCTTGCTTTGCTCGGATCTTGCGCTCAGCCTTCTCGAGTTTTTTCTTGTCTACCTTCGATTCCACCTTGCGAGCATTGGCAGCCTCGAGGTCGATGGAACCACTGGTCAGACCCAGGGTGGACGAGATATTCCGCTGTGAGCTGACTTGGATGGTCTGCTCGAGCTTCTTGGCAGTGAATGGCATCTGCCGCCGCTCTGGATCGACGCCATTCGCATCTCCCAATCTAGCAATGAATTTCTCAATCAAGTTTCGAATGGCAGCTTCATTCTGCTCAGAGAAATTGCCCGAAGCGGAGACCAGTAGGGTAGTGATTGTCTCCAAGGCTTCGGCCAAGGGAGACTGAGCAGCTGGATCCTCGTCGGACACATAAAGCTTTGATGCATGGTTGAGATAACCCTAACAAGACGTCAGTTGGGAAGGTCACATCACAAGCACGCTTGAATCCGACAAACAGTCCTGGACCAATGTCGTGCTACGAGTATAGGCTAGGGTATGGACTTACCACGGAGTATTCCGAAAGGACTTGGTCAATATTGGGAATCTGAGCTTGGATTTCTGACTCCATTCTGCAATGTCCCAGGTCGAGCTGGGCTTGTGAGGTTAGGTTGTGGTTGACCGTACGGAGTATCGCTAACGGAAACACAATTGCGCAACCTTAACGGACTTCCAGCCTGGAACCGTTGGTCCGACAAGGTTGGGAGCGGAGCAGGCTACAAAAATATTTGTATGAGACGCCGGTGAAATTGCAAGGGAGGTGGGATTGGTGTGGCGAGGCTAGCCACGAAAAAGCGGTCCTATGCCCTACTGGAATCGTCTGGAATTGCGGTATAGCATATCTTGATGGCGACCGGCGGAGGACTGGGTGTGAGGTGACCGCAGCTCTCCTCTTCGTGTCGATGTGATCCTGTGGCTTGAGATAATCTTGTGCCGTTCAAGCGGTTGAACGATATTGCACATACGACTGTGAAGTTTCATGTCCCATGGTCTTGGCGGCCTAACTGTTCTTGGGCTAGAGCATCAGCACTGCCGTTGGTCCCTTTTCTCTCGCAAGAGGTCTGGAGACGTTTGTTGACCATCAGCTTCAAGCTTCCTCTAGCGTGTCGACATGCAGCCATGGGCCTACGCGTCGAGCATCTCGTCTGCATGCAGGCTGATGCAGCATGGCCTGCTTCATTACGGTCAGAGGCCTTTTGCAAAGAGGCCAAGCGAGACATCGATGCAGCTGGCCATTCCCTTCGCGGCATCTCTCCACGTTACTACCAGGGCCAGGCTGCACAGAATTCAGGGACTACCGTCTAAACATGCACTAGAAAAAGTGCGGGCGATCCAGAAATTCTGTCCAGGCTGCATCTGACAAACCCACCTTAGTACGCAGTCGACCTTGAGCTCTTGGGCTGTTGACTGGGAATGTGGAAGGATAGGTTTTCAATCTGGCAACATTTGGAAGCTGCTGTGTTCGCCATGTCACAGGCTTTGCTTCACGTTACTGCGACTTTATGCCGAGGACATGATGTTGATTCATTCAGCACTCGTCTCACTTGGATCGACTGAAACTGACACTTGAGAATTATGAGGTTTGCATTGATGACATGTCAGATTCGAACCTTTTATAACAGCCCCGGCCTGGCTTACCAGCCTGGGTCTTTATCGGATTGTGCCTTTGGGTCATATAAAGCTATCTATGATATACGTACGGTGCAAGCATTGAGAGGCGTTTCGCTAGCTGCACTTATGAATAGTGTCGATTGTACAGTTAAGCCTCCAACACAATTTGGTCTCTTGGACAGATGACATATTTTCGAGTCCGGCACCAACAAGCTGCGCAACTATTTATCTTACCTACTCAAAGGTGTTGTACAGGCATTCCGGCCGTTGCGGACATTGTTGAAGGCCCAAAACATCCCCGCATTACTTCCCTGGTTCAGTCGGGTACGATACAGCCCCTGCGGGCCTTGACAATCATCATTAGTAGGATTCCTGGAACGTTCGAAAGCAGTCGCGTCCGCAAGCATGGACGAGTTTCAAATGCGAACCACCTGGCACACCTTGCATCCTTTGGCACAATGGAAAGGCGAGTATCCAATCTGCCCAACGGTTGAGTGAATCACTAGTGGTTGGAGATCCGCTGGGCACCGTCAGTCTGGCTACTGGCAGGCCGCCCGAGTCCGAATGACATCCCACATTAAGTCCGAACCTGGAGCGCGTATCCATGGCTCTGCACAATTACAGAAACAGTGTCTGATCAGGTTCCTTCTTGTCCAGACGATTCAGCGTTAGGTCTGACGAGTGTGACCCTGCGAGAAGCTGACGTGTGTGTGATCGGTGTACGACCGTCTCCCGTCTTCTGAGCAGCTTTGTCGTTCGTTCTTCCTTGTCATGCAGGTGACGATGATCAGATCAGAAAAGCACGATTCCCAAGCGGTTAAAGGCCGATACCTCGCATTAGGCTGGACCACCTGTTCGGGCTAGTTCCACGCACCCAACACGCGACGTCGACGCGAGATCTGACCCTGGGCGTATCACATCTGGCCGTTCTGGTCGATGATTCCGTCACTCCAAGCCTCAGCGCATCGTGGCGCCCGCTGTGCCCTGTTTACTGAATATGCCACCCCCACAGCATCAACTAGCTTGTCGTTTAGACAGCGACCAGCTTCAGATCTGACAGCCATTCGGCCTTTCAGACGAACTTTTCGCGTCCCCGCCTGGTCTCGCTCGGCTTTCAGCATTGGGCAACTGTCGACAACAAACCAAACATCACTGCCGGGCTGCATGTTTTTGTTGTTTTGCCCTGTCCCAGAAACGGATGTAGGAGGATCGTGAGACACCACCACTGGTGGGCATGTGTGGGTTGGCGGATTCCATATCAGCAAGGAGCTGTTGCGTCCACCCAACCTTGTTATCCGATTGACCAGCCTTTTACGTACATGCCCGTCGCGTCCAGTCCAGCTTGTTGCCGTGTTTCATGTATTGGGTTCCTCGCTACTGCACCTCCAATGTCGCTTCGTTGCCTTGCCTGGGATCTATCGCCAACCCTGGGGTTCTCAGCTCCTTGCAAGCGTGATCTGCTCACTACACGGTGAGCGGCTCTAATGCATGCATTGAGTCATGGGAGTATCTATCCGGTGGGGGCACTGGTCAATCATCGATAGCAAAGAAGTCGGTCGCTCTTGTCATTCAGAATATGTAGAGACTATGCCAGAAGAAACAAATGGACAGGGATCAAGCCTGTTATGCTCTATCAAATGGATCGTCTCTATTCCGGAAACCCGCCACGAGCCCTGCAAAAACCCTCGTTTACCCACCTCTAAGGCGTTCTCTCCATTACGAGGGACAACCCGGTCGTCTGCTCGCTGTTGCACGAACAAACAGCAGATTCGTGGAATGATGTCTCACGCTGAGGGAAAAGGTTTCCAAGCTGCCTCTACGCGAGAAGGATCCCAAGCCCATAGCCATCCTAAGCGTTTCAGCTCTTGTGAAAGAAGAGACAATGTCCTTGTCTACGGTATCAAAGAATGTAACAGCTGGCGCGGGCAGCATTCGACCTTCAACTGCCGACTTTGATGTGCTTTCCCTCTGGAGAGCTGGACTTGCTTGATATCTAGGTACAATGAATATCAAGCACGGTAGCACCACATCTGGTCGAGTTCAAGCCGGGGGACAATGGGCCTGATAAACACAGTGATGTGCACACAGTATCTGTGCTTGGCCGTCAATGATTTGTGAAGCGGCAACGTGCAGGTGAAGAGCAGAGTTCCAGTGCCACCATGGGCGTTTAGATAGCTGCTGGATCTGGCCACCGAGGCCAACAACACGGTCACCCGTTGACGCCAATTTATTTCCTTAGAGTTTGTTGTCCATGTCACAATCTTGCCCTGCTCTGTGCGTGAGGGTGACAGGCTGGGGGTTGGTCTGCCTCCCGGGCGAGGATGCCCGTTGATATTCTGACAGGGCTACATACTTGTACTCGTACAGGCAGCCAGCAGGCGTCGCTGCAACTAAAACAGGACTTATTTTGCAGTGACGAGCATGCACTTACGGTGAGTGGAGATGGTGAGTGGGTAGATGAGTTTGTGGCAGGCCGTGGTGGTCATGTTGTGTACTGGAAGAGGGCAGAGGCGATGATCATAACAACAATCTATGTACCTCTTTTCCGGAGTATGTACGTTTGCTGCTCGTAAATATTGGTCCCGACCTGGAGTTAGGTGCTAACTTAGCCTCGCTAGCCTCTACGCACAGTACGGAGCAGTACCTAAAGTTACTACCTGGATGGGCCAGTGCCGGTGCTACTAGTGCTGCCCGTCACCCATTGCCCAATACCCAATACCCAACCGCAGTGCCTGCGCTCAGTCTGTTATTTGCGCCTCTCTCCATTGACTGCGCTCAGAGTCGAGCTGAGATCTCTCGTCGCTGAAACTCTTTCTGTCTCCAGATACACGCATCTTTCCTCGACTCTATTCCTTCCCTTGTGTCTTCTGTATTCTTGTGTACGTGCCTTGCCGGTGGTCTCGACCTTGGTGCTCACTGTCCCCTAGTCGTTCTCTGCAGTGCTCTCTGGCCTGCGCCTCTGTCACGTCTCCCTTTCCCTCGCCCGCGTCGAACCTCGGGACACAACGCCCCTTGCATTCACAGGCCTTCTGGAACCATCACATCTTCGAGAAAGACGCTCCTCGCATCCTGACAATCCCTGCCACTGATGGTCAACCCGCCATGAGGAAGTCTCGTTCCATCTGCAACCAGAACGGCTGGGCTGCATCGCCTCGAAGGCACACGGCCATCCAAGCATGATGGAAAACAGTCAGGAGCACATTGCCACAGTAAGTGCACCCTTTAGGATTGTATGCAGCAATTGCAGGCTGTGCTGACCTTGTTCTCAGCTGTGTGCCGTTGGCACAGTCGGTATTGCAGCGGCAGGCCTGGCTTTGGGCACAAGCGATGGAGAGTCCTACCTCATCAAGCCTGGCAAGAGGAAGGCTCCTGGCTCGAGTGCTGCAACAGGGTCCCCAGTCTCTCCCGAGCTCCCACTCAACACGCGTCCGAAGACATCTCAGCCTTCACAAACTCCTTCTGCACTTTCGGGAAGAGTCGAACGCCGGCTTTCAACCTCGCTACTCCGAAGAAAGACGCTCTATTCAAATACACCTTCTGCCCACGCTACCGAAAGTACAAGAGCCGAGTCCCGTGAGAGCTCTGTAAGCAGGCATTCCATATTGAGGCCCTGGACGTCTGACCGCGACTCGTCCACGGAACGAAGAGAATCGACACCAGGTTCATCATGGTTGAGACGAATATCAAGCCTCTCCCGCGGCAGAAACAGCAGCCCTGCGTCATCTTCTTCACGACTGGACGAGTCTCCCCATCCTTCACGGCCATCCTTGAACGAACTTGACCGACCTAATAAGCTTGTCAAACGTAACTCTTCTAGACGTATCCTCCACTCTGACCGTGAAACGCCTGCCTTGCTACGACGGCCAGCCACAAGCCACCAGAGGTCTGCCACTTTGTCTGGGCCACCATATACTCGACCATTGACAACAGAATCTGTTCTGGAGACCGAGGCCGCGCAGTATGTATCCCAAGCACCATCTTGGAGGCCTTTCTTCGATTCGGGATATGCAAGAAAGAGGTATTCTTCGGCTGGGCAGCGAGAAACTTACGTTCGCACTGTATCGAAACCCCAATACCCACCTACTCTCGTAATGGGTACTTCCGTGACTCCTCGAGAAATGCATGACAATCAAGACCACCGTCCTGAACCTTTTTCGGACCCTGTCGTACCATCTGGGACACGACGGCATAGAATGCGTCGTCCTATGGGTTCAATCAGGCGGGGACTTCCACAACGACATTTTACTGACCCAATAGTCCGAGTCAGCAAAGATGAAGCCTACGGTAGCATCGTCCCCCCAACAGGCTTTCCAGGCCTTTCTCCCATGTCCAATATATCGGACTTTGACGTCGAGTTACCTATTGGCACGCCACACTTCACCTCGAGCCCCCCATCATACGGCCCACCGCAACACCGCTTTGCTGTGCAGAAGAGAATGTCAGTGGCTCCCTCGGACCCAACTACAGCAAGCTCTGACAACGACACCCGAGTATTCACGGACGATGACTCCATGGACTTCCACAGCGACACTGCTTACGACTCGTTGGCTACACGAGCTACGGCGAGTAGTCATTCTGGGTTCCGACAGCCCAAGATTGAGACGATATTCGACGAGATGTCGGTGGATCAACAATCGACCAAGGCTTCTGGCATCGAAGACTTGATGCAGAAAGTTACACTGGATGAATTTTCTGCCCATTTAGGTTCTGCACGTGGTGTCTCTCCCGGTCCGAATTTGGGCATAGGCATCAAGGGTCTCGAAGGCCCTGAGACAGCGGTAAACGGCAGCCCCAATCAAGCATCCACTCCGGTAAAGGATCCCTTGGCTGAGACGGAGGACTTCGTTTCAACGCCAGTTCCCAGGAAGCCGAACAGGATTGGCCCCAGTTTTGACTCGTCTCCTCCCTCCATCAGTTCCTTTGGTCGTGTTCACAATGCTGAGCCTAGACTACCTCGAATGATGGATCTTGACGAAGAGGACATCGACTGGTCACCCAAATCCGACGATAATAAGCTCGAGACCGGTGATTATGTTGGTCCGAATCAGTTTCAGTTAGGCTTTGACCAAGTGCTTGAACATGACTTTGATGAGCATCAGTCAATGAAGCGGTCTTCAATTTTCGACTGGTCGGAGCATCAAAAGATTGGAAGTGACCAATCTGATGGGGTTAGTCCGAGACCGAAAACTGTCCATGGTAAGCAGGGTAACAACATGGGTCGTAGTCGAGCATCTGGACGTAAGAGCAATGCGGCCATGCACCTACGAAGTCAAAGTGTGCCGGTCAATAGAGACAGCCTGACAGAGGCGGATTTGCCATCTTCTGCTTCCAAGTTCGGTACGTGGGCTCTCGGCACCAAACCTGTCAGCGAAGAATGGAGTGACGACTTTGAATTTGACGATGTAGAGGAAAATGAGGAAGTCGTGGAGGCTCCAATTGACGAAAAGGCGAAGAAGCGAGAGGCTTTACGCAGCAGCGTCCGCGTTCCTCAGTCGATCATGGACCGTCAACAGAGCGTGCACATTCAGTTCGGCCAAGTCAGAGATTTCATGCTTCTGGTTGAAGAACTGAAGAGGTTGCGTGTTAGAGGCACAATGTTGGGTCTTATCGACAGCCATTCACGGCAATTGTGGGAAGACGCCGTCAGCATCATCGATCTGGCAACGGTCAACGAAGATGAAGATGATGATGTGCCACGGCCCTCTTCGCCCGGGTCTTCAGACACATTTGGAGAAGAAACTCCTCCTCAAAAACGTATGACGGAGGACGAGGCTGGAAGGCTCGAGCTCGGGCGAGCAGCTAATCGCCGTTCGATCTCGAGTCCTGCAACGCCTCCGTATGGACGACCTCGTGGCGAAAGCCTCCAAACAAAGAATTTCTTACAGACCATCCACCAAAGTCGGAACGGGATCGAGTCATCACCGGTGCCAGCGAGCCGGGGAAAGCTTCCGTTCGATACTCAAGATCTGAAAGACCTGGTAGTAAGAGCTGGAGTCATTACACGGGCACTGAAGGAGATTGTTCGAAAGGCAGAAGGAGTATCTCTCAGCCCTGAGAAACCGTCGGCAAAATTTCAAGATCCTGTATTCCGCCAGATCTTTAACCCACCCGACTCCTCGCCCAGCCCGGGTCTCAAGAAGCCCGGCCTTCCAAAGAGTAGGAGTGCAAATAGCTATCTGGATGGAGCTGGAACCTCGGCCGACCATGAACTTTCATCACCCCTAAGCTTTACAAAGGTTGTTGAGGCCAATTGAGAGCGGCATCCAATGGATAATCTACTTTTCTTTTTCTTCTTGTGCAGGACTGTACAGTACGACGGAACGGCGTTGATGAACCAAAAAAGCTCCTTGGGAGGAGGATCGATCGAGAGCGATGCATTGGAAGGCGTCTCTCGAAGTTTTAGCATTTTTTTCTTGCGGCTTGGGCGGACGTTGGAAAAGAACAAAAAAGGGAAGAGAAAACGGGCCTCGTAATACATGGGATGATAACAATGAGGTGGCCTAGGTACGCATGGCATCTGTCGATGTTTTCTTTTGGCGATTCTCACGGGTGGGCTTGAAGGCTGGAAAGAGCTCAAGGATTAGACAATGATCGAGTTTGCGATCAAATGTCGAGACGACTGAGTTGTCTTCCTAGTCTCTTGCATACACATACATGATCCAAGATACGGGCCACGACACACAAAAAGCAGGCCGAGCAACAAGCACAAACCCTTTTTAGCATTGGACCTGGAATTTATTTCAGGTCTGTCGAGTTGATTGGCATGCACGGCATTGGAATGGATTGATTATTACTTCTTTTTGTGCTTTGAGATCATACCTAGGTAGTGATTGATGCCCCTGTTTTTTATGGGTAGGTAAACAGCGGGTATTATGCATCACACAAACACCATGATGTATGGACACGATGTAGCCTTCCGATGTAAGCTGCTGTTGGCTGTTAATGATCATCACGTTTGACGAGTATCCGTCCATGTCGACTGAGTAGAATAAGTGAGTGAGTGAGTAGAAACAGTCGCACTCGTACTCGTACTCGTACTCGTAGTCATCTATGGCGGCGGGCGAGGGGAAGCTCCAAACTCCAAATTTGTCTTGGCATTCAGCAGGACGGGTCAAGTTCAACTTCACCGCAGCCTCAAAGGTTATGACTGACACTCCGAACTGCTTCCATCATCACCAACTTACCCTCGACCACGTCTTTGTCGGCGGGAAGGCATACAACTGCACCCGCATAAGCTTCCTGCCCACACGATATCCGATCTAGGTGGTGCGCAATCGATCCTTTCCCGCCTACCACTCCGCCACCATCACCACCACCACCATCATCTGTCAAGCATAGTACTTCCCTTTCGCTGTTCGATTGACGTGTTGCCGACCGGGGATCGCGATAACGGAGGATATTCTGAGGATCAACAGACGGAAGATAAGGAAAACATCCAAGTTATTACTTGATTGTCTCCAAACATGTTTACGCGCCTTCCACGTCTTGCGGCGCGCAGCTCGCAGACTATCCTTTCCACCACATCCCGATCAACACCACTCGCACTCACTACACGGACGCCGCTGCGTCTCGCGAGCACACATTCAGCAGGACACGACAACCACGGACACGCAGCAGCAGACCATGGTGGTCACGGAGGAGGCCATGATGACCACTTCGACCCTCCTGGTGGATGGCTCTGGGGTGAACGACCGGGTGAAAAGTACGAGAAGGAAGGATGGGAGGGCCTCGCGTGGGTTTTTGTGGGGTGTTGGGTCGTTGCCATTGCGGCGTATACTATGAAAGAAGATACTTCGTATGTTTTTCCCCATTTTCCTTTTACCTACCCGCCTACCCCTGTCTCTCTCTCTCTCTCTCTCCCCCCGTCTGTCTGTCCCGTTTGCTGTTTGTTTTCTCTTCACTTGTTCGTCTCGTTTTATCATGATGACGAAGGGGTGATCTTAGAGAACCCAAGAAAAGCAATCGGAAGACAAGAGCAAGAACAATGACTAACACTGTTTCGTGTCGATAGGATACAGACCTGGGCTCTTGAGGAAGCGAGACGTCGATTAGAAAAGGAAGGGTTCTATGATGAGTCGAAATAAGACCAGCAAATACACCCTCGGCCATAGGGATGCTTGTGAGCCCGCGAGTTATGAGGGAGCTAGCTCATGGGGCTCAAGAGAAGATGGTATCAGTCAGTCGGTTGGCTCAAAGGGGTATTTATTACCCATTGTTCAGAAATAGAAAGAGAGAAGGAGGGAAATGGTTCATACTGCGCATGTGTTGTGACCCCATGTGTAATAAATGCACTACTCTCTCTCTCTCTCTCTGTTTTTTTTTCGAATTGTCTAAAGAACAATGGTCGTCATGAGGTCGCCGTTAGCCTGGGGGTACAAGTGACTATGGCTATGGCTATTGACTGTGGTTGTCGTCGTCGTACTTGTTGCATGTTGATTGCACTCTGTCTTTCCACTGTTGTCGTTTTGACCAAGTACCTGGCTAGTGGCCGGTCATGGTTTTATGGCCATGGGTGAGTTGGGTATTTATTTATATGGAGTACCGAAGTACCGAGTACTGAGCCTTGAGATATCTACATGATTTTTTTGGGGAGGGGGCTTATAGATGGATCGAAATCGAATTAGATCAAAATCAAATCACAAGCTTGATTCTACAAAGATGGATTCCATCCCAACTCCCCTTCTTGGACCACGACGACGACGGGGTTCAAAACCGATCACACCACAGTATTGAAATGGAATGGCGTCTACCATGTATACATATACAGTGTACTGTACTGTAAGCCCGCGGTGTGGAAAATTCAGGTAGTTGTCCAACTCGCTCTCAATTCCATCTCAGGTTGTTCGTTTCATTTCCGTCTGGGGGTTTCCCGAGTCGATTTCATTCCATTTATTTTAATGATTCATCCATTCCGTTCCGTTTATCTACATTGGTATCTCTCTACTCAAGTACTCACGTATCAAGTGTTACGTATTTATGTATCAAGGTAAATATCATGTAGTCAGACTTATCAAAGGGCGACGACGACGACAACGACAACAATACGCCACGCCCCCTATCTATCACGTGGATAATGTCTAGACATGACCATCACCATGCTCCTTTAACAAGAAGAAGAGGACTGTTCTCCCTTCCTCTCTCTCTCTCTCTCTCGCTGTGGTGGGTAATGTGGTTGGAGTGGTTGACATCTACATTCATACATGTTGGACTTTCTTTCCTTTCTCCTTAGTTCCACTGTCGAAAAACAAAAAGGAGATAGATGTAGATAGATAAGGTGGTCGAGTTTCTTCTCTCCTTTTCCAAAAAAGAACAAAAAAGAAAAACAAAAGACATGGACAGAACAAAGAAGGGTCTCTTGTTTCCGTCATCCGAGATAAATCCAGGCTCGAACCCATACTCATAGAGTCATAATCATGACAACAGAGATGGGACGGAGGAAGTAGGAAGTAGGAGGTAGGAAGGAGAAAGTAAACAAACACCCCTATTAGAAAAGGATGACTTTTTTTTGTTTCAATGCTGGTTCATTTGATCCCACTTTCCTTCAAAGAGTCGTGCACACACTACTCCGTATATACTTCTTGATAAAATCTCCCTTTTGTTCTCGATATCCCTCTCATTGGCAATGTATAGACGCCTCACAACCCCCAAGTTCAATTGGCGTCCAAATAAGATGGAGCGAAAGGCATTGATTGAATCAGTTGCCTTTCCCGACGCCATCACACGCCGTGATAGTAATAGTAGTAATAGTAGTAATAGTAAAAGAATCAAATGATTCCATGGTATTAATGTTTGAAGAAGAGCCGATTTACGTATCTATTCAATACTCTTCGGCTTCATTTCGACTCTCGCCAAAGCGTCATCTTCAAAGGCGAAAGAGAAAAAAAAGTCTAGATCGACTAATCCAATATCGTCATTCTGGGAGGCCACGGTCATGTCGATCAAATGGTCGAAACAAGGTGGTGACAAGGTATGTCTATGAGGCAAATCACTTCAAAAACACATTCACGCCGACCTCGTTGCTCCAACCAGAGTCAAGGTCCATGTCGTTCCATGCCTTTTCGATGTCGATTTCGAGAACTCCGCTTCCCTTCGGAACGTTCTTCGTGTTGAGACTGACGGTGTCTTCCGGCACAGGTTTGCCTTGAATCATGACCATCACGTCCTCTACCCTGCGCGAGGCCGATTGGACATCAGACAACCAGATCCCCAGCACTCCGAGAGCCTTTGTTTGGACGTGAATCTTCAACCGCGAGGAGCCTGATTGTACTTCCGCGTACGAAGACTCATCGTCCTCAGGCAGACTGAATGTAGAATCAATGATGGCGCACGCGCCAGTAAACTTGCCCAGCAGACCCAAGAGCGCCACGTCAAGCTCGGACCCAGATGGTAGGGTGAAGGAGTGTACAGGAAGAGCACTCCATACATCGTACCCACGTATAGGCAACGTGCACTGCAAAAGACCGTCTGGTCTGATAGGATCTGACGGGTGAATCGGTGGGGTTATGCGTTGGGAAATGTGAGAACGCACAACCCACTTCTGCTCCGATACTCCTGAATCGGGAGTGTTGACACCGGGGAACTTTGTGATGGGAAGAATGAAGCTCAGTTTCGACTCGGCGATGTTGAACACACCCAACAGACCAGTCCCGACGGCGGATCTGCCGTTGTAAGCTCCAATCTTGAGCACGCCCCTTTCGTCGTACTTGTCATAGACTCCCATTGTCTTGCCGACCATGCTGGGACGGAGAATCACAGTCTGACCTCTTGGGTTGAGCGCAGTCATCTGGTGGATCAAGTCGACATCGTGCTCTCCCGGAGTGTCGGTAATGTATATCGGTCCACCAGAGAGACAGCGGGCGGCGGCATGGAACCCACTGTACGGGTGGCTGGATTGGAACATGTCCCAGTCGGGAAGGACATTGAGGTGTTGCACGAAGAGTGCATTGTGCGCATTGACAAACACATGCCAGGCGTGGGAAGTAGGGACGTCGGGGAAAAAGTCGTCGCTGTTCCGAAGCATGATCCGAGGCGTCGTGGTGGGTAGAAAGCTGTGGTAGAGGATCTGAGGGATCATCGACATGCAGGACATCGCTTTGCCCGTCAAGTGACGCAGATGAGCCTGGGTCCATGCCGATTGGTAGGTGTTGGTAAAGGATTGGCGATCCGCAGTGTCTGCCAGAAGATCCAAGGAAAATTGTACGTCGGTCTTTACTCCAGTCACACCAGCGCTGGCCAGAAAACGGTAAAAGTCGTCGTACATTCTGTGAATGTCGTCCGGGTGAATCGTGAGTTTCTGACCGGCCATAGGGGTTCCCTCGCGGAAGTTGACTTTGACGGTCTTGTAATTTTGGGCGATTTCGCCCTGTGGTGATATACAGCCCCAGTATCCCAGTAGGGCGTGCCAGACGGCCACATCGCGGATGGCAGGATGTGCATCGCGGATTTTGGATACAGCGGCCCTCAACCCCTCAGGGAAACCACGGGGATTCGCTTCGAAACTTGTCCAGCCCCGGTTGAATTGGTTCGTCTCCCCTTGCGCACCATCTAACGACTGCCAGTTGTCGTCAATGATCAGAGTCGATATGTGAATCTTGTTTTTTGCAAGAGAATCCAGGCCGGCCATGATCTTCTCCGCGTTGAGGTCTTGACCCAGGGAGTTCCAGGTACAATAAGCCAGACTGTCATACCATGACTCCAGCCACTGGGGTGTCACCGTGGGATCGTCTGTGTTGTTCTTGTTGCTGTTGACAAGTACAGTATCCGAGTCGACTGACTCTGCTCGAATGTTTCCCGGCAGTTGATCTAGTTGTTCGACTAATCGATGATACGCCATGGATTGCCGGACCAATTTGCGTGCCTCGTACATGACGGCGGCGTTTGCAAGCTCAAATTTCCACGCCGAGGCAGCCAGAACCTTGAACTTCCGGTCCTTGCCAGAGTCGTTCCTCGCTTCCACCACAATCTCTCCATTCGAGGAAGACCCAAAATGGGTGAGTACATCGTCGATGCCATTGATAGCCAGCAGCACTACATGCAAACCATCCGACCGTAGGAAGGAGAGCAGAACTGCTGGCTCGGTCAGTTGAAATAGAGTATCTCCATGTCGAGGTGCCATCCACGGCTCCCATATCCGCACAAGGCCAAACCATCTACTGACCTGTGTCACTCGACCGAGAACAAGAGATTCTGGTTGAGCATTTCCTTCGTTGGGAGTGGGGATGGGTTGAGAGGATTCGATGGTGTATAGTCGCGTGTTGGGGGTTTCGCTGGGAGTCTTTCTTATGATCCAGCCTTCACCAATCTCGACTGGATAGGCACCAAGAAAGTTCGGGTCGACAGGAGGTTGTAAAATGAGTTCTCCATCCTTGATGCCGAAGTTGTGGTAGACCCATGACCACTCACTGCCAGGATCGATCCGATAGCGAATGGTGAAGGGTACCCTTCGGCCCTTGTAGGTCTTATCTGGCGAGACATATGGGCTGTCGAGGTCGCCAGAAAAGGTGTATCGATAGTTGGAATTTGATGTGTCGTCATGAAGCACCGGGGGCGTATGGTCGACTAGTTCCAGGTCCAGGGCTCGCCAGGGGGCTCTGGAGCCAGAATAAGCGCCGTAGTCGTACCATATCGATACCTCCCACGGCCTCTCGGGCAAGGATGTCGAGGACTCAAGGACAACAGTAAAATTGAACTATAATCCGGATTAGTAGGATGGAAACACACGGAGACGTCATCATATGCAAGTGGCGATTAGAAAGGCTGGGGGTGATGTTTTTCAACAGCGGAAAAGTCCATGATAACAGAAGTCGGAGCAAATACGTACTTTTCCTCGGGTGGGAGATACCACCGTGACTTGTGCCAAAGGAGGATAGACAGCCAGCTGGGCAAACAAGGCCATCTGGGCAGGTCGAAAGAATTTTATCTGGCTAGGTTTGGTCGAAGGATCGGATCGAGGAGGAGGAGAAGATGGTGGTGGGATGGGAGAGGGATTGTGGGTAATGAACGACATGCGACCACCCTGCGAATAGGCATGGGATGACGAGAACGAGAAGGGGAAATGATGATGAGGATGTCAGTGGGTGCCAGAAGACAGTCGTCGGCCGTAGTCGAATATGGGAAAGATGTGTTCAGAACATCAACCATCGATGGGGAATGAAGGAGATGGTGATGATGATGGTGGTGGTGGTGGATGGATAAGGGTACGAGTAAGGATAAGGTATGGATAGGTACGCAGTAGTGGCAGTGGCGGGCTGTCGACTGGCACGAGTAGTTTGTCCTGGGGGAGCCTATTGTACAGGTGTCTCAGGGATCTTACAGTAGAGACTTGCACGGAGGAGATACAGTGCTATGGGTACCAGGAAGACGTTGTGAGGCTCTAGGCTGAAAGAGGAAAACAGTGGGCGCCCAAAAGCAGAGAAGCCTGACAAACTGAAGAGTTGGGATGGACTACAAGGATCCCTCCATGGTTACTGACTCCTGGACATGGATATGGATATGCTGATGGATTCAAATACCTACAGCATGGATATGACCTGGTGAGGCATCTTCTGCGTTCCTCTTCTACGGGCGGGCTGAGTGAGTGATATGCATTCAGCCCTCTTTGACACCTCCCCAGAGCAGACTCGTCCAAACGCCCAAGTTGTAGTACGAGCACAGCACAGAGTATCCATAGGCAGCATGACGGCTCCATCGGTGGCTTTCGGTAGTTTCACTCTACTGCAAATACTCCATAGTCTGTATTCATCGCTTTGTTCGCAATCTTGGACACGTAAAGTTTCAACAATATGCCACCACCGGCTGTGGATTCCGCCCGGCTGAGGGCGGGTGGCTGATGGGCCTTGTTGCACTGGTTGACGATCGTGGGCTCCTTTACTAAAGACTTTTGCCTCTGTTACTCGCTAACGTGCCCGAGGAGGAGGATGGAGTTGGCCAAGAGGGAAAATGGTACAATGACATTTCACAAGTGCTGTACCGAGTACTCTAGTAGCCTTGACCCGACACAAGCGACAGGTGGTGGATGGAATCCGAGATGCCAAAGATTGACCGACAATGACAGCCTCAACAGACCCGGAAAACTCGTGACGGCAATTCCTCTATTAATTGTGACCACAATCCATGTTGTAATGGTTGAACCGGGTTGACCCAACACGGACTACTCCGAACAGCGTACTGTACATCCTTGTACCTACACGAGAGTCTTGTGCTGGACGGCAGATCACGTGCCTTGAATGGTTCTATTCATAGCTCCAAGTACCGAGGACGCCTGGGTGGAAGACACGGCAAGAGAAAAGGAAAGGGAAACGAGCATCGAGCACGACTCATGTTGGACTCATACTGGGAGATCGTACTCCGTCCTCGGTACCGGTCAATTCTCCCTCCATTGCTGGCCGTGCCAGGACCGACAAAGTAAGTCATCAAAGTCCCAAACACTTCGTCTACCGAGACACCACCCTTCCTCTCTCAGACAAGGTCTAGTTCTTAGTCGAGCCCTTGGTTCTCAGTACTCCGTAAAATCCTACCGACTTCTTCCTGCCGACTGCAACCAACACTGGCCATCACCAACCCCACCACTTTTCATATACCATATACGTCCTTCAATTCGTCGTCTTCAGAGGGCGACTCGTTTCCAAGTTCCACTCCGCTGTCAATAAACCCTTCCGTGGTATCCGCTCCCACATTCTCGCGAGGCAGTTGATGCACCAAGTACTCCCTTGGCGCTCGTTCCGCCTTCTCCAGCACATTCTTCATGTGTTCTTGCACCTGAGGTAGTAGTTTGGCTGCACGCGCAATCGTTTCTATCGTACGATGGTGAGTTGCCCTGACGGTCATGGTCACGGGTTCGTAATAGTCCTGGTCAGCTTTCCATTTACCATCCTCGTCAGAGGACTCGCCTCCCATGATATCCAGGATGTTGGAACCTCGACGTTCGATGAGAAATGAACACAGCATTTCCAGTCCTCCCTGTCGTAATTCCAATACCGCATATTCAGGGAAGAGCCAGCGATCTGTCGATGCTTGCTGACCGCCGGATGGGATGCTTGTGATCTCGAAAACGATGTGTTTAATGATCGGCTCCGTCCGTGGCGGAGGCGGAGGCGGAGGCGGAACTGGTCGATAGCCCCCATATGCCGCTGGACCCGGACCGCGAGGCTGCTGAGGGAAGGCATGTACGCTTCCAGGTGTCGAGTTGGCAGAAGGAGACGGCGTAGGGCGTGCTTGATGCTGTGGTGTACCATATGTGGATGGATGGGCGGCCACCGGCGCAGGAGAAGGGGTTGGAATCCGTGAATTAGGTGCTTGTTGTGGTGTGGGTGGTTTAGGCTCTGGCTGAACTGGTCTCGGACCGCCGCCCGGTACTGGAGTCGAAGATGTGTTGATCGTTGATTGCTCTGCACTTTTGGACCGTCGTTCGGCCTCTTGTCGCCGCACTACCTCGTTGAACTCATCAATGTGAGCCTGAAACTCTTTGACCTGCTCTGGGGAAGCCTTGGATGTTGCAACAACTTTCATCAACTCTTTCAGTTTAGGGTCCGAGGCAGCTCTCGCAGCCAACATCTGAATGACAGGATCTGTCGTGGTATGTCGCCCGCCGGGTCCGGGAGGTGCATTAGGTTGCTTTTGAGGCGGCTGTGGCGTCGGAGTAGGTGCTTTCGGTGAAGGTGCAACAGGGACGGGTTTTGGAGGGACTGGGGTGCTCTGCTCGTGCCGAGGCACGGCTTCTGGTTGGGTCGAATTCACAGGAGGGCCTGTAGGTATGGGAACTCTTGCGGGGTGACCAGCGGGAGGCGTTGGCTGAGTCTGTGAAGCCGTATTTGGGACTGGAGGAGTTCCAGCTGGTCGCTGCGAAGGCGGAGGCACCGGCGCAGGAGGTCTGGGAATTGGATGTGGCCCAGGTGACTGGTACATCCCGTATGGTGGCGCTGGAGGTATCATATGCTTTGCAGTGTGCTGATTGGCATGCCGCTGATATGGCTGAGGAGCAGACGGATCTCTGACTGTATAAAAAAAGACGTCGAATATATGTGGTTCAATGGTGATTGTCGCACCGCCCAACTTCTGCATAGACTTAACGTCGGGGTTGTTTGGAGGCGCCTCAATCACGCCTTTCCTCTTGAAAGGCTTGACCCAATACTTCTTGAAAACACCCTCACATAGCCACTGCATGCGGGAACGATGAAGGGACGCGGCAAGGACTGCGCTTTCGGCGATAGATTCATATTCATTTGGGGACAGGACTGTTGGCGGCTTTTCACTTGATGTTGGCAAAGACTTGTGGGCCACGAGTCGAGTTGGTAAGGCCTCTTCCGTCGCGTCTGGTGTTCCAACTAGACTGGCGCGTTTCGTGTATTTACGTTTCTGGCGAGGAGGCTCGATAGACGGCGTCGGTGTCGAGGTTTTGCGAGGCGTCGGGGTGGCCGCAGGCTGAGCTGGGGACGAAGCTCTTCGTTTAGGTCGAGATTCCCCTCGGTCTCGAGCCGGCAATGTTCGTCTTGGGGGAGCTGAGTCTGTCATTGCACCTGAGAGCCAGCCTTAGACTGCTGGTGCCTGCATCCTCAGAAGGTGTATGGGTGTAGATGGGATGAAAGCGACATTGAAACACTATAAATGTTGCGGCGAAGGAAAAGGAAAGTCCAGCGAGAGCGCGCGTTGTAAGGGTCATTTTCATCGCGCTGACACGCTCATCATCTTGATTATACACATGCTGTGATTTGTTATTGATCAACATCACCATCACCACGGTGTAAGTACTCTCTGATTGCTCAGTGTCTGGCTCTGAATTTGGCCTTGCTTTTTGGCACGAATATCATCTACATTCGATGTATCCTAGATGGCCTTCAACAACTTCTTCCGCAAAGCATACTGGACTCTTGCGGCCTGCGGCCTGGCATATGCCTTAATGATCGGGGCCTTGACACATCCTACAGTGCAAAGGAACGCGACTTACGCTCATAACATCAATCCAACATATTTCCAGGATCTGAATAATACTGAGCAATTTGGCTTCTTGCGTCATCAGATTCAGCCCTTTACGATTACAACTCCGGATAATGTGACTCTGTTTGCATGGCACATTCTCCCCCTTCATCTTTATCGGCGACATGAGCGGTCCTTGAAAACCCAAGAAAGCTTTGGGCTCAAACCCTGGAATGAAGCAAGAAATACTGAAGGCCTGAGACTACTACTGGAGGACCTTGACGCAACGGTTGTGGTAAGCTTCCACGGAAATGCAGCTCACCTTGCCTCCTCATATCGTCCTCCTACCTATCAACAAATCTTGAGCAGCTCGACCTCAGAGAAGCCAGTCCATGTCATTGCTTTTGACTATCGGGGTTTTGGTCTTAGTACGGGCAGCCCGACCGAAGATGGGGTAGTCCAAGACGCGATCACAATACTGTCTGCCCTCACAGGACTTGACCCTCACAGCAGCAGTGCCAGGAAAGGGGTAGACCCATCTCGAATCATTCTTTTTGGCCAGTCGATGGGAACTTTCATAGCTACTGCTACCTATCACGAATGGGTTCTGAAACTTGGACGGGCCCCGTTCAAGGCTCTGGTACTAATTGCCAGCTTCACATCATTGAGAGAGCTTCTCGAAAGTTATTCCATCAAAGGATTAACACCCCCATTGCTGTCTCCATTACTTCCATACCCTCGCCTCCAGGAGTGGATATTCGGCAAGATCGTGGACAAGTGGGAGACAACGGACAAATTGGCGGAACTCGCAGCTAATTCCGACGTTGAGCTACGCTTGACAATGCTGCATGCTCGCGACGATTGGGAGATCCCATGGCGACAGGGACGTGCCAGCTGGGATAGAGTGTTGCAAGTAGCGTCTAAAGGCGATATTGGCTTCTCCAGGAACCTCGACCACGAAGAGTGGAAGAGCGCAGATGGGAAGAAGCAGCTTCAATGGGAGCGCCTTCGACATGGTGGGCACAACAAAATACCTACCAGTGAACACGCCAAACTCATCTTGATGAGCCTCATAGATAGCGAGTAATAGATTTGATTCATATATACATTCTTTATCGTTTCCCCGTACTCGTACCTGGTAGCAACAAAAGTGAACATGATATGATGTCGAAGGATGTAGCGTCAAGTCTGGCCTCCCCAATCCTCACTAGCATGAGATTTGTTCGGGCATGCGTAGATCCTACTGTAGGCACGATCCCTTGGCGTCCTTCGCTAGAAGCACAGCCTATTATTACCCGTACAGTACTAGTTGTAGGGGCGAGTACTCATACGGTTCGGCACTCTTAGGTAACACCTCTAACAGTACTCCGTACTTTGGGCACTTGGATCCATACTCCGTATTCAGCGGTAGCGCTAGACATCCTCCGTCACGTCAACCTCTCCGCTTGATCATCATTACTCACTAAGTTACTGACCCTTACTCGATAGGAGCAAAGCAAGGCATACGCTCGTTACTCCTGGCCATTCGTTGCTGTTCGCTTGGCTCTGTCGATACCTTCTAGAGCTTGGTCACAGAACCATCTCACGCCTGGCCACAAAAGTTGGAACCTGTGCCTGACGAGCGCTTTCCCGACCCTCACTCCGCAATGATCGAATTGTCGCCAGGGCGCAGCAAGCTGCGATAGCACGACAACATCACCTGCACCTATGGGCAGGTGCCTGAATGTCGACCTCTACTTCGAGACCTCCCAGTGGCCCAGCTGCCGCCTGGGTCTCTGAAGATTATGTTGACGAGCGCAAACCATCGCCACTTCCTACCTTCCATTCGGTCCACGATCCTGCCAGAGGAGAGACCGCAAGGCCAGACTCAGTGACAGCGAGCTCTCACAAGTACACAGACGAAAATCATCACAACGAACATGATCGCCACCACCTATCAGAACGATTCTCCTTCGGTAGCAGCATGCGGAGTGATGGATCTAAAGGGAAGGAAAAAGAACGAGAACGGGGAAAAGAGAATGAGTTGATACGACATCAGGTACCACGCAATTCTGGGGGTTTCTTGCTCGAGCCTGTTACGAATGCGAAGCGAGGGTCACGCGGTCCAGTGACGCCCTCTCGCAGCGACTCCAGAAGGAAGAGAGACAGCACCGACTCGGAGCTGTCTGTCTCCAAGCGAAAGTATAGGAACAATGCCAATTTGAACCCCTCCTTCAGAAGCTCGCCTTTGGCCAGCGAGTTCGTAGAAGAAGTCGTCGCACACAACCAGTCGGCCTCCGATCCCCTGATTCCGGGTACTGATATTCGGAGGTCGTTGTCTTCGTCTCAACAGGAGCCTCGAACGAATGGGAGTACGACGTCACACTCGGGCGATGGTGAAGTTCAATCATCCCGTGGTGTGAGTGTGGGATATGACCAGGATCCGGCGCAGATTGTTCAGATGGCACTTAGCCTGAGCGAAGGCCGACGGAGACTGGCTTCGGGTCGAAGATACGTATCATTGGATCAGGGTGAACGTCGTGTTATTTCAACTGCGTCAACGATCGATCCCAGGAATACGGTAAAAAGGAAAAGCATCGCTCCCTTTTTAGCGACGAATAGACAAAGCTCGAGAACTGGATCGCCAAAAGCGAGACAATTCAGTCGCCGACTCGAATCGAAGGTTTCCGCAATGGATGAGGATGTTAACGACTTTGACACAGACCTTCCAGATCAGATATCGCCAGCTACGATGGCGCGTGTGGAAAAAGCAAAGTTGTACTTCGAACTCGCCCATGAGCACCGACGGCTACTCTCACACCTACCACCGATCCGCAGACCTGGCGTCCCACCACAATCGTCCGAAGTCGAAGCAATGCAGAAAGCGTACAACCCTCTTCAGTATGTCCGCAATCGCAAACTGCGCATTTGGGAAAAGACTTCGTTTGACAGCGAGGCGGATGGCTGGCACGATATCGAAAAGGTTCGGGCCTGGGTAGGTGCTGTGATCTCGAGTCACACAGAGACTCAGCATGATCCCCTAGAATGCGTTCGGCTACCTCCTCTTGATCAGAAAGGAGCAGCTTCGGACGATCAAGAGCAAGGGGACTCCCCGCTTGAGCTAAAAACTGCCACCTCCCCAAGGATACAAGATCCTTATCATTCCAAGCCGACCCGGCCACGTTCTGACTGGGTCACTGATCCTGCTGACCTCCTCGCAGACGCATATTGGCTGGAGCAAGGCTTGAACAAAACCAAGATCCAAGACCGTGACAATAATCTGATATATCCTCCAAACACTCATTTCAAATTTTCTGGTTGGCGGACCGAATCTCCCATAGATGTTCCGTCTACGTTACAGCAACAGCACTCCCCTACTCAACAGAGTTCGGAAGCTGTGGCGCCCGACGAGATTCCTCCTTCTGCTTTACCCGAGCTTCCTACGTTCAAATCCGCACACTATTTGGACAAGCATACACATAGAAGCAAATTCAGAGAGTCTTTACAGGTCAAAGAGTCAAGCAGTTCGAGGGAACGCTCACGCATACGACACAAGCTGTTCCATGATAGCGAGTCTGATGGATTGGAGTCGTCGTCTTCGGAACAAAACAGTACTGAACGTGGTCGCAGGCGGCTCAGGCGTAAACGCCTAAATTCTCCCCTTCGTAAAGATCAAGACGCACCTCGCAGCAGCTCGCCCTCCAAACAATCTCCCCACATCAACGATTCAAGCCAGCCGTCCTCGGCTTTGAATTCGAAGAGATCTTCTGTGGACCACTCAGCCCTAACAAAGATCCTCAAAGTAGACAATCTGAAGAAAGTTTCACCACTTAACCGATCACGCAACAGGGACCAATCATCCCGTCCTACATCCACGAGAGCACCAGTGCGTTCAAGTCTGGACCAAGAACGACCCCCACGAGCATCTAGCGACTACGATACTGCCACTGCTCAGAATTCACCTGCCGTTCCGCATTGGCCAAGCATTGCAATCAATCTTTCTCCTCCTCCGAGTCGAGGCTCGTCGCCAACAAGGAAGCACATGTCTTCGATCCTTCACCCCTTCCACCGCAAGCAAGATTCGAAAGAAGTTGAGCAAATCAGCGCTACTGACTTTGCGCATGCTCTGCCGGCACAGCCAAATCAAGCTGCAGGTGAGATCAAGTATCAATCAGAGAGTAATGGTTCGCGTGGCACAAGCCCGATGACGAGAGGTACGAGTCCATTGTCAAAACCTGGGACCGAATCTGCGCAAACCGACGACTTGGGCCCGCTACTCTTAGGCGATAATAAATCCACCTCCATCAGTAAGGTTACGACCCGTTCAGCAGGTACTGGTGGAAGTGATCATTCCAGGTTACGCGGCATCTTCAAGGGTGGTCGTATTGCCGAGCTCGTTGGTAACGAAGTCTCTAGAGTTGGGGATTTCATCTGGAAGCGTGACCCTCCTCCGTTTGACAGGCACCGGCCATCGATATCCGACTCCAGTCTTCGGTCATATCGTGGTTCAGACTCGGAAAAGGAGACGAACGTCAATGGGATCATCGTAAAGACCCCCCCAGCCATGCACCCACGATCAAGGTCATCTACCATGTCAAGCACTAAGAGTGAACGCCTGTCGCCCACAGTATCGCGGCTCAGCCCAACTGCCAATGGTCGACCTCAGTACAACAATCCCAACCTTCCAAGCTTCGTGTCGCCCTTTCAAAGGGATAGGGAACAGCAGCAAAGAAAAGAGGCCTTGTCCCCTGGCGCTGATGGCGTCAGGAGTGACAGCACAGACCATATCTCCCGATTCGCAGCGCAACATAGGTCTTCGTCTCATTCGCCGCGTCTTGGTCGATTGGCTCTGCCCAAGCTCGACACAGGAAAGGCAACCTCGCCGACCGAATTGGATCGAAAGCAGAGCTACGGCTTCGGGGCGGCCATTGACCTAAGTCGGTCCCGAGATGCGTCAGAGCTGCTGAATACTGCTCTCGGTTCGACGACTGGCTTGACGGGTATTCACGGCAGTCGATCTGCTGGCGACCTGACCCATATTCCAACCACGTCGGAAGCTGGTGATGACGAAGCCGAAGGTTCTGGTACCTCCTGGCGTGACATTGGTCGTGCTGAAGCTCTCTTGTTCAGCTCGATGGTGAAGGCGCTGGAAATCGGCCGTCGTGCAGAAGAGGAAAGGCATGAAATTCCCAAGTTTTTCCTCGACACACTCACCCCTGAAGACAGAAACTTGCACATGGTACAACGCCAACGGTACAAGAAGCGCGAATATTATGTCATGGCGGCCAAGAATATCATGAGGAATTTGGAGAACCACTCTTCGACCTTTAATGAGAAACTCAACGTCTTCAGTTCAGAGATCGCTCCTCGTCTCCACATGCAACTCCAGACGTTGGAAGATATGGTTGGGAACAGGATGACGCCACAGATCAGGACGACGGCCGATCATGCAGGGGAACTCAGTATGAAATTAACCACGACAAGCACCCTTGCGGTGAAAGAGTTGAACGATTCGATCGAGAAGGCGATGCGGAATAGACGACGAGGTCCAATCAGGCTCTTGAGATTGTTGTTGTTTGCCGGTATCGAATGGACGGTAGTCAGTTTGTTATGGTTGATCTGGGCCGTTGTTTCTGTCGTGCGTTTGGTGACTGGTACATTCCGAGCAGTTGGGGGGGTGGTTAAATGGGTACTTTGGATCAATTGAGACATGCCTGTGTTGCTACGCTACCACGGAATGATTTTCCTCCTTTTTGTCCTTGTTGTTTGTCTAAGCGAAGCGAAAAACGTCCTTGTTTGCAGTGGTCTTTGGGGGAAGATGGGGGGGATTTAATGGTTTCGGTTCCCAAAGGTATTCGACACTTCCCGGGCGCGAGCCGGGAGTGGCAAGTACCAAGCTTATGTATCTCGTCCACATTGTAAGAAACATGTTCTGGCTATATTTAAAATGCAAGTGAATACCCCTGGGGATCTAGTATGTATGTAACGCATATAAATACTCGGGATGGTTGTCTTTTTATGTGTGTGTGTGTGAGAGAGAGAGAGAGAGAGAATAGAAACATTCCAGTGGATTCATTCACTTCGTTTCTTTACTTTTAAATTCACTTGGAGACGAAAGAAGAGGAAGAGGAAGAGGAAGAGGAAGAGGAAGAGGAAGAGGAAGAGGAAGAGGAAGAGGAAGAGGAAGAGGAAGAGGAACCAGGGCACAGGTTGATTAGTTGTAGTTGGTGTAACCAAGCTACTCAGTCAGTTTATTCATTCCCAATTCTCATCATTCCATTCCTCCCCGGGGGCCCTCGACAAACAAAAACAAAACCAAGGGTTGTACTCTGTGTGTACTCTGTGTGTACTCGTACGTACTCCGAGTGTATGTATACATACTCGGTACAGCTTTGACAAAAACAACCACAGATAAAACTAAAAGAACAAACGACAATCACTACTCCTTCCTCAAGGGACTTCCGACAACAGGTCTAAATCCGAGATTCGCACCTAGAGTTCTTCTCCTACTCCTTCCATCGCCTCCCCGCGTCCCACGCATCTTTAACTGAAACTTGTTGGATCCCTTGTTCTTCTTCTTCTCCTTCTCCTCCTCCTCTCCAATAGACTGATCGTCGTCATCACCGTCGTCAAAGAGAGAGCGACCAGTTTGTTTCGGCGGTGCACTCATCATCATTCTTGTGGTTGCTTCTGCTGCTGCTGCTGCTGCCTTGTCCATCCCGACACCAACACCAACACCTGCGCCCACATTGTTGCTCTTGGCCCGCATGTACGGAGTCAACGGCGTAGCAGCGGTTCTTGGATCGTAGTCAACGTTCAAATTGACCCTTTCAGACCGTGGCGTCGCGGTCATCATAGTCTTGCCTGACATTTTGGAGTCTAGACCAGCACCACCACCAGTTGTCGACTCTGGAGGCGATGACAACAACAAAGACTCCTCGTCCCGTGCCGATGCCGATACTGCCCAAGTGTTGTTGTTCGACGACTCATAAAAATGCATCGTCTCTCCTACTGTCGCTGCAGCAGGGGAGTTGTACGTCGAGCTCATTTCGCCTTCAGAGTTCTCACCCATCATGGACTCGTGGCCGGCGAGCATGGAATCATCCTCCTGCTCATCGTCGGCGTGCATCATGCTAGTGTCGATTTCAATGTCGATGTTGGACTCGTTCAAGCTGGTTTCGTCCCGGGCGTCTTGAAGAGATATCTCTTCCTCTCCAGGCGGGACATCGACACCCATCTCGTCATTTCGCATCTCGGTGTGTTGCGCAACCACATTCTTATCCTGATACGTAAAATGACTGGCTGGTAGACTCTTTCTCTTCTTCGAACTCAAATGACCACCTTCATTCATCAACATGCGAGGCTCCATGCTCTTTCTCCTTCTTGACCCTCCACGTGGCATGATGCCAATGTCCACCGAGAACAGGCCTTCATCAACCCACGACTGTTGGCGGTGGCACTCGAGGACCCATGCAATGCCGACACAGATAACTTGGCCTTCTGCACTTCGAACCTTCTCAAGCGTCCGCTTACCGCCGTCCTTGTATATGACGTGGGTGATGCCAATGACCTGGCCATTGTGCCCGGGGGTCTCTGCTCCCCCATTCTGCGCGGCTCGCGGGTTCCATCGCCACTCCTTGACGCAGCGTGCGCCCATAGCCGTGAGAAGATCAACGTAGATTGCCGACGCGTCACTCCCTTCACTCGTGTGAATGTCGCAGTGGACAACTGCACCGCTGAGGGGTCCGTCGGTGATGGTTCTGAGTGGTGTTCGCGCAGGAGTCTTGCTCTTCAGAGTCGTTGATGGCGTCTTGGCTCTAGCTTTCGACACTGTAGCGGGAGTTGTAGCTGGGACCGGAGTCGCAATCGCATTGGACGCAGCGTGAGACAGTGTACCAATGCTCTTTCGTCTGCTGGAATTGGTCGACTGAGCGTAGCTTGGTGTTGCAGTGATGGCTGCCGATGACTTAACGGTAGACGGAGGAGGAAGCATGCTCGTCCGTGCCGTCTTCGCCGATGGCGCAGGTGTCTTGAAGATATACGAGCCGATCGTAATCATTGTGTCGTCGTTGGCGGTGGTCCGCGCAGTTTTAGTCTCCTCTTGGTGATCCTCACCTTCGAGATCCGAGGACATCTCCTCCCCATCAGGTAGTTCGATGCCATCGAGCGTGCTGTCGCCAAAATCTTCCACTGCAAAACTATACCGACCAGGGGTGGAGAAGGCAGTAGAAAGAGAGTGTGCAGGGCTTGGTGCTGCACTCCGGACGCGTCGTTGTGGTGATGAACTCAAGTTTTCATTTCCCTTGTCAACAGGGGCACGCATGGCACTGATGATGGCCGTATCGTTCGGGCCGCCCAAAGCGAGACTTCTTCTCTTGGCCGACAAAGAGTTTGACGCGGATAATGACCTAGGTCTCTTGCGTTGCATTTTGACAGGAGACGAGGTTGCAGGAATCTCACCCTCTGGGCGCAGAGGGACCTTTGCCACCGTGTGCACGACTCTTGTGGCATTTGGATCCGGCCGGATGGGAGTCACGTTGAAATCCATTTCTATGCTCTTCTCAATAGCGATGGGAGTGGTTCCGATCGCTGATGGAGAGATTGCGACGCTAGTTGATGCATCACCAACGGCTGTACCGCTAATGATTTCTGTATCTGCGGTTTCGTCCTCATCGGCTGATTCGTGAGTCTCATCAATTTCAGGAACAGACTCATCGAGTTCCGACACGCCTTCCGACACGGTATCAGCAGGAGGAGGAGGCGAATTCTCGTCTCCGTAACTCTCTGAAGAATTTGACAGGACAGAATCCTCTTCTTCGACGGTCGAAAGTCTATGAGCTGGAACTGGAGGTTCGAGTTCATCGTCATCAGCAACTTCCTCAGATTCATCGTCAGCCATTCCCTCGGCTTCGTTTGCCAGAGCCTTGAAATCGACCATGGCAGTGTCAGAGGCATTGGTGAACTTGATCAGATCCGTTGTCAACTCGCCAGGTTCATGGCTAGACGTTTCAGAGTTGTCATCCTCCTCTTCTTCTTCCAGTGCCTCATCGGCATCCTCATCTTCTTCGGGGTCATCTTGCTGCTGCTGCTGCATGACTTGGTGAAGATCTTCCTCCTGGACAGGATCCTTCGCAAGCTCCTCAGTCTCTTCTTCGAACTCCTGAGCAGCCATACCCTCACCAAAGAAATCCGGTCGTGCCGGACTTCCAGTCGATGACGGTGCAAACGATAGTCGAGCAGCGACCGACTTTCTCTTCTGTGCCTGCTTTGCAGGAGTGTCTTGCCTATTCACCTCTACAGACCCAGCGACATGCGCTTGTGCGAGGGGCGAAAACACGACGTCAGAAATGGGCGTCTTGCTCGTAGAGCTCATTCTCTTCTCCGGGCTGGCTGCACGCCAGTCGCGAACCTGTGCCACAAGTGGAGTGAACCCAAGACCGCGGGAGGCACTGGGAGGTGCGATGCCAGTGGAAAGACGTGAGTGCAAATTTGCACCACTCACATTAGGTCGGCTTCGTAAGACTGGGGTTTGGTCTGCTGCGAGTTCGTCCTCGGATTCGTCGTCAATGTCTCGAAGACGGTGGAAGAGAGCGTTCGATAACCGCGGCTTCCTGCTGGAAGCTTGTTGAATAGGTTGAAGAGTATCCTCATTCTCGGTAACCTCTGTCATGGCATCATCTTGAATGCTCGCATCTTCCATTTCCTCGTCGAATGCGCCTTGCTCCACCATGGCTGGATCGAGTACTGTCTCATCGTTGTCTGCTTCAGAAGCCTCGTCCTTTTCCAGGTCATCAGCAGGAACGATCGACGCTAGTTCGAGGACTCCATCGTGTTCGTCATGTCCGTCCTCACTTTGTCCAACAGGTTCATGGAACTCAAGGTCCTCATCTGGCGTCTCGACTAGAGGCTTGACCTTGTCAACTTTCAGTGGGCTTCGGATGTTCAAGACAGACTGATCAAAGTCCATCTCGCCCATCATCTCCTGGGCAATCTCCTCATCACTCATCTTGTACACCCGCGCGCCACGTTGAGGAGACATGGAAGGTCTAAAGTGTGACGACATGATAATGTCGACATCACCAGGTGATTTTGCCTGTTCTACAGGAGTAGCTTGCTTCTTGACAGGTGAAGGCGAAAAGCGAGCTGGGGTCTTCTGCTTTGATGGCGAGAAGAGACGTCTAGCCGGCGAAGACATCAATGCCGACTTCAACGGCGAATGCTGCGACTTTATAGCTGAAGGAGGAAATATAGTGGTGTCTACCAACCCGCGCTTTGGAGACTGCAGCAATTGCGGTTGTTTGCTTGGATTCAAAGCTGTGGAGCCGTTATTGTTGTTCGGATCATGAATCTGTGCACGGAAAATGGTTACGCCTTCTGGTGCACGGCGGGGAGACTCTTTCAAAATATCTTTGAATGGTGAAGATGGCATTCGCCGAGGTGGACTCATGATTCCAGGAGAGGTGTCTGATTTTTGTTTCTCCGGCGACTGGAGTGCAGGTGTGAAATCTAGTGTTTTCACAGGCGACATTGGTTTGACCGGAGACATATGCCCTCTTCTCGGGGAGAGACTGAGATCACGCACAGGAGTCTTGCCACCTGCAAGTTCATCTTCCTCATCCGTATCGACAGGTGTCGCTTTGGCGACTTGCGTGATCTTCTTGGGAGTGAGGACTCGCGGCATCACCTTTTCGGTCCCGGAAGGTTTCGAGGCCTTCGTAGCTCTCGTAGTGCCACGAGTCGACTTTGTGGTCACGGCCGGCTTGCGGATAGGCTTTGCACGCATTCCCTTTGAAGTTGTCGAGTCTGTCTTCTTCGCGGCTGCGGCAGAAGAAGCAGAGGCTTTCTTCACACCTTTCGCTTTTGAGGAAGCAGTGACAGGCCGTTTGTTTTCTTTCTCGTCATCCTCGTCGTCCTCAGGCAGGTCTTGGAATGTGACCTTCTTGCGTGGCGGTGCTGGGATGACAACGTTGACTGCAGATCCTGGTGCGGTGGCCGATGCTGTTGACCCGGATCTTGCTCGTGTCTGTCGTGTTGTCACGGGTGCCGACACGGACTTGACAGGTTCAATGGGCGTGTCTTCCTTCTTTGCTCGACCTCTAGTCTTACGTACCGTTGTTGTGGGCTCGGGAGCGACTTCTTCTGGGTCTGCCTTTGCCGCCGCCTTTGCCCTACCACGTCTCTTAGGCTCGTGCTCGGCCTTAGGCTCTTCGGCTCTCTCGTCCAATTTAGCTGTCGCTACATCTCTCTTTGCCCGCGTCGCAGCAGACTTTGTTGTTGTCAACTTCTCTTTCTTTGCTTTGGTCGCTGTCTTCTTGACAGGTTCGGGTTCGGGTTCTGGGACAGGTGCATCCAATGGCGTGACTTTTATTCGTCGTCTAGGTGCAGCTGCGAGTGTGGATGTGGAGGGGGGGGCAGCAGCAGCAGCCGTAGTCGTTCGAGTCGATCGCGATGCTCGAGTTGCTTTCGGCTCTGGTTGGGCAATAACAACCATGTCGTCTTCATCGCCGCTCTCGCTGACCTCCACGACCGGAGTCGATCGCGTGGTCTTGGCTTCCTTTGTGTCTGCTTTCTTTGAGACTCGAGACTTTGACTCGATGGCTTTTGTCTTGGTTGTTGTCGGGACGGCTTTGGAGGTGGTGGCGGGCTTTCGCTTCGGCGCTTCCTCGAGCGCTGGTTTCGTATTGGAATCTGCAGCTCGAGCGCGTGTGACGCGTCGTGGCTTTGCGGGACTGGCGGGCTTTCTGGGAGCCATGTTGAGCTTGGTGTCTGGCTCGATTGTGATGGGAAGTTGATTCAGTTCAACTATTGCTGTCACTGTTGGTGGTGCGCATTTGAACCATGTGTCTGGGTTGGTGGTTGTGAACGTTGACACTTATCGGGGTTCTGCAGGGTCGCCGGTGCTGCTTGTCTGAGGGCAGACGGTCAATGTCGATGGAAACTGGAGTTAGTGAGTAAAGAGAAACATGGAGGAACCGGTCATCAGGTTTTGAATGGTGATGGTCGAGGTTGTTTACAAACTGGATGTTGATATGCCCAAAGAGGCCTAGTGTTGTTTTTATCTGAAGTGGGATTCTGATTGGCGCCCGGACAGGCACCAAATTGATCTGATCTATTTACTCGTACTACGGAGTACACGGTGCGGACTGAGGGCGAGGCATTCCACGACCACCAACAATCTTTTTATCCGTGGGTTGGCTTCTCTTGCTGTGTCAGTTGACTTTGCACGAGACACTTTCACCCAAGATTTCCGTACATGTATCCTTGATGCATGAATTATTATTCCATTATCGTGTCTATCTATCCCAATCATCTAACAGCGGCGTGGTGGACAATAGCTATCCTAACCTGACATTTTCAACCAGCTTTTATTCATAAGTCATGTACAATGCCGAACATCTCACTTCCCAAAAAGCCAATCTAACAGCTCAGGCTGTAGAGAGGAGTCGTGGGTGGAGGGGATCCAGCACCCACAAGACCAAAGCTAGGGCTAGCACCGGTATCTTGGAGAATGTACCACCATGTGTTGATGTTGTTGGCGAATGCGTGGCAAGCAACGTCGTCATAATATGTCTTTGCATTGTCAACCGAAGCGACGGCCTGACCACTGGCCGGGCCCGAAACAGGCCATCCAGTCTCGGTGATCCAGACCGGCTTGCCCTGGCTTGCTGCAACGGTGACGGAGTAATCGTCCCAGAATGTGGCGTTGGCGTTTGCGATGCTGTTGTCCTTTGTGGTCTATTCATGATGTGTCAGTCAACCTGTCCTCTCGAGATACGTCAATCAACCAAAACTCACCTCGTAGTACGGATAGGCATCGACACCGAGGAAGTCGCAGTCTCCGATCAGAGCGTTCTGGCTTGAGTTGGTCCAGACATTGTAAGTGTCGACGTGACCAACTGGTGCACCTGATAGTGGGGTACCGGCGATGGCGGATCGGACCTGAGAGATGTAGTTTTGAATGACAGCAGGGCCAGCACCAAGGCCTTCTTTGTTTTCAATGCCAATGGGCGTAATACGATAGATGTCCTCCGAACCAACACTGATACCGGCGACGAGGGGGCCCAGTGAGCTGCCGTACTGTTCGATGGCAGCCTTCAAGGCAGCAAGCTCATTGCCAAACGTATCGCCCGAGGCCCACAGGCCAAGCAGCAACGAGGTGCCGGTGTTGATGGCAGCTGGGATGGCAGAGATGGGGGTGTTTGTAGTGCCGTCTTGGATCATAGTATACAAGCGGGCAGAGGTGTAACTGGAGCCAGCCAGGTTTTTGGCCGAGTTGAATTCAGCCTCGAAGGCCGCCTGGTCTCTTCCGGTCGAGCCATAGTTGAAGCCCTTGTGGACAGCGAGAGTGGAAGGAAGGGCAGCCACGAAGGCCAGAAGCTGTGCAGGGCGCATGACGAATGTATGTATAGCCTTGTAACGAATGTTTCAAAAGAAATGAAGATACAGTTGTACAGTACAGTGATGGGATGTAGAATGTCGTGGATGAGAAGAGCACGAAAAGACGAATTGAGACAGAAAACACATGGAATCCTTTTCGGTACGAGGCGACTAGTTATACGAGGTGCGCAGGCAAGGAAAACAGAGGCATCCTACCGAGTGGCAAGCAGATCGAGGCGCAGGGACCAAAGGCAAAAGGTTGATGTGACGGGGTGGAGAGACTCAACGCTTCGATGCATCAATGAGAGACAATATGGGATAGAAAACTGGGGAAGAATCAGGGCATGAATCCATCATTGACGAGCGGCTATCGATAGAGTGACCCGTGCATTGGCGTCGTATTGTAGTGCGAGAACCGACGAGACGGCGAGAACCGACGAGACGACGAACAAGCATGAGAGAGAAAAAAATCTTGTAGAGGAAGTGCCCATGTCAGCTAGTGACGTACCTGCATTGATGTCTTGCTCCGACTGGTGACAACGACCAAGAAGCTCCCCAGTCTTTCTCACGCATACTCAGTAATACTCGTGCTATTCTTATGCTAGTGCTACCTAGTCAAGCCCTCAACACCAACAAGTACATTCAGTACCGCACAGTCAAGCCCACCACCCTCGGCCGCACCTAAAACTTATCCACTGGCCGTCGACTACGAGAGACGCACAGCTCCACAGCGATGCATCATCAGCCACGAATGCTGCTCTACCAAGTGGTACGAGTTACTGTGTGATGAGAACAGCGCAGGAGGAATTCGCCGGCACGGGGAAAGAAAAATTCCATGACTGCGACATCAATCCTAGAATGAGACGGAAGAATGAGGCCAGATGGAATAGATGCTCATGCTCGCAGTCATGTTCGTACACAAGATACAGATATAATCCCCCCTCCCATGGACTTGCTCTACTGTTTTCCTTCTTCTCCAGAAACACTCCTCACAACTTCATGCCCAATGCCTTGTGCACTTTCATGCTCTGTCGGATACTCAGATCCAGCATAATCTCCTCACTGCCACCAGGAATCTTGTAGGCCAGAGTGTCCCGGTAGAGTCTCTCGACCTTTCCACCCTGGCCACCCCGCGAGTAGGCAAGACCACCAAAGATCTGAGCGGCCTCCTTGGTGCAGAACTCGAATGTAGTCGTAGCTTGAGCCTTGAGGCCGGCAATGGCACCCCCGAGTCTCAACATCGCTTCTGTCTCACCCATCTTCTGGCATTGGTACACGACATTCTCCAGCCAGGCGTAGCTGGCCTCAGTCTGTCGGGCCATGTGGGCCAGTTTCAAACGAATGACAGGATGATCGATGAGTTTCTTGCCAAACGTCCTTCTCTTGGATGCATATTTGACCGACTCTTCAAAGCACACCCGGGAGAATCGCAAACACTGGATGATGATGCCAATTCGTTCGTGGTTGAAATTGGTCATGATCACTGTTGATGTGGTTAGTACTCGTGACAACAGGCTGTGTTCTCAAAGATTTGCTCCTGCTTACCTTGGAAGCCGCGGTCCTTCTTGCCCAACAAGTTCTCAACAGGCACCTTGACGTCTTCGAATGTGATGTAGGTCGTACCAGAGCTCCAAACACCCTGGCAGTCCATTCGCCGTGTACTGACACCTTCTCCTCGCTCGATCAACAACAAGCTGACGCCGTTCATACCAGGCCCGCCCGTTCTGACAGCGGTGGTGAAGTAGTCACACCAAATACCATTGGTGATCCATTTTTTCCTAGATGGCGAGGTTAGCACTCTCTGAGAGCCTCCACCGTGCACGACATCAAGAACTTACTCTCCATTCACGATGAAATGCTTTCCGTCCTCGCTGAGCTTGGCTTCACACGTGAGATTGGCCACGTCGGAACCAGCATCGGGCTCTGTGATGGCCAGGCAGATTCTCTTGTCGCCCGCGAGAATGCCAGGCAGAATGCGGTCGACCAACTCCTTCTTGCCATACTTGACTAGAGGCGGACATCCAATGCCGTAACCACCGATCAAGTTCCAGACGAGGCCACCCGAGCCAGTACGCGAAAGCTCATCCGTCAGGAGCATCTCGTGGAACAAATCCCACTTCTCCGCAGGCACGCTCTTGACTCCATTCGTCACCAGGTGCTTGGGGTATTTCACTCCGAGCAACCCGGCGAGGTAGCCTCGTTCACCCATTTGCTTATAGATGGTATCTGGTACTTTCTTGCCCTCATCCCACTCGGTCACGTACGGCTCGATCTCGGATTCGACCCATTCTCGGACTTCGGCACGGAGAGCAGCATGCGTTTCGTTGTAGTAGGGCGAGTGATACTGTGGTCTGTATCAGCACATGATGCTTCATTCATAGCAGCGATCTACTCACACCTTGGTACCAGTTGGGGTCGCCAAAGGGGATGAGGTCGCCGAAGGGATCCAGCGCCTCAGCCTCCTCTGCCGCGCTTGGCCCTGGTGCCGGAGCCACGGTCCCAGACTCAGCCTGCGGGACAACCTTCTTCTTCTTCTTCTCCTGCGGCGGAGGTGTAGCCGGGGGTGTTGGTGGTGCCGCGGCCTTCTTGGTGTCTAACGACCCAACCTGGAGTTTGCCCTTGTATTTCTTGAGGATGCTTTCATTGTGGTATTTCCAAAACTGCTTCGAGGCGTCTTTTCCTGCAACTCGCTGGAGGACTGTCGAACGAGGTCAGTCAACGAGGACCGTGTGTTTCATAGAAGGGCTGGGTCGGGACTTACTCTTCTTGCCACCTGTGATTGGGGTTAGCCGTTCTGTGTTGTAGCAGCAGCAGCAGCGCGAAAGGTGACTTTACCTGGATGCTCATCTTGAAACTTGGTGAGGTCGTAGACGTCCTCGTCGACTACAATGTAGAGGTTGTCGGCCTTGTTATGGGAGGACACATCCGCGAGGGAGAATGTTTTGGACATGGTGGGTGGACGGGTAGTGAAGTCACTCTCGCTTTTGCAAAGTCAAGGTCAACGGTAAGATGAGCAGAAAGGGAAAAGGATCGGATTCGACAATGAGAAGAAATCTACAAGATTTTGAAGGAAGAGAGAGAGAGAGTACAGGTGCTCGTACGAGGTTACGAGGAGAGGGAGCGCATGGACTCGGTCTTGTGGCAGTGGGAAAACAATCGTGGTCGTGGTCTTTTTTTCACATGCCAACAACAGACTGCGACCGACCGGCGATGATGATGACAGCCTCACCAGCCCGGGTTACGGAGTGAGGACTCGGACCTTCGTGACAGAATAGGAGAGTGCCCCAGGTTCATGCTCCGTAACTCGCTCTAGGCATCGTTCTTCGCGTCAGTTGGACCTGGAGGCCCCGGAAGACACAAAGTGACGGGCGCATGCTGACCTGCTCGGCCTTTGTTGGAGTTTCTATTCGTTGTTGGACTGCGGACTCCAAGTCATCTGATGTCGCGACGCCTGGAGAAACAAAAGAGCCGAGGCATCTTCTACCCACAGGGAGTACTGTACTCCCGTAAAGCGGTGCTATTGTCAGTAAAGAGCACATGTTACGACGGGCTCTTGTTTGATTCATCTTTGCTTGTACAATACGGAGTACGAGCTACCCACCTTTGTCCTTACTGTACCTGGCTGTACAGTAGTCTGGCACAGGACGGAGATTCCGAATCTAGGGGAACCGAGAAGCCCCTTGGACCTGGCCATTGCGACCTCACTCAAACATGGGTGTATCCAAAGATGGACGTAAGATTCCTATCTACCTACCCACCTACCTACCCAGGTAGATACAGTAGATAGTTCCAATGTCTGCCGAGAGTACCATGCCGACCTATGTACCTACAGTATTCGCGTTAGGACACTGCAGTATTTTGATCCATCCAATTCGTCTACATACCAAGGTACCTGAGGTAAGCTGAGGTACGCACATAGTTATCTATCTACAATTTCATTTCCTTCGTGACAGTACCTTGACTACGGGGGTACCAGATCTCCACCAGCTACCAACCAGGTAGTCCGCACGTACCAAGGCCCTTGAACCTGTACTGTAGGTCTCATTCGCGAACAACTCGGGGGTCATCACATCCCATCTACCCCCGTGGCTCCCGTGTTCGCTCGTTCCCTCAGCCTTCGTCCCTCCATCAACCCCCTCAACCCACGTTTCTGCAACCCAATCACCGAACTCACGTCGCCCGTCCACATCTCTCGAATCTCCTTGTCTCCTCGCTTCGCACCACCGCCACTCACGGCGCTCTCCTCGAGCGGCGACGTCTCCGGATCCGTATGCGAGACATCCGTCGAGGTCGAGGTCGAGGTCGTGTCGGTGGAGCTGCTCTTGGCGTGGCCCTTCCCTGTTCTGCCACCCACGGGCGGCTCTTCGTAGCTCGTCGTCAACTTGAGTCCCGCGGTCTTGCTGGTCAAGGTGGTGGTCTGCTCGCCGACAGCGGTGGCTTCGCTCTCTCTCCGTCCCGCGCCCGACAGACCACCGCCCACGGCGCCGACGAGCCCTTGACCCCCGCCGGCCGCCATGGCCGCGGCGTTGAAGACGGCGGCGGAGTTGCGCCCGTCCAGCGCCTCGTGGAGTCGTTCCACCGTCGCCTCGAGCAGCCCGTCGATCTGGTACGGTCGCGCCATCTGCAAGAGCGAACACAGCGTGTGGGGCGTGCAGAGAGGGTATCCCACCGGGGGCAGGGAGGATGTGTACAAGAAGTGCAGCAGCAGGTGGATCGTCTGCGCCATGTGCGGTAGGTAGAGCGACCGTTGGCGATTCGATGCCGGCACCGACGTAGGGTTGGGCAATTCCACCAGCGTTCGTGTCGTCGATCGACTCAGTGAGCGCTGGGGGTCGAGGATGCCATCAGGCCCAGTCCCCCCCGTAATAGATCCTGCGGTAGACCCTGGGCCCCCCCGAACCCGTTGGCTGCACTGGGCGTGATTGTCAGCGACGAGTTGCGACTCGCTTGTGATCGTTCACCGGGACGCAAGGTCGCGCCGTCCGACATGCTCCCGCCTTCGTGTGTTGTCGCTGATTCGGCCAGAAGTTGGTTGAAGAACGGTCCCCATCGTCGAGACAGGATGAACGAGTTACAGGGGATCTTTTCGCCTCCCAGCGCCACGATCTCCATGTCCGAGAGCGCGGTCAAGCCTAGTGCCGCTTGGCCTAACTGTTCGGCCTTGGTGTTGTATGGTCGTCCACCGGCGAGTTGTGTGGGCAGGCTGGATCGCAGCGACGTGGGAACCACTGGCGAAGACACCGAAACGTACGACGACGTGGGCGCCTCCGTTCGCGGGTTGTCGTACAAACTAAACGCTTCGAGTTCGACCATGCACACGTGGTTGAAGTTGATGCGGCGGTGGTTGTAGTCGTCCACCAGGCTGCGTTTGCGGTGGCCCAGGATGACGAACGTGTTTCGTCGGTTCCACAGGATTCCTCTGTTCCAGCTACCCTGCGAGAAAATGGACCCGTTGGTGTCGATCCTCGCCCATGTTAGTGTCTTGAGGTCAAGTGCCCACAGTGCGTACTCGTGCTTGGAGGATGTTAGGTACGTGCCGCTGACCACAAAGTGACCGTCGATGATGCCTCCGTTGGGGAAGCGTAGTCCGGGCGGCGACACGTTGCCGCCCATCGGTTTCTCCACCAGTGAGCCGTCCGGTAGCCGGATCTGTAGTTCCAGTTTGACGTCCAGGAAGTTGTAGTTGGAGTAGATCAGCATCGACGTGCCGGGCCTCCTGGTCATCTTTAGAGCTTCGGGGTCGTTCAGGGGAACTCCGCGTCCGACCAGTTCTGCAGACAGCCCATTCATGGGCGCCACCATGCTCTTGTATGCTCCGCACTTGCGATCCCACGAGGTGGTGCTGGTCCATTTGAGACTTCGGAGGTTGAACACGCTGATCTGCTCGATGTAGTTGTTACTGCTGTCCTGGCCTCCGACGACGATCATTTCTGCACCTCCGCTTCCGTCCAGCTGTACCCCCAAGGTGCCTGAATGGGGGTCTGACGAGGGTGGGTTGTGTTGGATGGCAGACAGGGGCGCGTTAGCTGATGTGAAGACTGCAGATGAAGGCAAGACAGCTGCGCAGTGTGCGTACCGTCCCTGAGGGTTCTCTGATGTCGAGATGAGCGTCCATTTTCGTGTCGGGACATCAAAGATATGGATGTCCGACATGACCACCACTTCGGGCTGTGGTTCAACTCCACCTTTCCCACCCTGTGAGTTTGCCGCGTTCTTGTGAGTGGCTGGAGACATGCCACCATAGCACACTAGTTTCGAGTCGCCCAGGGCGCATACACTGTGAAAGTAGCGTGGTGGAGGGATGTCACCGACAGCTTCGATCTTTGTCCAGTGGCGGTGGATCAGATCCAGCTCGTAGAGGTCCGAGGTCAATTGCGGTTTCGTCCTAGAATGTATCCGGCCTCCAAAAACGTACAGCTTGTCGCCCAGGATAGTGGTGGTGGCTCCGACAAGGGCATGTGGTTCTTCCCCTGTGGTTCTGTGTACATTGCACACCAGTCCGGACAGATTTGTCGGTGCGGTCCCTTGCTGAGAGACTCCTGGTGCGGTTCCAATGTTTCCCGTTCCGTTTGTGGTTTGGGCAGAGCCATTAGGCGCCTCGATACTAACCTCCGAGGCCGTGAGGCTGACTTGACTGTTGTTCATCGTTAGATCGTCTTGCCGTGCAATCAGGCTCGAGTATTCCTTGTTCTCTGAACCCGTTGCAGTCCTCGGTGCGCTAACTACATTCGATAAATATGATGATTGTACTGCCTCGGACGTCAATGCTTTTATAGTCGAGGCGGTCGAGTATCGATGGTTATTAATATCGGATTCCGATGCGCATGGGCGGAGTTCCCTCTCGAAAGGTTGTGCAAAGTCGGGAATTACAATAGGCACATACCGTGGCAACCGAGTCGCCTTGGAGGGTTTGCTGGCAGAGTCCGCCGGACAATCAGGATTTGTAGGACCAAATCTGGGATGTTGAAGACCGTCAGTGAGAGGATGTCGGGGCCAAACACTCCAAATCTTTTCGTTGGCGACCGATCTCGATGACTGATTCGACCAGAGAGCGAATGATTGCAGTAGAGACTTTGAACTGCTGCCTGAGGTAGAGATTGGGCTTTGCAGCCACGATTGTTCCTCGGGCGACGGAGGTTCAAAACTTGATGCCCAGAATCGTATACCACCTATCTGCAGAGGTTTGCTGTTCTTCCGGGGGCTTTTTCTCCGGAATCTGTTCATGATCAGCTCGGTCCAACAGCATATCAGGTGGCGCAAAATCGTAAAAAGATCAAGACGTCGAGCAGTAGTAAGAAGACGAAGACGAAGCCGGAGGAAAAGAAGTGTCTCAGTGAAGTATGAAATAGTAACTCGGATCCTGCATTGACACATAGCCAGCATCATTGGCATATCACTTTTGACCCTATCTCGGCCTTGCGACCTCGGAAAGGCCAACAGAAATCTCGCACGCCCAAAATGCCAGTAGGCAGCCGAATTGAGAATCGGAGACAGGATAGTCGGGCAGTGCGATGCATGACGAGAAAGGAGGAACACTTACCGACAGGACAAAGAGCTTGTCTCGGGATCACGCCTGTCGTTGAAGAAGGTCCTTCACTTGGTGTCACTTGAGGGGACTTTGCTGAGAATAGGGGCCGACGCAGAAAACCGTCCTTGTCGAGCTCGAAAAGCGCAGTCTGTGCTATTTGGTGCTGCAGAGGTCTTCGAAAGAGGAAAAGAGACAGGCAAGTCTGTACAACGAAGGCTGTGGTGTAGGAGAATTTAACATGCGATTTGTGTAGCGAGTTCGTTGCCCTCATAAGGTCTAGACAGGCTTCATGCAGCACGCCCGCGGAGATCGGTGCCAAGCCGGATCCTAGTCAGATGCAAACAGGCGAGTCAAAGGAGATCAAAGTACCTCTGACCTCCTCCTGACTAGGGTCAAGGGGTGAGAATTCGCGCCCTGGCATGCTAGGGTCGCTCTTTGATGTCAGTGTCCGCGTTGGTCGCGATGCGAATGGTTATCGCTGGCTGACAAAAACTGCGCGTCTACTAGTATACCGCAGATATGCGCATACAATCGATATATGCGAGGTACCTGTTTACCTATGCAACCAGTCGAAGCGCCCACTACGCGCCCCAACACTGTTGGCCGTCACTTGTAAGCAGCAAGTATAGCCATCTCGGGACTTTGGAACTATTTTATTGGTCTCGAAGATTTTCATTTTTCTGTGCTTGTCTGTGGAGTTGAACAGTACTAAAGACCCTCGACGCAAATAATGCGATGCATCTCCCCCTTCAGGCTGCACAACATGCGGTCAACGTACTTAGGCCGCAGTGGTCTTGTCCTTGGGCAGAGGAGTTACTCGCAAGTATGGCTTGACGATCTTCATGTCAGGCCAGATCTCCTTTGCCTGCTCCGTCTTGACACTGGGGTGGACAATCACATCGTCACCAGGCACCCAGTTGATTGGAGTAGTAACCTTGTGCTTGTCGCCAGTCTGCAGAGAGTCGACAATTCTGAGCACCTCGGCGGTGTTTCGGCCAGTTGAGGCGGGGTAGGAGAGAATGGTTCGGATGGTCTTCTTGGGGTCGATGATGAAGACAGATCGAATGGTAAAGGCGATGCCCTTGGAGTCGACGTTGGTGGCGTCTTGGTGGTCGATCATGTCATACAACAAAGCCACTTGTCTGTTCTTGTCGCCAATAATGGGGAATTGTAGGTTGCTGCCGCTGATCTCGTTGATGTCCTTGATCCAGTCTCCATGGCTGTCGATCGTGTTGGCGGAAAGACCGATCAGCTTGACGCCTCTCTTTGCGAATTCGGGCTCCAACTTTGCAAAAGCACCTAGTTCAGTGGTGCACACTACTAGTTGTCAGCGCCAGTTCATTCAATGCGCCTTGGACGTCTCTTTGGAGGCTCTTGGCCGGAAAACTTCGCGATGTAGGGAGGGTCGGTGGAGGGCTCGTTACGAACCTGGGGTGAAATCTTCTGGGTGTGCTAAGTGACATTGTCAGCGACGCCTCGGTGATGTTGGAATCAAGGCTCTTACAGAAAAGAACAACCCAGTTGTTGCCAATGAACTCGTGAAAGTCAATAGGACCCTTGGTGGTCTCAGCCTTGAAGTTGGGGGCAATTGAACCCAAACGGAGACTGTAGTAATGGTGTTGTCAGCAGAGGATCCTGAGGATGAGGTTGCCGCTTGCGCCAGCTGCTCCAAGGTCATTCAGTACGTACGGCTCTGGACGGTCGGCCATGGTGACTGCGGTGCTGGAACTGCGTAAAAGTTAAGAGGTAGGAATACGGTGCTCGAGAGGTAGGTCTGTTGACTGTGTGAGGCTAAGACTGTAGGATCAGAAAGATGGCGGGGGGGGCTTGATATATAGTAGATTAGTCTCGTGTTGTTTAGGACGGCTCAACCATAACGACAAATCTTTTTGTCTTCCTAGTCGGCCATCACCTGTTGATGGCGGGCAAATTTCTGTGGCCCGCGCATGATGCGGGAGGGGTCCATGATTGCATCAGCGAGCAATGGAGGGGTACCGAAGGCGTGCTTCTGCTGCAGAGTGCAGAAATGGTAAGGAAGGGTTCAAGGGCGCCGTGAGAAAGGTCTTGGTCGTCAGTTCCACAGTGGTGTCAATTTTCATTCTGTATACAAATCATCTTGCGCGTAAATCACGCCATCGCAACATGGACTAATCTGCATTCGGGATTTCAGGCCGGAATGAGGGCGCGGCTTCAGCCTCGCAGCACCAATTTGTCCGGTGAATCACGTGGAAGGCTGGCCATGGCAACCGCCGTACCAGATGCCCATCCAGTTGGGTTGTACTTGTACCCGTAGTTAAACCAAGAGTTGGGCAAAGCATCAATTGGTCTAAATGTCGGACAAGTGCTGAAGATGCGCGACTTATGCTTGGAAGTTTGAGATTGGCGCCTCTTTGTTAGGCCAATAGTTGTTGCAACATTACTCAAATGAATAAGCGATATCTTCAACGACGTCATTCAACAGGAGTGTCTGTCTAGAATTCTATTTCAATGCTGACCGCTCGGTATGAAGGCGAGAAATACATAGATTCTATCCCTCAACCACAGTGTGCTCGGCCTACCTGTCTCAACTGATAACATAACCATGGACTCTGCCCCTCCTACAGGCGCCGCCGGGGTCCCACGGACGGCTGATGAATTGCCCCCAGAAGCCATAGCCTTAGCATCCAGATTCTTCGAGGCAGCTCGCCACGGACAGATGGACATCTTTGAACAGGCATTACCACAGGGGCTGCCGGCAAATCTGACAAATGATAAAGGAGACAGCCTGGTAAGGACGAGACCTAGCACTCGTCGCAGGGCTGACTCAATGCTACTCAGCTGATGTTAGCATCTTACCATGGCCACGAGCCACTTGCGTCGTTACTGGTTGAGTATGGTGCAGACCCCAACAGACTGAATGATCGAGGCCAGTCTATCCTGGCAGGAGTGGTGTTCAAGAATGAAGGCGAGATTATCAAGCTCCTGCTGAAGGCCGGCGCCGATCCAGAACTGGGCGAACCGAGCGCACTCGAGGCTACAAGAGTATGAAGAGTCTTCCCCGGGGTGTTCGAGGTGTACTGACGAAGCCAAGATATTTAGGCAAGCAGAGTATGAGGGGATGTTCAGAGAGCAAATCCAAAAGCTCAAAGGTGCCGGAATTGAGGGAGTAAACGGGCATTGAACATTGCGTGTAACATAGGATACGTTTCTTAGATAATATTAATAGTCGAAAGCGGTGACGGTAGCCGCAGTGATAATGTACAGCATTCATGATTCATCACCATCATCCCAAAATCAACGCAAAATATGATTCTTTCTGGATTTCCACCAACTCCATGCTCAAATTTCAACCAAATGCCACAATAGACTCAAAGCTTCATTGGTACGCGTGAGAAGGTTCGTGGTTGTTGAAGTGTTTTTGTAGGATTTTCTCGGATGGAATCTGTGCGATGGACACCTTGGGGTGACAACCTTGACACCAGTCGTATTTTCGATTCTGCATCAAGTGAACTTGATGTGCCCATTCGGCAACCGGGGCTGTTGGTGCCAGTGATGCTGCCGAACAGGTCCGGGAGGAAGAGGCCGAGGAAGAAGGTGTCGAGTTCGCCGATGTCGAAGGCTTGGAAGATTTGGATGGCTTTGCCTTCTTGTGTGCTTTTTGCAGGGCGTGTTCCCATTTCGAAGACAAGGGGTTCGTGTTGTGAGAGTCGAACATGGTGAAGGGTGGTTTCTTAGCCCAAATGGGTTTCGAGTAGCGGAAGGCTAGCTTCTGGGTCGAAAATGTGGGAGAGAGATTGAATCCTGGGGGATGTTCGTCTCAAGATATGTTGCTGCAAGTACCCGCCCCAAGGTTGTGGAGAGGGATTAGATGTGACGTTGAGGGGGTGTACATGCGAGTTGTACTCGTAATGCGCTCGTCCAATATGGTTCTACACAATATTGTGTGGTGGAAGCCGGAAGCTCCGGTGTTTCTGCACAAACCACAGCAGATGATGATGGGTATTGGATGAAACCTGTGTCAAGAGGCGTACCAACAGCAAAGATTGTATCACGGTCTGTGGGGACCATTCGATCACAGCAAGACGTTGGCCGGTGTGATAACGGCGTGCAATGAAGAACAAGATCGAGAAGTGATCAGCGGCATCAGAGGGAACACACCCGAGATATACAATCTCAAGCGGCTCTCGGGTGGATTCAACAAGAATGGGCGTGGTGAAACGGGCTTGGATTGGAACGTGCCCTAAGCAGCACTAGAATGTGGTCTGAAGATACTCCGTACTGTACAGTATAAGCAATCGGCAAACCAAGATGCAGCATCGCATTCACATGCAAAAACACTCGGACTGAGCATACCACATCGGGAAATATGGATTTAGAATGCTGAGGCTGCTGCAGGGGGCGTTCAAGACAGGGACCACAAGGACGAATGCACCGCCGAGAAAACCTCCACGGCGTCTCCCAAAGAAGAAGTTTGAGACAGCCACAGCCGCCGCCATGTGAGATCTGGTGGGAAGTGGGAAATTTTTGTAAGAAGACAAGACCACCCCTGCAAGGGAAAAAATCCCACGCACGGCCACAGCCTCGACGCGATCAGACGAGAAGTCGGAGCAACCAGCAGATAGGAAACCCAAGCAGGATTGGGCGGGAACAAAAGGGCCCGTTGGTGTGGATAAAGGAGTACGTGGCACCGATCATTAAACAAAGCATAACTCTTCTCCCTCCACTACAGTACAGTATGTGAGACGCCGAGATCGAGAGAGAGCACAAGAAGACCCTTGACGGCGTCAGCCACCAACAACAAGGCACCACGACGACAACAACAACAACACCAGCACCACAACCACCACCACCGCGCCTATGGATACCTGTATCCAGCCCACTCGGTAAGAGGTGCAGATATTGTAACGTGCTCTCGCATCTACGAGTCGAGTACATCAGCCCAGTCCATGAGTCTCAGAACACACCAATAAACCCACCCTTCACCTACCTGAGTTCTTCATCCTCGGACTGATTCACTGCGCCCTGAAACCTCAATCCATCAGCTACGCCAGTTTCAGTGCTTTGGCCCACCCTATTTTTGGCTGCCAACCTGACGTGCAGAGGACCACACGTTGGCACATCATCATGTCCTACCGTCACATTCGAACGCGAGCTGATTTCTTCAGACGCAAGCCACGGCATACATGTACACTACCCTTGAAGGAGCTTCCCTAGGATCACACGTGCATGATGGGTTCACTACGGGCTGATCTTATTCATCATGCTCTAAACTTGTCGAAAAAACTCAGCTCCAGCCACTTTTGTATCGGTTGCTACATGGGGACGTCTCACTGAGCGCTTTGCCTCCTCACTGCTACCGTCGCGTGCAGACAACGGCACCGCGATGGCATTCTCCACGGCCTAACTGCGACGACTAACGAATGATGACTGAAGGAACATCCATGATTCCGAATGCTTTACTGGAGGCGTCTACACTGGCTCTCCTCTTCCGCTTAACCTCTCACAGCGATCGCGTCACACACTCGCAGCCGATTGGCAATGCCCCCGCAAATATCATCCTCGGTTTTTCACCGAGCCTGATCGACGTGGTTGCGGGGGAATGAGGACAACGGTACTCGTTGCAGTTGCAAAAAGGTACAGAAATGTCGTCAATCCAGGTGCCCGAGCCAAGGTAGGTCATGACGGTATCGGACATGATATATTGTTCTTGTCAGTGACTTCGTTTGGTTCTTGTCTCTTCCTTCTCGACCAGTCCAGAGCCCAACGCGTTGATATGGCGGAGACCAATGGTACGAGCGGCCGTGTCAATGGCGCTTCTTCAAACGTCCTCTGCTCGGTCGATGAGTTCGTGTCCCGTCAATATGACTTTGTGATTGTTGGAGGCGGCACAGCAGGGTTGTGTGTCGCCGCCCGTCTCACAGAGGATCCCAATATCTCAGTGGCTGTTCTAGAAGCCGGAGCGAATCGCATGGACGATCCCAAGGTCTCAACGCCAGCCCTGTACCCTACTATGGTGAGTATCGTGCCGTGTGAAATTCCCTAGGCTCAGCCAGAAATCCTAGATTGGTCGTCCCGAGTACGATTGGTGCATGACATCGACGCCTCAGCCCAACGCCGGCGACAAAGTGTACTCGATGCCTCGCGGGCGAATTCTCGGCGGCTCCTCTGGCATCAATTATCTGATGGTACGTCTCATGGCATTCATACCATTTCCCTGTCCTGGCCCTCGCATGGCTGTCATCTTGAGACGTTATTCTTTTCGTCAGCTTTGAAGACTCGCATCAACCCCCTCTGCCATGATGACACCGAGCTGAGTTTCTCCCCCACCGCAACAGTATGTTCGTGGAAGCAGAGCAGACTACGATGCTTGGGAATCCATGGGCAATCCCGGCTGGAACTGGGACAACCTAGCGCCATATTTCCGCAAACACCAAACCCTCGACGTGACACCCGTCCACGACGATCCCCAATTCATGCCCGTCGCAGGTGGTGACAAGTTTCACGGCAAAGACGGCCCCATCCACACGAGTTTCAACGACTGGTACTCTCCCTTTGAAGTCGACTTTGCCGACGCTGCATATGCCGTGACCGGCTCCAAGAAGGCCATCCACGACGCCTGGTCCGGCGACCACATGGGCTTCTATTCCAGCCTCGGCGCAGTCAATCGAGCAGACGACCCGGGAAAGCGGTCGTACGCTGCGACAGGCTACTTGCGGCCGAACCTCCACCGACCGAATCTGAAAGTCCTGACCGAGGCCCAAGCCACACGGATCGTCCTCGACGGGACAACGGCCAAGGGCGTCGAGTTTGTCCACAAGGGGCAGAAACAGACCGTGCATGCAACTCGCGAGGTTGTTCTGTCCGCGGGCGTCATCCAAAGCCCCCAGCTCCTCGAGCTCAGTGGGATCGGCGACCCAGAAGTCCTGCGAAAAGCTGGCGTCGAGTGCGTCGTCAACAACAAGGGAGTCGGTGCGAACTTCCAAGACCATGTGCTTGGTGGAATACTATACTATCTCAAGCCGGGCATTGATTCGCTTGATGCTCTCCACGGTGAAGAGTTTATGAAAATGCAAGAGGACGTGTACCGACAGAGTGCCAAAGGCCCGTATGCGTCCCCTGGGATGATGATGGGCTTTGTATCTTACTCCACGCTCGTCTCTCCTGAACAACTGGAAGCCACTATAAAGGAGATCCAGGACAAATCTCTAGCTAAGACGGATTTCGAAAAGGCTCAGGAAAAGGTACCTCCCTCCCTCCCTACCTACCTACCTACTTACCTACCTACCCACCACCATCAAAGCCAGCGTGTTCTCACGCCACTTTGACAAAGAAAGAAGAACAAAGACTAACTGGCTATAACCCCACAGGTCATCGTCGACCAACTCCGCGACCCTACCTTTGCCAACCTCCAAACATTCTGCATAGGCGCCCGCCTCGACGTGGCCAAGGGGTCCGACCAAACCCAATTCTTCTCCCCGCCGCCGCCGGGACGCCAACAGATCTCTCTGCTCATGTGCCTGGAGCACCCTCTGTCCCGAGGCACCGTACACATCAAGTCCGCCGACCCTTTGGCCGCCCCCGAGATCGACCCAGGCTACTTCCGCAACGAGGTCGACGCCAAAATCCTCGCGGCGGGGATGGGCTGGATGGACCGCGTCGCCAACCACCCCGTCCTCGCCAAGTCGCTGGACGAGCGAGAACTGCCGCCCCCCAACGTCAGCCTGGACACCGAGCAGGAACGGATCGAGTACGTCAAGAACCATATCAGCACGCAGTACCACCTCATCGGGACGTGCGCGTTGGGCGAAGTCGTCGACAACGAGTTGAGGGTCAAGGGCGCCCGGGGCCTTCGTGTCATTGACGCCTCTGTTTTTCCGGGCCATGTCTCGGGGAATATCATGGCGACTACGTATGCTGTGGCCGAGAAGGGTGCCGATATAATCAAAGCCTCTTTGTGACCCGTGGAGCCACTCATACTTTTACAAGCGTTTGTTCGCCTTCCTTGTCAGGTTTGACGAGTGCGAACATGAATACTGTACCTTAGGTACCTAGATGTGGACACCACCAATATCGATACTCGTCTTCCCTGTAACGGCAACTTTCCTTCGTCCCAAACCCCGTCTTCTGTGAACCGCAACTCTGGTTTCCCTGGCGCAGCCCCCTTTTCTTCACTTTGAGTCGGTCGTGCAATCATCATCATTCATGCGGACTCGCACCCCGTTCTTCACTCGTTTGTAAACCGTACGCTCACTCATGTTGTGTTGCTTGGAAAAGGATCAAAATCCAGTCCTCGCCAACGAACACAACAACGCCACACCCGCCTTGACCCCGTCGACAATACACACCTCCTTACCCGCCTCGAGGCCCAACTCTTCTACACAAGCCTGCCTCACCGCATCCTCTAGTCCAACCATGCCCGCACAACCCAAACAGACCGCCTTGACTCTTGATCTTGATCCCGATCCCGATCCCGATCCCGATCCTGTCGTGCTTGTCGTCTCTTCACCTGCATGCTGAAACTGTCCCCTCCTCAAAACCCTCTTCGTGGCCTCCATCATCTTCCCCCTCACCTCCTCGGCGGGCAAATCATGCAACTCGCTCGCATTCAAACCCGTAGTCTCACAGCCGTAGAACCTCGACTTTTTGGAACTGTTGCTCCCAGCCTCGCCCAGAAACCTCTCGACCGCACTCTGTAGCGCCTCTTCCCAGACCTTGCCCGTCGACACGATCCCGAACCCATCTTCCTCCGCGTCATCAATCACCGCAAGACTCGAGAGGACGCTCGCCTCAAAAATTCCCGTGACGTACTTATGCGCCCCGCGGCCCTCGGACCCGCTCGTCGCCGCCCGGCCGAGGTTCTTACATTCCTTCTTCAGCTGCGTCACGAGCGGATGTTGGCTGTAACACGCCACGAGGAAGGCGTCGTGGTGAGGCAGGAGAGGAATCAGGGACGGGAGACAGATCTTTGCGGACTCGGCGGCGTCTTCGGGGGAGTTTATGCTTGGGATTCCTGGTGTGGGGGACGTGAAGAACGTGTAATGGACCTAAACAAGCAACAACGTCGGGTGGTGCCGTTAGTCCAGTCCAAAGACGACAGATTTGCTCTTCATCTGTCCTTCACAGTTCGAATGGAAGAGAATGTAGGAGGGGGGTGCGGCAAGCAGTGCAAAAGTAAAAGAGACTAGAGGGACTCACAGAAGGCATTCTCAAATCTTCAAGAACCGGTCTCAATGCCTCCGTCATGTGCGTCGACGTATTGGGGTTGATGACGAGGATACGCACGCCCGGTGTCGTTGTCATTGTCATCTTGAGACAGATACGCAGTTGATGTGTAGAGGGAATATGTGTATGCGACTGGTCGCTAGGCTGTGCAGTTGTCTGTACACAGGTAGGAAACTTATCGCCGTACGAGTCAATTCCCTGGCACATTTTTGTATGTCTACATGCGGGGGTTGTTTTCTTTATCGCGATAAGCCTGGACCATATTATATAATCAACGTAGATCGTACTCGTATACATAGGGAGATAGATCATCGACGGATATCTCTACACCACCAATCTTTGTCTGAATAAAGCCACTGTACTCGTACAATACTCGTGCTCGACTTGAAAAAGCCCACAGTAATTCTAGAAGGGTCCATTTACTTGTATCGAGCACTACTGCCTCAAAAGAAAAGTTCTTCATTGTCATAAGAATGGCTCCAGCTAAGTATGACCTACACAACCATTCCAATGCCTCACTCGCCGCAACAACAAGTATTCTAGGTACAAAAACCGATGGGGGTATCTCATATCAATTTCCACTCCAAAAAGTGACCCAAGCCAAAACCTCGTAATCGACTGGCTCCTCCATCTCATTCTGTTCTCAGGCATCCTGCTCCGTCGTAGTGCCAATTTCAACCACGACCATTATTCTGGTGGACTGACCATACTCCTTAATCGTCTCCCTCTCATGCTCGGCCCAATAGATTGACTGAAGTTTTCGACCCCTGTGTTCATCCCCATACCCGTCATTGTACTTTTAGCTCGTGCGAATTTCTGTTTGGCCGGCAATTTACTCTCCACAACCGCATTCGTAGTCGCATGTCTCTTAAGCGGCGGCTGTCCTGTGCCATGGCCCAAACTCTTACTAAAATCCAGCAGAACAGGTCGTCCTCCTTCGCGTTCTCGCTCTTTCTCTTCAACCGCTCCCGCAGCCAGGGATGGCGCAGAGAGGCCTGAAGGCGGACGACCGAGGACGTTGATATCAATTTCTTTCAAGCCCATGCCCGCCTTACCCTGATCAACTGGTCCTGCGGTGGTCGCAACTTGATTTTGTGGGTTGGATTGGTGTTGCAGAGTGTCGAACGAATCGACATCATTGAACACCTTCGTCTTACTGGGACTGGTTGTCTTGTTAGGAGAGCCAAACCCTTTCCTAGGCGATGTGTGCTTGCGTGGAGAGCGGGCCGGTGTTCTCGAAGGTGGTGTTTTGGATGCTAGTGCTGGATCAGGTAGACCATACAACCTCGCCATGATAGACTCGTGATTGTCCGTGCGTGGAAGTGTGGTAGGGTACTCCCAGTCGCGCTTCTGGGGTGTCTGCCCTGTAGGTAAATATTCTTTAAAAGTTGACCTCGTCACTTCGGCCTTCAGATCTTGTAGGTGTGGCTTGAGGGTGTCTCGGAAAGATGCGACAAGTCCTTCCCCGTTGGAGTGCGACTGAATCTCTCCCTCAAAATTGTCCAGAATCGTCTTCTGCTCAGTTGAACCTCTTTCGAGGCTGGCAAAACCTTCACTGACATTCGCGACTAGCTTGTTCAAGCTCTGGCCTCTTTCCACATGGGCGTTGTCGTTCTGCGACCGTGCCCTTGTCACAAAGTCATCCAAGGCAGCCATCTGAGTAGACATCTGGACAAGTTGAGCATCGACAATCTTCGTAGACTCTTCGTGAATGGCTTTGGTGGATTTCTGTATCGCCGAATTCTGCGTATTGATGGCCTGCACACGGTCAGCTCATTGCTCTAGTTTACTTACCGGGTACTCACAGTCCAATCTCCCTTCATTCTGGTCTTGATGTCCTCCCTTGCTTTGACCACCATGGTCATTAGACCCGTATCGTCTTCTGCCCATCTATCCATCTTGTCGCGATAATCCTTATCCGCACTCTCGAATTGCTCAGCCGCCCCAACAAGATTGGTCTGGGTCTTAATCAGACTGTTCGATAGTCTTTCTTGTTGTCTCTGTGACGATGAATCAATGAGTTGGAAGATCTGTTCTTTTAGTTTTTGCCTCTCCTCTTCCGCGATTCTTCTTTCGTCATCCCGGATGGAGTGGAGCTGTGTTGAGACCGCCAGCTGCGATTCAATATTCGCTTTGTTTGCTTCCTGCAGTGCGAATCTCAAAGTGTCTGCCTCTTCACGTTGAGCCGAGAGTTGTCTCGTCAGATCATCAAACATGGTCTTTACATCCTTTCCAAGGCCGCTGTAAGATGTATGCAACTGAGCATGAAATTGCTCAAGCTCCGAGATAACTTCTGCCGAAATCTTGGCTGCTGCATCAGATAGTCCTTGAAGGCCTTCGCCCACTCTTTCCTTGACGCTTTCCCGTAGGTCCTTGATCTCTTCGAGCACAAAATTCATGTTGTCCTTGGCGTTGAGCGATTGACCATCAAGAACGAGGAGGTTTTCGTCGAGCTCCGCCACTTTCGAGAAAGCCACCTTCGCTGAACTTTCGAGTTGGCTTCTCTGGGCCGACAAAAATGCTGCCATTCTTTCCTTGCTGGCTTGTATCATATCTGCGTGGGCTGCCTGGAAACGTTCAATTTCGGCATCAACTATGTCTGAAACAGTAGCCACGCTATCAACCGAGGTTTTCCATGATTCCTGGTTCTGAGCATGAAGTTCGGATCTTCGCCGTAATTTGGCATGAAGTCCGTGGACATCTCCTACCGTCATGCCAACCGTCGAGACCAGCTCCGTGCCGATTCTGAACAGTTTCTCTTCTGTTTCTTCGTGTGCTTCGCGCAGAACGGTCTCTTCAGTAAGGTTTCTTGCAGTGTCAGCTAGCACCGCTTCAGTCTTCAGAAGGGTACCCTTGGTGTTCTCTAGCGTCGACCTTGTTGCCTCCGTGTCTCGTTTGAGTGTGGTAAAACTGTTGGTCAAGTTGAACAACTCTTGGACTTTGTTGCGCAGGCTGACCTCCATGGTTTCGATGCGTGCCCTCTGCTCCTCACTAAGGATCCTCCTAGATTCACTCTCGACCGTGATCTCTTCATACTGATCGTTGGTCAGATATACACCATTGCGTTGTCGAGTCGCGATCAGTTCACTCTTGAGTTTCTCGATCTCATTGGTAAACTCCTTAAGTAATGTTTTCTTCGAGATCATAGAATTGACTTGAGGTTTGTTCCGAATGTTCTTCGCGCGGAAGGCATAATCGAGTGTGGAAATTGTTTCTTCGAGGTTGCTTTTCGCGGGAGATACTGTTGCGATAATACAAGTTTTTGTCCTGCCACCCAGAGAATCTTGAAGTAGCCGTGTGAGCTTCGATTCACGATAGGGAATGTGAGCACTCTTGTCCACAAGCGCATTAATCACGCGCCCGAGGGTTAGCAAACTTTTGTTGATTAGACCAGCTTCGGCAGCTCTCTTGTTCTCGGCACCGCTCCTCTGAATATTCTCACTACCCGCAAGATCAACGAGGTTGAGTTTCCCAGAACAGATGAAATCCTCTCCGCTCTCATTTGGCTTCTTGACGTAGGTGGTAATGGTGAAAACCGTGTGGCTTCGCGAACTCAAGTCGTTGCATTTTGTCGCGGCAACTTGTCGCCTGTAGCTGCCTTGCTGTAACAATTTGATTCCTGCTGCCGCGCTGTTAATGTGCGACTCTTCCATTCCTTGGACCACGGTTGCGGAATGGCTCTTTTTGTTGTTGGAATCGTCATATATTTTGAGCTTAATAGCATCGTCTGTTGATAGTAGGTCCCGCAGCTCTTCGTTGTACAACTCGATAAACGAGCACTTGACCGAGCATTCCATCTCTTCGGCTTCCAACTTCTGGAATAGCGAATAGAGTACCCTGGGTATGATACCAGCCGCATCAGAGAGTAGGCCATATGTGTCTGTCATGTCACCAGACATTGTGTATGTCTTCCCCGTTCCTGTCTGGCCGTATGCGAAAATTGTGCAATTGTAACCCGTCATCATCTCATTTAATATCGGTGCCACTACATCTTCATAAATAATCGCCTGATCTGCGGCGGGCGAGAAGACCTTGTCGAAATGGTAGGTTTTATTGCTGATTGCATTTGGTCCCATCGACAACTCGACATTTTTGCCCTTGACACCAGTCGTTGAAACAACAACCCCGCTGTTCTCTCGTACTTCTCGATCGCTGCGGCCTCGACACCGCACCACAACATGAATGTTCGTCTCTTCGCCATGATCTTGGTCAAAATCTCTTTCTTTTCTCTTTGTTCCGGTCGTCGAGATGACCGAATCTGCTGGGGACGGGGCGCGACCCGTCATTGAGGCATGCTGAGTGGGATGCGGTCGAGGGGGAGGGCGCATTGATCTTCGTGTTGAAGGAGCCGGTCGCTGGTAGCCTACCATGTTGGCCGAACACGGCGATGCCCGACGAGACAAGAAAATCCTCTGTAGAGAAAAAGAGGGAAGCTCATGTGTTGTCGAAGATCGGTACGGAATGCAAGGCTTTGGTCTGAGAACGAATGGCAGGGAATACCCTGGTCGGCAAGTGATGGCCCAAACGGGAACAGAAATAAACAAAGTATTGCTTACATAAGGCAGCCCTGTCAGCCACGGGATAGCCTTGTGATTCGTCACATGCTAACCTCACTTCCTGGCGACCAAACCTACTGTCGCACGGCGTCATTTCCTGAACAAACGCTACCTACCTGAGGTGGACAAGATATCGCGTTTATTCATCGTGGATCATTCCCAGGATCTCTTGTATCGATGTCAACATCCTCATAATGGAGTCTTCTGCAAAGCTCGCTCTGCAGATACAGCCGGAGAGGGGTACTGGCTGGATTAGTATGACATGAACCTGTACTCAGGATTGTACCACGCTGACTTCTTAAGCACTCGGCTCATCTCTTCATAGTGTATTGACAAGATTGAAAGCATCTCCACAGATATTCTGCAACATTGATCTGTCTTACTCTCCAGTACAGCCAATCACGTCGCCCATCATACTCAATCTCCCTTACAACGGATTGAGGCTTCGATTTGACGGACCGGATCAGCGATTGCGCTTGATTGAAGTACTGGACTTTTCCGCGATAACTCTTGTGTACAAGAATACAGATCTCGTTCGCCGTACTAAGAGTACGGATGGAACCAACCCAGAGGAAAATCCCGCCACCCTCGGACCAACGTTTCGACATATCTACAGTCGACTATTTGGACCTACGTATGCCGGAGAGTACCTGCCTCCTGAGCACGGCCGGCCAACTGGAACATATGTCCTGTCATATCCGGGGTTGGCGTTCAATTTTCCTATCAAGCATCAGTCCTGGTCGGACAAGGTAGATTTCGTCTCTATACTTTCATCGAATGCCACAAGCCCAGCCGTTTCCATGGCCATCTTTTCCGGGTCCTCATGGACAGAAGCACGATCGATTCTATTTACGAAAACACCGACGTATCCCAGACTCTCATCACTCATCGGCAAGTCCGCAGAAACAATTGCTGATGAGATAGAGGAAGTAAGGGTCCTAGGCGGTGGTAAGGTCGAGTTTGTTCGCAGAAGTACACCCGCATTTATCCTCACTCTGAGCGAGGCCACTCCTCAGGATCTGGTAGCCGAGCTAGGGCCTCCAGATGCCATTTACCGTAAGAATGATCGACGAATTTCCATACACGCCACGGGCAAACCTTCCAATCGACGGCCCCCGAGTATGTCGCCGGCGCTCGATCCCCAGGCGCTCGACACTGATCAATCGTCGATGCAAAGCTACACAGAAGACTCTGATCTTGGGCCGGAACCTGATGAGGAGCGTAGCAGCGGAAGTGGCGACGAATGCTTTTACAACTACTTCAATCATGGGTTTGATATTCTAATATCTTCTCCAGCCCCAAGGTCACTGCATTTTCCTGGAAGCTGCAACAATGAGACTTCAAAATCATCCAGCGCTCAGCTTGTGGCTACCAAGATATTCTTGCATGGAAATATTCCTGGGTCTTTTTCGTTTAACCGTCATAGAAGATGCCGTTGGACGATACAAACCACCGAAGACGGTCAAGAGCAAGTCCTGACTTCAGAGATGCAATTTTCGGACGTATCATCCACCTTGAAGCGACTATGGCATGGGATTTACAGAAACGAAGACGAAGAACAGCAAATGCAGAGAGGAATGGTACTGAACAGAGGTTGGGAGCAAAGTCCCGAAAGTTCGATCGAATTGCTCGGAGACCTGGAGGAAAGCCCAACCCGGGCTCAGGGCCTTGGAGGTGGTTCCGCAGAAGTAATTGGGAACAGGATGAGCAATACGGAGTTGTTTGGATTTCCTGGAATGCTGTTTGAGGTCCTCAAGAACGATACTATTAGTTGTGTGACGGTATACTAAATGAATGCTATTGTCCATTGTACCGTGCATGAGTATGGCCATGTACGCCCGTCTTGTTCGCTGATTGATGTCCGCACCCTGGTCCAAATGTGAGGCCCGAGGCACAAACGAACAAGCCGGGGGTGGCTGTGTGGTAGAGGAGGTGGTGATGATGATGATGATGGACACTTTTATTTGGTTGTTTGCTGCGAGGCGAAAGACGGTCCGCGGTTCTAGGCGCCATCATGGGCTTGCACCAGGCTCAGTTAGGCCCAATGCTTTGGGCCCCCTTAGGCGGTTGCTCAATAGGCTCGATACCTAAGCGGGCACCTGCAGTAGACGGTGGTGGGTGCGGACAATGGACAAGACTCCGTAATAATGGGCCGCCCGTTCGGCAGTGCTGAGTGACTGCGGTCTAATTCCAACCTCCTCAACCCGCAATCTCATCCCACTGCGGCACACAATCTTGCTTCTTCCATATCCCGCCGATGCAAAGCATCATTTACTCTACTTGTCAAACAACACACTTCGCTTAGATGCAGTCGCATATGTTTGAGGTCGCCTGCTCAGAGCAAACGACCGGTGTCTATTTCTAGCGAAAATGCGTACCTATCCTTACAAGAAGACCTGCCAACGCCACTGTCTTCGCTTTCGGTATTGCGCCTTACCTTCACTGCTCCTCCTCTGTCACCTGCTTCTTCACTGCATATGATCTTGGGTCGCCCCCGCTGACACATATGAGGATTTCCAGTCGTAGCGCCTAACTACCGTACCTTCCGCATCTTGCGCGGATGAAAAGTAAAAGATTTACTGCCTGCAAAACACCACACACACTACGTTGACTCGAATTTACCCGGCCGTGCGACGAGCAAAATGGCCAAACAAAATGCCATTCGCTGTCTGGTAGACGATACAGCCTTGACCAGAAACATTGCAGAGATCGAGAGTTGGGTGGCACAAGGCAAGATCTGTCTTGTTGTGCCTCTTTACAGTATGCCTACCTATGGCTCGCTTTTGCGACGATGCTAACCTGACCAGCGATTGGCCGTCTCCACGTCCTCAAGAAGGATTCCTCGCAGATCGGCGTAAATGCGCGGAAGGCGGTGAAATTTCTAGATCGCAGCACTTCATCTCGAGACGATCTCGCCTACGATCCAGTCATCTTGCAAGGCCCTGACGAGGAATATCCAACTTGGGCTGAGGTGGAGGCACACTACTTGAACGAGGATTTGAAGAAAGCGGGCGAAAATGAGGAGGCGCTTACAGTCCACCTAGAGCACAAGAAGGGTGAGAGCGGGCTCGACCTGACCGCGAAGGGCACCGCTGGTGCTGCAAATGCGCTTTCGCAGGTCCTGTTGGACAAGCTCAACTTTTCGAAAGACCCTACAGCGACCTCGCCTGCCTCCACGCCACCTCTTTCCCCTGCCTCGTCCGGACTGCAAAGCTCAAAGACCAGCCCAGAGATCAAATCTGCCACTATGATCAAGCACGATCAAACACCAGTTCCACCCTCACTTAAGCCTCTGCTCAACTCTGTGGTCTGGTACCTACACAAGAGAAACACTCCGTTGGAGGACAGCCTGGTCTTCCTTACCAACTCGGCAGACACCATGCACTTGGCCCGCGACTTCGGTGTTCCGACCAAGAACATCCATCAACTTCGCCGTGCTCTTGGCATTGAAGACACTGAAGAGAAACCACAAGACAATAACAAAAGAGAGACGACCAGAAAGACGCCGCCTGCGGAGCCGAAAACCTTGTTCAGTTACCATGATGTCGAGAGTGACGATGAAGAAGTTGTTTTCAAACCTCGGGGCCGAGGCTCGAGTCGAGGAGGGCAGTCTGCCCGTGCTGCAGCCGTCGTTAACGGAAGGGGCAAGGGCGGTCATGGTCGTTCTCCACGAACTTCTTTCAGCACCCAGGTCCAGCCATCTCAGAACAAACCTCAGATTCCTATCGAGGAAATTGACCCTGACTCGTTCGACCGGGGCAGTTTTGGAAGGGGCAGCACACCACTTGCTAATGTCGGTAGCGCTCAGCCCAACGTCAACTTCAACGGCGGGCGCGCACCGGGCTATCGTGGCAACCATGGCCCAACTGCGGGTCGGGGAGCAAATTTTGGTCGTGGTTATGGCCGCGGTGTTGAGCGAGGTCCGGCCCGCGGAAGAGGTCGACTATTCGTTCCTTGATCATCGTCGGCACCTGTCGCTGGCATTGGCATTGCGGCAGCATAGCAAAAGCACTAAATTCGGAGGCAAATTGCCATTCCTACAGCATCAATGCATCAAGACATGATAGTCTCAAACTGGGTGGCGAAATGCCTAACTCATTGACGATCAATGTTCTGGTATGGACCACGACAGGCTAAGAGGCAACATCCTTGCCATAGAGTTCTGCAGGCGTCGATTACCTATTGTTGCGTACTAACGCATCTTCGTCCGGCAACTATTCTGCACAGATCGCTTGATGAATGGACAGCTTGGAATAAAGCTTGAGGTTGATATTCGAGGAGACTCGAGCACGACGGGCGATGATTGAAGAAGGACAAGGGACTTGACAAATTGGATTCATACAGGTGCAAGCCGTGTCGATATCTACTCAGCTGGATTGTCGGCGGCCACCCTTCTTGTCTGGGGCAAGATTTCATTCGTTTAGCAACATCACTGGGTTTATCTGATGCCAAACTGAACCGATCAGGTTGCAGAGTGTGGGCTCGTTCATCTTATGCCCAGCTCAGTGTGAGTACTGCAGGGATGATAGCCTTGCGGGTTACTCAGTACGACTGGGATATCAGGGGGCGCACTTGGCTTACCCATCCATTCATTACAATTATTGTAACTTTTTTTGCAATGGCATGTTATTGGATACTTTTTCCATTCCTGTTCCAGGACTCAAGAACTCCTACCTAGTCAAAGCTGATTTCGCCTCGAATTTGAGAGAAAACACGGCTGACTAAGTCGGCCTCCCTCGTCTCTTTTAGTATTGTGATACCTTCCTCTAATGGCTATCCAACCCTGGACATGACGCAGGGTACTATTTGGTTCGTGGCCAGGACATGGTCTAGACCGCCATCCGTGCAAAGACCTACCGAGTATGGTATAATAACGAGGTGAAGTCCTGCATTTGGGAAACTTGATTTTCGTACTCGTGTATGGCTTAGTATTGGCTTTGTTGGCCAGGTGTCATCGTCGTCGTCGATAGATCCTAGTCCCGACCACCTCTCGACAACGGGTCTAGAAGAAAGCGTACGGCCATGGATTCGGCACGAGAACAGCAACCGCACCCACCACAACCAGCACAAATGGAACCCCGGAGACCAGGCCTTACCAGACTCATCACTTCGTGTGCTGATGCTCTGTCAAAGACTCTCACTCAGGGTACAGGAGACAATGGAGATCTCAAGACTTGGTGTCCTGATCTTGGAGTCTGCGATGACGGAGAGGGTGACGTTGACAATCGGTCCTCGACGACGGCCACGACGGCCACAAGCGAGAGGCTCGCGTCTGCCAGGGCAACACACTCAGGCATCGCGCGGAGCCTAGGAAAGAGGCCAGAGATGGACGAGATCACGAAAGATGTCGAGCGAGGAGGACCAGGACGAGAACAGCCAACGCAACAGGGACACGACGACGAAGAAGAGCGAGGCTGGAGAAAGTTTGTCAAGTATTTTACGCCGTCGTAGGTGCCTTTTTTTTACCCCTTTCCCCCTTTCTCACCCTGGTCGTTGTCGGTGCTTATCTACCTACTAACGTATCCCAAACGAAACAACCAGATGGTACACAGTGACAATGGGCACAGGAATCGTTTCGATCCTCCTCAACCAGTTCCCGTACCGGGCCCGATGGCTCTATTGGCTCTCGATCGTGGTGTTCGCGCTCAACGTCGCCTTGTTCCTTTTTTTCCTGCTCGTCTCGACGGTTCGCCTCGTCATATTCCCTACCACCTGGACGCTGGCTATCGATCGGCCCAAGACCAGACTCTTCCTCGGCGCCATTCCGACCACCATGTCGACGATCATCAATATGTGGGTCTTTGTATGCGTGCCCGCCTGGGGAGAGTGGGCGGTATATTTTGCTTGGGGGTAATGTGTACCCTTTTTCTTTTATACTTCCTTGCAATCCAGCCCATGTCATTGATTGTGCTTGCCACCCCAGTCTGTCAGGAACCTCGAGCTCAGGAGCAAGAAAAGAGGCATTGGAAAAGTTATACTTGCTGACCCCCCAACGGGGAACAAAAAGGCTGTGGATCGCCGACGCCACTCTATCCCTCCTCTTATCCCTGTACCTGCCTTTCGTGGTGGTCGCGTCTCGCAGCAACGAGACGCCTCTCAGTTCGTACACTGCCCTCCAGCTCTTCCCGATCATCGCGTGTGTCGTGGCATCTGCGTCCGCGGCCATAGTGGCCAGCGCCATCCCTCACCCGCACCAGGCCCTCGCCACGGTCATCGCAGGATACGTCCTCTGGGGCTTAGGTGTGCCAACCGCTCTTTTCGTCATGGTGATTTATTTCCAGCGGTTGGCTATCCATAAGCTTCCACCCAGAGAAGTCATCGTCTCGTGCTTCATGCCGATCGGGCCACTTGGTATGGGGGGGCTTGCCATCACGAAATTGGGGACGGTGGCGAGAGGCCTGTTCCCGCGGACAGACACCATACATCCTCTCGCTGGCGACCTTGCGTATAACTTGGGCGTGTTTGTTTGCTTGATTTTCTGGGGGTTCACCTTGCTCTGGCTGTTCTTTGCCGTCGCGAGCATTTGGAACTGTGGTCGGTTTCCATTTAACATGGGCTGGTGGGGGTGAGTGTGCTATCCTCATCCATTTGGATTTCCCTACTCTGTCAGTGAAAGGGCGGGAAAGAAGAGGAACAGGGGTATCATATTTAGACGAGGCTGACAATGTGATAGATTTACGTTCCCCCTTGGGACGTTTGCCCTGTCGAGTGATGCACTTGCCGTAGAAGTGCCGTCGAGGTTCTTCAGAGTCATTGGAGCGGTAAGGGGGGATTACCTAGTTCAGTGCTTGAGACAGCAGGCTGATACGGACACAGATAATGTCAGTTTGCGTGTGCCTTTTGTGGATGCTGGTTGGAGCTGCCACTTTGAGAGATCTAGTGACTGGTGGCAAGAAGTTGTTCCACGCAGCGCCTCTAGTGAAAAAGATTGTTGATGGCAATCGCAATCTGGAAAGGATGGCTCAGGTCGGAGAAAAACAGGCATAATTTGGACCAACTCGTGGAAATGGCGATGTGAAAAGCTCTTTAATTCCGACTGCGTCTCGTACGTTCTTTGATATTGCTAGATAGTTGTTCGCCGTTCCTTCCTTGGACGACCGCCTCCGCCTACCGTCCTATCCTCCGTAAACAATCTCAGGGGGTATATGTATGATTGCATATGCATTTCGTTAAAAGGCATAACTCGTCCTGACATGAACGGATCCTATTCGTCCACGCCAGTACCTGGTGCTGTTCCTTCCACTTGACCTTCTCCAGGGCATGTTGCTTCCATGACCTGCTTGATATCATCTAGGCGACGCTGGAATCGCTCAATCATCTCTTCCATGCTCTCCTTATCTAAGATCGCAGGGTTATCACCGGGTGTATTCCCTCGCCCTTGGATGCGTAACATCAATGCGTCATCGTCTCCTTCTCCAATAGTAGGAGCCGTGGTGATGCATGATCTCAGAACCTGCCAATCTGCACTGAAACTTTGAGCAGCATTGACTTCATACGAGGGAGCCATGGGGCCCGAGTCTTGTCCTTGTGTTTGGAAGCGGGGGTGCACATCAAGAACCAAGTATTGCTCGCGGACACCTGCAATTGGTGGTGGGAGTCTCGGATCTTCGTGGTATTGTCCGCCTGCACGCTGGGCTGGATCAAGAATCTCTAGACTCCGACAAGCGGCTTCAGTGATGATGTCCGAGTCATCGTCGGCGAAGATATAGTGGACCGTGGGATGGTGGTGCTCGTTGGTCACGCTGTCCTCGATCAAGGTGAAGAAGGGCTGGAAGGAAGGGATGGCATTCGTTTCGGGTTCCTGGTGGGTACCATACTGCTCTGACTCGTCACCTCCTTCGACGAGAGCATGCTCGGAGTACTCGATGGGCTGAGGCTGACGGGGAGATTGATGTGAAGCCACAATGGGATCGTCTTCAAAATGCGGAGAGGGAAGAAGGCTGCGTGCCTGAGGGCCGCCGCTGGTACGCCGCAAGGAGGATTTTGACGGCGACGATGAGTGCGTTGGGACTTGGCGGGGCTGGGACATGTCCAGATATGGAGGATGCCGTGGCTACATTGTGATAGCCATGGTCGAAGTTGACTGTTGGCCAGGAGGAGGATGAGTCGGCTGGGTGTCGTGATTGTTGGGCGCGGATCAAGGCAAACAGATCGGCCGAAGCCTCGTCCAGAAAACTTAAGATTAGATAAGATGCAGAGGCAACACGACAGGCTGTCACAGTGTCACCTTTCACTGGTAGGATGGCAACAATTGATGTTCTCTCCTCGTAATTCAGCTGTACAGATACTCAATACCTGAGAATCGAATCCAATCTCAAATCCAGCAAAGAACAAGGCAAAAGCATTCTGTCTAGGGTGTACTGTGCAATACTCTGTATTCCAGTCATGCGACGCGCTTCGGAAAAACAGATCCGCCGAATTCTTCCGTTCCCGAAACGCATGACGGATGACTATTCAAGTACTTTTTTCTATGAAGCTTGCTTAGATATCAACTCCAGTCTTGGTCAAAAATCGTTCTCATTTATTGCAGACTGTTGTATGGTTCCGCTTATTGCCATCGTGTCCGGCGTTCTTTTAGAAGATTGACAATGGAAGGAAAGAAGATTCTCGTGGTCGGTGCCGGACCCGTAGGATCTCTTGCTGCGCTCTATGCTTCCAGACGCGGTGCCGACGTGGAGATCTATGAACTCAGAGATGGTAAGTCCTGAGTTCCTTACAGCGTCTGTGTTTAACCATATGTACACGTCTAGATCTTCGGAATATGGACACCACTCCCCTCAATTTCACAAAATCCATCAACCTCGCCCTTTCCGAACGAGGCATCAATGGACTTCGATCAGCTGGGAATCCCGAACTCCTGGAAGCTGTCCTGTCAGAAACCATTCCGATGCATGGTCGTATGATCCATACCCGCTCGCCGACAGGGGCTCTGTCTGAGCAATCTCAGCTATATGATGTCCACGGTCGTTTTCAGCGTTCTGTCGATCGCGGTGCTCTCAATCGAGTTCTTCTTGATCACCTTGAGCCACTACCTAATGTCAAGTTATTCTTCCAGCACAAATTGACAGGGGCCGACTTCCGCAGGAATAAAGCTTGGTTCGAAGTCTCTGATCGAAATAGCACTTCGGATCGACCCAAGGAAGTTGAAGTGGATTTTGATCTCATGATTGGTGCAGATGGTGCTCATTCAGCAACTCGATATCACATGATGAAGTTCGCACGTACAGACTACCTTCAGCAATATATTGACTGTCTTTGGTGCGAATTCACGATACCGCCCACCAAGTCTGGTGACTTCGCCATCTCGCCAAACCATCTACACATCTGGCCGGCGGGGAGCTTCATGTTCATCGGACTACCTAATCTTGACAGATCATTCGTGTGCACTTTCTTTGGCCCCGTCGACCTCTTTTCTAGACTTGAGAAAGAACCAGACTCGGTGCTCCTCGATGTATTTGACAAATACTTCCCTGGGGTTACCAATCACATCCAGCCGGACGACCTGATATCGCAGTTCAAGAGAAATCCCCATCTACCACTTATCAACATCAAATGCTCTCCTCATCATTTCAGCGATAGCGTGGTGATCGTCGGCGATGCTGCCCACGCCATGGTCCCTTTTTATGGCCAGGGTATGAATGCGGGCATGGAATCAGTTCGAGTATTGTTCTCAAAACTGGACCAGTTTCCGAATAATACCGCTGAAGCCCTTGCCAGTTATACCGCTGAACGCACCGAAGATACTCATACCGTTGCTGATCTTGCCCTTGGGAACTATAAGGAGATGCGACATTCAGTTACGTCGCCATTGTATAAGTTGCGCAAGTACGTTGAGGAAGCTCTGGATAAATATTTCCCTGGTTTGGGTTGGGCAACTCAATATTCCCGCGTCAGCTTCAGCAACATGAGGTACAGTGAAGTGGTGCAACACTCAAGGAAACAGAAACGGATTCTCGGTGGTGTGCTTCTGGCTCTTGCTGCACTTGCAGCTTCAGGCCCTGCTGCTGCCATATATGTGTATGCTATTCGCTTGAGGCTCGTGAAGCACATCAACTTCTCGTGGTTCCGAAGGTGAAGACTCAATATTCCATTGTAAATCAGCCTATCGAGAACCCACGCTTGAGGGCGCTGCGTTCTCTGCATCTCAAAAGACGTTCAAGCAGACGAATCAGAGTTGATGGTCAAAATGCATCTGGTCTCCATATAATCAACGAGGGCCGTCACCGATAAAGCCTGAGCACGCCATAAGTGCATTGCGCCCAACGATGCCGGCTTGCTACGTGCGCCGAATCTGTATACTTCAAGACCGCTGTGTAAAACCGACCTGCAGCTTAAAACCAGCGGGTTGGTGAGAGCACAATGCTTTGACCGTGCATTCCAAAGTTGAAAGCTTACAGCAAGTGCTGGCTTCATCCTTGGAAATTGATATCGTACAGAATTTCTCGTGCTGATACATCACCAGTTGAATGATGATAAAGAGCAAGTTCAGATGTTCCTGCCGATGGACCTTCACGCAAACGATGTGGATCAGAATGGTCCAGAGCAGTCCCCAACTACTGCGCATTTGCATTTCGCTGCCTGAACAAGCTTCCCTACAACCACAGACTAAACCCCTGGTCTAAGTCGTGCAAGGTCCCATTCGCACATCCTTATCTCGTCCGCAAGTCGAAGTACCAGTCTTCTGCGCGACATTGGACGCTTTCTCAGGTTCGTGATGAGTGGTCCAAAGCACGCCATCGCACGAGATATCGCGGCATGCGGAACATGCAGGGATTCATCATCTAGAACAGATACATGGGAATCCTCAAATTCGAAACCACATCTGATCTTCCATGCGAAGCTTTCCTGCCCTGTCAAGGAATACTAGACTTCAGTCCTGATCTGTAAGAATCTCATCACCATGGGCGATGCAGGACCACTACAAGAGTCCTCAACACTCCGAGTAGCCATCATTGGCGGCGGTCCAGCTGGCCTCGGCGCGGCCATTGCTCTCTCAGCCTTACCGAATATTCAAGCCTCACTGTTCGAACAGGCTAAGGAACTTCGCGAGATCGGTGCAGGGATCCGTATCGGCTACAACTGCTGGAGAGTGCTTGAGTTATTGGGCGCCGCTCAGGATGTCAAAGGTCACCATAAGACCTCGATAACACATCGGTAGGTAATGGCCAACGACGTCAGTTTTCTCTCAGCTATATTTCCGAGTTGAGTGTTGTCTGATGAACGGCATTGATGACATATAGGAATGGGCTTACCGGCGAGCTGATAAAACAGACCGGTCCCGTCGAGTTACCGTTGAAATACCAGCCACGAAGGGTGCGGAGGACGCACCTTCAATCCGCGTTAAAGGCACAAGTTGCCCCAGGCATCATCCAGTTGAACAAGCGGCTCTCGTTACTCGAGGATCTGGGTGATCGTGGAGTGAAGCTTACGTTTCAAGACGGCGCAACTACGGAAGTGGATCTGGTCGTTGGGTGTGATGGCATTCGATCTGTGAGTTTGACACTCGACTCCCCATACCATTTCTTGACCACTGGCGCAACTCAGCAGTTGTGATGTTGTCCCCTGTCGCAGTATGGTCCATTCTGATATGTGAGAACAAAAAGGTAGTCAGAGATCATATATTCCCGGATCACAAGATCAAGTTTACAGGTTTGCAAACTTTCCCGGCCACTCCATGTCCCTTGTCTACTTGAAAGTTGATCATCTCCCCTTGTACCACCATGAAAGACATGCTGCAATGTTAGGCGGAGCCGAAAATGACGTTGGATAGGCACGACAATATGGCGCGTCATAATTCCCGTATCGACAATCTCACATGTTCCTGAACTTACCGTCTCGACGTCCTGGTGGCACGGCCCTTCGGGCCATGTATACCATTCCTTCGTCGATGATCCAAACGAGACACCCGAACACGAGCGCTACATCGAGATAGCAGCGAGGAACGTCGTCGATCCGACCACCGCGACAGGGAAGACGTTCAGCTGGGGTATCCCAGCGACAAACGAACGAGTCGAATCGCATTTTGAGGTAGTGTACTCCTCCTGGTCCTTCTGGTCCTTCTGGTCCTTCTGGTCTTTCTGGTCTTTCTGGTCACTATCATTTGCATTTCCATTCCTCTTTGCCAGACAACACTGTGTCTCAACCGAGAAGACGAGTCAGGTCGGGAGCTAATTTGCTCGTGAGTGCACAACAGGATTACGACACACGCATCCGAGAATTCCTCGCCCAAGTGCCTGAAGGCCAATGGAAAGAGTTCGCAGCCTTCGCGGGTCCCAGGTTGGACAAATTGACAGGCTGGGATAAAATTGTATTGCTAGGTGACGCCAGTCATCCATTGTCCGGTGAGTCAAGTCACACCTGTACCAACACCTATCATTATCACTTCTGCCAACCCAGCCTTCCCTAGGTAGGTAGTTATATACAAAACGGCGCATTACCTCTGAATACCTTCATGTATTCTGACGAGCACCATACATTCCTAGGGGCGTTCGGATCCGGCGCCGCATTCGCCATCGAAGACGGCTGGATCCTCGCGCGAACGATCGAATACGCATATTCCCGTGCGACCTCGCAACCATTGACCAAAGCACTCGATATGTTCGACCGGATACGTTCACCGTATTATTTGAGAATGTAAGTAGACCACGCCCACACACGTCCCAATCCCGACACTATGAATCTCGTACTGCTCGGGGAGTCTGTCCCAACTGACTTGGAACGTCCGCCAAAAACACAGGTACCAATACCTCGACGGCCTGAAGCAAAGGACATCTCGGACCAGCAACACAAACGCAACTTTTGCGTCAACCTTGCAATCCCGAATCGAGGCGTTTGGAGGTGAAGAAGCCCTGCCGTGGATATACCGTAACGACATCGAGGACGTCTGGCGTGACTTTGTGCTCGCCGAGCAGAAGTTACCCGAGTCAGACAGACTCACATAAGTACCTTCGTGTCCGGTGACACTTGGCCAATACTCATACTACATTGCTCAACAAACCCCGGGGGGAGGCGCAAGAATCAACCTCATCATCCGCGAAAGCAGCACTCGTCGAGGTGCGAGGTAGTATCTAAGTGCGTTTTAACAGATAGAATCCTAGATTGAACTGGACCAGGTCCGTCCTTCATAAATCGTCATCTCAAGTTACTTGGTTGCTTTACCTACACGTTCCTAGGTAGACCTAAGATGCTCTCTCCGGAGGACCCTTAAGGAGTATAAGGCAGCAAATAAAAACCACGCCATGTGCTCCATACAAGTAGACCCAAATCGGCGCCCTGTCGCTATGCCAAACACACCATGAGCTAGCGCTCACATCTAATATCGGTACGGAGTAGGCAGCGCATGAAGAAACACAGACCGCGCTACATCTCAGCTTCCACAATCGCCTTTCTGTTGCCATTTCTCCCCTGACAGCACCTAATTTCCCACCTGGTTGAAGGGACACACTTGCCTGCTGCTGCTGCTGCTGCCGCCGCCGCCGTTGTGCTTGCGGCTACGACAGAACCTGCACCTCGTTCTCACCAACGTCACCGTCCTTGTCACCACCTTCGATGCGCAACATCCTCCTCTCCACCTTGACAGGTTTGAATTGGTGCCAACAATTGGGCGCCTCGAGCACGTATCGGTTCATTGCTTCGCGGAACCTTCTCTTGTACTCCTTCGGACTTGTCACCGTGGGCCTGTTCTTTCCCCCACGTGCAAAACCACGATCCTTGATCCAACTCTCAAGCTTCTTGTCCCAGGTGTATGTGCGAATGCAATCAATGATTCCCACAACAAGTTCTTTCCTCACTTCGTCTATGGCTACCATCAACGAATAGTCCATGACGTTTTGCCTTGCGAGGAAGAGCGTATCGTTGTGGACACTGCTCCGGAGGAGCTTCTTGCTATGTTCCCGTGTGAACAAGGGAGATTCGTAGATGAATTCGACCATGTTCTCGTCCAAGAGGACCTCGTTCTTCTCGCCAGTTGCGTTAATCTTGCGGTTCCGCATGCTGCCTTTCAGATCAAAGATGCGTGTTGGGATACGATCATAGAACAGATTTTCCATCACTAACAGAAACCAATTGTACTCGAGGCCCGTTACCGGATTTTTGATGATGATCTGGTAGAATCCAAGCATCTTCGCGATCACAGAGGGCAACTCATGGAAGAAGGCTTCGGACATGATCTGGAAGTAGTTTGGAGCGAAATTGAGAAAAGACTGCGTCTCGATAGGTGAAAGTGACTTTAGCACGAACCGGTCGTCCAAGGTCTTGAGAAAGAGTGATTTCGTCTTTCCACCTTTCGAGTCCCATTTAGCACATCTTGAGAGTGACTCGATGATTCTATCAGCAACGCCGCATTTCCTGCGAACAGCGTCAAATTGCTCAGCAAAGAATATCTTGCAGAGCATCTTAGCCGGGCCTTCCTGAAACTGGTACTTCAGGTGAGTACCAGTCTTCCGGAGCAGGGAGTGCATGACATCAGCTTGTAGAGCATCCGAATGATCATGTCCCCCCATAGAATGAACACTGTTGCGGACAGGTCGATTTTGTAGATCCTGCAGCATGGTTTTGTAATCTTGGGAGTCAAGGGCGAACGCAATAATGGAGCTCGGCTCATCTTCACGAACGATGATGTCGCAATCGGCAAAGATATGATCAGATGCTCCGAGAGGATACTCTAGCGGGGTCCATCCACTTGCAGATCGTTCGGCCCAGAAATTGGTCAAGATCTTCATGAGAGAGGTCCGTTCGTGCTTGGGAAGTTCTTTGAGATCCATGTCTTCCTGAGACATGCGTAGGAGATCTTCAGGTGAATCCGGGAGGTATATCTCCTCTGAAATCTCTTCAACATCGCTTCGATCTTCGTTCTCAGAAGGCGCATGACTCGAAACCTGTGTATCGACCTCATTTTCTATGTTATCGGGAGCAGCTGTTGTCAAAAAAGGACGCGCCTCCCGCTGAGTATTTTCAACTTGCGCCATACCCTGCGCCGTGTCTGCAGACTTTTGGCCTTGGTCTGGAGCCTCGTCCATTCCAAAGACATCATCGGAGTCGCCTCTTTCTTCAACTGCCTCGTCAACATCTTTATAGACCTCAACGATAGGCTTTGACACAGCCAATGGATAGATCCTAGACTGCCTATTCCTGGCGGCCCTCAACTTCCTCTCTCGAATTCTCTCTCGTTCGAACTCACGGCTAAGCTGTTCAAAATGCTTGGCTAGGTTTGACACTCGTGACTCTTTCCGTTCCTTGATCGCTCTTGGTATGAGCGAATGTCCTTTGGAAAAAGTATTCTTTTTGAGCTGCGAGAGACCCAACCGTTCTGAAAGCTTTTTGTCGGGGACTGGGAGACTAGAATCAGGACCGACGACTGACAAAGAAGGACTGTTTTTGGTAGATCCAAAGCCATTCATAGCGTTAATTGCCGACAGGGTACTCGACGGGGGCTGACCAGCGGTTTGGCGTAGAGTGATAACACCAGCAGGCTGTGAATGTGCCCGAGATAGCTTTGGAGAGGCGGCTTTACCATCAGCTGTTCGCCGTACTGACGATGATGGAGTGGCGTCTTCGGTTGATACAGGCATATCAATCGCTTGTGTTTTCGGGCTCAAGATCAGGGCTCCAGACACTTCCGTATTCCGGGAAGGAGTAGGAGAAAGTCCAGAGGCAAGGACTTCTGGTTGTCGATTGGTCATAGAATCCTCTGCAGCAATCGTAGGAATGGTTTCTCGGTGGCCAGGCAATTCTATTGCGAGATCCAGGTGTTTGACATCTTCAATATTTCTTGGTCCGTCCAATACAGAAGGAAGATTTTGGACGTCTGTTTGCGTTGATGCTGGGGATAACAGTGCCTCATCTTCTGTCGATGCGTGGTTAGAATGCTCATTGAGGACAGACTGGAGAACATTCTGCGTCTTCTCGGGTGAAAGTTTTGAGCCTCTGCGTAATTCAAGCATGTCGGGCGATTTTTCTTCCAATTCTTCCAGCTCTTCCTTTTCATCAATCCTTTCTTCCGCGGGCGGGGTCGTCACACCCTCCTCCTGGGTTGTAAGAGAGGTCACCGAAACATCACGATCTAGGAAGATTTTCTTGAGCTGCAAAGTGGCGAGTCTGCGAATATCCTTTTCTGAAGGGAAGAAGTCCCGCTCGAAATCAGAAAAGATAGTGTCCCATTCTGATACCTTTTCTTGGCTCTCTCGCACGATGCTGTTTAAAGGAATGGTCTCCCAGTACCTTGAATTGGTATAGCTTTCCTGAAGCTTCTTGATTAGACTGGCATGCTCTTCGGTGGCTCTCTTGGTTAATTTCTCAATTTCAGCTTGACAGGCTTCTGCAGCCTCAGGTAACACAGCATCGACATTAATGTTTTTCAGGCGAAGTTTGACCGACACCATGAATCGTGTGATTCGCTGTTCTAAACGAGTATACACTTCGTTTCGAAATTTCAGGTCGTTGTCAACTTTCCAGGTGATTCTCATCCTTGGAACAATGATCTCCAGCAGATCGACAGGATCATAGTGAACACGCAAGGCGAAATCTTTGTAGCCAAAGTACCTCAGGTGGTCTCGGTGAAGGTCATGAGGGCATATCCCAGCTCGAGCATGAAGATCTGCACTCCAGAAGGAGAGTTCGAGATATTTCCCGAAAGAGTATTTCCAGGTGCTTGGTGACATGGGGGTGACAGTTGTTTCGACTCCGCAAACCTTACACTGACTCCACATGAGTATAACATCTTGGAAACCACGCATCTTTGCGGGATATGGTAGTACGAAAACAGTAACTTGGGCCTCCCCATGCACGTACTGTCGGTGATGCTCGTGCATCTTCTTTTCGCAAGCCTCTGATTGGCACGCCTCATTTGCACGATAACAGAGATCCTCAACATACTGGCCGAGTGTGCAGTCAGCTTCGAACTCGGCTTCTGTCTCGTGTTCATTGTAGAAGCTGAAGGCCAGAAGATCCGGTCCTGAGCATGGTACAGATGTTTCGGTTGAGACGAGGCTGAATAGTACCACGATGTTCTGGTGGGCGAAAGGATCGAAGAGGTTGCGGTTTCCCGAAAGGTATGTTTCCCACTGTTTCTTTTGGGTTTCGTAATTGTACACGGCTTTGTCGTACTCGGCGTCGTGAACAGCATGAATGATTTCCCTGACTTTCTTGCTCGCTCCAGCCAAAGGTCTATGGACCATTTCAGGTTGAAGCAAGGTAAATTTAGCAGTCCTGCCCTTATCTTCCATTGCTTGCTCAGCAGATAAGTCTTGGTCTCGAAGTCTTTTGAGATATACCACACGTCTCTCCAATTCGCGAGCACGCATCAACAGATAAGGCTGAGAGAACTTGACGAATGGCGATGCTGAGAGGATCCGGGTTTCATGTTTCAGTACAAGGTCTTCATAAAACGTAGGCACAGGAATGTCGTCCGGAATGTGAACTGAGTCCGCTGTGTCCATTCTGGTGGCAGTCATGGGAGTGGTGTCCTTTGCAGAAGAGACAGCCTCTGTGTTGGAGACGTCCGCTTCTGCATTTGGTAGACTATCAATAATGCTTGCTTCTCCTTCTCTGATACTTGTGTGTTGAGTAGCTTCATTGCTCATAGAAGGTGCCTTGGAAGACATATCTGCCGATCCATTTCCAGAGTCTGCTCCTTGCACTGTCGGCGCACTTGGAATTAGAGCCCACTCATCTCTCATCAAGCAGGTCTCTAGCTTCAAGTTATATACAACATATACCATGAATTCCGTGACATGCTTGATCTTCGTAAGTGTTTGTAGATCCGCGCCTCTCAGGGCGATGGTGCAACCAAGCGCTGGAGGACAACCGGATAGATAGACGTATGTTTTCTTGCGGCCTTCGGCTACGAAGGTCTTAACCTCGAAAGAATCGCAGCGGCCGAAGGGTTCCGTCTGTGATGTGAGCTTGTCCATCGAGTGCATGACTCGAGCACGTGTGCATCTTGAGACAGCCTCGAGGACAGACGATTTGACGTTAAATATCGTCGTAATCTTGGCCTTTTCTAAAAGCTCCAAGGCAAGCCCGGAGATGTTGCGCTGCGCCAAAAGAACATCCGGCCTTAGGGCAGCAATACGGCCCACAAGATTATTCAGGTACTCTCTTTCCTGCCTGATGACAGGGTCCAGACTCAGGAAGTGCTGCTCATGTCGAGCATATTCTAGAGCAAAAGTGATGATCAATATTTTTGGATTTGAATGGGACCGAGCCATACTCTTCAGAGCCACATTCTTAGTGAAAACCAGACCAGAGATATACGCTGTATCTCCCGGCTTACCCCCTGGTATTTTCTTTAGCTTCACATAGTTGCGAATGTCTATGTCATCACCACCCTGTACATCGGGATCTACATCGTCGGTAGCTTTGAGCAGGATTGGGATCAGGGCATCTTCCCAACTCGACACCTTTGGAACATCAGCATCTTTAAGGAGCTGCTGAAGGAGTTTGTGCACGTGTTGTATACTGGCACGGTTGAGTTCCATTGCTGGAGCAGCCACTCCACGCATAGATGCACTGCGGATCATCCTTGACCGCCCGCGGTAGATGCTGGAACCCTCAGCCGGAGAGTCCTGTGCGTCATCCTGGGTCGGGATGATTATCTGCAATCGTTCTCTAGTTGTCCGAGGGGTGCGTTGGTGAATGCTACTGGAAACGCTGAGATTTCGCTTCCGAGAGCCTCTCAAAGATTCGACATTGCGAGAGCTAATCACACTAGCATCATCATTCTCCTTTCCTAGACTCAACAACCCGGCGATGCTGCGATCGCCAATTCGAGATCGCCCCTTTCGCACCGCAGCGAGGAGGCCACCGATCGCAGTTCTGTCGTTGCCGGGCCCGCTGCTTGAGAGTTTGTCTGCGCTTATGGCCTCATTGATAGAAGGCTCATCCTCACTAGATGGGTCATCAGAAAGATATTGTGCAAGGTCGGGGTCGATAATACTGTCACGGTGGAATGCAGACGATTTGCCCTCTTTCAAAACTTCCTCGGCAGCTCGCCGCTGGAATGGAGCACGATCTTCGTGATAGGCTTTGAAGTTTCGAATATGCTGGTGCTTAGAATGATGTCGCTTATGGCCATGACCAATAGAGTGACTTGGTTTCAAGGACCTGGAAGAGCTTGGTCGAGGCAACAGACGATCTGTGGTGTCGAATTCAAGGACAGCCGAACTCCGATTAGCACCTTCAAATGCTCGCCGTAAAGGGAAACTCATAGTAGGAGTTTTTGACATCTGCTCCAAGGATTGGGAAGCTAGAGAAGCGTTATCATCGTCAGAGCGGGTAAGTTGCCGATTCTGGAAATTTGGTTCAGGCGTGCGAGGACGCGCCCCGGCATCTATGAGAGAAAAGTCTTCAACCGAGTAGTCGGAAGAATCGTCGTCACGAGAAGTGATAATAGATTCGCAGGGTTTGCAGACACGAACAGCACTGTTGGCACCGAAGTGACTTCCGCTGATAACGACCGTACACTTATTATCGAAGATCTGACCGCAGGTTCGACAATGATGCTTGCGACGAAACGTTGTAAATGGCTCACCACAATGGAAGCAATCCTTGGCGTTCTCATCTCGCATCCAGAACTCTTTGCTAAGAAGTTTACTCCTTAACCGATTGACAGGCCTTGCTTGAGAAGCACGCGAGCCTTCGTCCAGATCGGTACCTGTAGAGCCATCTAGTTTCGAACGTGACATCCCCGTTAACACAGTAGAATCAGATGAAGACGTCCGGGAAGTGCGGAAGCCTGGTAATTTGGATTGGCTAATTCGAGCGGCGAGTCTTTCGGAAGGCCTAGACTCTGGTGTTATCGAAAGAGGGTATTTGAGGGCTGGAGTATCGCTTTGTTTTCCGTGCGGCCCTGAGTGGCTTTTGCTAGCATGAATAGAATTTTCTGCAAGTAGATCCAACGGATTGGTGTGGTGTTTTTGAGACGATGTAGTGTCCTGTCTCGAGGCCACACGGGCAACAGACCCATCTCCAAAAGGTGTGGGTTGTTGGGAATTCGCCAAATTTTCTAGATGGCTCGTATGGCTCTGCGTGGAAGCGGACGATAGCCCACGCTCATGCGACACAGCTAGTTTAGGATTGGGTTTTTGTGAGGCTGATAGTCGAGGCGAGGTAACATGGCGATTACTACGGTCCGTTGTGGTACTCTCGGCGTTAGGCTTCGAGAAAACTCTCCGGAGGCTGTCACTATCGGTAGATGCTGTTAAGCTTCGGTCCCCCTTGGGCGATTCAAGGTCGAAACCTGAACCACTTCTTGAGTGGCCTCCTGCACCGACAGCATGAATATTGACATTTGTAACAGAAGGATCTGCTAAGTGGGCAGAAGGCTGAGGGTGGCCAGTCGGCGACCTGATCGAAGGAGTGGATGGCAGAGATATCTTTGATACACTTGTCGCTTTAGAAGACATTTTGGACGGATATGGGGGATGCTCAATGGGAACGGGAGAGTCGAAGGCCTGTAGCCGGGGCGACTGTGCCTTGGATGTTAACCCAGAGCTAGGTTGTTTAGAGATAACCATATCGTCCGGCAGGACCAATGCAGCCTGCACTTCATGGCGATCTTCAATTTCTTTCGCGGCACCAACGCTAGCCTTGAGTTTGTTGTAAAGCCCTGAAATCCCGCCATGTATCTCCCCTGCTAACGATTTGTTTTCTTGATTCGAGGCGGCCGTGGGAGGGTCTGTGTACTCGTTGAAGACCGTCAGATTGTTCGACTGAGATGCTGCAGTATGGATGGTGTTGAGGGCATGATTGAGGGCATCTTGATCTAACCCATTAGACAAGGAAGACTTGGAGTCCCTTCGGCCTCTTCGTCCAAGGGGAAGAAAGATGGAGGAGGCGGAGGGACTATGATTGTCTTGAGTAGACGCGGGCATGATCCGTCAGTCTGGCGGCCTCTCGGCCACAGAGTGTCTGTGATAACGTCGGAAGGGCTTCATGCTCGATGTCCCATAGTGATAGTATCGAGAACGACTCAAGCTTGATGTCTTGTCTGGTAAGAGTTAGGAGGCCGCGGTGGACAAAGGAACAGTGAATTGACAGGCCTGGCCTCAAGACACTCTGTTGGCACAAACAAACCAGGCACTCGGACTCAGGCGGCGACAGTGATTGATGGCACCAGTCCTCCGTAGGAGTACGGGAACGAGGCGGCTACGATACCACACGTCATCCTTGGCACCCCGGCGCGTCTCGCGGAATAATAATTTCTCCAGACGCGACTTCCGCAGACCACGTGCATTGATATGCATCCCTCTCGCGGATGTAGATACTGCAACTCAAACAATTTTTACACTGCTCACAATCCTCTCCAAACCGACCTTGACTCCAGTGTGAGTGTACAAAAGCGTCACAACTAACACTCATGAAGAGTGACAGCAGATGGCTGGCCACGCAGCGTGGCTGGGTGCTTTCGTTGCCCAGGGCTTAGACGAGTACCTGCGCTACCTTCAAACTGGCCAGCCTATGGTTGAATATGGGCATGAAGCCGTCGGCACTGCTGTCCGCATTTCACGCAAGAACTCATTTGATCGGTTACTTTTCACGATAGAGGTAGTTCCCTCGTCGACTGGTGCATATGATTACTAACTGGAATGCAGGCTCCTAAGACTCCTGGGACTCCTCAAGTCCAAGTGACTGACGGAAGACATTGTCTGCCAGCAGTGTTCTCGAAGGTTGCCGGAGAAGGCCTTGAGTGTTCTGGAGTCAAGCTAGCGCATCTAAACTTCTCGACGGTCAAACTTCAAGTCGCCGAGCCGATCATAAGCATTGATTGCAACTATAATACACCAGAAATGTGCTTGGCAATTCCAAGATGCGAAGTTTTGAACAATGATAGTGCAAAAGCTGTTCATCAATTCGAAAGCCTGCCATTGGGAACATTGCCGAGTGTACAACAGAAGATGCTGGAAATCACACATTGGTCCGCACGGAATAGCAACAGTAGTACATCCAAAGGTAGTCCTAGTGGATCAATTCGATCGCAGGCTCCTTTCAGCCCAGGAAATGCTTCTGACGCCGATGACGATATCTCCCAATTACCGTTCCAAACTCAGGTAAACGATGTCACTATTGATCAGAAATCGACGAGGTCATCCCCAATAGTCAGTTTTACAGAGAGACTCCCTACTGGCTTGATGCACAATGGGGACACAAATGCCATAGCCCAGAATAACAACAAATATACAAGGCTCCATCCGATCCACCATCTTGGTGCAGCAACTGCACAGGGCGAAGGGGAATTCACGACAGACTCTTTAACCCGGCCTGTTCTCCATGCTCTCAATGCCGATGCGCAGTTGACGGAATTTCACACTACTCCAGCTGACAGCTCGCCCATGGCCAAAGTTTTGGAGAGTGGGCAAGGCGTACATGGCCGACAGAGTGTGCAGGACGAACTCGGACTCAGTCACCTTGCAACCGCGAAGAGAAGCGATCAGATAAATGGTGGGGCTCAGCAACCAGACTGTATACTGTGGCCTGGGTCCAAACAAGAGGTCACGGAATTACCAACGTCACTGGTTCGTCATTTCAGACGATGGAGAGACGAGGCTCGGTCGGGCCGCTACGTTCCCAGATATCTGCAAAAAATCCCTAAGGATCAAGAAGCCTTACTTGAGTCTGAGGACAGCTGGCAACCACCTCTTGTGGGACGGGCCGTAATTCAAGGACAAATCCCTGTAACATTAAATGAGCAGTTTATGACTCTCACAGACCAAAAGGATTCACAAGTTGAAAAGCAGTCCCCTATCAGGGAGCCTGTAACGGAGTTCCAGAAGCCTATAACCCCCCCTGAACACAAAAAGACGCTTCCGGAGCGTAAGCTCGAAAGCATTGCAACTGATGTTGAGGACTCAGATGTGTCGGTTGCATCATGGTCACCGAGCCCACCAACTCAAGATCGCCGTCGCCAAGCATTGCCTGCAGACAGTCCTTTACCGAGTGTACGACAAAGGAGAAACTCCACTATGAAGTTCGAAGATGCAAAAGTCGAGGCGCCTCCGCCGACGCGCTCCGTTGCGTTGAGCTGCGGTGGCGATGATAAGCCATTAGTTTCCAAATCATCATCCCAAGTCACCCAGTGTACGGTGATCCCACTCAGCGATCTAATCGCCAATCGTGACCTTTCAGGAGAGGAACAAGTAGGGGAACAGGTAGCGGGCCGAGTGCCTGACCCCTCTATAAATGAGCTAACCGCTTGCCAAAATATAGCAGCAGAAACACTAGAGAGCACAATTCAGCGTATCGTCGGTAAATCTATAACAGGCCCAAATAAAGCAACAACTCCACAGGAAAAAGTTGTTCAGGTCGAAAGGACACCCTACCTACTGAAGCGTCCTCTACCCCGGGTTGTCAAGACAGCCTTAGGCGGTACAGATATTACCGATGATTCTGGCCTGGCGTCATCTGGCTGCGTTCCTTGCTCGTACGATGAACGCAATTGTGCATTGCTGCCTCCAGTGCAAGCTATTTCAGCCGTACCTTCGCTTGAAATTAGTACCATTCCTCAGACAGAAGCTTTACAGTCCAAACATGCTAGCTCTGGTGGCCCAGCGCATGGGTACAGACATTCCAACCCTACAGAGGATATTCAGCAACTGAGGAATTTAACACCGACCTGCGAGAACAATTATGGCAAAGGCCCGAGCGTGAATGCAGAAGAAGCGGCAGGCGCCTCGTTTCAGACTGTTGACTCTGTCCAACTAGCCAGCACTTCGGACCCGTCTCGACGTCTAGACTCTACACCATCTCAAAATGACCATATGATGGAAGCAGGGCGTCAAACAGCAACACCTCATTCTGAGAATGCTCAAATCGACCCAGCACCTCAGATGGTCTTGGATGTACTGACCTCACAGGGCCATTCAGCTGAGGTCAACGACGACGCGGCTAATTCAAGGACGGCCCCAACGAAGAATAATACCAACGTTGTAGCAAACCTTCCTAATCCCGCATATGTGGCTGAGCTTAGGGATTACCGCCGAACGGCACTGACATTGATAAACAAGCAGCCTTCGCTATCGAGGAAATCTAGTTCATCTGCGAGGGACGCCACCAGCAGCGTCGAAAAGCCTCGGGATGCCGTCGCTGGAGATTGGAGCCCGATATTGCGTACTTCAGCTCTATCTCCCCGACAATTGTCCACTCCAATTTCTCATTCATCAACCTACGGTCATGTTGAGGATTATTTCAAGTCACAGCCGAGCGATTCTATATCTCAGGCGGCGACACCTATGGTCGTCGATCTTCACCTTGCCTTTAGGAGATATCAAAATGCTTACCCAGATTACCGGGGCGACTTCGCCGCATTTGAGAACGCATGTCGTTTGCTCAGAAAGTTCTGGGGGTTAGGAAAAGGATTCCATTCCTACCTCTACGATGATGCGATCTATCATCACTATCATGGATTTCGGCGGTATCTTCTAGACGAAGCTGTCGATGAAGAGACTCGAATTATGACCTTTGATGAGTACTATCTCCAACGAGTCGACGAACCCAGTCATACAAAACGTGTTGTGGGCAAGACAATGATTGAGAACTTGATTAGATCTCGACGACTGATCGCATCTGGACAAGGGTCACGACGTACTTCCGATGCTGCGACGTCACCATTTCCCAACCGGAATGAGACCATGCCCGTCCTGCCCGATTGTATGATCCGACTGCCCTCTCCCGAGTTAGGAACTCCTGATGTTAACCGCAATCAAATGGACACCTCATCACCGGAGTCAGCAGATAGCGAGAAAATGCGTCGTCCGCCTATGATTCCAGAGAGCGACCGTTCAGAGCATCGAGTCGATCCTGTCACACCACTGCAAAGACCAGACGAGATCAAAGTGTTGAAAAAGAGGAAGAGGTCACCCACCTTCAGAACTTTCATTCCAAATCCGCTGGAAACGCAAGCATCTACTGCTCCCAAGCCTATCAAACGGCCCAAGCCTTCAGCAAGTCCTTTCGTGAAGCCGTCGCAACCTGCTTCTGCCACAGCATCCGCTGTGAAGATGACACCTACACAAAAGGCACAAAGATGGTGGGTCGACTCTAATACACCGTTCAAACAATTCGAGCGGCATCACTCCTCTTTACCCCAAGAAACGCTGACCAACGAGAAGGGCAAGAACACAACGACGTCTCCGTCTGGGAACGTCAAGAAGATCGACATCTTTTCTTGGAGAGCTTGAACTCGCATTTGGGATGACCAATATGACATGATCAGTTTCGGGGGCCTTGCGGTAAATGCAGTATACAGGTAGATTCCAATCTAGAAGGATTACATTACAGTCGCAGCGAAGGATATGTGGGAGTCTTCGCCTTGCCCTTGGGAGTACAGGCTACCTTCAAGGAACTTCTTCACTGTGCCAATGTCAGGGCTTGCATTGCGCCGACGACAGCCGTAAGTGAGCCAGTCGACTTGTCTCCATGCTGGAAATACCATGCACTACTCGCCCAGTAGAGCGCTATCAGGATGCCAGAAATGGCCCGTTCGACTGTAGTCCAGGTCGATGGGTCATGTTGCGACATTTGATATGTGTGCAGTCCTGATTGCCGCGTCAGTATCGTCTTCCGCCTATCAATGTCGGTTGTTGTGGGTAGAGAAAGGAGGAGGCGCTCTTTGTCTTGCTTTGTTCCTTGCTTTGTTCCTTGCTTTGTTCCTTGCTTTGTTCCTTGCTATGTTCACTCCTTCCTGCTTTCTTTGTTTTCTTCTTTGAAGACATACAGAGAAGGAACGAGGCAATGACTGAAGGTGAGCGATCGGTACGTACCTGCAATCATGAACAATCCAGAACCTTGATACCAACCGACACGGGCATAGGCGAAGAGAAGTCTAGGTAAGGTAGACCATTGAGCACGAGAGAAGACATCTAGACCAAAGGCCTGGCCCAGTAGAAATTAGCCGATGCGCAATGTGAGAAAGAAGAGGGGACGAACGGTGTGTCCGATGGCGATTCCAATGTGTGCGATGGATGTTGCAAGGGCAATACGGGACATGGTTATTGTTGTTGTTGGTTTGCTCGAAGTCACGTGCAGGGGGTCAGGTAGTGGTGGAGGTGGTGCTTTGAGGATATTGCTGTATGCCAGCCGTCCGTCCGTTCGTCAAGTCTAAGAATAGGATGAATCCCAGATGCTGGAAGGGCTGTGTTGAGAAAAGGTAGGGTACTTGATAAATACAAGATGTTTGGGTTTGAACATCACCCTCAGTTGAATACTCCACAGTACTCGTACATAACATTGCCTAGGCACAGTAATTGAGTGAACGGGGTAAAGTGTCTCCGAGCTCCGTTTGCCCCTTTTGTACGAAAACGGTTGCTGTTTCTTCTTACTACGGCCAATATCTTCTATTCCACCATCAGGTCGAAGAGAGGCTACACACTCGACTCGTATTCCATGATGCACAGGCCCAGGACCCTCTCGGCTTGCCCTTGCCCTTCTTAAAGAAACCTTTATTCTGTCAAGATCGCTTTGTCGCAGAAGTCCCACCGTTTCGTAAACTTTTTAGTTCTTCTCTTGTACATGTCCAAGCGCCGAAGGTATATCTTGTCATTGGCCTCGCCATACAAAGTACGCAAAGTCTTGTTCTCTAGGGCAAAGAACACATTGTCCCTCCCGCTCCAGGTCGAGATCTATATAACGTCCACTGTTTCTCTACGACCGACTCGATCTCCAAAATCATCAGTGGTGCTCAGAACGAATAGACCACCTTCAGCGAAACAACACAATCATGCGTCTCGTCCAGTTCGAATGGGAGACCGCTGGGCACCGTATGGAAATGGAGGCCCTTGAAAACCGTATGGTAGACTTTATTAACTCTGACTTACTCTGGTTGAACGATGTCGATCACGAGGACGCCATCGATGAGTTTGTAAATGGTCGAATACCCTCAGAAAATACGGCAGACGAAAAGGCTGAAATCATTGAACTTTTTCGTAAGGTCTTGCATGATCGAGCCGAAAGTATTCAACGTTTTCGTCAAATCTTTCACAAACGCGAGCTACAGGAAGCATCAGTTATTGATATGTTCGTGAAGCATCTACCTCCATCTGTCGTTGTCTCATCGAGAGGACCGCACATCTTTGAGATAGACTTAGACAGCGACAAATCCGATTTTGGCTGGCCCCCGATGCCCGATCGTAGTTCATGGAGGATTCCTGTATGCACTGAGTATGAGCTTATCACTCCAGGCGACCCACCCCTACGCCCCGAGCCGCCATTCTACCCACCAGATGTTGATCGGGCGCCGTGGCTAAACGATCTTCACAATTGGATCCTGGATTTGAAAGATATCAGAAGGAATCTTTTCACAATACTTGCAGACCTTGCGGGACTCTTGTTGAACTCTTGCCCTCGCAACCCTCACAATCAGGACGACAAGAACAACAAAGTCCTCGATACATTCAAAGTCGCTAGGACGGCGATAGATCAATCTTGTTTGCTCCCAAACGAGGATCGCCTTCTCAAGTATCGTGCAGACAGCTTGCAGGCTGGTATTGAGGCCGCCGAACGGATCCTAGTCGACACTGTGTGGCCAATGTTCATGACAGCCGAACAACATCTCATCGAATTCGAGCGCACCAACGTTGACAACCAGAAGCTTTATGTGGCTATTAGCAGATACGGACGGGTAAGATATCGAATTGCTATGAACCATCTGGTTAAGCATTCGCGACTCCCGCGGCTCCGCAAAGAGTTTCAGTTTGTTCGTCTAAGCCCTGATTCGAAACCTGACGCTGGCCCTGTTGCTGGCGCCATCACTGGCGAGGGAAGATGCTCGATCTGCAGCGACGAACTGATGAAGGAAGGTGAGGTTGCAACACGTATTGACATCTCACATTGTTGCAACAAGCCATGGCACTCTGACTGTCTTCTAAGTTGGCACTTAAGAACCTTCCGCAAGCGCAGAATCGTGAGGTGCCCAACGTGCCACGTGAGGCTGTCCCAGGAGCAATTTGCAGAAGTAATCGAAGCGAAAACTCAGGATTTAGGGTGTTTATGAGTCGTGCCTCTGCTGAGAACAAGAGGTTCGAGGGAAACACTAGAGCCAAGCACAAGGTAGGGGTTTTTCTGTCAAGATATGTCAAGACTGAGAAGTGTAGGTAGATCTTTGCGTCGTCTGATTTCGAGACTGAAGTAGAGGCTGGTCCTCAGGCAAGGCATGTATGACTGATTCATTAGCATTGAAGCTCAACTGTATGACACGATCTTGCTTGTATCGTAAATCCGAATAGTTCTCGTGTGAATCATTTCTCTTTCGCTTCTAGACACGGATAGAATTGGTAGTGCTAACATTTTACGACGCTACAACATGAATCGGGCTCCACGATTGTGAGTGCTGTGGCCTAGCTTGGGAGTTCCCGCTGTTATCGAGCACACCGGACCTTTTTCTCATAGCTTTGCTTTCGAAGGTCGAGTCTTGGTTGCCCACATGTCGGTATGAAGTAGCCCAAGTATCTGAAGACAAGCTCTCAGAACATCACGATGAAGATCCTTGGCTTTCTCGCGCCAGTCTTGCCACCCTTCCCCTTGCCGACATAGTAGCACGATGTCACGATAACTGGAGCCTACACGGTTCTTGTGTCTGCACGTGCAACCCTACACTCGTCATCCAAGCCCACGGCATTTTGTCAGAGCTCAAGCATATCTGTGATGAACACCGTACTTGGATCCTTAGAGATCTTGACATCAAACTGATATGATTTGAACGTAATAGTATATTTGTGTAACGAGGGATGTTGATTTGAAATCGTCTCAGGCAGCAACTCGTCGTCTCCGAATATTGAGGGCCTTTCCCAAACCTGTCACTATCTCAGACTTGCTCCTGAGATACAGTGCGGCGACCAGTAGCTTACGGTGGAGTTTGTTTCAAGCACAAGAGTTGACATCATACGTCTGCACTTCGACGCCTATCAGCTTCTAATTTTGGCAACAAGTCGATCAGCCCCAGTTTGTCATCAAAAGCAATTGTGAGGGATAAGTACTCCGAAAGGAGGCAGCATGTAAGCCTAGCTTGATGTTAGAAGTAGTGCGAATTAGAGAAGTGGATGATACTGACCCGCATTTTAATCCAAAGCGTTGCTGACATGCCCCACAGTTGCGATACCAGGCACCTGCAGAGTATACGCCAATGGAGCATTGGGGGGCTTTTGTATGTATACCTAACTCGTCATATGAAAAACATGAGTCCACCACGAAGCACCCCGTATCCCCATGTTTTGTTCAGCCTCGCGCCTTAGGCCTTTCTTGTCGCCAGCTATCGAGCGATCGGCCTAATATGACTACAATCCACGACTTAGGTATTTCCTTTTTCATCTGTACATACTCTTCTAAAGGCTAAGGAGAAACGACCGTAAATTTAGTCACAGTCAACGATGATTATGCTAGGCCTAAAGACTTGCCTAAGTCTCTTTAGGTAGAAGGTAGAAGGTAGAAGGTAGAAGGTGGAAGGTGGAAGGTGGAAGGTGGAAGGTGGAAGCTACCACGCAGCCTGGACGGGCTTTGAGTGTTACTTTCTAGAGCGATCGCGAGAAGGTTTGATTGAACCCGAATACTTTCCTATTCGTTTTCACCGCTGTTCTATTCTTCTCACATTTTAATCACGGTGTCATACCGCCTGTAGTCCGGACCTTGAGAGCCGTTACGAAACTGCTGTACGAGTAAAGGCTGAAGGCGGAAGCCCAAGCCTGCGCCATTCCCACCAGCGCATGTATTGTACAGTATCGGGAGCGAGCGGGCGCGTGAGGCCTACAATACGGCAGGTAGGATGATAGGTGGACTGTGGTCAGCAATGGTCTTAACGTTGAACTATAGTACTTCCTCAACATACTCCGTATTCAGCAATGGAGCCTGCCTCACTCTTCTGATCGACAGGGTACTGTGCGGAGGCCGGTCATATGCCAGTCTCGTTCAACTAAGATCGTCCATGCCACCAAGAAACCGCAGTTTCGGACTTCCTGAAAGCCGAGATATAGGTGGGCTGGGGTCGCAAGTGCAGTCGCCACAACTGGGGAGGCATTGTTAGTCAGTATGTGCCCCTTGAAAGCACTCAGTGGATATTCGCTTGACTTTATGAACGAGAAAGGAAAGAACGTACGGCCGGACGGAGCCGTCTCAACGAGCATATAAGGAGATGTGAGTCCGCATACAACAAGTTCAACCACATCACAACATCCCGACGTCCCAAGTTCCGAGTCTCTGACCCAACCATCACAACACCTTCGGAGCCATCTTTCAAAGTCAAACATCTCTGAACATCATCAAGCCTCCAAATCTCATCGAGGAGAAGTCGCGATCATTGGGTCTATACTTGCAAGAGTATTTGCCAATGAGATCATGGAGAATTAACTTTATTTGTACATGGAGTTTTCATCGTAATCCATTCCGTCAGGAGATTTTCAATGTCCAGATATGCTATACGATTAGTATTGCGAATCCTTCAGGGGTAGCAACTTTCCAAGCTTGAGATCACTGAGGGGCAACACTATGCGTTGGATACAGGAGACTTTCCAGTCTACATACTTTCCTTCAATCCTACATATCTCCCTATACCCTTCGAGCGTTTGTACTTCCCAGGTGGCGAGCAGAGCAAGATTGCTACCCATTGTGTGGCACAAAAGAATTGTATTATACACCATAGAGTGCAGTGTGTGTATAACACGAGCTATTCCACTCTTTCAAAGTCAGAGAAAGCAAGGTTTTCTAGGTCTTCAGGGGTGATGGTCAATCTCTTCGCACGCCTGCGGAAATAGATGCGCTTGGCCCATTTCCATGTCTCACATCCAAGGAAGAACAACAATGCTTCAACGAAGACAATTCCCCATTCCCATGAAATCCCAGTGTGCTTGAACACTTTGTGGTTAATGACCTGGACAAGGTATCAGTGTTTATGCTATCCTAGTTGGATCTCGGTTTGACTTTCGAATTTGGACTTACGGGAATGTATATGGTTGGGAAAATCGTGACAAAGCCCGCAATGACAGCCCAGAACAGGAACTGGTTCCGCCAGACGTCGTACATCCACTGTGTAAAGTATCTCTTACTCTTGGGCTGCATGCGGAAGAAGCTGCGTCTGGTATTGATCATTTCCCAAGCAAGGAAGAGCGCGAACCACGTCAGACTGACGAACGTGGTTGCTCGGGCTCGGAAGACTGTATCGCACGACTGCGAGTAGGACCCGTTGCAGTTTTCGCCGAGATTCCCGTCTCCGAAGTTGTACATGACGAGCAAGAACGACGAGAGGCAGAGGGCGGACATCCACAGTCCATACGCCAGCATGTCGAAGCACACTTCCCACGTGAAGACTCCCGCCTTGAGGGATATCGGTTGTCGTTCTAGGATGTCGGGAGCCGCAATTTCTAGACCAAGGCCCATGTCGGGCAGGCCGCTGGTGATCATGATGACCCACAGAATCTGCACCGGTGCCAGGGGGAAGACGGAGAGTCCCGAGCTGTCTTTGAACGCGAGACCGATCAAGAGCGTGCAGGCCTGTGCGATGTTCTCTGCCAACAAATGAAGAACGAATTTCTGGATGTTGTCAAACGTACGCCTACCCTCTTCGATAGCAGAAAGAATGGAAGCAAAGTTGTCGTCGGTAAGGACAATGTCGGATGCGTCTTTGGCTACATCGGAGCCACCCTGGCCCATCGCGATACCAACGTCGGCTATCTTAAGCGCTGGAGAATCGTTCACGCCATCACCGGTCTGATTGTGTCAGAAGAAATGTCTTGATAATTGGTAAGGAAAAATATTCACCATTGCCATGAAAGCGTTTCGACGACGAAGCGCCTCAATCATTCGAACCTTTGTTTTCGGCGCACATCGAGCGATGACGAGCGGCAGTGCTGGTAGATCGTCGATCTGGTCATCGGTCAAATTATCAAACTCCTTTGCAGTCATGACCATGCTTTGGGCAGCATTGGCAGAGAGATTGTCCATCTTTTGTGGGAGGATGCCAACTTGTGCTGCTATCGCTCGGGCTGTGCCATGGTGATCACCAGTGAGCATGTGGACCTTTACGCCGGCCCGGTGGCATCGTTTCACAGCTCCCTCTGATTCGGGTCGAGGAGGATCGTAGAGACCGATCAAGCCATGGAAAACGAGGTTGCACTCGACCACTTCTCGTGGTGGTGGGTCTTCTCGGCTTGCTTTCTGCCCATTTGTAGCATCGTATGGCCGACTGGCCAACGCTAGTACTCTAAGGCCTTGCGCGGCAAGGGCTTCCATGTTCTCTAGGATCGTCCTCCTCATGCCCCCGGTAAGATCGACCAAATCGGAAGATTCCCATTTTATCTTCGTGCACGAGTCAAGAACATGTTCGACGGCACCTTTGGTAAAGACATTCTGCTGCTTGCTTGCTGTCTCTTCTACTATGACAGACATCTTTTTGATGTCCGAATCAAAGGGATACTCGCTGACTTGGTTGTACTTCGCATCCGCTCCGCCGAGGAATTTGCTTCTGTTGAAGTTGAAGCGAGATGCAAAGACCTGGATTGCTATTTCGGTGGGATCTCCGAGGGCGACCCATTCACCTCCCTGGCTCTGGTGGACCCGGGCTAGATTAGCCAGCGACGCGACAAACAGAAAATCCGTCAGCTCAGAATTGTCCTTCACCAGCTCTTCATGGCTACTAGCCTCCGGCTCGGAGACTTTTTCCGGCCCTTCCTTTGCGGGGGCCATTTCACTGTACATTAGGTTTCCCTCGGTGGGATTGAACGGTTCTTTCGACGGCCCTACTGAATAGGTGCCACGAGAAGGCAGCCAGCATTTTTTGGCGACCATCTTTCCTTGGGTTAGAGTTCCTGTCTTGTCCGAGCAAATGTCTGTGACGGCACCCAATGCCTCCAGTGACTTGAGGTTGCGAACAATGACATGGCGCTCGACCATTCTCTTGGTTGCAACGGCCATGGTGATTGTAAGTACTACCACAAGTGAAGCAGGAATCATGGAGAGGCCCGTTGCAACAGCGTAAATGATGACCTCAGATTTGTCGGAGAAGTCATTGGCAGCAAGGACAATAATTGCACATAGCACGGCTATCCCGAAGAGTAAGATTGCAAGGCGTGACAACTTCTTTTGCAGAGGCGTCCCGATGTTGACGCCCAGGAATCGGCCCGTAGCATCGCTGATTGTGAGAGCCCAAGATTCAATTTGTCGTAAGGGAGAAGCAGTACCGTTAGGCCGTCGTTTCACTGGACGTCGCTTGGAGTTGCCTTGTCGAAGGGCTGCGGCTATCGAGCCGATTTCCTATAGCCAGATTAGACCCTATCACCAAATGCAGAGACGCTGAGAATGCATGCATCCCAAGCATCGGACTTCAATTACCGTATACATGCCTGTAGCGAATACGATGCCAGTTGCCCTACCTTTCGTCACAGCCGAAGAGCTGTATGCAACATTTAGACGATCACCAGGTCCAGTGTCCACATCAAGTATCATCCCTTCAATTTTGTTTACGGGTAGAGATTCTCCTGTCAGCAACGCCTCGTCGGTCTCGAAGTTTATGGATTCGATTAATCTGAAAGGTCATCAGCGTTTGGAATATTCAAATTGGCTTGGTAGACAGCTGACCGGATATCTGCCGCGATTGTATCTCCGACTTTGAGCTCGACAATGTCGCCGATTGTGAGCTCTGCGCTTGGGATGTTCATGGTGCTACCATCTCGCACCGCATTCGCAGTCGGAGAAGCCAAAGAGCGGAGGGAGTCCATGGTTTTCTCTGCCTGGAACTCTTGGAGGAAACCAACAACAATATTTAATGTGATAACAGCTGCAACAACACCACCTTCAATCCACGACTTGATCGCGAATGAGACGATCATTGCCATGACCAGGACCAACATCATCGCATTGGCGACTTGTCGTAGTAGGATCTTAAGCGTTTGCACACCGGGACCATCCTCGAGTTCGTTACGACCATATTGCTCTAGTCGTTGGCGAGCTTCCTGGATTCGGAGGCCATTTGAGACGTCAGTGTCGAGTTCCCGGGCCAGGTCTTCAAGCCCAAGAGCATGTGCGGGCTTGCTTAGAGGTTTGTTGCTCTGGCCAGAAACACGGTCTGCCATTATACTTCACTTGATGAGCTCGGGGGAAATTGGAACGCACAGGTGTACGAAGGAACAGCCAGGAAAATGCAGATTGGCAAAGCAGCAAATATACCTATCAACATTTGGCCGGTGGCTCTTAGACATTGTGACGAAGCGACCGCAGCCATCTGCCTCCGCCGATGCATGTGGTAGAACAGTTGGCTCTCCCCATTGAAGCCAAGACCGCAGGGTCTCAAGCCATAGACTTGGCAGACTGGGTCGCGGTATATGTTCTCTGACCATTTCCACCAGAGTCTGTACCGTCTTGCCGAGCAGATCTTTGTTGTGTTCGTACTCGTACATCTCTATGACCCGCCTTGTTAAATGAGGGGGTACATACACAGAGTTTTTTCGATTCCATGAGAAAGACGATGTCCTGGGGGACCGAATGTTGAAGAAGCATGGCGGGAGATTGGGCCCGAGTTCAAGAGAGGCGGACATGCCGTGGATTCTGCGCAGAATCTCTTGTGTATCCTGAAAATGCGCTTTTCAAACGTCGCGTGCGTTGATTACTCGCTGAATTTAGAGCACAATGTCGGCTTACCTGGCTTGACCACCGCCACATGATCGCAAGTGGACGGCCCAGGAGAGTCGCCAGGTACTTGGAATTGAAGTTGCGCCATGGTCATGGCATACGCAGGCCTGTTCGCACCGCGCCGGCATATATTGACAAGAGCATCCTCCCGCCGGCCTAGTAATTGAATCGCATCATTTCCGCATAGGACAGGTTCTTACCAGAAGTACTCCAGAGCGGAGAAAGAAGTCGGAAATGCTTGGTGCCAAGAAAACGCCAAGTCTCAGCCTTGCTCCGTCTAAGCGGGAGCCCGACATTGGCTGATGACAACCGTCTTGTCTTCTGGCGAGACGGAACATCTGTTGAGGACTATGCTGGCCCGGAGCCGTCGCCAACAGATAATTTAGGTGTCATACAAGAACTTATATGAAGTACTCACGGATTACTTGTATTAGAATGAACTACCCCGGTCATCTAATGCAAGCTCTTCTCCGTACTAGTACCTGTACGCGCTTGTAGCCTTTCAGCGTTATGCTGGTGATTGGTATCGTCACCGAGTTCAAATACTCAATTGCTTGGTTCACACCTCCTATTACTATGTCTACTCACGATTTAGTGCATGTTTAGTTTCGCAAAATTACCACGAGACTTGACCTACCACCGTAACGTCGTAGCAATTGCCCTGTTAATGCTGAATCACGTGTATTGCAGTAGAGCCATATGAAAATGTATGATGATGTAATATCACGTGCTGATTCCCGCCCACCACCTATCCCTCTCCTGCCGCAGTCTCTCGCTTTGTCAGGGCCAAAATCTTCGGTTTCAAATCATCGTTAACGCGAGTACACCGAAGCGCCTCCAATGGTGTCGCAGTATGCAAATAATCTCCCTCGATCCTGATTGACCATACAGTCATGCTGTCCTTACACATCTGTCTTTACTTGTGGATCTGGTCGATTTTGGCGGGCGCTCTTCCCACCGAGATCCGAACGGACAACAAAGAGATTTCCCAGGAAACCTTCGAAACGGTCGAAGAGCTCGCCCGCATCGTCGACATCTCGTACTGCGTGGGGACCAGTGGCATTCAAAAGCCCTTTAAATGTCTCAGTCGATGTAGCGATTTCGAGGGCTTCGAATTGATTACTACCTGGAACACAGGCCCCCTCCTCTCCGATTCCTGCGGCTACATTGCTGTGTCGCATGCTCCTTTTCGAAAACGAGTCATCGTTGCCTTCCGCGGGACGTACTCGATTGCCAACACCATTGCCGATTTATCCACGAACCCTGCCGAATACGCGCCATTTCCGTCCCAAAGCGACAACGACTCGGTTTGCGCATCGGTTGAACCCTACGAAGAAAAAGAACTTCTGCTCCCACAGCTGTTGAAACAATCCAACAAAAGATCTCTGTTGGAACCAGAATGTCCAAACTGTACTGTTCACGCTGGGTTCATGACTTCTTGGAGAAACACACGGTGCACAATCGTCCCACATGTCGAGAAAGCTCTCAACGAACATCCAGACTATGAGTTGGTCTTGGTCGGTCATTCGCTCGGCGGCGCCGTGGCCGCGCTCGCCGCGTTAGAATTCCAAGCACGAGGCTGGAGTCCCCATGTGACAACTTTTGGTGAACCACGCATCGGAAACCTCGCTCTCAACCAGTTCATTGACAAGCGCTTCAATTTGAACACCACGGATCCCGAACTAGCTTTATATCGCAGGGTCACGCACGCGAATGACCCCGTGCCTCTGCTGCCGTTGGAAGAGTGGGGTTATCGGATGCACGCTGGCGAGATATACATCTCAAAATCGTCACTACCTCCCGGTCGAGCCGATCTATACCATTGTCAGGGGGATGAAGACCCATCTTGCATTGCCGATGGAGGCACGGCGTCGGACGAGATAGACCTCGTCAGCGTTGGTGGGGAAGATACGCCGAACGACTCGAAGATCAAGACCATGTGGGGCATTGGCCGTCGTTACAGACTATGGGAATTGTTCTTTGCACATCGGGATTATTTCTGGAGATTAGGTCTCTGTGTTCCAGGAGGTGATCCTTGGGATTGGTCAAGGGGCAAATATAATGTGAGCGCGATGAATGATGAGCTATGAATGTGGTTATAACGAGGACGGTTACTTGTCTCAAAAGCATGGAGTTGGTACGGGTCAATTGTTTTCTAGCTCTCCTTTTTCATCTTCTAGAGTACGATGCCTTAATATTGCTTTAATACTCATAGTACGAAGTATATCAGTTATTAGTATTGAACCTTCTTCGATCTCCATTGCCAGACCTGGGTTAGGAAAGAGGGGATATCTCCTGTTTTACGGGCTCGTACTTCCTAAATATTGTCCGTAGTACGAATAGTCTCGGACTCATTCGAGTAAATCCCCCGGTATCTCAATTTGCCGATCGAACAGACGATTCACGGCGTCAACGGAACCAACTTCAACGGGATTGTCCAACGTCCAGAGGCCCATTATGTTCGCAGCGTGGACATAGTAGGGCCCGTAAGCAAAGTACTTCCTTGGATCCGCCGTTGCCGCCCGGGCGTCCCTGTACTTCTGGAGCAGCTCCTCTGCGGTGCCCAGAGACTTGAGGGTGGCCTTGTGGCTCGTGGTCTCCTCATACGCCCTCGCGACGTCCAGGGCACTTGCAGCCGCCGAGTGGACGCGGAACATGCCCCCCTCGCCGGCCAGGACGCGTGGATTCGTCGTGATCAAGTTTATGCTGAACAAGGCCGCGTCGTCCAGATACGTAAAATCCCACTTCGCCGTGCCGTCGCCGTAGTATGCGATCGTTCTGCCGTCGTTCTCGACATGCGCAATCCCCACGATCTTGCTGGCCGCGAATTCCCCGATGATCCCCGTGAATGTGTACACTGGCTTGATTGTCGACGTGAGCTCGACGTGTCGGCGGAAAGATATGTATGCGTCGTAATGTTCCCAGTCACCCAGGCTGGTCTTGGACCAGTCCGGGTTCCACGAGTGGGCGTGGTAGATCTTGACGCCGGCACGCTCGACGGCACGCAACAGCGCGAGTTGCGAGTCCAAAATAGCCTCCGCATGGGCGGTGTAGGAGCAGATGACGGCGTCGACGCCCGACACGGCCTTGTCGAGCGCGAGGCGGTCTTCGTAGTATTCGCACTCGACGAACGATTCGAACTTGTCCAGAAGGTCTGCTGGGATCTTGGACGGGGAACGTCCGAAGCCACGAATTTTGTGGCCCCTTTCGAGTCCCGTGCGGGCAAGGATCTTGCCCAGAAGACCCGATACGCCGGCGATGAGAATCAGCATTGTATTACTTTGCGATCAAGATGGCCTCTGTGTGCGAGTAGTCTGGTAGGGTGGGACCCAGGGGAGAGATGGCCTGGGTAGGCTTGACCTGTTCTCATATACAGAGAACTAGTTATATTGTGACACCGGGAACGTTTGACCGTCATAGCAAGTACGTCAAGCGGTCTCTCGCTTTATACTGCCGTTGCATTGGGGTGAATAGTGATATTCTCTGAGGGCAAACGTGGCTGCGACGCACGGAGTACGGGCGAATATGTACCGATTCGTCCGCAAAGTCAGGGGGATCTGATAAATCGTCCATCACAGATTTATCGCTGGTGCATATTGACGGAATTTGTGCATCCAGTTGCGTCCGGAAAGTATGAGATCGGGAGAGTCCATGTTACGGAACCTCTGCACAAGAGGCATCAGTGTTTGTAAACCTTCGTCGCCAGATGTGATTTTGTGGTTTGCTGCAATATCCTGATTCGACCGAGAAAATGTCCATCGCCTCATCCACAGAATGAGCATGACAAGCGGGGATTGCTTTACGCATTTGGAATCTCAATACGTGTCGGTGCTTGTTGAGTGTGAGTTCCTATTGACCTTGAGAGACGAGGAGTGAGAGGATATCGGACTATGTTAGTGTTACAAGGTTTGCGTGCCTCTTTGTGGGTATCCTCGAGACCGGCCTCGGCTTTATTCAAACAGGCACTCAGGTCAATGGCACTCGACTCGGATGGAAGGAGATTATCCTCTTAGAAATCCCCTCGCTGCACGTTAACATGGATTACACCGTTCTGACCCCCTTGGAGATGCATTGCTTGCTGCTGGCACTATGGTGTTCAGGGTTGATCTGAGCGAATTGGGGGGTTTCACTGATAGGGCATCGGTCACAAGGGTTCGGTGAAGTTTCTTCTGTGTCCAACAGTGACAAAGACAAATATCTGAAAAGCAATACGTTGGGTTGACGAGATCTGCATCTATAGATAGATATGACCCCTTTAGACAAGAGGTTCAAGAGCACCCAGCCCACTAATCTTGGCCTTCTCAACCTCTCGGACGAGCCGCTTCTTGGTTTGCAGAGCGGTAGCTGGCACCCAATTCCCGTGGACCTGAGCTTTGACGTGGAAAGGCAACTGGACGATAGCCACGGGCTTCTCGAACTCCTTGGTGTCGATGACAGCAACGTCACATCTCCCTGCTGCTCGCCTCTCTATCAGTGCCATGACCCAGCCATCTCCCTCTGCTGCGTCAGGAGACCGGGGGATGAAGATGGGTTCCTGACAGAGTGAGTTATCACCTGCATAGAAATACCTGGTCTTGCCAGTTTTGTTGTTGTGCATCGCGAGCCCGTTGAGACCGTGGAAGAGATTTTTACTCCCATCCATGTTCTCTGGTATGAAAACGTTAAGGAAAAGCCATTCGTATTGTTTCGTCATGAAGCGTTCGTCAATCCGGGGGAATTCTGAAGGAAGGTCGAGCACCATGAAAGGATCTGGGACCTGTGTGCCGGACGGCTTGGACAAGTCGAGTTCCCATCGGACGAAATCGGCCTTTGTCTCAGGGGACGGCATGCGGCCGTCGTCGGGGGGGAAGAAAGGGAAGGCATTATCGTGTACTCGAGAGCTTTCGGCGTAGATTTTCCCGTCGGCGCTTTCCCAAGCCCCAGCTGTATGGATGAGCATGGAATTCTTCCACGAGTAAACACGGTGCTCGTTGGGTGCCCAACCGTGCTTCGCAGCGGCACCTTCTCGTCTCGGGACCACAACGAAAGTCGCAGGCAGATCGTAGTTCCAAGCCCAGTGTTGCCCTCCTGTTTTCATACGCTCTACGCTCGTCTCGAACGGCCAGAGAAACAAAATAACGAAGTTTTCCGTCACGGCCATGTCATGTATAGGTGCGCACCAAGGAGACTGCAACCAGGACTCGGTTGTCTTCTTGCCGTGCTTGTCTAGGGCATAGACGACAATATCACGAGAGGCAAGGCCTGTAGCTTCATAGCCAAAACAGACAAGCTCGTCTGTGAACGGGTCGACTTTGGGATGAGCCGTAAATGTCTTAGACTTCACTTGGCCAGGGAAAGGGTCATAACCAAGCGTATCCAGAGTGTCTGGGTCGACAGCATAAGGAAGGCCTCCCTCCTTCAAAGCCAACAATGTATTGGCCCAAAGAACCAGATTTGTATTCGCGGTGGAATCAACTGCGGCTCGGACGCAGGGATGGTGAGTGTAAGGGTTGCGGTAGAGGCCGAAGAGAGCCTTGTTCGCCCTTCGCTCAAGCTTGTAGCGTTCCGTTTCGACGTAGCGCATCTTCATATCGACTCGACCATCATGGAAGCGGAATGCAGAAATGTTTCCATCCCCATCAAGAGGCACGTTTCTTGGATGCGGTGGAACGAATGGGTCACACATGACACGATAAAAAGTGCCTTCAATCTCCTTGGGGATGTCTCCTAGTACCACCAGATCGCTGATTTCGCCCTCGAGGCGGCAAGGTAGTGAGCATCCTGCTAGATCGCTGGCCGCAGGCCATTTCGTGGTCAGACCGTAGAGTCCGTCGTTACCAATTTTTGCGTCGGAGGCTGGCACGTCACCATTGCTTGCAGGAACTGAAATGTCACCCATTTTTTATATGTCCCCGAGCTCGGTAATGATAGCAAAAAAGAGAAGAGCAATGTGGGAGCTATGGTTGAACTGTTCGATACAGCGCCATTTTATAGGATTGGGCGACCAAAGATCCCTTGGCGAGTCGACTAGACTTGCCCATTGTGAGAACGAAACTGTCGCCTTCAAGTGTCGCAGCAAATGATGGACGCATTTGCCGAAGAGCACTTTGATATGCACATTCTGGTCGAGATGACCACTGATGCACAAAGAACTCCGTGCCTATTGGTGAGCTATTCTGGCAATGTTGATCCGCCTCCACGGGCGCTCTATGTTGCGGGTATGTGGAGGTGGAATATGTGGGAGAGATGCCACTCAAAGCTTAAAGGTACCAGAAATTCTCCAGAAATGAGGGTAACGCGTTCTGCCAGAGCCTGAAGATGATGAATCACCCACATTGATGCAGCCCATTGCTAATACGCACAAAAGGTGAGCAATGTGCTGCATTGTGCCGGACAAGGCTTTGGCAACCGCCATTTGCTGAGATAAATTGACTTCACATCTTGTTTCGTACGTGACATCTCCTCTGAGACCCGAGAATTTCGCCCCACTGCAATTGCTGAAGTTGCTGATACTACATGATAAAATCATGTAAGGACACGAAGGAGTCGTGACCAACATCGAGAGGACCAGTGAGGTTTCTCGTGAATACTGAATGCAGCACATGAATGGTCCAGCTGCAGACTCTCTCATCCTTCATCCTCCGTCACAGATGAGCAGGAATTTGTGCAGCTCCTCCATGGTACTTTCGTCGTATTGGCGCAAAATTTTACTCTCGATTCGCGGTCTGGGCTTTTCCAGGCCCGAGAGGGTTTCGGCAGGCTCGAGTCTCTTTTGGGCAGATTCCAGCCGTTCCACAAACCTGTGACAGAGCAGCCAATTTTCGGAGGCATGCCGCCAGAACCCGGGCCTGCGCCAATCGTTGTTATGGAAGGAGTGTGCCTCTTGAACCATGAGGCCATCGATTCCCTGTTGATGATCATGAGCCTCCGAGCCAGGTTCAATGGAGATGTCAAATGAAGTGATTGCGCCTGCGTTTGACCGTTCAATACTGAGACGTCGGTTCCAAACTTTTCGCCAATTCTCAAGACCCCTCTTGATAGGAAGAAGCCTTTCTTCGATATTGTCGAAGATTACATTTGTCATATTGAACACGATGACATGTAGAGCTTTATCAGGATCGAGTCAGCATGGTGGGAATCCAAAATTAGAAAGACGGGGAAGGGTAAAATAGGAGCACTCACCACATGTAATAGCAAAATAGTTCATGTACGCCTCGTGGCCGCAGATGTCAACGGTTAATAGGTCGAGCTCATCTCGGCAGAACATTCCTACGAAGTCAAAGAGCGAGGAGTACCTGTGTGGTTGATTTCTCTGCGTCTTGCATAGCCACCATTGAATACCCAAAAAGCACTCGTCCGCGGTAGAGGCTTGGAAGCACCGCTCAGGAAGTGCTAAATCCATCTTCAGCTCCGCCAACGCGATTCGTGGTGGAGAGTTGTGAAACAGGACGTAAGCGCTATCAATCAGGAACGCAAAGATTGATGTCCTGGGGGAATTAGCAACGGAACAGGATCGTTCGCTGAGGCTTACCGGATCGTCTCTTCTGTCTCGATAAAGGTTCGCCAGTCGAAGGCAGCTAGAGATGCGCAACGGTAGTCTTCGTGAACAGCTCGAAAGATGCCAGCATCTCGACACGCCTGTTGAACTTATGAGTGAGATTTCGTCTGGGAAAGAGTGTTTTAGAGCCAGCGACATACACCGACCAGAGTGCCAAAGCGTTGTCGACGCATCCTCTTCTTGCTCGTCGCAGAGCCATTCCAATTCTGGTAGAAAACAACAAGACAGACTGCTTGAAGTAGCTTGACCACGTGCCTGCGACCACTACTGTAAATTTCGTCCTTGATCATCTCCAGTTCGTTGAAGACAAGCTCTTCTACCACCTCCGCCCAGAATTTCGAGGCTTCACAATCTTGAAGATCCGGCGAATGGCATGCTCCGATGATTGCCATTGCTGCCAGAAGTAAATCCGGAGTCTGCAGTGGGTCGAAAAGCGGCTTGTGGATGGTGGGCCAGTTGGGATACCATCTGATCCAGTAAAGGTCCAAAAATTTACGGAGCTGCGGAGGTGAGAAGAAATTGTTCAATGATGTGTGCATGGATGAATGGGTATCACAGAAGTCAACATTGGTATGATTGAGGCTTTGAATTGAGAGTCCAATTGCCTGGATGATATCAAAGGATTTGATCGCCAGAGGATCGTCTTTCCAATTGTCGACCCCATTCGAGTAGATTGTTGTCTCAAATTGCAGGGTCACAGAATTCCCTTCGATGAAGGGCGCATCTATCGGAAAGTAGGGAGCATTGAAGGGCGTTGTTGTCTCAGCGTATTGACCTGCGATGGGTAGGTGCCCAAGCGGAAGGAATGGCCATTCATGTAGATTGACGTCGACCGAGCTCCGCGAGTAGGGTTCATGAGTCGTAAAAGCGGACCATACTACCGCTGTGCCACCTTCAAAAGAATGCGGTAGTGATAGATCCTTCGTGAATTCAGTGAGAAAGGGGAATGACCGTGCGGGATCTGCATCGAACCCGAGCACAGGAAGTAGTAGGCAAGTATCGAATCGCAAGGAATCAAACGTGCCATCACACTGAACAAGGCTTTTTGCACTTCCTGAAGAGCTCGGCACTCCTTCATGAGGATCGATGCGGTATATGCAAGAAGCATTACTCTTGACACAGTTTCTGCAGGGCCGTGCATAGTCGCAGCGTCTTTTATGGGTCGCACAATGGCGGCAGGCGCGATTTCTTTGGATTTTTGGCCCTTTGGAGGATGTTGAGGAGCAGGATGCAGAGTGTCGTTTCAATACATCGCTGCAGCGAGTTGAAGTGAGAACAGTTGATGCAGGGAAGGGGGGATATGATTGTGCTTACCTTCGGTTGAAGTGTTTCCCGCATTTTGTACACCGATGAGTAAACGTGGAAGCGTCTAGTTTATCAAACCATCAGTTAGAGGCGTGCAAAGGCGGCTGCGTTGACGGCGTAGCGATGCACATACGGGCCTTGAGATGTCTCTGCAAGAGATCCGGGCGACTGTACGTTTTGTGGCACACGGAGCAGCTAATCAAGTTGGTGGTCGACATCATTCAGTCATTCCACCGGTGTGCTGACAGCTGTTTCATGAAATGCATATGTACAGTAGTGAACACACGATCCGTGCATGTAGGGCCTGTCGAGCACAACGAACCAAGAATCCACAACGGATCTTGTATAGAAAAACGACGAATGAGTCTATGTTCGATTTTCGGCGTTGAGGGCATGCCTCCAGCTCAGATGAACGCTAACGGCTTTGGGACTTGAGCAGCTGCTTAGCACGCCCACCAGCCAGCACAGGCACGAGTACTCGCAGCCGGACACCGTGGACACCCAGGTACAATAGCTGCCCGAGAACGCCTAGCGACCACCCGCTGCCAGGGCCCTTCCAGGGCTAAACAGAGGCCGTGCAGGGATTTGCCGGTGCCCAAGTCCCACCAGTCGAGGAGCACAACTGCCGAGGGTGCGAGGCCCACCCCCACAACTCGTTACCGCCGTCCACGGGGGAGGCGATACTGTACGTCCATTACATCACTCAGTTTACGCTGATCGTATATGAGTTGATGACGGGAAATAACTCCTCTGTCACAGGTGCTTTGAGACTGCGGCTTGGAGCATGTTCCCTCCTAATCTATCGAAAGACTAGTCAATCGAAGGCAAAAAGGCGGAGGGAGTCGTGAGATTTGAAGGGCCAGGCATCGCTTGGTCTTGGCATCAATTCCGGCTTCTGAACCTCCATCATCGATCATCACGACCAGTGTCATCATCAACAGCCCAACGACTGCAGCGCTGAGGAGGCAACCACCACATCTTCAATGTACCATACGACTATCGACAGCATGGAGGTGGGCTAAGGTAGATAGTATCAGTGTACAATGTCGACCAGCAAACATACGCTTCGCAGGCCCGCGCACCATGCCGACGATTGTGGCACTAAATTCATCAACCCGTGGCCATCTGCACGCGCGCCGACATGGGCAGAGCTCCTGCAAGCCTCTTTCCCACTTAGCACATACGCGAGCAATCTACACAAACATCACAAAGCACGAGACGTGAGGGTAGTGAAACCAGATTGGGGCATGGCCAGCCTAAAGAAGCAGAACCTGTCCAGATCGAATGCCATCGTCGGTACGTGGTTAGGCCATGCGGGCGCAATGGTTGAAATCCCATCCCTATCACCATCACCATCACTAGAAGGCAGGGGCACATGGCTCCTATTTGATCCGATCTTCTCGACAAGGGCAGGGCCGACACCTTACAGCGGCGTGGCAAGGATGAAGAAGAGCCCATGCCAGGTTGAGGATCTTCCTGGTTGTGACGCCGTGTTCATTTCTCACAACCACTACGACCATCTAGACTGGCCTACTATACAACTCATTACACAGCGATTTCCAAAGGCGAAGTATTTTGTCCCCCTGGGCAACAAGCAGTGGATGTTGTCGGGAGGAATACCGGACAAGCAAATCTACGAGCTGGACTGGTGGCAGGACTGCGAACTCGGTGCGTCGGACTTTGACGCGCAGAGTGGTGGGGAGTTTGTTCTCAGAGTCTCTTGTGTTCCTGCTCAGCACAATTCTGGCCGGAGTGTGATCGACCAGGGGTGTACGCTGTGGTGTGGCTGGGTCGTTGAACGGTTCCTCTCATCCAAAGCCGAGTCAGCAGGCCCGATATCGAATGATACAAGAAGAGGTGCAATCTACCACGCCGGAGATACGGGTTACAGGCGAATAAAAACCTCAGAAGCTGTGTGCCCTGTATTCAAGGAGATTGGAGACAAGTTTGGCCCGTTGGACCTGTCATTTGTTCCCATATGGCGGGGCGGCACCCTGGGTTTCATCTCCTATTTGGGGCTGCGCTTGTCGCATGAGGATGTTCCTTCTGCATCCCACGGGTCACCAGCAGACGCCATCGCCATCCACCGGGATGTGAAATCGAGGAATACCGTCGGCATGCATTTTGGAACGTTCATTGGGACGGAGAACGAGTCATACGAAGCAATGATTGAATTGAGTCGAGCGTGTGATGAGCAGGGTGTTGATGATTTGAATTGTAGCAGTGAGAATGGGCAAAGCGGACGAGCAGGCACGCTTGACATTGGCGAGAGTTTGGCTGTTGCGACTTCATAAAGCGCAACTCTACTGGCGCGATCAGCCATGGGATGGTGGATACCTTTCACAATATTTCCGTGTTCGCATTCTGAAATTTATCATTAAACAACCCGCATCACAAGAAATACAATATCGTCACCTTCCTTTAGTCTCAGAATCACCACAATGATCCAGAATCCCCTCGCCTGACGACTCATTGAGTGGAATCCAGCTTGTCATGCTTCCTTATGGCTCCTTCGTTCATACAATCATAGTCACTGTGAAGGCCGAGGTATGGCTCGTGATGTGAGTCACCATCAAGCTTGGCACCATCTATGTTGTGAAGTGCTTGGTGAGCTGAGATGGCATTTTCAAACAGAGACTGGACTTCATCCGTGGATGGGTTGATAAACAGACTTTTCTAATACCCAGTCTTCTTCGAAAACAAGTTTTCGAGCCCTCGTATGACGGTCGTTGAGGGTTCGGGTGGAGGAGTTGCCAACAGAATGTTAGAAGGCTGGAATCTCTTCAGAATGTTCATGCCTTGGGGCTGTTGAGCATCAATTTTCGCATTTTCCGAGCCGGGAACGGTTCCGCTCTAGAGTGGAAATCTAACTGAATATGTTGTCGCTAAGGCATGCATATGTCATTCTGACTTGTAGCAGCAGTACATTGTTACAAAATGGATGAGAGATCGAATGGGCTGGTTTCGTTATTGTCGTCGATCTGCGTACCGACGCTTGCTGATGATGGTGTGGTCTCGTTGGTCCACACGCTACCCGTAGATGCTTGGGACAACCCAGAGGGCTCCCTGGACCATACTGTTCCTTGTCTTCTAGCGCCGCGTGAGCTCCAATACTGCTCACCAAACGTGGGATGCGCTTTCGGTCTGACCCCGGTGACCTGAGCAGGCCAGGCTGTTGCTAGCCCTGCTGGACAAGGAATTGTTTGGTCGAGCTTCCGCTTCTTTGGCATAGAGGCGGGTCCGGCATCTTCACCCTTAGATAGTGGATCCAGGAAAGCGTTAGGGTGGCCCAATCCGGAATGATGATTTTGAACTTGCATTGAACAATTCTGATCGCTCGTGGACTTTACTACCCAGCTCGGAGGCTCTGCAGGGTCGACTTGACTGGTGTCCTCCATGTCGAACAAGGATCTATCAGTGAGTGATAGTGTGGTTGAGAAAGCTCTGGTCGGGTGGCCTGGTTCTCGTTCAACACGGTGTCCCACCACGGACTCAATATCGTCAAAGATGTCTCGCGCGCGACTCATGTAGGCCATTCGAGATCGTGGGTTCCCGGCGACGATATGCCCCAATAACTGCCCCTCTCGAGGGTCGATCACCCAAGCACCACAATCTCCAGGCACTACAGCACGATTAGCGATTGACAAGCATGGTACAACGTCCACCCTGATTTTCTTATACTCACAAAGATCCTTGTCCACAATGATTGGCCAAACCTCTTGAAATGCTTTCGAGTTCTCTGCGCGCAAGAACGAGGGAGTGCGCATAACCTGGCACTTGATAGCATCACCTCTTGAGCTGGCGATATAGCAGTCAACTTCGCCAATTGTCTGTCCCACGCCTTCTAGATAGATTGACCGGACCAAACCCGTGGCCGCGTCTGGTATCTCTATATGATTACCATCTTGAGGAAAAGTGTCGTCCAGAGCAATAAGAGCCCAGTCATAGCCGAACCCTTCTGGGGTGTTGCTATCCACAATGATCGAACCTATCTGTAGGTGGAGAGGTTCTTGATTAGCCTCGCCCAGTTCGTCAGGCGCAGGATTTGTTCTGTGCTGTGTGCCAGACTTCAAAGTTGGGGGATTGCTGGAACATCTGTCACCGTCTGTCAAGCGAGATCATCAGCATGATTCCAACATCTCCATCACGTCCAGGAACATGGAAATCAGGTACGTACCGTCCAAAGTTGAGCTGTTCAATTCAGACACAATTGAGTCTGAGTCTGAATCTGAATCTGAATCTGAATCTGTCTTTAATTGAAAAAAGTCAAGCTCGGATACTTCAGTGGACGCAATGTTTTGAGGGGAGCGTAGAGCATGAGCGACCGTTAGGCCATAACGCTGGCCGTTGATGAACAGAACTCCACCAAGTGTGGCTTGCTGCGTATAACCAGGTGGTGCCTTTCCAGCAGCAGCGATAGCTATCCCTACTCCGCATGACTTTGTGGGCAGGTGGCTTGCATAAACAGATGCTGATAGATCGCTTCTGCTTTTCGCATCTGTAGCCGTGGCAAGCAAATGAGGGGCCTCAGGAGAGTGTTCGAGCTCGAATCCTTTGTTGCCAAGAACTCCGTTGTCCTCGATAAATTTTTGAGCCTTTTGCCGTACCTGCGGGCTTTCACTAACAAAGATAATGGTAGGTTTTGCCCGACTTTCACAGAGCCCAATCATCCAGAGGCCGTGGGATATCGTCGGCGATTTCGAAGCGCCTTCGCTGAGATAATCATCACAATTTTCCAGAAGGCTGTTGATGTGTTTTGAGATCTTCAGATATGCTTCCTGAGCTGGCCCTATCGCCTCCCACGCCTTATACGGAGGTTTGTGCCAAGTGCATGAACGGCCTACTGACTTCTGAGGCTCGGGCCAGGATCTGTCGTTGGGGGGCATTGTAAGACGAAGACTTCCTGTCACTCGAGCTCTATCACGGCGAGCACCTGAATTCGGAGATCAGAAACCCACATGGCTGGTCGTTGCGATAGCTGCGGCCATGCTACACCTGAACAAATGCAAAGCTCTCTCTGTGATTATCAGGATTCCATGGCGATAAATCTGGTATATACTGATTAGGTGAGGGCAGCCTAAGCAGACATAACAAAGAATGCTAGGTCGAGAACAAAAAGCGGCGAGGCGGCAGGTGCTTTTCTGAGAAGACCAAACATTCCTCTCTTTGACATGCTGTAAGACGGCTGCCAATTTCTGTCTTGCTCTAGGTGGCTGTCCGCGACAAAGGCATTGCCGCATCAAAGGGGTGAGTCATTCGACTAGGGTATAACCCAGAGTCGTACAGGTCACAAAATAATTCTACGACTTTGGGAAGGCCAATCTTACAACGTTTCGTCGATCAGAGCACGTCTACTGATGTTGAAAGTACCATACAGGCATAAAAATAAGTCAAGTTTTAGGCCACAATGATGATGTTCCGGTTTCCCTGAACTCTTCAGAGACTAGCATTTTGGGATAGCACAACATGGTCAACCAAAACGCCAATCGCGAAGTCGGGTCCATTCCTGGTTCGCAACGACGAAATTGAGTGTCGCACAACGAGATGTGAATATCCAGAAAGCACGCCTACACAAGTGAGACGGGAAGAGCGAGATGAAGCAAAGAATCGACACTGTTTCTACTCCGATCGAAAGATACTCAGCCGTAGAAATAGACTGCTAAGCATTCAAAGCAAGCAAGTAAAACAGCAAGCAAGAACGCACGCAATCAGGAAAGCGAGCAAGCGAGCAAGCAAACAAGCAAGAAATCCAGTAAGCAAACTAGTATCACTGGCCATGTGAAAGCAGTATAAGAATTGTAGATGCGAGTCTGATAGAAAAACAAAGGCCTAGTGGTGGGTACAAATGTACATCTCGTTTGAAAGCCCTGATACTTTCTCGATGCCCAAATGACTTCTCAACCGGATACGAAGCTGGATATAATTCCTTTGACACTCGATGTCCAAAAAGGAATTGTCCATAATCTCTGGGGAGAGCCTGGAGTGGACGACCCAAGCTGGTGTCCGACTGGCCTAGAAGCCTTTTTCAAGGTTTATGAGAGCCTGTGTCAACATTCGCAGACTTCAGCCTCGAGCCATCAGGAGATATGGAACATGATCACTCGCTTCCGACTCGGGGACGAGACGCGAGAGCAGGTTCGCAGCCGTCTCTTAGAGGCACGAACAGTGTTGGCAGGCGCATCCGACATGGCTGAAAAGGTCGACGCTTCGATTGCTCTGGCGATCCGTCTATGGTTGATGGTTGATATTGGCAACATTGGTCGGACCCTCACACTGGGCAACACTCATGTCAACTGGACACACGGCACCATTCGGAACTTGATAAGCCAAACCTTTACTCCTGATTTCGAACCCGGCACAAACACCAAGCTTTGCAAGGTTTTCACTGCATGCAATCTCCAAAAGATGGCTGGAATGTGTGTTACGTGGACAGACAACCTCGCCGATCACCTTTCATTGCGCGATGATGACACACGAATTCTCATTTTCCATCACGCGACATTTCTTCAGAACCATCAGAAATGCGACACCAGCCCTTTCCCGACGGGCTTTCTCGAGGAGACATTGAGAACGCTGTCTTTGCTCATCCCGCCAAATGATTGCAAGGCGGTGAAATGGTATGCGGACAAACAAAAAGAACTTCATCTTGATCCTGCAGCAGCACGGTGTGGTCATCTCAACGCCACGGGTCGCCAAATTGAGAACTTCCGATATTGGAGAGATCGGCTAGTGATATTGAAACAAGCATTCGATGAAGCCGAGCCGCAATCCCTGAAGCAGTGGTGGAGAGACCGCAGACGACGCATGCAGTGGTACACATTCTGGATAGCTGTGTTAGTCCTCGTCCTGACAGTTCTAGCTGGGCTTACACAATTCGTTTTCGGTGTTGTTCAGGTGTGGGCAGCGGTGAAGTCTGCACATCGCTAGATCTGGGCATTCCAGGATTGTTTTGGGACATACTCATGAGTTTGCAGAGGGCCATGTGGCAGCGGTAGCATTCTTTCATATGTAGCTCATTGTCAGAGTGACTGACAGCAAGAAAACGAGAAGCTTTTGGGCCAGTGTTTTTTCCCCTGGATAAAATTGGCTCTTTGTAGTAGTGGCTGGTGGCAGTGGCTTACATAAGGGCCTGATATTCCTTGCCCAGACCCCAGATAGCTATGAACTCCTACAACCACATGCATGATGCTAACGAGAACTTTCCTCCCTCTCAAGAACCGTGATACTTCTAGTCCAGATTGGCGCTCGTCATCATGGCTCCTGCTTCCTATAAACATCCTCTTCTCTTAAATCTCAGTCCAGCTCTGCCGACGCGTGGCAACGGGGGTTTCAAGGACCCGAAGATGGCAGAGGTTCCGGGGTTTTCTAACTCCCGAACCAATGTGCCCTGTGGTGTCAAAAGGGGACCACCATGCTACCTCTTCGATTGGGTATGCAGATCATGAAGAGATTGGGTCGATGTTAGCTATAAGTAAGCCAGAGACATCCCAACTAAGTTGTTCCTTCTTTCCCGAGAATGTATTTCAATCCCTACAATTCAAACAACAACAACACGGACAGCCCATAGAGCCATATCTTTGGGCACAGAAGCATCTGTACATCGCAACCATTTCGGTCCGTCTCAACAACATAGCTATAGTATAGCCATCTCGCACGGCGGGCCTTGCCTAAAATCCGACTAATGCCACCACATACACGACTCAACTACACGCAATAGATCTTGGGGTGTTCCTCAAAATGTCAACACATCAGCCAAGAATTGCTATCGTCGGAGGCGGGCCTGCCGGACTGACTGTTGGGTGTCTCCTCCAAAAGCACCAAATTCCTTTCACCATATTTGAGTACCGGCCCAAACCCACAGATGATGAACTCGCAAGCCCGGTGGGAATGCTTGACCTGCATGAGGAGTCAGGTCTGGCTGCTTTGAAGGAGTGTGCCCTCATGGAAGAGTTCAAGTCACACACGACGGTGTGCAGCGAGGCTCAGATTATTGCCGACAAAGAGGGGATTATCATATACGAGGATGACGGCGGACCAGAGTCTCGCCCCGAGATTTCGCGCAATTCGTTGACGAAACTGCTCCTTGATCAACTCTCGGCCGATAATATTGAGTGGGATCACAAGCTCTCCTCCGCCAGTTATCTCACCAGAGGATCAGATAACGCGGAAATCGAGCTCGACTTCGGACATCTCGGAAAACGCACATTCGATTTCGTGGTCGGCGCTGACGGCACCTGGTCCCGTGTACGTTCGTTGCTGACAAGTGCGAAGCCCGGATATGCAGGCTTTCAGTACATGATGTTGGCTATCCGGCAGGTGACAGAGAGATATCCCGCCATCTCCGAATACGTCGGCTCAGGCAGCTTCGTATCTCTTGCCAACAGACACGGAATCATGTGTCAGCGTGCCCTGCAAGATTCTGCTCTGATATATGCCTTCCTATCCACAAACAATGAGAATCTGGGAGAGGAGTCCGGCATCATCAAGGGTACTCCTGCGGCGGCGAGTGAGAAGTTACTGAACGACGACAAATTCTTCGGACAATTTGGCCCCAGGCTGAAGGAGTTGTTGCAAACTGCGTGTAACGAAGAAACTAAAGCGAATCCAGATGGGAAGCTCGTGGTTAGATCACTTTGCACGCTGCCACCGGGCCATACGTGGAAGCACAAAACAGGAGTGACCCTTGTGGGAGATGCTTCTCACGTGATGTTGCCATTTGCAGGAGAAGGAGTAAATCTCGCGATGTGGGATGCACTCGACGTCTCGCGCGCCATAATCAAGGCATATGAGGCTTCAGATGCGAACGTTGCTACATTTCAGACAGCTTTAGACCCCTTAATCAAGGAGTTCGAGGTGAACATGGCGGCGCGGGCGAAAGCAAAAGCAGAGGAGGCTTCCAACAATGCCAGGCTCATGTTCGGTGGCGAAGACGGTGCCACAGCTATGGCTGACTGGATGCGAGCAGCAATGCAACAAGTGCAAGCATCGAAACCTTCGGATGATTGATCGATACGCTGCTTGGGGCTTCACTGACAGCGCTTTCAGGGTAGCTCAACGGGCGAGCGCGACTGTCCGTCGAGTCTTAGACTAGAAGAAGAAACAATAGAATAATTCTCTGTATGTCTGTCGATAGAAACAAGATAGTCAAATGTCCAGGAAATTTCGGTCGCCAGGTGCGTTACATGTATATCTATGCAGGAGAAATCATCAGGACATGCATAAAGTGAACACCTGCCTGGACACCTTGAGATATCCTTCGCTTAGTCAGCCAGTTGTTACAGTACGTCGAGTCTAAAATCACGTGTTGCTCGGCAAAGTTTGTTTCCATCCAGAGTCAAAGTCAACCAAAGCCGGCACAGGTAGAACTGCAGAATCGAGTGAATCAGTATCCAGGACTTTCACTAGCATTATTTCTTGACGTCCAGCATCTCGCATTACTTTGGGTTTCACATTGAGTAGCCTGGGAACATCGAAAATTATTGCCACGACCACCTCAATTGGACACCATGGCATCTCAACTTCTGCCGCTTGGTACGTTTTGCAATGATGTGACTGGTATCTCAGTACTGATGTCAAGAATAGAACTTATTGATAAATGCATTGGCTCGAGGATTTGGATTATTATGAAGGGCGACAAAGGTTAGTCTCTGCTTTCAATACCGTCGCACGGGTCTTGATGGGCTGGAATCTCGGCTGACATATGTTGCTTAGAATTTGCCGGCACATTACTCGGGTTTGATGATTATGTCAGTATGTGAATGTCTTTCCCGAGGCACACCATGTCCAAGCCAATGAGCTATGCTAACTTGAGACTGCTACGATAAGACATGGTACTCGAGGATGTTACCGAATTGTAAGACGTCTAGGAACTGTCCATGAGGTTACCCGAACAAGGACGCTAAGTATCCTTTCATCTAGTGATTATACCGGAGCGCAAACCAAGCTGTCAAAAATCCTGTTGAACGGAAACAATATCTGCATGGTGAGTAGTATAACCGGTGGCAACCAACATGAAGAACATACGCTGGGTTGATACTCCTCTTCCTGCATTGCGACGCTAACATACCCGACCTTCATAGTTGATACCTGGCGGTGAAGGTCCTGTTGCGGCGGCATCATGAAAAGCGCCCGTGTGACGTCTCTCGAAGAAGCTACACAGCAGGAATTGAAGCCTATCACCAGAGCATAACGACTCACGGCACCAAATCTCGAACGTGGCAATGACTGAAGCATAGCGTCGGAGACAGGCAGTCATGCCTGCTACACGCACAGCGCTGCCAGATGTGAAAATGTGAAGAGCAATGGAATACAGTCTGACACATTGGGTAGACTGTAAAGGCCTTGAACATGGCAATGGAGAGCCTATGAAATGTTGTGGTGTCACAGAATATCGGATCTTATGGGGCAAAGCGTGCCGCCGACTTTTGCAGGATCTTTACAGTCTCCTGCTGAACCTGCCTCACAATATCACCTGCAGGCAGAACTTCTCTCACAAGCCCAATACCTGTTCCAGCATAGGTTGCCATCCGACCCTCAGGTCCCCATCCTGAATCCCCTTGCTGCATTGCTTCTTTGTAGAGCTGCACGTTTTCTTCATCGCTCATTCCATGCTTGGCATCTTGATACGTCCTGTTGATCACTCCCCTACCATTATATGTTTGCGGCCATCCATGAATGTTTCTTACCACGTCATATACTGTTGACGTAGCTGTGCTGACGCCTCCATCGCTAACTCTCAAAACCTCGTCTTGATAGCCTTTCGCGATGACGGCTTCTTCTGCTGCGAGGAACCTTGTACCCAATGCCACACCATCAGCCCCCAATGCTAAAGCAGCTGCCGAGCCTCTCCCATCCATGATGCCGCCGGCCGCGACAATGGGGATTTTGATGCCCTCTCCAGCCAAAGCGTCTACAATTTCAGGCAATAGAGTCAGAAGACTTGCTCGGTGTGCGAGTCCATGGCCACCAGAGTCAGCCCCCTGTACAACCAGCACATCCGGCTTCGTCGTCTTGGCAACTTCCAGAGCTTCAGAGACTGTGCCGATCTGGATCCATATCTTCGTCTTGTTCTCTGTGGCTGTGCGAATCTCCCTGGCCCATTCCATCAAGTCGCTTAACTGCTTAGGCGCAAAGAACCACACCGCTGCGACGGGGTGTTTCTTGATGGCTTCGAGGGCGAGTTGCAGATCGCTCCCCCAGTTCTGGACCCCCACCCCGATAGGAAGGGCTCCATTATGCAATGGGACACCTTGAGCTTTGGCAAGGTCTGCTGCTTCTGCCAGATCGTTGGCTAGGGGAGTCAGGTCAAATCCACCGGCAAGGAATCCAAAGCCACCGTTCGCAGATACTGAGACGGCATGGCGGCCCATCGTGATCTTCATCATCGGTGCTGAGACCACGAGTGGAACATCTGGACGGGTCCATGGATAGTCGGCGTGAATGAGGTTGGCAGTCATCTTGAAACGACAGATTTAGGAATTGTGTAGAGGGGATTTAAACCGGATACTGGTAGTAAGAGCACTCTGCAAGGAGAGCCAACATGAGCGAACGCCAGCACCTAGCTATATTTATAAGGCAGTGTTTCCGACACTGCGAATATGATTCTGAATCTCCGCGGTCTATTTCAAGGTAGATATGATGACTCTTTGAGCGGATACGATGTTGGTAACATGGACATCCAATTGCTGCGTGTCACAGCCAGATACCAAGCTGAGATGGATCTAGAGCCTTGGAGTTATTGAGTAACCGAGTAGCGAATGACTGTTATTGCGATCTTGTTACTTAATGCCTCGGATCCGGCATCACTTGTCCCTTAGTTTACATCCAGTGACATCCTCTGGATCTGGCAACATGTCTCACGTGATTCTTGGCAGCGATGACATTTTCCGTCGCCTGTTGAGACCACCGCCACCATCAACAGGCTGAATGGGTTGTGAAGCTGCAGTCGAAGTGGCATCCCTGTGATTGTCCTGTTATAATCTGTTGTCTCTCGAATCCAAATCTGCCCTTCGATCTGAACAATAGACTCCGCGTACATTTCTTGGATATCTCTCACCATTTTGACAACAATTTCCTTTGTGGATTCTCCTTTAGCACGACAGTTCTCTCTGCCTTTAAATCCGACAAAAAGAGTTCAAAATGTCTGGCATCAATGCCCCAGATCGGTATGTTGATGCACAGTTCCTTGTCATTGTAGTATTGCTTTGAATTGGTGGTTGTGAGCGTGCTTTTGTGGTGGGAGGACGTGGCCCATTATGAAGAAGGATCGATCCTGGACCTGCATCATGATCACGGCCGGATGATGGACGACCCTCAAACAAAGACCAGGAACGCTCTGCGAAGATTTGCCCAGTCAAATCGTATGCTTGGGAGAGGAAGAAGTTCGCTTCACCTGGGCTGCTGCTTCATTTCACCGCCCACCACCTTGGCGTAACATTAATCAACACAACATTGTCCACATTTCGCCATATCTCATCTTTAAACATCAACCGTTCCCATTATTCGAACAGGATTTACATTCTTTGGAATTACGAGGGGTTGACACATCTGGTGTAATGGATAATCCTTCAGCTTCTGCGAGCCTGAACCACTCTCAGCCCAGCATGAGTTCAGCAGGAACCAATTCCGCAAGCCCCTCAAGACGCAGACGCCGAAGCACTATGAACAGTACTCTCCTCGACTCCAAGCAGTAAGCCTAACCATGCTCCTTGTTGGCCAGGTCACCGCATAAGGTGTCTCTGGACCGAATTGCAGCAACCATATTCACACAAGTTCTAGTGATGGCAGTAGCGACGCAGTCAGAGAGAACGGTACCACCGTCAGAACTACTCTCACTGTCAATATCGAGACTATCAACGCAGGACCACTTACTCCCGGACCACCTTCACCAAAGCCTGGCGACACGTATCCTGGATCGGGACGACGCGGCATTCCACAAGATGGCGAAGCATGGAGAAATCACATTTCAAACAAGAGATATCATAATCCCGGGATCAACCACAACGCAATCAACAATCAGGACAGGTGCGCAAAGGAGACCACAGCATCTGCACCAAGCTCAATGTTCATCCAACAGGGTCACGTTTTCCGCTGCTGCGCTCTTGTATCCATGTTAAATGGTGTGAAATTTTGCTAACACGGTAATTTAGTACCGAGGCGTTCATACTTGGTGATGGTGAGAAGAAGATCGAAGAGAAGATTGATACTCGTGGGTGCATTGACAAGCTTGCCCTTTTCTTTTTTGGCTAAATCCTTGGCTAGGAACGCCCAACACTGTCATCTTCACATTCAACAAGGAAGACCATACTCTCGCCAACATGCTCCGAGCGAAACTTTTGGAGAATAGTCATGTCACATTCGCAGCCTACAAGGTCAGTCATCAGGTCATACGAGAGGGATAGAAACACAGTAGACTGATTGTTATAGGTCCCACACCCTCTATTCGCAAACTTTGAACTCCGAATTCAAACCGATGGTGAAATCACTCCGAAGGAGGCTCTCATCGCTAGCTCGAAGGAGATCATTAAAGAGCTCGATGTGCTGAAGCATAGGTTCAAGAAAGAGTATGATCTTCGTAAGATGGTTGGCAGTGTGGGCCAAAACGGAGCTTGAATCAACGTACATGGTTCTCATGCTGAGAAATATGCGGCGCTGGAGACGGAGCAAACACGTATTATGACCAAGGCTCAAACGATACCCTGTACCATTATGGTAATGCAGATGACGGCGTTTTGGAGCCAGCCCAGCGACTCTTCGTGGTGAAGACTATGAATACATGGTCGTGCTGGGGAGGCAAGCTAGGAGACAGACAGAGTCACGTATCTGTCAACCAACAAATTGACTTATGACTTTAACCATGCCATTCATTGTATGCTTGTCCTTCTTTGTCGTAGTAGCAGCGTGATGTCTTGATTTCAATCCTGCGTCTTCCTGATCCCATCGCGTTTTTGTTGACGCCAAGATGCTTAGTCATGTATTCCTGGGTAGTATGTAGAGTAAGGTAGCCCGCCCCAAAATCCGCGTCATTCGAAACAAGTCAACCTGCTGGCGCAGTCGTCGCCAAACCCCGATTACCATCATCTCACTCGTTTCTGCTTCGTTCTGTTCGTCTTTCATCTGCCAGTTTGTTGCGTTCTTAAGCATCATGTATTCATCCTCTAACTCGTTCCTGGGCGGCACAAATAGTGCCCGCCCGGGCGCCGGCTTTGGACAGCAACAGTCGTTTGGCTCATTCAATCAAGCTCCTCAACAGCCGTCGCCTTTCGCTCCTCAGCCTACCGGCTACCCCGGACAACTGCAGTCACAGCAGACCGGCTTTCCAGGACTCGGGCAGCAGCAGAGCTTTCAAGCTCCGGCGCAGCAACCACAATACACAGGTTATCCTGGCCAAAACCAAGGCCAGCAACCTCAATTCCAACAAGCACCACAGCAACCGCCTCCTTTCCAGCAGCAGCCCTCGTTCCAAAATGCTCCTGCACCTCAACAGCAGCAGCAACCCCCTCTAGTAGCTCCGATCCGTCCCCAGCAGACTTCTACCCAGATTGCACAGTCCTTCAACCCGGGGGCTTCCAGTGCGCCTCCATCAAACAGGGGTGCGAGCAAGAGTTCGAGCAGGATTCCAAACATAAGGCTCTCTTTCATTACTGCTACGGATCAGGCAAAGTTTGAGCAGCTATTTAAATCAGCTGTTGGCGACGATCAGGCATTGAGCGGAGAAAAAGCCCGGGATCTCCTCCTGAGGTCTAAACTGCCAGGAAGTGCACTGTCACAGATATGGATATTATCGGATACGACAAAGTCCGGGCAGCTGTTGTTCCCAGAATTCGCTCTGGCGATGTATCTGTGCAATCTGAAATTGACAGGCAAAGAGTTGCCTTCTGCGCTGCCCGAGAAGATCAAGAATGAGGTGTCTAGCATGGTGGACATCATCTCATTTGGGGTTCCTGATGATAAGCCCCTGCCCCCGCCTCGTCAGAACGTGCCAGATTTCGATGCGCCCGTTAGACAAAATGCAGTGTCTCCACCTGCTCCTCAAGCTCCACGACCACAACAGGCGTCTAACCAGCAGTTGTTGTCGCAGCTTACTTCTCAGCCAACTGGTTTCTACAATCAGGCGACAGGCTTTCAGCCCGGGCTTCAAGCGCAGCCTACCGGTTTCCCAGGCCAGCAGCAAGGTGTTCAACCGCAAGCCACCGGATTCCCAGGAGCAACTGGATACATTGGCCCACGCCCACCCATGCCACCCATGCCTACCGGGTTTGCAAACAGCATGTCGCCTCAGCAAACAGGCCCTTTGCAAGCCCAACCTACTGGCTTGCCAGGTCAGTGGGGCTTCGTAAATGCGCCAGCTACCGGACTTCCGAACATTGAAGCCTTGCGCCAACAGCTGATGCCTCAAACCGGCCGCGAGGGCGGTTTCACCACCCAGGGATTGGCAGGCTCTGCCAAGATTCCTTGGGCTGTCACCAAGGATGAGAAGCGAATTTACGATGATCTATTCCGTGCTTGGGACGGCTTGGGCCGAGGCTACATCTCAGGAGATGTTGCTATTGAGATAATGGGCCAAAGTGGTCTCGAGAGAGGCGATTTGGAAAGCATCTGGACGTTGTCTGACCCCAACAACAAAGGCAGGCTCAATATGGACGAATTTGCAGTGGCAATGCACTTGATATACCGCAAGTTGAATGGATACCCTGTCCCCAATCGCCTTCCACCAGAACTGGTTCCACCCTCGACCAGGAACTTCAATAATTCCATCGACACCGTCAAGTCTCTGCTCTCGCAGGATGCTGAAACCAGGAAACAAACAGGCGCATTCTTGCAGCCGCAGAAGACAGGGGTCAGTTATCTGAAAAATCACTCTTTCCGAGCGGGATCAGCCTCTCCAAGTTTTGGACGGAAAGATGCAACTGTGTTCCGCAACAATGATGATGATATCGGATATCGTTCCAGTGCGAGACGCCGCATTGGTGCGGGTGGTAGGACCCCGTCACCTGCTCAGTCCTCTGATGTCTCCGAGAATGCCTACGACGATCTCTCACCAGATCAGATCAGGAAGAAGATCCGAGAGAAGAAAATTCTTTTGGATGCAACAGACTTTCAAGATGAACGTCAGGCTGATGATGATGATATCCTAGACCGTCGGGATAGAAGAGAGGCGGAGGACCTTTTCAAGCAGATTCGTCGTATCCAGGATGATATTGATACCCACCCGAATACTGGATTTGGTGATTCAGACACTGGTGCTGAAAGAAGGGCTATGCGTAGAGAACTACAGAGATATCAAGATCGCCTCCCGGCACTTGCTTCAGATGTTCGAAAGATTGAGAAGAGTATTGCAGAGGCTAGGCTACAATTGTTCCGCCTGAGGGATGCCAAGGCTCATCCGAATAGCGCCTCTAACATCGTCGGCACGGGTCCTGGTGGTGCAGTCACCGAGGCTGATCGTATCAAAGCCAGAGCAAGAGCCCGAATGCAGGCTAGAGCAGCTGAGCTAGCAGGACGACCTGTTCCAGCGACGGATGATGAAGGTGGTGCCCAGAGACGTTTGGAACAAGAAACTTCAAAGGTCAAATCCGAGCAAGAACGACATGAAACTATGACGCGTGATGTTGAGGATAGTGTCAAAGACTTTGTCTCCAGCCTAGAAGATGGTCTGCGCGTCGAGGGTGAAAACAACACCCAGGAGCATGAACGAAGACGATGGGAAGAAGCTTTGGGTGTGGAGGACGAAGTCAAAGAACTCATCTACGACTTGCAAAGGAGTAGCAGGACAGCAAAAGTCCGCAAGGAAGAGTAAGTACATGTTTGTGCTTTGGTTGAACATCATTCTGATCGCAATAGACAAACGCGCCCTGCTCCTCGAGCCTCTGCAGAGTCTGCTCGTGATGAACCGAGACACACCAATGGTGATCTTCCAAGCCGTCCCGCTCCTTCGACCACCACTTCATCATCCTCTTTGACTGCCGGCACGTCACCCCAAGATCGAGTAGCTGCGGCGAAAGAGAAAGCTTTGAAGCGTATTCAAGAACGTATGGCGGCAGCAGGTATTAAACCCCTTGGGGAGTCCGGAGAGACACTACAACAACGCCAAGAGCGCGAGAAACAGGAACGAGCGGAGCGCATACGGAAAGCGGAAGCAGAAGATGCTAAACGTGAGCAAGAGAGACAGCAGCGACTGGCAAATGAGGGAGTTGCACCTCCTAGCCCTAAATCTGCGAAGAAGCCCCCTCCACCGCCGACTCGAAAGCAGCGACAGGAGAGCTACGATCTCTCTGATCGCAAAGCCCAAGAGGCAGCGGCGAAAGCTAGGGCTGAGGAAGAAGCAGCCGCCCAGATCAGGGCCGAACAAGAGGTTCAGGAGCAAGAGCGCAAGAAATTAGAGTAAGTGCGCCCTGGTTCAATCGCATTCGTACTAACAAACGTATAGGGCGCAAGCCAAAGAGCAGGAGAACGACTTAGAAAAGGAACGTCAAGCTGCCCAAGACCGCTTGCGTGCCTTGGAGGAACAAGTCAAAGCCGGCAAGATCAAAAAGCAAGAAGAGAAAGCTCGTAAAAAGGCAGCCGAGAAAGAAGCCAAAGATAAAGAGGCGAAGCTGGCTGCCCAGCGAGCTGAACTTGAAGCCGCTCGAGAGAGAGAACGACAACTTCAATTGCAGCTTGAGAATTTGGGCGACTCTTCTTCCGATGATGACGACGATGAGCCGGAACAGATTACCCCACAGGAGAGCACGCCGGCGACGAGTCAAGTACTTACAAGTTCGATCTCATCACCTCCGCCTCTGGCAGCTCCTCCACCGGATCTATCGACAAGCGGTGGCCATGAGGCCACTCCTCTTTCCAGCCCTCCAGCGGAAGAGTCTAGAAATCCTTATTTCAGGAAACTCTCCCAACGGTCAGAAGATGCAAGACCTTCCTTCTCACCGCCAGCTGTCCCCCAGAGCCAGATGTTCTCGTCGCCACCTAGTGCACCACCTACGGCTCCTGCCGCAGACCTTCCATCGACCAATCCCTTCCACAGGATTGCCCAACAAGAGGCTGCGAAGCCATTGACACCTACATATACTGGTGCTCAATCAAGGCGCCGTCCGGAAGAGGACGAATGGTCTGCCGCAGGATCTGACAAGGATGATGACAGCGACAACGAAGCAGATCCACCAGCCGCTGGGTCAGCCAAACATCTTGCATCCATTTTGTTTGGTACCATGGCGCCACCACGGCCACTTTCAGCCATGGACAGTAAAGGCAGCAAACCCGATACACCTGTCCAGGAGCCTCCACCTGTTCCAGGTGCCTTTGATGCTCCTCCTCCACCTCCACCAATGCCAGATAGCGGTGCACCATCAGCGCCTCCTCCGCCGCCGCCGCCACCAATGCCCAACTCTGGGGCACCAAGCGCCCCTCCTCCCCCTCCTCCGATCCCGAGCGCCGGCGCACCTGACGGTGCACCTCCACCGCCCCCATTACCTGCACCAGCTCGTACAGGCACTGGAAATATTGGAGCCCTTCTAGGTGAGATTCAAAAAGGAAAAGGATTAAAGCATACCGAAACAAAGGACCGAAGTGTTAGTTCTGTGGCAGGAAGGGTGCTGGATTAGGCGAGCAAAGAGAATGCGTAGCAAGTATGATGTGTGGAGTGTACGTGGTGTAGAAATATCTCATAAGCTTTGGTGTGCTCTTTTCCCTTCGTCCTTAACTATATCGCATCGTTGTAATGAATGTCAGTGCGCAACACATCCCCAGTAAGCATTGGTGTTTGAAAAGACGGCGGCAAAGATTGCTAGCTCAAGCCTGTGGTCAGGTGGGAAGTGCTTGTGCACGTGACTTGGCGCTGGAGGAGCTAGACCATTTTCGACAGTAACAACAAATACTGGTGATTGGGCCTGGGAAACACCAGCCGTTAGACGACAACCGAATCTCAACAAACGACTTGCAAATCGAGTACAAGGAGCTATCTACGACCCTAGATGCAATAGCCGTACCTTGGGACCAGTGGCAAGGACGTGCCTTGCGAGGTGAATGGGACCACTCGAGTGGACTGCGATCAAACGACAACATGCCTCGCGTTTCAACACAAGGCGGAGGCCGCCCAAGCAGACAAGCCGTGGTCATGAACATGGCTCGTGAAAAGAGCAAAGGGTCGCCGATAAAGTAAGAAAAGATCTCTCTTGCCACGATATGCATTCAGCGAGTCTCAAGTGAAGTTCATGGAATCGTGATGCGATCGATGCCTTATTCACTGGGCATCACCTATAACTTCACAGCATCCTCTAACGTGGATGAAAAAGTCCTTTGACTGACAGATTCTATTCTAGACTGGCATTGAACGATGACCGTGGCGAAAAAGCTGCGCGCCTACAATCTCGACAAGCCCTCCAAGAAATCCACATGAACGAGATACGCGCGGCAGCGAGTCCTGTCCGGAAGATCAACCAGCATCGCAATCGCGATCGCCGAGATACTTCTGGGAGTCGAGCCATGTCAGAATCCCCGCGCACACCACGCACAAGCGATGCGCATCTACGCAAAAAGGTTGCATTACACAGAAGGCAGAGTCAACAGAATCACGTTCAAAGTGCAAACAGTCCGCGAGGCGATACGCTGACACCTATGAAGCGTGTGCCTATCCTTGCGAATTTTGAAGAGTGGATGAAAATGGCTACAGACAACAAGATCAATGCTGCGAATTCCTGGAATTTCGCCTTGATTGATTATTTTCACGATATGAGTTTGTTAAAGGAAGGGGACGGGGTGAATTTCCAAAAAGCCAGCTGCACACTTGATGGATGTGTCAAGATTTATACAAGTCGCGTCGACAGCGTGGCTACTGAGACAGGTCGGTTGCTTAGTGGTCTTGCTGATGGCGCAGAGGGAAAGAAACGAAACAAAGATGACGGTGAGGAAGAAGATGATGATGAAGAGGGTGAAGAGGGTGAGGACGGAGAGGGAGAAGACGGGGAAGGAAAGAAGAAGAGCAAAAAGAAGAGCGCGCGGAGTCATGAAGCGACACTTGCTCCGGGATTTGCAAGTTTTCAAGGAAAGAAACTTGAGCTCGAATTCGCCGTTGACCCTCTCTTCAAGAAAGCATCGGCAGATTTTGATGAGGGAGGGGCTAAGGGCCTCTTGCTGAATCATTTGTCCATTGATTCAGAAGGGCGGATTGTGTTCGATAGCAGTGACGACGCGGGCGATGCGACGCTCGCAGCGGACAAGGACAAGAGTCAGCATCATGTTGAGGACGATCAAGAAGATGAGGCGGACGCAGCTGTTGTAGAAGCCACGAAAGCCGCTTTGGAAACGGATGAGGCAGACATTGGGGAATCAACTCCCTCGGCAGAGGCTGAAGAGCAAGACGAAGAAATCGACCTCGGAGCTCTTGCAGCAAATTTCTTCCCTAACCTCAAAGTGCTTGATAATCAAGACGTTTGCCCTTCGATGAAGGCGTTCACCCTCGGTGATTCATCAGGAGATCTAAATATTCCATTCCTAAAGGCGCCAGACGACTGGCGTGAGGCGAAGAAGGGATCTACTACACCTGCGCCACCTGCACTTGATGGGAACATCAATCTCTCAGACCAGACGGGTATATTTCTGGACGGCACTAATGCCATGGGCTTCGACGACGATGATGATGATGGCGGGCTGCTCGGCGGCTTTGACGTGGCCGATAATGTTGGCTTCGGTGAAGGCGGTGAGGCTTGGGCCAAGGATGCCGCGATCGAGGCGCAGACACGAGTCGTACAGGCTGGAGAGATGGACGACAACCTCCTCGAGGGCGACAACAATGCATATGCACTATCTCTGCAACACAAGTACCAAGAAGACGCCGAACACGAGAGTATCATGGCATACTTTGACAAGGCGTTCAACTCTAGAGCGAAAGGCAAGATGGCGTTCATGACACTGGAGAACTGGCGCATGCAGAAGATTCAGAGAGCTGCGCAAGCTGAGAATGCACCAGCAACACGACAGCGCAAAGAAAAGGAGCCGTTCGAGATTGATTTCTTGGGCCCCATGTCGGAGAGTCTGAAAGAGTTACTGGAAGCGCCGGCTGTGCTGAATAGCCAAATCAGCCTGCCTAAGGCGCAGTGGAAGACAAAAGGCCGCAACCTGCTAGACAAGGACGACGAAGTGGTTGACCCGAGGAAGTTAATGAGACTATGGACCAAGCCCAAGTGTCGGGTTGGTCGACGTAAAGGCAAGATGGGCGTCATTGATGAAGGTTTCGGGGCCAGAAACAGGCTTGCCATCATCAACGGTCAACAAGGCGACGTTGACGAAGACGAGGAAGACGAAGGGCGCAAGGGCGATTACGATGCCGATTTCTTCGCGGACGACGATCAGATGCCATTCTTTGATGGCCCGCTGCCCATTGATGATGAGGATGACGGGCTCGGTGTTGGTGGTATGGATCTTGGGGACGACGGTCAGGCATTTATGGATGCAAGAGAAATGCTGTCGCCCCCTCCACCAGACGGGCAGCATCATCAGCAGAATGATGGGTTCCTCATGGGCATAATGGAAGACGGTGCGATGCCGAATCAGGATTCGCAAGAGGGTCCAGTGACGCAGGATTCTCAAGCGCAGCAAAATGGTTTAGATCTCCTTCCGGGCAGTTTCGGCAGTCAACTCGTCACGCAGGCCGGACGTCGCTTGAGGCCGGAATATGTCAATTATGCACGCACGGCGAAGAAGGTGGACGTTAGGAGGTTGAAGGAGAATATGTGGAAAGGGATGAGTGAGAAGTTGGCATTGATGACTATCAGTGTCTTTGAAAAGCCGACGACCATGCCGCAGCAGCAACAACAACAAATGTCGGAGGCTGATGGCGATGTTGATATGATGGACGTGGACGTGGATGCGCACGAAACGTCACAAGATCAGGATCAACTTCAGATCGAACTGCAACGACAACTCGACGATGCAGACCCCATTCAAGAAGGAGAAGGAGGAGGCGGTAGTGGTCAGGGTGTGGCAGATGCTGATGCTGATGTTGGGCAAGAAGAGGACGCGTTAAAGTTCACGGAACTCATCCAGGATCTTCGTGGCGTTTACCCGGAGCAGCAGATGAAGGATATCAGTACGAGTTACTGTTTCATTTGTCTATTGCACCTGGCCAACGAGAAGGGGCTGGTCCTCGAGGGTGAACTTGACGGGGAGAGGGCAATGCAGGAGATTCGGGTCATGAGGGACAAGAGCGTTGGTGAAGGGTATGAAGGGGAGTGATCCCATTCATTGCCTCCCGAGGATGCCTCTCGAGGATACCTCTCGAGGATACTTCCTTTACCTACCAGTCAAGCGCGAGCATTCCTGTGGCTCTTGGATACAGGTACAGAGGACGACGATGATGTTTGTGCATTATTTCAGCGATCGAATTGATTCTTTTACAATGATTCCGCTCACTCACTCCAAGGGTGAGGACGAGGGTGAAGCTATTGGAGTTGGATAAGGCCCGGAGTACGTACTACCTATGTACCTGAGGCGCGGCACTCGAAGTAATATTGTTCGTGTTGAAATGCAACGTCGATTTTACAACTGTGGTCCGGATAGATAGGTTTACTCGTCACCTTTCTATGCATTTAGTTCTACGACACACTCGATGCCTACAAGATAGTCTTTGCGAAAATCAAAACGTCTGTCTCCTATCATATATCTAGGTAGGTCTATGGTCGTCTCGCTCTTTTGGTCCCACGTGTCGATGTCGTTGATTGTTCGTGTAGAAACGAAAAAGAGAAGAGCTCCTCTACGGCCCGCGTGGTACATACGAGTACTACATTCTGTCTGTTGCTTTGTCAATCGTTGTTTAAAGGTTTGACAATTCGGTAGTCAAGCGCGCACGACGACAGTAGTACTCGGTACTCGTAAAATGGATCTAGGTGTCGCCGGGCGACGCGGAACAAGAGATCCATCTGCATACAATACTGAACGGGGCAACAGACACCAGGGTAGCTTTTCGGAAGGTTGTTCCTCTTGGTGGCGGTGTTGGAAAAAGTCCATCACATGTGGCGTCGTAGGCCCACTCTTGAGTCTACCCATGCATAGTACATATGTGTTGTACCAAGGTGAGCTGCTCCATACATAATTCGTCTTGCCGAGTGTCTTGGAGTAGCGAAGTAGGTTTGAAGGAGGAAAAGGCCGGGCCAGAGTGCTTGTGCTTGTGCCCGTGTTTGTCAGACCACTGCGTCGCCGACGAGCTTCAGCCCGTACGGAGTAATTGCTTTTATAACTTGACTTCATTCCTAGCCAAAACCCATAGACCCTCTGCCTCGGTCATGACTAGGCCGTCCTTGTTGATGATTTGACCTCTTGACTTCCACTTTCGACCTTCTCTTCCCTCGAGCCAGCATTTGACAATAACGTCGTTGGGCGTCGGTACGGGGGCGCGGTAGGTCACGTTCAACCCTGCCGTGTAGAGGGATTCTCGAGCTCCCTCGAGATGTTGGTGGTGTAGCATGACGCACAAGCCCATCATCTCGTCGAGAATGGCGCAGGCTACTCCTCCGTGAATCGTGGCGGGGTGGCCATCGACGCCCGGGCGGCCGAGGTGTAGGAGCATGATACAGTCTGGGTTCTCGGGTATTTTCACTACTGCTTTGTGCCCTTGGCCTGTCTTCAATGTCCCCTTGGGGCTATCTTCGGCAAAGGGAAAGTCCTTTAACTGCAGGGTGACAAGATACGGGATGGTGGTGGGGGTAGCGACCGTTCGCGAGAAGAAGTAGTCTTCGCCGTCATCTTTGAGGACGCGGGAGTAGGTTGGGATGGGCCGGTACAGAGGGTTTGAGAGATACTTGCTGGTAAAGTCGTTGGCCGCGAAATGCGCCAGTGCTTCTGTTGGGACGGCATTGGCTGCAATGAATTTGTCCATGAAATCCATTTGTTCTTGACCCATGATGGAGGTAGAAGTTGCACGGTGTCACCTGGCGTACATCGCCCGGTCTCACAGAAACACAAAGCAAGAAGGCAAGACACAGAAGCGAGGTGTGATGAGGTGGTAGAACGTTTTTAGATGACTTTCCCAAAGTGCTGGGATCGGTGTCGGTTTACAATCCGAGCGGGAAGCAGGTGTAGCCAGGAACCTCGGCATTGAGTGTGCTGGCGGTGCCACCAGCCTCGTCTCCGGCCAGTGGTGGCATTCTTGCGGCCCGGAGTTGATATTGTACTGTACAGTACATCTGTACAGTACAGTAGGTAGATGTCCTGACAGGCCTTGGTCGGGGCTCTTGTTCTTTGCGCTAGGCATGGGTTACGTGGACACTTGTGGAACTTGGGCGGCTCTGAATGGGTGGTGGGTGGTTGCCATTGGAGGCGGCTCTTAATGTGTTTTAGAGCTGTGGGTTGCGCCCGGACAGCCTGCGAATAGGGACCTTGGGCACCCCCGTTTAGCTACGTTTAGCTGCGTTTAGGCGTCTCTAGGTGCATCTTAACCCTGGTCCCAGCCTAGCAAGTCGCCCCAGTTCGAGATAGCAGACCTTTGTACGGGTAAAATAGTAGGAGTAGTAGCTTCTAGCTCTATTCGCTTTACATCAATCCGCTGCGCAACAAAAATAAAAAGGCCACGCCTTCGCTGCCGTCCCAGCCATTGATTGTGGTTTCATCTTCTTCTCTATCGCTCAAGTGAGAAACAGTGCGCTTCCATAGCAACAGCCTCATATACCCAGCCTTCCAGGGTCACAGATAAAAAGGTAGCTATTTCCCCAGGTGTTCGGGCGCATCGATCGCACCTTATCGCGGTGGATTGATCACTCCTCAGTCTTTCCGTTTGCTCCATTCCAACCGGCCCGCTTCACACCAACCAGCCTGCTCTTTCCCTCCCAGCAACTGCTCTCAGCTTTTTTTTCCATCTCACGCCCCGCCACGACCTTCACTCCTCCGTCTTCACCTTCACCGTCCTCTTTTACCCAGCATCAATTGACATTTGGCATCTCAAAGCAGACAGACAACAAGTCTTCTCTCCATACCACCATCCACCATCATCATGATGTCCAAGTTCCTCCTCGTAGCCTCAGCTATTGCTGCTGTTGCTCATGCGCAAGACCTCGCGACCTCTAGCGCCTCTTCAGTCGCTGCCACGTCTACAGCTTCTCAGGTGATGCCTCCAGCTGCCACGGCGTCTTTCAACCCGGCTGGAATCAGCTCAACCGATGCATGTAAGAGGAGGCCACTGCACGATTCATAATGTCAAGACACTAACTTGGAGCAGTCAACTGGTGCCATGCGCAGCTAAACACCTGCCCGTTGATTTGCGGTGGAAGTGCTTCTCAGAATCAATGCGACGATGTAAGTCACTCATCAGCGTTTGCTAAGCTTCTGGCGCTCTGGTCTAACCTGCCATCAGACCACCTTCACCTACAACTGTGTTTGTGCCAACGGAACCGTCCCCGACTGCACTGCCTTCACGCAAACTCTGCCCTACTTCATCTGCCAAGAGAGCTACATCCAATGCATCAACAACAACCCCAATGATGCTCAGGCCCAGTCTGTCTGTAAAGAGAACGAGCAGTGTGGTACTCGTAATGCGACTGCCGAAGCTCTCGCTGCCTCCTCAGCTGCTTCTTCTTCCGCAGCTGCGTCTACCTCTTCGGCAGCACCTTCGTCTACCGCTTCTACCTCTGGATCCGGTTCTGCGACTGCCGCCAGCTCTTCTGCCTCAGCTACTAGCTCCGGCAACGCAGCAGCTGTCGGCATGGCTCCTATCACTACTGGGGCTTTCGCTGCTGTCCTCCTGGCCGCTTTCAAGCTTCTCGTCTAGACTTTCGACGTTCAGCTGTGTAACAGCAACCTCCACCCTTTACCTCGATGACCACGTTGGACAGACTCGTAATGGCAGAGGCTAAAAAGTTAGGGAGTGTAACAACGAAAAACAAACAAAAAACAATTGACTAATTATTGGTGGGCGAAGGACGACATGCGAATGACTAGCATGATAAGGGGAATGAATCGTTACGGGTTCAATGGTGACACGAGAGACGTGAGGCAGGGCATTGAACAAGCGAATGATATATGTGGTTTTGTGTGAGCGTTCTGCGATTGCTTCCCCGGGGCAAAAGCAATTTCCAATCCTTTAGCGAGCGTGTGTGTTTATGTCTAGGTATGCATTGGCACAGACAGGTGAACATGAGCATTGGAGGGAGCGTTGGTAGACAGAGAAGAGCTTAGTATTCCGACGGAGGTAATAATATGATTGTGGTCGAGAAATGTACTTTCTCATTCGGTGTCTACTTAACGATCTACACTGAGATCGTCGTATATTTTCTGACGGTCGTTTCCACTTTTATGATGCGCAGTGGTCGATCTTTGTGTCCCCGGCTTTTCGCTTCAGCCACACGAGGCTGCCAAGAATGAGGCTGAATCTCAGCCTTGCCAGAGTCGTCTTTGTGATTGTTATGACGACTGCGGGGAAGCAAACACAAGGCGAATGGGGGTATGGAGAACGAGAAATCAATCTTCCATTCGTCCTGAACCCTCCTTTTCTCCTCACTTTTCCCCCAGTGTACTAGTACCAGTACTTGAGGAGTACGATTACGGGGGGGAAACTTCTACCTTGCCTTGTATGGTGTTCCGCCGGCACAGACGAAAAAGGAGAAGCCGAAGGACTTTGTTTATGCATGGATGGTGATAATGATGATAGCGTGTCGCTAGTTGCTAAGCACTCCACTCACAGAAGAAGGTATAAGAGTATGGAAGTTTGATGTTCGATCTGCACGGAGCACTTTTGTATCCGTACAAGTATCTCGGCAAGGTCGTGAACTACATTTTCTTGGGTTTCTCTTGTGCCCATTGTCCAGTCTGAAGCCCCATCATGCGCGCGTTACGATATCATGGTATCAAGGACTTGAGACTCGAGCATGATGTGCGAGAGCCGGATTGCGCGGAGGGGAGTGTGAAGATTAAGCGTGAGTTTCTCACCCTCGAACCTTTAACACAAAATTTTCCCCGTTGATTGCAGTATGGCGACAACTGCTTCATCAGCATGCTGCTGTGCAGGGTAACATTAATTTGATATGCTGACCGTTGGTGATATCTGATGCATTATTGTAGCGGCGTTTTGTGGAATCTGTGGAACTGATTGTGAGTTCTCTGTACCCCATACACGCATATATAATCAAGACGGAGGAGATCAATCGACTAATTACGTTCCCACGTACACGTAATATGCAGTACACGAGTACTCTTCACCTACCTTTATTCCATCCAAGGACGCACCACACCCTGTGACCAAGGAATCCATGCCTGTCACTATCGGGCATGAATTTGTAAGTACCTACTGTACCCCTCCCCCGTCCCTTGATCCCTCACTTCTTCGTACTGCCGTGCTGACCTCATATTGTGTGAAGAGCGGTGAAATCGTCGAGATTGGACGCAAAGCACCCAACCCCACGAATCTAAAGGTTGGAGATAAAGTCGCCGTGCAACCTACCATTGCCTGCTTCTCTTGCGGACCTTGTCACGAAGGAGCCATCAACTGCTGCGACGGCGCCGGGTTCGTCGGCCTCAGCGGCGGTGGAGGTGGGATGAGCGATTTCGTCACGGTCGATCCGCAATTTGTGTTCAGGTTGCCGGAAGCCGTCGGGCTGGACGTCGGCGCGCTTGTTGAGCCGCTTGCCGTAGCGTGGCACGCTGTCGATCAGTATCCTGTCGGCCCTGGGACGGAGGCGATCGTGATGGGCGCCGGGCCCATAGGGTTAGGTGTGATTCAGTGTTTGAAAGCCCGTGGCGCCAAGACGGTGATTGTCGTTGAGATGGCCAAGGAACGACAGAATTTCGCAAAGCATTTCGGCGCTACGCATCTGATTGATCCGGCCAAGGAGGACGTGGTGAAGAGGGCCAAAGAAATTTGTGACGGACAGGGACCGCATGTTGCGCTTGATGCGGCCGGCGTGCCCGCTAGTATCAAGAGTGCTGCGCTATCGGTGAGGGCGAGAGGGACGATTGTCAATCTTGCCATATGGGAGAAGGAGGTGAGTTTGACAATCCTGAGATTTTTGAGATCCGACGTTCCTGTGTGGGAACGGTTGAATGGACCTTTAGAGCAGTCTGGAAATGGGGTGATGATTTTGCTGACATTATCTCGGGATGTTACAGGTCCCATTCCAGCCCAACAGTTTGGTGTTTGGAGAGAAGAAATACGTCGGTGGTAAGTCGACTTTGACTCGGTCGAGCATTGGCTGAGAGCGAATCGTTTGCTGACACTGTTCTGATGTTGTCTAGTGCTTGGATATCTTCAGAAAGATTTCGCCAGCGTTATCCGCGCTCTTGGAGACGGAAGTCTGAAGCCTGAAAAGATGATCACGAGTAAGATCAAGATCGATCGCGTTCCTGAAGATGGATATCGGCCTTTGATCGAGGAGAAGGACAAGCATGTCAAGATCCTGGTGGACTGTAGAGAATGAGCTAGCACCCCGGGTACTGTCAACTTCATGGCTTGCTTCCACCGAATACTGTAGCTGAGATCTTGTTGGCTAGAGAGTCAAGCACTTCAGGATGCTCCGAGAGAATGAGAATCTGCGTATACTACTTAACGTGCAGGACTTGCTTTGATTATTTGGTTTGGCGGTCAGCGATTACTAGATGTCTAGGTCCAGATCTGGATCCTTCTCTGCACCCTTCTCGAGGAGGAGTTTGATTATCTGCTCTGTGTTCTTTTCTACGAGGAAGAGCGTCTCTGCGGCATAGGAGAGCGGCGTCTTACCATCAACATCCCTGGTCTCCAGCAAAGCACCCTTCTCGATAAGAAGCTCCGCCACGGGCAGATTGCCAAATTCTGCAGCGTAAGAGAGCGGCGTTCGCCCCTGTACATCTATCGAGTTGACTGCAGCACCCTCGTCGAGCAGAAGTTGTACTATCTCCTGTTGACCTTGTCCAGAGGCGTGCGCTAGTGGTGTCCTCTCATAGCTGTCCCTCGAGTCGACTATAGCACCCTTCTCGACAAGAAGCTGCATCACGGCCATACTGCTATACTCTGCAGCGTAAGAGAGTGGTGTTCGCCCCTGTAAATCTATCGAGTTGACTGCAGCACCCTCGTCGAGTAGAAGTTGTACTATCGCCTGGTGACCTTCTTCAGAGGCATACGATAGTGGTGTCCGCCCTTGTTCGTTCCTCGAGTCCACTATAGCACCCTTTCCCAGTAGAAGCTGTACTGTTGCCTGGTGACCTCCTACAGACGACAACGAGAGTGGTGTTCGCCCCCGTCTATCTCTCCAGTTGACTGTAGCGCCCGCTTCAAGTAGAAATTGTACTGTCGCCTGATGACCTACTTGAGCGGCCCATGAAAGCGGTGTTAGTCCTAAAGAATCTGTGGTATCGATGTTTAAACCCCGCGAAGCCAAACAAGAGATGACAGATCGAAGGTCAAAAAAAGCTGCTACATGAACCGGTAGAAGCTCCTGGTTCTCTGAATCAATAGCCAACCAATACATCTCCTTGGATAGGTAGTCCCAGCTCTTGAGGTTTGTCTTCCAGCCTAGTTGAAGGTACTCATATGCCAGATCAAGCACAGCAGGTTGAACATGGTCGAATCCTTCTGTATCTTCATAGTGTTGAAGGTGTCGGCCCCAACAAAGAGCCGAGTACTTGAGGAGAGCCTCTGTTATGTCTTTATCTTCATCTGTGTCACCATTATCATAATCATGACCTTCATATGACTCTTTATCTGCATCTTCGTCTGTGTCGTCGTCTGTATCTTCATCGCTACCTTCTGTCGGAGTTGGGAAGCTGAGAAATGTCAGGCATGTGGCCGCAATCTGCCCATGCCACTCTCGAAATGACACGTTAAATATCTCATCCTGCCACTTGAGATATTCTTCCAGCGAGTAGTGTACCAACCGAACAGTAGAAGTTTGATGATCCATCACAACTAGACCCTGACAGCAATTCAACAACGTCCCTCTCACTGGCACTCCCCTTACGTCAAATCTTCTGTCGCCATTCTTCACGGTCAATGCGCACAACAGTTCATCCTCAGTCAGCTGCCTCTCAGCCAAATGAATCCACGCAAGAATGTGGGCGGCACGATTCGATAAAGCCTCGGGCTGTTGTTGAATCCTGACAAAGGACCCGGCAAACGCCTGGCGCAGATTAGAAGGTAGAGTGCGTAAGGATAATTCTCGGTCGCGTATAGTTAAGCTCTGGAGGATCATACGAATTTGCAAAACAGGCAACAGAAATCTATAGCGAACAGGTTAGCATTGCTTGTAGATTGATCTTGATTTATACTGACGATCCCTGGGCTGATTCGATAATTTTCTCCTTAATGCTTGTTCGGAGCTTATCGTCCATGGCGCTTGGTTCAATATCGTTAGGTCCACCGATTTCGCGTTCAACAAAATGCTGGATATCGGAATCTTTAGCTTTGATTGTTACCTCCAGTATTTCTTTCAGATGGTCCCGAACAATCTCTCTGACGTAAGGTCGGCCGGTCAGGAATAGCTTTATGTTAGAAGGCCTGTCTCGCAAAAACGCCAGCACCTTTGGCCAACCACGGAGTTCATCTAGAGCGTCGAGACAAATGTAGATTTTCCTAAACTGTGCGCTTGCGATCTGGAAGAGATCCTTTGCGTCAGACAAGTTGAAACCAAGGTGTTCCGTGCGCCGCTCTTTGAACAATGACCAGGCTTCCGGCGGGATATCGGGTAGGCATCCTAAAACTTGCTTCAGCAATGCGCCGAGAACATTCTCCTCTGTCTGTGATTTCGCGTCTCGGTAGTCAGAGTATATATAGCATACTCCATACGTTGACTCCGTACTCGTAGATTGTAAGTGATCAATCACAAGAGAGCTGTTGTCTAAGGTCAGCTTGTTAGACATGCTGAATTCTGAGACTCACGAAAGAATGGTTTTCCCAACACCAGGATCTCCGGAGCAAAATAGGACCGAAGGGAATGATGCTGTGGACCATTCCAGAAATGTTGGATCTTCGAGTAGCCATTTGCCTGTGCCGTCGACCCGCTGCTTTTGGTTCTCATAGTGTCGTGCATAGGGGGAAAGGGGCGAGAGCCATTCAGACAGTCTTCTCCGATCTTTGCTCTCTATTTGTTTTTGCTGACCTCTAGCGATGTTTTTGATGTTGTCTTGCACATTCTTGATGTTGTTTTGCATCTCTGCCATAGATTATACGACGAGTTAAATGACATGTATTGGATACATCCGGCAGGGCGGGATTCCAACTAACCAGAAACCGCGTGCCTGAATGGTTTCTCAGCTTCCACCTTATTCTGTGGAATCCGAAGTAGCAGATCCCTCGAATATGCGGCTGCTGCCATTGCTGCGTAGCCTTGCCATTGCTTGTTCTTATGGGAATCCGAGTAATCACATACACCACGGATAACGAGGCAAGGGAAGTGGTTCATGAGGCCTGCTGCCTCCATCTCAAAACATAAAATACCTTCTTCTGCCGCAGCATCACGGATTATAGCATCCTTCACTAATGTGTTACCCGAAGCGATCAAGCCATAATGTATTGTCGGATTATCGTCCTCCGTAGTTCTGATTCCGCGGGGAACGAATTGGGAAGGGTCTTGGGCGCAGATTTCAGAACAGTCGCGTTTGTCCTTTGCAGGATGTTTGATGTTTGATAGATAGAGCCGGTCCGTTTTTGGGTCTGGGCGCTGGTACTTCTTTCGTAACCTTGGTATCTTCTCAAGCACCCCGTTGATGGCGCGCTCCAATTGATGGCCGTGTGTTTCATACTGGTCTCTAAGTCCAACAACTGCTGTTCGTAGAAGTGTCGGTGGCTGATTCAAGTATCCGGTAGTTTGGAAGTCCTGCTCTTGTACCCGCTCACCATAATCATATTGGTAAAGCCCACCTTTCCCTTGGCCAGGAGAGCAAACCACGATATCACCAAGTCGTACATCTTGCTTGTGACAAGATTGCTTGTGGCAAGGTTGACTTTGACAAGACTGCCTGTGACAACAAGGCACACCGCCCGCAACACCAACCATAAGACCGATCCGCACGTTTGGAAAGGTGTGCATCATATCTCTAGCAACGGCTGCAGCAGACTGTGTACCATACTCGCCGTCTGGGGCAACAGCGATAACAACATTGTGTTTTCCAACTCTTCCAAGGGTATAGTCATTGTTATCGTTGGTCTGAACATATTCTGGACCGGCATGCTCCTCGTCGAGAAAAGCACGGGCGGCAACGCGCTCCGTACTAATAGCGCAAATCCAACCGACGGTGTAGTCCTGAGGATTGGACATATATATAGATATATAGGAAGACAACTGGAAAAGAGACTCGAACAGCGAAGGAAGCAGGGTTCTGGGAATCAGAGACTAGGCGTGTAGGAATTGCAACGACAATGATGTTGCTGTATAGGAAGCTGTATAGGAACGATAGAGGCAAATGCGAATGTATTAGACGAAAGCTGGGGATAACATTCGGCTCTCTACGACGCTGAACTCTGGTTAACCAAAAGAAAGACGGATTGGGTGCCAGGATAGCATGATGGATAGAAATCCGCACCAGGCTGAAGAGTGCTTGACTGATCAGAGTCTGCGGCCATACTCGGAATGGAATGGTGTACACCAGGCTATGTAGGTGCGGCTGAGTCCTGGATAGGGCAACTGCGAGACATCATCTCTTACTCAGGCGAAGAACGATCTTGATTTTAGAGGATGGCACAGCGTACTCCGTAGCAAACCAGCCTTTACTGAATGTTGAGGATTTAGAAGTCATATTCCATGATGCCCCTGATTTTTGTGATGAGCTATGGGAAATTGGGGGGGCTGAAGATGACGTCGGTGGCAGTAGTCCAACATTCTAGTTGACTAGAGTTGTACAATACTCGGGTACATACAGTACTGCAAGGGCTCAATCTGCAGGGCTCTTGGCCTGCTGATAGAGCATCACCTGGCCGTCGAAGGTGGTGTGAGATTAATCGGCCATATTGATAGACTGAGCGCCGGAAAAAGCGCTAGTCGGAGGATGAATTGACAAGTCTGACCTCGATGATTAGGAAGTCGACTTCTACCTGTTTATGAAACAAAAAGATCTCCTTTTCGTTAAGGCTTTCTGACAACCGCATAGTCGGCAGATGAACAACTCAAAACAAGTGTTCTCTCCGATAGGCTGTAATAGATTGTGGCATAGCTAAATGAGTTGACTACATGGTTGATCCGTGGAATGAGTAAGACAAATGGAACGGAAGTCTATTTTACCAGGAATTGTAAAGACTTGAGTGTCCCAACGGTCTCGACCTTTGAACTGTCTCGCGAGAACTGCAGCACCTTTGACTGATTACTGACTTCGTCTATAACTAGGATCCAACTGTAGTCTCCCAATACTTTGAATTTGCAACTTGAAAGAGCTACACAACGCAACGAATCGTCGCCCGTAAGTAGGTGTGGGGCTCATAACTTCGTTGTAGCGCCTATCGAAGCTCCAGACGAGGTTCTCTCGCAGGTGCAACTACTAGCAAGAGGATTGCCAAGATTAGAAGTCATACTTACGAGGACAGAGGCGCATCTCAGGGGACAATCAGAAGGACATTTTCTATCCCAGTCGTTCTAGATACATATTGTTGCGTTGGGTAGTGTGACTTCACAAGAAACACATAGGGTACTTGGAGTTGCTCCGAGTTGGCACCGCCTTTCTAGTGCTCAAGGATGCTACGCAACGCAAGTACTGCTGACAGCCTCTATAGCATATGCAGACACGGACTAAAAAGATCGACATCTATATCCACCAATACTCAATGTCGGCAGGACTTGTTTTCACCAAGTGTTTGCCATGTCGACGAAAAGTGCTATCGAGCAAAACCACCAGCAGGATAGCCACCTCCAGCGAATGTCGCTGGTGATGGTGGAAAAGGTACCCCGCTGCCAGTACTATGCTGCTGCCCACCATTAAACCGATTCAGATAGCCTTGGTGTGGCCGATATTGAGCTTCTTGAAAGCCATTACCGACGCTTGTACCTGGCATTGGTGATCCCATCGGGGTCATCTGAATATTGACCCCGGTCTTCTGGTCTATTAGTGGATACACGTCGTTTTCGAAGCCACTGCCATTTGATGCACTAGGACCGGACCCATAAGCGAAAGGCTTCTCATGGTACGATGAAGGCTGGCTACCATGAGGCACCCATGTGGGATTGCCAATGCGAACCCTTTTCGAGCCGACGCCACGTCCCCAGCGCTTTGATGACGCTTGGCATTCATATTCATTGTGATATAGAAACATCGTGATGATTCGACCAGGAGATGTGGCATTCAAGTAGGCCCGCATTTTCGAAGGCGATGCACGACCCATGCATAACAAAAGTAGAGTCGTCAACCCGAAAATTCCGGAGAGCAACAACCCCACACAGGCCGGAATACCATAAAGCCAACGATATCGGATCCTGCGAACAAGGAGTTGAACTGGCACGCGAGCTGCTGTTGGCGAGCTGCTAGATGCACTGGTTGAAGTCGCCCGCTTCCGCTTCTGGACAGTGGCAGGCGCATCAGCCTCTGGGATACTGTCCGACGACGGAAGCCAGGACTTTGTGCCGATGAGTCCATTTGCCAGCACATCGGTGTAGATTAGGTTCACGATGCGAGCCGTGCCGTTGGTGGTGGCGGAGAGCCTTTGCCATTGCGCGTACATGGAGAATGAATTTTTGCCGCTGTAATCCCCGTATCCTGACGAACTACCAAACACGTCGCCGTTGTACACAGATGCGAGTGCATTAGTAGGAAAGTTGAGGCCAGGCATGTTATCTGTGCCGGTACTACCGAGTCCTGTGGTGAAGCTGTTCATATACGCGGTGAGATATAGATGAGGAGACTTGACCACAGACAGTGAAGAGGATTTGGGGGTGCTGCTTGAAACAAGGCCCCAGAGAGGAATCGCATCGACAATCGTCAGGTCAAGTTCAGAATTGTTCTCGACGCCCCAGTACAGGGGAGGTGCTGAAGCGCTTTGAGGTTGTATTGAATCGACACTGAGCGATTTTAGGGCCGAAGTACCATTGAAGCGAAAGTTAAATCGTTGAACGTTAACCTTGACTGCGCTGGCACAAGATATCAGTGGCATTGATAAGCGAGTACCGGGTTCATAGACGAGTTGCGTATCTCCATTCGCTAAGCGGGGGACTCCATACATCAGGCCACAGGCGACGCCTACATTCGACGTGTTGGACTTGCTGAACTGGGTAACGCCATTGCATTCGTCTAGAATGTCGCTGAAGTTGGAGCGGGAAATCTCAAACGGATTAGGCCAGGCTGGAAATTTATCATCGCTGGTGAAAGTGCTGTTATCATTGGCAAGGAAGGTAGAGAAAACATCGCTGTATGTTGAGATAGACAGCTCGTCAATATGAAGGAGTGATGTCTCTGGAAGCTGAAATGTCTTGCCGACTTCCGAGTTGAGGTAGCCAAAAACATCGGGACTTGGTCGCGTTACATTGTAGTATACCGCGAGGAGAACGTTGAAAAACCATGCACTTTGATAGGCTCGGCCTTGTAGGTCTGCGTTGATTTCGGGCGCTGCCTTGTCGTATTTAGGAAGTTGTTTGACAATGTTTGAGAAGCCGCCTCGGTCAGTAAGGACAACGTCTCGTATGCTTCCACCCACAGAGCCATTGAGTCCCGACAGCGTGAAGTCGATGGTAAGATTGGTGTTCACGCATTGAGTCTCAGGTTGCATGACCAGGAGATCTTCATGCCAGACACCACCCAACGGCAGTGACGATGGAAGAGTATGGTTTCGAAAAGCAACGCGGCCATCGACCATATCTACCAACAAACCCTCAACCGCCTCGACGGTACTTTCGAGAACAAGTGTCCCCAGCTGCCGGTAAGAACCGGTGGCGTAGAACGAGCCGTTGTTGACCTCAGGATCCTGCCTCTTTGTCTGTGAACGAAACTGAATGTCGAAGAAGCTGGAAACAGTCTGCTCCTGCTCCTTCAGTCCGCTCTGAAAGAGTTCAATCTTTTCTGCGGGAACGCGAGTATTATAGCCGAAAGGAAATTCAGATGACGATGAATCGTCGGACTCGATTTCGACGGTATCAGAACCGGGGCAAGCTCTCCAAGTGGGCACACCGCACTGGCGATTAAAGCCTAGTGAGCTTCTGGGGGGTGTCCCGTAGCCGAAGGGACCGTTGTCGGCAACGTAGGGGAAGGAGACGTCCTGAGCTTGTGCGTCGGCTGCAACCTCGTCATAGAGTCCAATGGGGGTGACGATGGAAGCGATCGAGATGATCATGGCTGCAATGCCACCGAGTCGGAGTAGCCACTTGGTTGGGCTATGTACATTGGTAGAGGTGACAGTATCCGCCCGGAAAAGAGTTGCCCAATATGACCCATGAAGAGTTGCACTAACTGAGGACCAAGATGTAGCGGTCATATCAGTATTCAACACTCCAACTAGTACAAGAGCTACCATTGTTGGTACAAGGATTTGCAATATTGTCGTGATGGCGGCAATAACGGCAGATACCTCGCCCACCGATAATCCAATCATCTTGGTTCCGTACTGGCAGTCGTAGCACAAAAAGCAACAGTGAATGAAGGAAAGGAAGTGGTCCGTCACGGACACCAAGGAGGGAATGAACGACGCACAGCAATGATAACGAGCGTAGTTGGTAGAGTAGACGTTAAGACTTGTTCACCAGGCATGATACGAAGTAGATGCAATATATGCCTGGCCAGGGCCAATTCTCAAAGCCGCAGCATATTGATCGTATTCGGATTCAAGGGTTCTGGCGACCGTTTCGGCATAGACCATGCTTGCCAGGGAACTCTGTACTCCGCGTTGGGATTTAGTGATGGAGCCCCATTGGTGGAGCATGAAGAATTGCAAGGCTGAAACGGGCACAGGCCATATTTGATCACCGCAGGCGTTTTCAGCCCTACTCTGTACAGTACTGAGCTCCATACAGGAATGAATTTTCTACTGGAATGATTGGCCTGATGCGCATTTTGTTCATTACAGAATGATCTTACGCCCCCATTTTCAGCTGGACATGCCACAACGTGCCTGATCACGCAGCCGCGCGACCCAGGGGCCTGTTGACCTTGTTGAACTTGGAACTTGTTCAAAGACCCACATACATACTCTAATGTGCCACAGAGAGAGCTCTGTTCAGAGCAATCCTATATTGGTCTCTGCATTCCGTAGGTTGGAAGACCTAGTATCCGCTCTATGAAATTTTGGCCTTCCCAAAACCGCCCACGCGATCTATGTACATCCCTATTGCAACACTCTCAGCAAGCAAAGAAAACAGTGCTTTCTAGGCTCGTATCGACACCTATTAAGGATTGCGGATGAGATTAGCCAGCGATCTGCCGTTGTTGCCGAGTCTACAGCTATCCTCAGACGACTACACGCCACCAGACCCATGACCACGTTCGACACCTCGCAGTCCACCAAGACGCGGACCAATCTTCAGAGAAAACAATTGGGCAACGACAAAGCGAAGGCATTTCCTCAAACCCTGAGACGACAGAACTATGCCCAAATGCTAGTTCCGTCCCTGTCAACGCTACACTACACGGTTCTATGCATCAGCTTTATTAGAGAATCTCCTCAGCGGGTTGTGAATGGCCATTTGCCAACTCACACCTCATATCTACCTATCGTCCCAATTTCCTGACCAGTTGTCTCACGCTCTGCCTGCTAAGTTTGAGGAGCCGCAGCATGCCCCTTCAACACAAATCACGTTCAGAAGTCACTCGTGGTGATGGAGACCTGCCGGACGACTACGTAAAATTCCACGCACGAGCTGTTTAAGTAGTTCGACGACGAACGCACCGAAGGACCTCGCGAAGATGGGTTCGACATACCTAACACAAAATGGTTCGGTCATCCAATACTAGCAGCGACTCCTGGCTAAAAGAAACCCACAGAGAGAGATTTAGGCTATGCAGGACGATCTAATCGGCATCGAACCGACGACGTGCGTCGAAGCCTCGACAAGTACAAGAAGTCCACATCCGAATAGTTGGCCCAGGTATTTGATGTTACCATTCTGTATCCCGAAAAGGCATTGTTTGGCACTTTGTTACAACGTATACCGATATGTAGGAGCCTTGTCTCCCATGTCAAGTATTTGTTCCTCCGAGAGTTCAGCGTAGTCACGCTCGCCCTCTGCTTCTCGTGTCTTGTTGATGTGGCGACAAATTAGGTAGTATGATCCCATGCTCAAAATTGACAGAGCATTGAACCCAAGCACAAGAGAATGTCCAAGCCGGTACCGTGGAGCGTCTGTTTTATGGTAGAAGTTGGAAGCTGCTGCACCTCCCATTGTACCAAATCCTACGTTCATTAAGTCAGCAACAAGTTCCACCACTCAGGTATTCATCGCACCAATTTGTATCGCCATGCCAGTTGCACGTTTAGCATTGGGAGCATAGTTGTTCGAGGAAAGAGTGAGAAGGCCAGGAAAAGCTAGCCATGATTTTAGATTGCGCCTCGACCAGGGAACTTGTAGTGTAACGTACCAGGATATATACCACACGTAGCAATGAAACATCCTGCATAAGTCAAGCCGGGGATGAAAGAGGATGGTGCGACTGCAAGGAGGAACCCGACAAAGACAGCAGCGAAAGATAACAGGACGAATATCGATCTTTGCCCAGTGAGGTCTGAGTAGTACCCTGCAAGGATGCAGCAGATGGCGGCAGCTGAGTATACAGGCACGGTCAGGAGCTGCGCATGTTCAGCGCTGTATCCGAGACCGTTGATAATGGTTGGAAGAAAGAGTGAAATGGCATAAACCGCAACAGCCTGTTTGAAGCTCGTTATCAACTGCTAGATATTCAGAGAACGATACGCACATTGCCCCAGTATCCAACACAGTGGAACAAGGTCTACACCACATTTAATGTACGCGCGTATAGAGCTCTGAGTCGACATACCTGCCAGTCTGTGAACGCTGCCCATACGTACTTCCATTTGAACCGGCTTGTCAGGTGAGGCTCTCCGGTGACCGAATGATATTGCGGCCGGTCGTTCTGCAACTTCATGATCGCCATGCATTTCTCGCTATCGCTCAAGAATCTAGCTTTAGAAGGCTCATCTGGCATAATCCAATAAGCCATGATAGCAACAATGACGGTGAGGATTCCTTCTAAGATAAATCTATATCATCTGTTAGCGTAGAAGTGTAAGGTTCCGCATACATCACACGAACATCCATCTCCAGCCGTCAAGGCCGCCGACACCGTCCATCTTTACGATTAAGTACGCCAGTAACCCTGAAAAGGCTCCAGCTACAGATGCCGACGCAAAGACCAGGGCCAGCCGTAGCTGTGCATCTGCTCGTGTGTACCTGGGAGGAAATTGGTAAGCTCTATCTACCATCTAATACATGTTGAGGTTGTTCTTCTCCAGGAAAAGCAAACACAACAAATAACTCACCACAAAGAGACATAGAAAGTTATCCCAGGGACTGAAGACGATTAGCTGTTTGGAAGAAGGTGTTTTTGAACTGTTGAACGAACATAGCCCGGCCTCCGCTAAACCTATAGACCGCATTAGCCTTAGACGTCTCGAGATCCTGGAATAATGTGCAGTTACCAAGGAAGAACCTCACCGCTAGCAATCCCGAGTAGCCCTGAACGATTCCCGTCAAGGTCATCACGATACCTCCTCGGAGTTAGTGATTAGTCGAACAGCGAGACCAGCTACTCACCCCACACAACCATTATTGAAGGGAGCCAAATGCTAGGTTTAAACCTGACTAGCAAAGCATTGCAGACCGGTTCGAAGAAGCAGTAGGGAAAGAAGAATATTGTCAAACACCTGGTTCAATTCAGTTTTCCCTGCCGAGTTCCATGCAGCAGCTGCCTCACCAGTTATACTCGTTCCCGGTGAGGTGAAGATCTTTAGAAAGGCCTTGTATGTTAGCATTGCCGATGCTACCTTTGTAACGATTAGCACAGGGGACTGGCTCGGCCGAGGATATGATTCGGACCTCTGTCGAGGAAACTCAACAGGTAAAGCACAGCCAATATTGGAATGATGCGCATGTCAAGCTTTCGAAGAAGCTGTTTGTATTGTTTTTCATCTTCAGCATCATATCTATGTGAAATCTGGCTTGCTGGCTCAGCGAGCTTTCCCACAACGTCTTCTTCGTGGTGGCAGATGTCTTCACTTTTGGCTGGGTCTTTCAGATCCATCTTGAGATGCAGAGAAGAGGAGACTGCAGTAGGCTCAGAGGAATGGCGGCGCAGCACATACTTATGTGGACGACTCTTTCTTTGATCAAGCTGGGGATGTCAGTTACTCCAGTCGTTGCTCTCTCCCTTTCACGCTTTCTACCGTCCATGCTGGTGTCTGGTGAGTGAGGGGTCCGTATTGATTATCCTTGCCACCACCGGCTATGGCCAACATATTCAACTAAGGCTGCAAAGCCTTCAACATTGCCAGCAACCGTGACCGTTCGAGTTATGGTGATGAATGAGTCTGGTAGAACATGACATGAAAATTGTTCGACCGGCTGCGGCATCAGTACCGTTGCCGGTGGTCGTCGCCGTAACCGACTCCGTCAGCCAATAGTCGGACAGTGGTGGGACCTTGTGTGTGCTGGGGTCGCCCCTTTACGTGTACCTCAGGTAGTCATGCCCTAGCTCACCACAAGATCATCTTACAGCTATGGATTGACTCACGTCTCCAGTTACGATTGAAATTGAAGAGTGTTGTCATGGGGCTAGCCAATGGCAAAAACGATATATCACTTTCATACCCATATCTTGCACAAAGTTCAAATTGCATGCGATCACACACTCAGCACAAAGTCGACTTTTACAATTCTATCTCGTGATATTCCTCTACCAGAGTGTCTGAGAATGAATCAAGAGTACGAAACAAGGGAGCCGGAATGTAGTAGCAGCGGCCAAGGCAAATATGTGGTGTTCAACCAACTTCCTGAAGGGTCTCTGAATGATCGCGGCGAGCCTGCTTTGAACAGATACTCAACTTTCATCACAAAGGATCACGACTTCCCTGCTTCCCAGGTAAGTAGCTCTTGGCAGGTACATTCTGCTTGGTCCCGAAATCTCATGATCAACAGGCTATGTTATACGCAGCTGGCATCCCTGACAAGGAGACTATGCAAAATAGTCCTCACGTGGGAATAGCATCAGTGTGGTGGGAGGGAAACCCCTGCAAGTATGTGGGCCTCTTCTCATATCTCAGCAGAACGCTGACATGAAACAGTATGCATCGTGTGTAGACCCTTATGCGATTTCCTGTGCCGCACTGACCGCAGTTTCTCAGTCCTGGATCTGGCCAAAGTTGTGAAAGATTCAGTGACGAAAGAGGGGTTCATTGGATGGCAATACAATACTGTGGGAGTATCAGACGCCATCACTGTCGGGACGGAGGGCATGCGATATTCGCTGCAAACCAGAGAACTGATAGCGGACAGCCTGGAGACTGTGACATGTGCGCAACATCATGACGCTAATATCGCGGTAGCTGGATGCGACAAAAACATGCCTGGCGTTGTGATGGCAATGGCACGTCACAATCGACCTTCGCTCATGATTTACGGAGGGACTATCAAACCAGGGTACTCAAGGCTGCTGCGGCAGGTGGTTAACGTGGGGAAGTGCTGGGAGGCACAAGGTGCTTATCAGTACGGCACACTCGCTAAAGCGGTTGGCGATCCTTCAAAAACACCCGATGATGTCCTCGAAGATATCATCCAGGGAGCTTGCCCCGGTGCAGGTGCTTGTGGGGGCATGTACACGGCCAATACGATGGCAACTGCAATTGAAGTTATGGGTTTGACATTTCCTGGTTCATCGTCGAGCCCGGCTGCTTCCTCCACCAAGATGAGGGAATGCCAAAAGGCGGGTAAATACATTGGCATCTGCATGGAAAGGAACATTCGGCCTCGAGATCTCCTGACGAAACAAGCCTTTGAGAATGCTCTAACCATGACCATGGCTCTCGGTGGATCAACAAACGGCGCACTTCATCTGCTGGCAATTGCATCCTCTGCTGAGGTGCCTTTATCATTGGCCGACATCCAGCGAGTGAGTGACAAAGTGCCATATATTGCCAACCTTGCGCCTGCGGGCCAATATCTTATGGCTGACCTGTACGATGCGGGTGGTATACCGGCGGTTTGCAAGTTGTTGGTGGCTGCGGGCTTTCTCGATGGCTCAGTGCCTACCATCACAGGGAAAACTTTGGGAGAAAACATCGAGCCCTTCCCGTCTTTAAGTCAAGATCAAGTGATCATCCGACCACTGAGCAACCCAATCAAGCCATCAGGCCACCTTCAAATTCTAAAGGGCAATCTTGCACCAGGAGGAGCCGTTGCCAAGATTAGCGGAAAAGAAGGCACTTCCTTCGTCGGCAAGGCTCGAGTGTTTGACAAGGAGAAATACTTGAATGCTGCTCTGGATGCAGGTCAAATCCCTCGAGACGAGCAGCTCGTGCTCGTTGTCCGTTATGAGGGCCCAAAGGGTGGGCCAGGGATGCCTGAGCAACTGAAAGCATCGGCAGCCATCATCGGGGCTCAGCTGAAAAATATAGCGTTAATTACAGACGGCAGATACTCAGGAGCCTCGCATGGGTTTATTGTTGGCCATGTCGTGCCCGAGGCGATCATGGGTGGTCCCATTGCGATTGTGCAAGATGGAGACACCATAAGGATCTCTGCGGATACTAATGAGATCTCTGTAGATTTGACGGAGGATGAAATCAAGGATAGACTGAAGGCATGGAAGCCACCACTAAGCATAGTCACACGAGGAGTGCTAGCCAAGTATCAGAGGCTGGTGGGGTCCGCTGCCACTGGCGCTGTCACCGACCTGTTCTGAGGATGGCGTCAACAGAGTATTCGAGGATAGAGTCTGGCAGGCGTCTGATAAAGCATATCAGTAACACGGGTCAGCAAAGAGACAGAGTCTATCTCATCGAGTAAACACAACGCAACCTCATAGTCGTTTGGAAGAAAAGACAAGGGCCTTCTAATGTGGGGAGCAACTCGACCAGTTTTATGACATCTGTATCATCCTCAGTAGAGATTGCATGTCTGAACAAAACCTTTGGGCTTCCTAGAGCCCCAAGATATTTAAGGGCTATGCGAGCTCCATGGCCAGACTGTGTCTATTACAGGTACTTTTATTTTACATTGAGGATCCGGCACGCCAAATACTGCACCATCCCCCCCTGGTGCCCCGCTTTAACGCCCCGCACACGGCTGAGCCATAGACACTGACTCAATTATTAAAACGTCCCATCAACCCGAAACGCCTTGGATGATCTGCTTCAACCGTAGAAATGTGACTGCGATTCATTGTAACATGTCTGGTCCATCGGCCTCGCCGCCACTAAATCGCAGGCGAAGAACAGCTGTGGCATGCAGGAGGTGCAATCAGCAACGCATCCGTTGCGATGCTTCCACCTCAGGGCTTCCTTGCACAAGCTGTAAACGAGTCAGGAACAATGACTGCAAGCTCATCGACACAAAACGTGCAAGGTGAGGAAAGTACCACTATGTTCTGTCTGAACTTAAGGGAACATGTCGTCAACATCGTTTTTGCCGAACTTGACAATGTCCATGGCTAACGTCCGTCCATTCAGGGGAGTCACTGGTCGATTCGTGTCTCGGAACCCAGTCGATGGCAGCGAACCATTACTTAACCAGGGTCATCCCATGGCATCGGACTCACCAGAATCATCGATGGCCACAGCGAAGACTCCTGGATATTCTATCGATCTGGAAGAGCTGTGCCAGCATAAGGATGTCCAGGACTTGGACTTGAATTCAGAAGACCTTCCACCATACCAGTCAGCGCCAGTATATGGTACGTCATCAAAACAGACGGCACATAACCTCCCTTTGTCTGCTTCTCCCGCTTGGGCCGAGAGCTGGTATGTATCGTACATCTTGCACACCACAAACAACGATCAGCCACGACTACACAATCCATCGAATAGAAGCCGCCAAGAGCATCATCCGGCCAATCCCCAGGAAGCCAGACCGAGTAACAATGCTGTTCGACAGTTGCTACCTCCGCTGAACCTAATTGATGCCATGATTGACGCCTATTTCGCTCACTTTCAGGCCTTCTGCCCGCTTCTGGACGAGGCACAGGTCCGTTCGTCTCTTCAAGAAGAATGCCTGCCGACAGTGTTGCTTCGATGCATGCTTTTCGTCGCTTCTGTACACTGTGAGATGGCGCTGCTGCGGGAGATGGGCTACAGCAACCGCATTGATGCCGAAGACAGCTTGTTCAACAAGGCAAAAGCGGCGTTCGACTCGGATATCGAAACGGACATTATGACAATGCTGTATTGCTCCTACCTGTTGCATTACTGGTCCGGAAGGCCGTCCATCTTCAAAGACAGTATGTGGTGGCTAGCCGGTGCCATTAGGTGCGCCCAGTCCATGGGAATGCATCGCAGGATGGAAAAGAGCGACACCTTGACGCCTCAGAAGCGATTGTGGCGGAAGATTTGGTGGTTGCTTTACGTACGTTTTGCTGCTATCTCCCTTTTGTAATACCACTGATCTTTGGTTCGCAGATTCGTGATCGGCAAATCTCCATCTCTCTGGGAAAGCCCTTTCTCATAAACGACAACGACTGTGACGTGGAGCCCTTGGAAGAGGATGACTTGACGGATGAAACCTTGGATACCAGGGCTTTTGTCCTAGGACAAGCACGTCTCGCGATTGCCGGTTGGTCGCATCCCGCTGCCCCATTCAAAATCTATTTGTGTTGACTGGTTTCAGCCTCGAACATTTTTATGCTCTTTTCTCCTCGTGCCTTCACTTGCGGGACCGGCGAGCCAGACCTCGTCGGCTTGGTGAAGGAGTATCTCGACACATTCTACAATCAACTACATGTCAACATGACAGAGCAGAATGCTCGGAGGAATCCATTGGGGCTGATTCTTCACATGACTGCAAGGTGGGTACTATATACCCTCTCCATCTGTTGTGCCACACTCCTGAATCTGGGCCAATAGCTACTACAAAATCCTGGCGTTCCGAATGCTCGAGAGGAACATGCTGGCATCTGCAGCCGATGCTTCGAGAGAGATCGAGCAATGCACAACCGAGATCTTGCAAGCCGCGGAGGATGTGACATCGCACCTCGAAGAAGTTCTTGTGAGCTTCAAAGCACGTCACTTCCCTATGATCTGGTATTTTACACTCGCCACAACTCGCTGACCCTTGCTAATGCAGCTACAGCATATCTTCGGTTTTTGCGGCGATGATAGTCCAATTTGTCTATTCAAGAAGGCCCGCGCTGGGAAAAGCGCAAAGTCTACTTGCCCATCAGTTGCGTTTCAATCTGCTTGGGCTCAAGGAATTCGAAGACTGTCATAGTCTTGCTCATTGGATTCGAGAGCTGTTTCTCCGTGTTCGACACAGAACCAGGACAACTCCATTCATAGCAGCGGCTGTTGCCAGCAGTGGTAAGCACCCAACGACCCGCGAAAATGATACGCGAACGGCGGCGGATCCCAATCAGTTTGATATAGCCTCGACCAACAGCTTGGAACATTCTTGGTCAGACGACATCCATTCGAAAGACTGTATGGCACCAGTGACGACTCTCAATGGTCAATATAACAACCTAGGTGGACAAACAGTACCAGACCTGACAGAGTCTGAGATAATGTACTCGGAACACCCACCTCTGGACCTCAATTTCTCTCTAGATGGCGATTCCGAGTTGCTTCGATACCAAACCCTACAGATGTTTGCGGACGAGTTTCCAACCAGTATTTTGGACGATTTTGATCATATCGACAGCATCGGTGGCTACTTTGAGAGGTCTAGTGGCTAGTGCGGCCTCTTTCATTTCGCGATATACCGAGCGGCCCCGTACAAGGCTCCGGTGACAGATGAATTTCCCAGATGACATTCTTCATCAGAACTTGGACAGGAGATACTCACATGAGTATCCTCCCATGCATACGTCAATGTTCCGTTCGCAGCTGATGTGTTGTTTGGGAATTTACGACCGTGCTAGCCCGCGGTACTCGAGGGTGGGGGTCTTGACGCAGCAAGTCTGACATCGGGCTCAATGACTCAGCGACAGATTCGAACCACGTGGTTGCAGTTGACCCGAGTATCAACAAGTCACAAATGAGCTCGTGTGCTCTTAATAACAACGTCAGTGTCGACTTCTCGTGATACAGAGCTATACATTCAGCCTTACCTTGAACCAATATTCTCCAGGATGATGTGCTTGGACTTGCAGCGAGAGGTCGGGGCTGGTCTCCAAGAGTGTAGGGTTTCGGTTTGGGCGCTCAATAGGTTTACAACGCTCCTTGGCCATTCCATCTGCTTTGTCAGGAACTTTGGGATTTTCGCGTCAACCACGTTGATCCATTCAACCATTTCAACGACCGTGGTAGCAGGAAAGCTATGTCTGCACTTCTCTGGCCATACACGACTGGGCACCACAATGTTCAGCATCAACATGGAGCTTAGAAACATGGCGGAGAGGAGGATGCCCCCGAAGTTACGTCGGTGGCGCAGATTCTGGAGAAGATGCCCTGCAACATGATACCACACACTATACACCTTGGACGACTGCTTCCAAGCTGCTGGAGGTGAGCGGTGGAAGAGGACCAACGTGGTGCGTATAGCTTTCAAGAAATCGAGCTTGTCTCCGAGATCGATTTCGGATTGGATATCGTCAAGTGCGGATACTCCGTCAAGAACCAACGTCTCCTCTGCAGGAGTAAGATTGATGTCCTCCTGGAAGATGCGGCATTGGCCACAGCTTACTTCTGAGGAGACTTGAAGAGAAGTCTTGACTTGCGAGCGGCGTATCTTCTCTGTCGCAATCGCACAACCACTGACCGATTGGAGAAATGAGAACAAGCCATCAGGATTATACGATGTCTGATAAGTGAGAAGATAACATGATGACAAGATCGCGTCCGGGGGGCCAAAGGTTTTCCAGGCTTGGGGATCATTGACCACAATGTTGAGCCCGGTTATAGCACGGGCACTCCGTTTTCGTGATTCGTCAAGGAGGGAGTCTTCGGAAGTCTTTCGGTGAAGTTGGGAGGCACTGAAAGCCAAAATAGCATCCATCAAATAATGGTACTCGAGAGCGAGTTGGGGGATTTGCGTAGCCCAGACGACCTGGTTCTTGAGTGGCAGGGGGTGACACGTAGCCGTCAGAAAGTGGTGGAACAGGCGCAAGTCTAAGAGATGATAAGTCATGGCTGCCGAGGGGGGTCCTGAATAGAGAGATAGAGATGGTTGGACTGGTGGTGTCGTCTGAATCCGCGGCGTCATTTGCTGTGGACGAGGCATCACAGTGGCGTAGATGCAGTCGATTGATCTTGATTCGCAATTACGGCACGCAGGCAGCTCTTCACCGCATTTGACCTTTCGAGTCTTGCAGGTCAAGCAACCCCTCCGGGATTTTGTATGATGCCGACGTGCCGGTTGGGAGGACGCTGGGCGCCTCGAGGACTCGGAGCATGAAGCAGGTTGATCTTGAAATAGGCATTGGCCCTCTGTCCCAGTTGACATTGCGCGGCCATCGACGACCCTAGTTCTCTTGCTTGATGTGTTCGAGACCAAAGAGAATTGGCCGATAAATCCCTCCATAGCTTGTGACCAGGCAGAGACTGCGAACGTCGACTCAAGGATACAGACGAGGAGGATATCTCAAGATATCCCATGTTCTCATGTCTGCAAAGATCTGAACGACGGGAGTCCCTGAGTCTCGCGGGTGCGCTGGGCAGGGGCCAAAACGACGAATGAGATGTGTGTGGGTTTTTTGGCCTTTCGTCTGTCCCCAAGATACCATGGCTGTGTCGCGGATTTGGTCAAATTGAAGTTCCCGGCAATTAGTCAATTAGTCAATATTATGGTGCCCCTATTACTCCACACTAGCTGTTCCACGCATAGAGACACTATGGCTCTTGGTAGGTCGGCACGGAGTCGTTTCATGAAATCGAGGTTCACACAGTGCCTCGAAGACAAGTGAAGAGTGCGCAGTACTAAAGATTCTGTAAGAAGTATGTAGTTTGAGACATACATTGTGTAGACCTGGAAACAAGAGGGTCGATCGACGTTGTGGCAGAATCCACTTGAATGGCTCGGTAGGTATCTAAGTGGCCGTACTCGGCTCGGTTAACAGACAACTACAGGTTTGCAATCAGTCTCTTTCAGTTGACTTCGCGCTTCACGTTGTTTCCACTGCATACACACCGCCCCTGAGGATTCATCTATAACAGTGAACTCTGACATGGCGGTTCCATCTTCGCAAAAATCGTTGTGGGAGATATAAATGGGAGTTGACAATCACCATGTCTCAGCTACCTACTCCTCCTCCTTCCTCGCCGCCATCACCGCAATCAGCCATCACAGGCAGGCACAGACAAAGATACAGAGACACGCGCAATCAAGCTCAAAACCAAAACTCGGAATGAACTTCAGACCCTTTAGAATGCAATCTGAGAGGCAGGATATTGCCAAATTAAGGGATTTCCTTATTGCCAACTATCGAGTCCCGTGCAATGTAAAGTGCAACACCCATGTCCACATATCCACAGACAGTGACTTCATAGCGCCAGCATTGAAGATCATCGCCGGTGCCATTATTTGGTCCGAAACCGCCTTTGAAGGACTTGTACCTTCCAGGTCGCGGGAACAAGTTTTGCAAGTAGTAGTTACTCGATAACCGGAAATATGCTTGGAGAGGACTTGCCCGCAAGCAAGCTCTGGACAAGCTCATGCAATGTAATACCTAAGATGGCATTGTTGCCTGGATCGTATGATCTCCATTCAGAGAGGTACACTCAGGAGCTCGAGAGACTACCTTCGAATACGACCAGCCTCAAGCAATATTCATCGCAAACGCAGCCATTTGAGGCCATGGATGTCTTTGAGAACAGAGCGTTGAATTTGTGGTTTGTAGGCAAAACCATACCGTCTGTACAGCCACAGGCTGTGAACGAGCTGAATCGAGTCTGGAGGATAGAGGAATGCTGAGGAGACAGATTCGGTTTGATCCCGAGCACAATTCGAAGCTGGAGAAAGTAGCAGCTGCACCGTTCCTCGCGAGTGGTGCCCATGGAGCCGCCGGCGTCAATGGAGGTCGTCAGCCAGGTGGTCGAGGAAAGCGTCTCACATCACTGAGGGGCCACGCTTTCGGGATCAGGAGACAGACTGCCCAGATTGCAGACTCTGGTGGCCAAGTTGTGATGCTGCAGCAGGCGGTTCCTCTTCCCTCAATCTCATCAAAACGCTGAGGTGTTCTCTGACTGTCTTGTAGTCTACGCCATCAGATGCGCACTGTTTCCTTTCCTGGCTGTTTTGTAGACAAATCAGGTCGCGAATCCATTGACTGGCAGAAGGGGTAGAAATTAGCGACCCCACCTACACACTGACAGAAAGTCATCGACATTATGGAAAGGCATACCTATTCTGTGCAAGCCAGAAGACAAATACCATGATCGTAATGAGAATCATCAAAGCGATGATTGTCCATCCCAATGTGTTCTCGTATGCTCGGACGGCTTCAGCCGAAGCGATAAAAGCAGAGAGTGGAAGAAGCTCCAGAGTCAGAACCATCATCGCCGAGATGAATCCTTGTTGACTTCTGAACCAACTGTAACTCGGTTCCCCGTAGTTATCGCGATAGCCGTTCCGTTGGCGAGTTCCTCCACCTGCATTCTCGAGACATGTAGCTCCAGCATTTCCGGAATCTTCGAGCCAGCCTAAGCGGCCTCTCTTCTCCTCGCGGTCAAGAGCCACCCATCTGTCCCACATCTCATTGCGATATACCTGATCCATGACACACATCTTTAAGTCGTCAGTAAACCATCGTCGATTCGCGTTGAAAATCAATGCAGCAAAACTAGCACAGGCTAGTGAGAGAACGAATAGCACCCAGCTCAACGCTAAGCAAAATCGTACATGTTTTGCCTTGGTGCCATTCGGATGGTCTGGATCAGGCTCTGCTAGCTGCGTGACGATGACTGTGAACGTGAAGCCGGCACCGAGGGTGGCAATGCCGCCCACGGCCTGGCAGAGCTTATCGTACCAATCCATCCACTGTTTAGCAGTCATGTAGATTTCGAACTCTGATGAAAGCTCTGCTCTCACTTTAGCGTGGTTGATGGCATCTTGACAGGCAGGGTCAGTCTCGACATCCCAAAGGAAGTACGATTTAGCGGATTGTTCCATCGTTCTGGAGTAAATGCTATTGTTAACATTGACGGAAAGTGGGAAGAGGAAGAGGAGCAAAGGTAGTCACTTGATTGTCGTCTGTATTTATCTTTCCGCCACGTCAACGGGGAGGCATGACACTTGCAGACCTTGACAGCCTGTTCATACTTGCCAAGGGCAGGAGGGGCATCTTGCATTCTAGCCAGAGGAAAATACGAGGCTCCCCCACCACAAAGTCAAGGAGCTGAAGTCTGCATGACATTCCTTTGTGACAGCCAAGTTTTGCACAACTTGGAAGTGACTTAGTCCGACAACTGCATGTTAGTGGGTCACAGGCACTGGGACTGGTGAGCGGCCGCAGAATGTTGACAGCCTTCGTCCTCGCGAAATGGACATGGTAGAGCTCGACATGTTCACAGGGTGAAACGATCGAAGTTTTCTCCAGACTCATGAGCTCGGCACCATAGTCTTATGATGCAAAGTATGAAATGTTTAAAGTTAGGCAAACAGAGTAAAAATCTCAGCAAGACTGGGATCACCGAACAGGACTCGGTGGTTCTCGCAGTACGTTTGGTCCTTTGACGACAAGGCTGACGAGGCTCTGGGGAGATTTGACGCCAAGGCGAGGCTGGTGGAATGAACTGACGTCTGCGGAGTACCTCGCTTTATCCCACTTTGGATTACAGCTGTGCGTACAGCACCCATCGCTGCCTGCAAATAGCATATCACTCGTTCACCTTTTAAAACGTTTCCTTGTGTTGCGTTCCCCTCGGAAGTTCCTACACTTCTGCCGACTCTGTTCTATCCTTCCCTCGACCATGGCAGATTCAGCACCGCCGGGCGCCTTGCTCGAACACCAGGATGATCAACTGGAGTCTGAGTCGGAGACGGAAGAGCAAGCACAGGACGCAGTCGAATCAACAACTTCAAAAACGAAGAAGAAAAAGAAAAGGTCCAAGAGATCAAAGATAGTCTCTGCTATAACTGGCAACAAGGCCTCCGAAGCTGCAGAATCCTCCTCACAGCCTGCCGCAAAGCTGTCCAACGACCACATCAAGCAACTGCTTGAAATGAACCCTACACTGAAAGGAGAACTGGCGGGTATGCCTACTGAGAAAGCTGCCGATGTGCTGAGAAAAATGGATCTCCAACAACTGCTGAGCGGAATGTCTCTCAACGGCAAGAATCAAAAGGACATGGCATCTTACAAGTTCTGGCAGACTCAACCCGTACCCCACTTCGACGAACGACCAGATACTGAGAAGCCAGACGGTCCTATCAAAGAAGTTATTCCTGAACTTGTTCCCAAGACTGCGGCACCACTACCAGAAGGCTACGAATGGGTTGAACTCGACATGACCAACGAGGCCGAGGTCAAGGAGGTGTACAATCTCCTGACCTTACACTATGTGGAAGATGACCACGCCATGTTTAGATTCAACTACTCTGCAGTATTTCTCGACTGGGCGCTGAAATCTCCGGAATGGAAGAAGAGTTGGCACATCGGCGTGAGAGCCAAAGGTCCGAGTCGTCTGCTTGTCGCAACTATCTTTGGTATCCCGATCAAGCTACGAATACGCGAGAGCGTACTTGACGTGGTAGAAATCAACTACATGTGTGTTCACAAGAAACTGCGGTCACGTAGACTAGCACCAGTTCTGATCAAAGAAGTAACACGAAGATGCCACCTTGAAGGTGTCTACCAAGCCATCTACACAGGCGGTGTCATCCTCCCGACCCCGGTCGGAAGCTGCCGCTACTTTCACCGGAGTCTGGATTGGCTGAAACTCCATGAAGTCGGTTTCTCGCCGCTGCCACCTAATAGTACAGCAGCCAAGATGATCGCCCGAAACCAACTACCCCCTAGCACGAGCACACCAGGTTGGCGCGCCATGCAGGAGACAGATATCGACTCTGTGCTGGACCTGCTGACGCGATATCTGAAGCGGTTTGAACTGGTACAGGAATTTAACAGAGCAGAGATCGATCACTGGTTCTATAACAGACACAAGCCGGAGGATCGGGTCGTATGGTCCTTTGTGGTAGAAAAAGATGGCAAAATTACGGATTTTGCTAGCTTCTATTCTCTCGAAAGTAGCGTCATCGGCGCAATGAGCCAGAAACATGACAAAATTCGTGCGGCATATCTGTATTACTATGCGACGGAGCAAGCTTTCAATCCCAAGGAGAAAGGACTCAAATCCAGATTACAGGAGATCGTGCAGGATCTGTTGATCGAGGCAAAGAAGGTCAGATGCTCTTGCCAGTATCGTAGGGGTTATATGCTAAACAGTTCGCAGGCCAAGTTTGACGTATTTAATGCTCTGACGTTGCACGACAATCCACTGTTCCTGACCGACTTGAAGTTCGGTGCAGGCGACGGTCAGCTGCACCACTACCTTTACAACTGGAGGACGAAGCCGATCAATGGTGGTATCAACGAGAGAAACCAACCCGACGAATCGAAGAGAGGTGGCATTGGAATTGTCCTATTGTGAGACCGAATACATGACTCAAACATCACTTCGCATTACCATGTTCTGGATTGCTTTGCGAAGTGGATAAGGCATGCAAGAGTGGTGCGAAAAGTACCTGATGCGAAAAGAGATGCACAGGCGTGATCATGTTCTTGCATCATGTAGCCAATGAATACTGCCATGCGAATACCTCGATTGCAGCCTTGCAACTGAGTGGTTCTCTGTCTTCATGACATCGACTTCAGGATCTTCTGCTTGGTTTTGAATGCACATAGTCAAATGGATCCATGCTTTATAAGAGCCGAGATGCCTCTTTCCTCTATCCTTCTATCCCTCACCCGATCGTATCCGCTTCCATCTGCAAGCGACACGTTCGCGGCCAGCCCGGGAGGCCGTTCTGCAATGCTCTTTGCTGCAGCTCGTCCAAAATATGATTCCTTGTCCAGACAGGCCATTTTCTGATGGGGATTGCACAAATATGCATTCGTCCAGCACCTCCGTAAACCACCCCAAAAAAGACTCGGCGCCGGTAATCTGATATGTTACAATCGTGGCTTCTTCCTCTTCTAATCGAACATCATCATGACTATTTCCCTTGCCTCTGCTTGTGTTTCGGGTTTTTATCGCAAATAATAAAGACTCGGTTCTTCCGTCGCACAGCCTGGTGGTTCAGCAATGTCAGTATTTCCCCTAAAGTCTCCCTCGTTCAATGAAACTGCTGCGCAGTAGAGTGACTTACCTTGCATGATTCACATAATCTCTTGACGGACGAGCGAGTCTTCATGCCTCGTATTTGGTTCGTTATTGACAGGGCGGACTGTGGGACTGAAGACTGCGTCTTAGGACGTATTGAGCTTTGGAGAAGAGTGCTGAAGGAGCTTCGTGTGATGTTTGAAGTGGTGGTATTGGCATACGTGCGGGCTATCAGGCTGCTGAGGACTGGTATGCGACACCGCAAAGCGTGGGAAATCATCGTAGTAGCGCTTCTTGGTACACTGGGACTGCTGGACGAGTTTCGGGAGTTGAATGAGTAGTAGTTGATGCTGGTGTTGTAAAAAGTTCGATCCGGTGGAAGAATGCTGCAACGTAGCGGATGATGTACGGTGGACTATAGAGGTGTCCTGTTGTTAGTGTATTTGAAGTTGGGAAGGGCATCAGGCAGAAGCTTGCTGTCTATGCTAGGTGTGCCTTTGTCCTTTTGGAGCACGTCAGAACTAAGAGGTGGCTTCAGACTATGAAAATCGGGTGCGCGCTATGGTGTTTAAGCATATACATTATCATTGTAGCTATTGCGGATGGCGCGCACACCCTGTATCGAGAGCTTGTTTGACATGACACTCTCCCGAATCCTATCATAGTCGACGTACTTGTCCTTAGTGATAGCGTCCTCCTCATTGGGATTCACATGGTGAAAAGAACCTAACTGGGAAACGAAATACAAGCCGTAGATAACACACAAGAAAAGTACAACTTCAGCACCATTCGGACGCCATTGTCATCGCCCTCATTGAAGGTACATTGTTATGGAGTTCGCCATGAGACTGTCCTATTGTCTGAACCTCGTTAGCATCGGAATTCGCCTGCCTTCTATTTAGCTGTATGCAGACAATGAAGTTGTGAATAGTCTCATTTTCAGTTTACTTTCACTTCACCGTTCATTCACAAGCACGTGCTGTCTTGGCACTCGGCTAGACCCCACGCTGGCTCTCGGCTATTCACGCTTCTAAACTTCTTAGCGCCGGTTATACCCGGCCGACGTTTACCCGAACATATTCCTCCATCCACTCATCCAAGATGTCTTCTCAATTCGATGAAGAGTGGAAGGCTCGCGCCCTCGCGGCGTTGAGTGAGATCGCGCCAGATTTGCTGGCAGTGGAGGCTCGCCTCCAAAAAATCATCAGCGACTATGGCCGCACCTCCCAGGGAGGGGAGATGCGTGCCATCATGCGGCAGTTGCGGTCCTTTTTCGACCTCGACGCCTTTATCGACGCCCCGGCGTTGAACGATGTCTTACGCTCTCCCTCTCCTCCTCCTCCTCCTCCTCCCTCCCCAGCTGCGGAAGAAGCAGCAACTGCAGCTGCGTCCTCTCCTCCGGCAGCTGCTGTCACGCAGTCCTCACCAACCTTGCCTCCCCGTCCCTCTCCCATTCCTCCCGCTCCTCCCTCTGCAGCTCTCACTCCTGCTGCTCCTTCTCCTCAGGAGAAGAGCAAGGCCGACGACAACGACGACGACGATGAAGATGATGACGACGCACGACCGCCAACAAAACGTCGTGCAAAAGCTCCAGCCAAGAGAAAGGCAGTTGCCGAAGAGGACTCCGATGCCGCTAGCCGACCATCGTCACCAAAACGCCAACAACGACCAAGAGTCGCGAGGGATGCTCCGGTGAAGAAGTCAATTACTCTGGCGATCCGACAGCAGGCAAGCCTGCCAAAGAAGACAACCGTCAAGACGAACAAGAACAAGACCTCCCAGGACAAGCAGTGGAGATTCGTCTGTGATGTTAAAGATTGCACTGTGGATAGAAGCACCCCAGGAGATTTCCATGCTCACATGAAGAATGCCCACGGTCGCAACAATGGCTGGTTGCTTAGGAGATCATGCCCACCTACTGAGCTCTACTGGATCGCAAAGGACGATGATGGAAAGGTCTATTCAGGAGAGATGATCGAAATCAAGAAGCCGGAAAAGAAGCCGGAAAAGAAGCCGGGAAAGAAGCAGAATTGAAATGGAGATCAAAGATAGCAGAGAGATGAGACACTTCAAAGCAACCTCTCAGAATCATATGGAGTCGGAAGTTCTGACAGAACAGAAGTTCTCGATAGCACAAAGAGGATAGAGATGATGAGAAATGTGCGCATATGAATACGACGACTTGGCTCAGAAATCCAAGTCCCGGTCCTGAAACGATGGTTTATGCTCTATGATGAGCCGGAGAGTGGTAGATCGGTAATCAAGCAATAAGCCTTCATCAAGCGTGCCGCAGGACAAGCACTCCGAGCGTCTACAACTCGGCAACCTTCCTTTCTCAGTATACAGCTGCATGCCAAACCTCCATTCTCTCGCGTCCGCCGCCTATTGTTTTGCTAGTTACCACGTAAGAAGCGTCTACCTGCATGTGCCAATGACTGCCTCGATGTCACCATCACATATGAACCATGGTTTGAGAGGATCTCAAAGCCATACGACCAGAACATCGCTGAATCAGTACCCTAGGCTGAAGATCTCACAACTGAAGCCAGGACCTGTGCAAGCTTATTTTAGCGGACTCGTGCTGAACCTGCAATGCCATGTCCCCGAGTCTCCCTCTCCAAACGGAGCAAAAGCATGCGTCAAACTCATTCTCAGGGATGAGACGGATGAAATCCTGGTAGCTGACACTCCTCGCCTCGCAAAGATGACACCCTTGTATTCGAATGCTAACGATGCCTGTATCCTTCCAGGTCAATGTATGGTGCCTTGATGCACGATACAAAATGGCCTTGGGCAACACTGTGACCATTTGGACTACTCACGTCTGTTCGTCGAGCAAAGGGGCAGCACCATCAGGTAATAGCGGAGATCTCGGTGCAAGAATCTCAACAAACCTCTTCCCCGAGCGCAACGTTGGCTGTGGGTTGAGAATATTTCGGAATGAGCCAGGATCCTCGTCTCTCATACATCAGGACATGCTGCGAAAAGTGGTGGCGCAGGCGGAACTCGACAATGTCACATCACTGGAGAGCCTGATGGTCAGTAATCGAAGCAAACAGCACCAACAAGATGTCTCGATTGTGGTATACGTGGTAGGGATCGAGGAATATGTCTTAGGTACTACTACCGTTCCAGACCCAACCACCTCTCGTGGGCTAGCAAGGAGTTGACTGCAGAGTCGTGTGGTGACTGAAGCTGATCGTGATGGAATAGAAAGCACAGCTTCAACAAACACCTCGCGCAGAGTCCCTGCCATTCCTGTCCTCGTCATGGACCAATCTTGTCCACAGATGCCTGTCAAAATGGTTTTCGAGAAACCTCTTCATCAATGCGTCCCTATGCTCAAACCTCACCAGACAATACTCTTCGTCACGAATCCGCGTGTTGTCGGTGGGCAATTGCTCGTACCCTCGTATAGCTCGAGGATATTGGTCGATCCCGATATCTGTGTTGCAGAAAAGCTGAGAAGATTTCTCAGACAGATGGCTCCGCCATGCAATATGACAACTCAAGAGAATGCTGATATGGAGGAGTATGTCCTTGACGACCACTTCCCAAGGTCGCAGCATCTGACAACCCTTCACGAGCTTCAGTCGACCATACTCAAGGCTCCAGGTACACCATTTCAAGTGGTTGTCCAGGTGACCATCACTTCGATCTGCTTTACATCTCTGTTCGCGCAAGAACGTCTCTTTTGCATGACCTGCCCGTCATGCTTTAGAGCTAAATATTGCAATCAGGCCGTTGACTGGTGTGACTGTGATGTGGATGATGGCAGGATAGACATGCGCTTGAATCCTCAGGTTCTCGGTGGCTTCAGTGATGAGACGGCCGGTTTCCTACGTTCTTCGAGCTTGAACGAGACGGAGTCCGGTTCTCACGACGGACACACACCTGAAAAGCAAGACCCTGTGTTGAGAGATGCTGGAACTTGTACAATGTTTCTGACTGACAGAGCTCTCTCATCCCTCCTTGGTATGAAGCCTCTTGAGATTGAAACTCTGGCTATCCTCGAGACAGAAGAAGAGTGCCTGGAGACTCTGGACGCAGTTGCGAAAGACCTCATGTGGTCACCCGTCATTCTCCTGCTCGGCTGGACTGGCTGTGGCATCGTTCAGCCTGGCGAAGCCCATCACTTGGAAAACTCAAGCTTGGAAGATACACATAACTTGAAGAACGGGCGTCTGGTCATCCTCGACGCTGCGAAAGTCGCTCGGGTGGTTCCGGACCGCCGGTCTTGAGTGGGATCACGAGGCTATTCGGGAGTACAGGCGACCGAGACAAATCATCTACTTACTATCGGCGTCGAAGTCTGCTGTGAGGTCGGTACACCTGTGTGGGAAGTGGGCATGGGTGACATACATTGAAACATGGGAAAGGCATCATGTGTGGATAGATGTCGAGGGCGACTTGCTGTCCTCTTCGATTACTGATCCTTCATGTTGTTTTGTTCTCTTCGATTACTGATCTTTCATGTTGTTTTGTTTCGTCCCTGCGGCTCGCAGGCTGGTGTCGGAAGAGTACGGGACGAACTTGCGCAATCATTTACCTAATGCATGCGTCGAAATGAAGATGGAACTTATTGCCTCCCTCCTACCCTGATTCCTGCAAATTGTAGCTTCGGTAATGGTGACTCGATAGACATCAAGGACCACCAGGCTTAGGAAGCTCGGATCCGCAGCTGAGACAAGCTCCAACGCCCATCGATTCTAGCGTCGTCTTGGGAGCAGACAAGCTCGGACAGGACGGCCAAATGTACATACATACGTATTCGGGTTCGGATGTCAAGGTATCGAGGACAGTACCTAAAAAAGGCCGCATGGTCGGCATACAGTACACCCTACGCACAGACAGGATACCTACTATTAAAAAGTACCCCAAGTATATAAACACCTTGAGCTTGAAGCAGAGTTGTGCTTGTCTTTTGATCAGTCCTCAGCCTTGAGCCTCAAATCTAGGAAACATCTTCGTGACTCTGTTGAACCACAACCAGCAGGGTGACGCTCAGATCACATTTATCACAACTGTACATTGGCACATCACATCACATCACATCACATACTATCTAGCAGCTAGCTGCCTACGGAGAACCTACCAGGTAACTACTAGATTGTCCGAAAACCTACTCGAGGAGCCTGAGCTCAGGACTGACCTCGCGACTCCCACCAAAACCAACACCGACTCAATCGACAAGCCCAACACCAGATACTAAACACTTTGCTACTCGATAGTCAACATTGACTCTGAAATCTCGACTAAAAAGGTACAACCACAATGGACCTAATACCGAAAGTCAACGTCAACCTCACGCCCTCCACCATCTCTCTGTCCTTCGCATGTCTGCTGACAGGCTACCTCACCTCCCTGTCCATGACGCCGCCCAACCCCAACCCGGAGAACCCAGACGTAGACGACCGCCTCCGGGGCGTGTTGACTGAACGCACGATCCGCAACCGCAGAATCCTCTACAACGCTCTCTCGCTCTACCACGCCGTCATGGTCCTAGTCGCCGACGACCCGAGCCCATCATCAAGCGCGCTGTGTCCGTGGCCCGACAACCTCAACCGGCCGCTCTTGTTCACCTGGTCTCCCTACCTCATCATCTCGCTGGGCCTGGTGTGTCTCGTGGGCGCACCGCTCCGACTCGCCTCCTACGGCGCCCTCGGCCGCAACTTCACTTTCCACCTGCAGAAGCCGACGGAGCTCAACACGCGCGGACTGTATCATTACATGCAGCATCCGAGCTACACGGGCAACGTCCTCGTGAGGGGAGGGTGTTTTGTGGTCTTCCTACGCTGGGACGGCGTCCTGGGGGTGCTGGATCCCGCCGGTCGCCAGGGCGTGGATGACCGGATTCGGCTGGGTGGTGTACGTTTTCATGGTGGTCGTGCTGGTCAAGGGCGTCAGGGGAAGAGTTGCGGATGAGGAGAAGATGCTCAAGGACAAGTTTGGCGATGAGTGGGTGCAGTGGCACAAGAGGACGGCCAGGTTCGTGCCGGGTATCTTTTGACGTGACTCATCAGCCATAGCTAGGAGGGTGACTTCTTCGTTAGTTCAGTGGGTTGGTTCTACTAGCGATTGAGCCGAACAACGCAGGCTCTAGCATAGTAAGGCACGCTGAGTGATCTGTCTAGCTCTAGGCTGTGAGTGTGGTGTTTTCTTCGCATCACTTGAGTTTAGATTCGAAAGGTAGGCAAGGAGATCGTGAGGCAGATCACGAGTAGAAAAGGCAAAAGGATACGGAGTTATTGTTCTGGTGAAATTAGACTACCTTTTTCCAAGCATCGACTTTCTCACGGTGCTGACATCAACTTCATTACGCTACTGCAATCGTCAACATCAAAGTTTGCCTCTCGTTTTCTCACTTTCGCGGACTGATATGTTCTGGGCCAGTCAGTGGCCGAAATTTCCGACCGCTAGGACTTCTATCGTGTGCGTGTCCATTTTGTTTCCCCCCTTGTAAAACATTCCGACGCTTCTCGTCGCCTTCAGAAAACTAGTGCAAGGAGTGTGGGTATCAGTAGGTCCATTAGCACGGTCATCCACGCGTTACGTCCAGGTGCAAACTTCACGGCTACCGCTGCGCCGGTAAACGTAGACGGCGATGCTGATGAGGTGCCAGAAGCAGCAGGTCCAGTGACATCTGAACTAACTGGACTCGAGACAAGGGACTCGGGAAGAACGAGTGTGGCGCTGCCGCTGGGCAGAGTCGATCCATAAACGGTCGTGGTGCTGTTGTCCCCAACGGGCATGATGATGGTGATTTGAGGCCAGTCGGTCGATGCGACTGTGGTCTTTGTGTAGCTTGTCGATGGCGCCGATTCCGTCGGAGATACCGTCGTTGTAATGGGTGATGAGGATGGAGCGGCAGTAGAAGCCGGCGTCGGCGTCGGCGTCGTTGCCACGACGGTGGTACTTGAGCTTAGGGGGCCGCTCAATGTCGACGTCAAAGCCGAGGCTTTTGGCGTGACTGTGGTCGCTAGTGTCGAGGAGACGACGGTGACCGTGGTGCCGCCAGCATTGCTTGTGGTCACGGTTGCAGATGTCGTGACGACAACTGTAGCATATTGGTCGCAGTAGTCCAAGAATTGCTGGAACTGCGGCGCGATCTGCACGAAGCCTGTATCGTCGCCGCGATGGACGTTGATACACTGTTCACACTGGTTCAGTGACGTCTCGAAGGCGGATCCGGGAAGGCACAGCTTAGGAGATTTGCCACTTGACTGTGCTTCCAGGAGGCAGTTGTTACACCACGGGTAACACGCTCCAGGGACACTGGTTTGCGCTTGACGGGCGGCGATCGTTGGAGTCGGCTGCTCGAGGAACGTTGATGTGAGGGTAAACACTTCATCGACGACGAAGATCTGGTAAGTAAGGCCGAACCGTTCAGGGTCCATGTTGAAAAAGTCGTTGATGGCTTGAACATTGAGGCTTGGGTCGGTTATTGGTGTAGCGTTGCCGTAAATGTCGGCATCCCATGTCGGGAGGTAGGCAGGAAGAACTTCCGCAGGTATACACTCATTGGGAGCGCAATAGAAGCCATCTGCAGGAATTCCGGCTTCGAAGTTGCAATTTTGTCGTTGTGGTCGGCAAATCCAGCCAGGCGGACAACCCCATCTGTGAATTTTTGTTAGAAAACGGCCTTAAGATGTCACTCGATGCAGCTTTGGCTTGACCATTCAAGGATGGGGCCCGCATGAGATCGAGAAAACCATTGTACTCACGTCCAATCGGTGGGATACGGCTCATTCGCCGTATAAGTTGGGTTGGCTATTCTTGTCGGGCAGAGCGTGATGCTCGTGACCTGCTCTGTTGTCAAATACTCAGAGATGATTTCAGTGGCTGTGTTAGTCGTGCTTGTTGTTTCTGTGAGGGTGTCTGTCGTCGTCTGCGTGGCTGTGTTGGTTATCGTCGCAGTGTCCGTTGTCGGACTTAACGAGAGTGTCGTGGTCGTAGTCGTTGACGTCTCTGTATCGGTCTCGGTCTCGGTCTCAGTCGTTGTCACTGTCGACGTCTATTTTGGTCAGCTGTCTGTATCCTTACACATTTGAGTTCTTTAACTAACCGCTGTCACAACTGTGGTTGAAATTATCGTCTGGAAGATTGTGATCGGTTGAGTGGTGGTATCGATATATGTTGCGGTAGTAACGGCGGTGACTGTTGTTGTTGCTGTTTCGGTGATAGGTACATAGTCGGTAACATTGAAAAAGACAGTAGGTGGAGGAGGACATATTTCAATGATTGTTTCGTTTACAACGGTGGTATTGTGCAGCACTGGCGGTGGAGGTCCTGGATGAGGCGTCTCAATGGTCGTTGCGCTCAACGACTCTGCAGATGCGACCGCTACGGCCAAGGACGAAGCCGCCAGCAGTCTGAGTGAAAGATGCATCTTGAATCCTTTGCGCTTCTCTAATAAACCCCGCCTTCAGATGTACGCATGCTGCAGTCCACTGCTAGCTGGAGTGTACGAGCGAATGTTGTTGGTTCAAATGAGAGGTAGATGAAACGAATGAAGAACAAAGGGGCGCAATCGGAGCGAAGTCTCTCGGATTCCCACAGGATGCCCGACGAGGAATCCAGAGGAAAGATCGCAGTTTGGGGTAGTTAAGAAAGACCTACGAAGTACTGAGGACCGTCATCGATCGTCAAAGAGCTTCGCAGCTCCCCAAGGGCTGGGAAGCAACTCTCCGGAGCTTGTCCTGACAGAATGACACGCCACATGGCACCAGCGGTGTCCTTTGGATACCGCTCCTCATGGTTGGCGGGACGGAACTATGCATGTTGGTGATGTTCCTGGCTTTGGATCACCTCTGCCTTGCCAGATGCAGGTAGTGGCGTGCCAATCAGTGACCGGAATCAGCACTACAGTACCTTTTTCCACAGAGGCTGGCATCGGGGACTTGGCCCAGAGGGTACTAGCCTTGTCGAAGGTAGGAAGGTCGCTGTTTGGGGATGATGACAGGGCTTGCTGGCATCGACATCTGTTGTGGAGTTTGTCTCCGGAGCCTCGAAGTGGATGATTGATGCAGGTGTTGCAGGGGTGGCAGCGGGTGGTGTTAGCAGAGGAGGAGGAGGAGGAGGAGGAGGAGGAGGAGGAGGAGGAGGAGGAGGAGGAGGATGATGGGAAAATGCCAGAGCAAAGAGCCATGGAGAATCTTTTCTCCGAACTTTGTTCCAACCACCCTCATCATCTTCCCTGTCCATCTTCATCGCAAAAACCGGTTTGCGGTTGGGCAAGCAGCCTTAGTTCTCACGCTTGTCTCTGCCGACTCCGACTGTCGACAACTCACCTGCCGCTGTCCCTCGCTTGGGCGCGCATCATGACAATGTTACAGCCAGCAAGGCCTTTTCAATCCAGTGTTGACTTTCGTTCCTTGTCCATCTTTGGACGGGATGAACCCTTCACGCCAAACTCTTACTTCCCTGTCGCATGTTCTGCACTGTGATTGTCTACCATCGAGCGCTAGGAATGAAGTGCAGACAGTCAGTCTCTGTGCCGCTTCTCTCATTCGAACCTGATTTCTCTATGACGCAAAGATCCATATCAGAACTGCCTTTGCAATCAGTTCCTTCGAAAGGCGGCAGACCCTGCATTTGGTACAGAGTAGTTGGCTCAGAACTCTGAAATCCCCCTTTCATTGCATAGCCATGACGATCCAAATGGTGGCAAACATCCTTTGGGTGAAGATCAGTAGGTATCAATGCGAGAAATGTCTCGGATTGTAAGTCATCCATTCTCTGCGAGAAAAACAGTGAGTCTTGCCCACAATCCGTTGCGCAGTCTTGCACATCAGCTTTCTGTTTCAGTGCCTCCTCTCAGACTACGATGTATAATCTGGTGACATCGGTCTGCCATACTACGTGATTCGCCATGAGGTCGTATCTGAAATGCGCAACCCTCGGGGGACTCCTTGCTGGAACAGCCTCGGCGGTATCGGTGCAGGAAAATTACACAATATGTAATTGGGCTCGTTTGAGGGCCGGGGTGGTCAGAGATGCACTCTATCTCGACGGTGGTCTTCTATGGTGGCAGACTGCGTTCGCAGATGGGACCACACCGGTGGTGAGCAGCGATGGGAACGTGGCCGGGGATATGTTGCGACTAAATTTCTCGCAACCATTCGACACAGCGACGACGAATATATCTGCGCTGTTCGAGAAGATGCCCAAAGCTGGAGGTGCAGGAAACAACATCGCCCCAAACTACGTCGATGGCACAATCTTTGCCAATAATGACGAGTTATATCTTTATGGGTGAGTGATTTGGAATCCAAGCTTCGTGTAAAGCTAACGCGAACAGTGGCCTTGGCCCTTTGACAGACTCCTCGACTCCTCAAGCCGCAGACACGATCTTAGGGTATGAAGCTTATCAGTATGGTCCCAATCGAGCTGGCTGGAGTCCTGGATTTTACCAAGGCACTCTACCCGACAGCGTTACCAGATATGTCACGAACGGTGCTGGAGTATCTATTCCAAGCGAAAACCTAGGCTTCTACTTCAGTGGAATGCGATCTCCGGATTGGGGTCCTATCTACTATGAAGATTCATCCGCTAATCAGACCGCCAATACCTTGATTGAGATTAACATGTCGGAGATGAGGAACGAGAAATGGACAAACACCACCCTTCCAGACAATATCCAGCCACGCGCTAACGCAGAGTTGGTTTGGATTCCAGTCTCAGACAAAGGTCTGTTGGTGGCAATAGGTGGAGTGACCGCACCTGAAGAGATATGGCCAGTGGGTTTGAACTCCTCTCAAACGTCGGACAGTGAAGCACAAAGTCCGGGTTTCATGAAGACACTGCCAGTGTACGACATTGAGGGCCAGAAGTGGTACCTGCAAAACACAACCGGCGATGTCCCTGGGCAATTGACAGAGTTCTGTTCGGTAGTTGCGACGGCTAACGACTCCTCTTCATTCAATGTCTACATCTACGGCGGCTACGATGGACTGACCGCAAGTGACGAGCCCTCTGATGATGTTTGGATCTTGTCAATCCCGTCCTTCAAATGGGTCAAGGCCTACGGTGGCAACGAAGCCCACGGTCGCTCTGGTCACCGGTGCGTAATGCCTTACCCGGACCAAATGTTCGTCATAGGAGGCATACATCAAAACCAAGCAGAGTGCGTCGAAGGAGGTATCATCCAAATTTTCAACTTGAACAAGCTCGAATTTCAGAACACCTACGATCCAAACAGCTGGGACGTGTATAAAGTCCCGTCCGCGGTCAGCAAAGCCATTGGAGGTGGCAGTGACGGAGGTGCCTCTGAAACAGCGACATGGTCCAACAGCGCCTTGAGCGGTTTATTCGCACGCAAATACGCCGGACAAATGCCGCAACAATACTATCCCTACCCATCGAGCGGCACGCTCAAGAAATCCTCTTCGGGTGGAAACTCAGGCATTTCCAAAGGTGCCGTGATCGGCGTTAGCGTTGCCGTGGCCATCATCGCCATGCTTCTCCTCATCCTGATCTTCCTCCTTTTCCGACGCAGACGCATCATCCGCAGCGGCTCGTCCGAGAAGTCATCCTCATCCAGCACATCGCGCGTGACACGATGGTTGAACGGAGCCTCCTGCGCACCATCACCACACAAACAATACTCCACCCCGTCGCCCCCAGAAGTTCAACAAGTTCCTTACTCTTCTGTTTCGGACGAGCCAACGCCACCGCTACAAGCACAACGCCACGAAATGGCCGGCACCGAGCGCCCCAAGCCTCCTTACGAGCTCGCGACACCATACAATAGCGACGACCAGCCACGTCACTCGACGGTTGTGGACTACGGATACAATGCGAATTTCGGGCACACGTACTCCAACAGCAACTCGAACACAAATTCGAATTCGAACTCGAATAGCGGTTCCACGGGCGAAGATTACCGGCCCTCCCCACTGACAAGCTACAATGGAAACGGCCCCTCCAACTCGCCGCTGCGCAACATGCGCTACCCAGCCGGCAGCAACAGCCGCTTCACCGAGGACATATCCACGCCGAGCGCCGACTCGAGCACGACAGGCACAAGTGATACCACGCCTTGGCCGTTGCCCGCTCCGCAAAATACCTGGCGCCAGAATCAGGGGCAAGGCCGTCAGCGCTTCGCTTTCGGACTCGGGGGCCACCACGCCCGCGAAGGAAGCGAGAGCAGCTCCGTCCAACCTATTATTGAAGAACCGGAGGGCTCGCCGCCGAGAGAACTTGAGGCCGGCCGGGGTGCTGGCGAACGCGAAGGCGAGCACGAGAGGTTCTCGTACCAACACACTAACGAGAGTGCGAGCAGCGGAGTAGGGACACTCCCCAGCCCGACTGGGGATAGCGGAACAATGCCCAAAGACGGAGACCATCGGAGAAGTATCTTCAGCGTTGTGAGTCCAGTCAGTCCGACTGCTGGTAGGAGGTAGTGAATGCAATCATTTTTCAGCAATGAACAATTCGGGAATGATAATGTTGACACTAAGAAACAGCACATGTACAAAAGTCTATGACGAAGGAATAAATGAGCGGACCAAGTAAAGCGAACTTGATGGCACTTTTCAATCTAAAGATAGTTATGTATTTTGTTTGTTCCAATACAAGAGAGATATTAGGGCGAAGATCACATCATGAATTCAGTGACTCCCAAAGTCGCGGTTAGACCCAATAGTAGAGAGCCAGATATTCCACTGCTTCTGCCATACCAATGCTTGCTCGTCGGACCGGAGCTGCCGCAAGTATCTCGTTCCAGTCATGGCACAGTAGAAGGGTCGGATCAATGATGAATTTTCGTTGCATTGTCTCATCAAGATGATATCACCTCTCTGGTCCCATGTCTAGCCTTGTTGACTGAGTTGGTTGGCCGGATACACAAAACGTAAAAGAACCTTCCGAAATTAATGTCCAACTAAAACATCCAATCCATACGCTGCATTGGATCGATTGATCACAGCCAGGGCGTCCCAAGTTACCATCGAAAGACGCGCCGACCAGTAAACCGGTAGTACACCACACATGAAATAAACCTTCCTTCGTAACTACCACAGAGAGAGAGACACCCCGGGCCCTAACACCAGATGGTCGTGTGACAAGATATCTGGTACGTAGATCACCCGAGGTTGTAGTATAGGTCTTCGGGCAGCCTGGCACCAAGTGACAATGCGTAAAGGCCTTCATTGTTCGCATCCGGGGAGGATGGCACACTGGATACTGTACTAGCGTTTGCTGCCAGAGTCTCCCAGCCCATTTTCCATGTGGATAGTTGACGGGCGACGCCCCGGGAGTGTCCATGCAGTGTTGGAGGAACACTGAGTATTCCTAGAGCCGAGTCTTACACCAAGTAGATAATATTGATTGAGTGAGCCCTGACACGAACAAAACTATAGTTAGAAGATCCTTCCACCCATAGAATATAGAACGGTTTTCCCATAGGACAGAAGAGAACCGATCATCCCGCCATATGGTGGTGTGGTATAGGATGTGCTCGCATATGGAGTCTATCAACCGTACCCTGTGGAGTCGAAGTTGTTTACCGTGAGCGATGGTATGCATCGTATACATATAGATAAATGTACAGGTGTTCTACTATATTCGAATAGCCGAGGAGGGGCGTATACTTTGAAATCTATGGTCTTGAATGTCATGTCTATCAGTTGATGATCAAGTACGAGAAGCGATTACGTCGTGGTACTACTGGTACTTTCGAAGACTTCGAGGAAGCCGCCGACAAGGTGAAGACTCCCTGTGACCAGGGCGGTGACCTGGCGACCGTTGTCTTGCTCAAGAGTCGTCTGTGTTCTAGCGAAGTTTCTCACCAGAGACACAGCTTCCTCGATTGTCCGGACGACTTCCACATGTGTGGTGGGGTCGAGTTGCTTCCAGGTCTCCGCGAGATGATTTTGCACTTTGAGCGCAGCAACGTCTGACGCGTTTGTGTTGACAGAGATAAGATCGGGTCTAAAGCCTGTCTCCTTGAAGGTAGTGTTCGTACAAAAGATTGCGTGAGTGAAAGGGTGGGCATCTTCAAGGGCTGCAGAAAGGGTACCGGAAAGTGCCTTTGCTAAAGCATCAGCATCGCGAGTCTGTTGGTTAAAGATCAAGAAGCGAGGTTGTGGACGAGAGTGTTGCTGCACACTTTCACCCCTGGGAGTGGCGAGTTGAGAGGCGAACCATTTTCCCGCAAGTTCGATGCTTTCAAGCGTATGACCGCCATCAATGCACCATCGTATTCCTGGCTCATGTCGTGTGTCACAACGACCTGCAAGATGGACACTTTCCAGGCCACTTTTAAGCTTTTGCTCATTGCCCTCTGCTCCAGCGAACCCCTGCTTCTGCAGCCACTCTTTTGCAATTGCGACGGCCAGGCTTGCATTTATCTTCTGAAAGTCCGCTTTGAGCCCGAGGATGGTCTCGCCACTGGCGATTGCTGGATCGACATCGACATATTCGAGCCGACTGCCCTTGTTGTGGGCTACCTGGTCAAGGACATTCTTCGCGTCCGGCAGTTGACTGCCGACTGTGAAACACTTCACACCCGGTTTGATGATGCCAGCTTTGTGCCATGCGATTTCCCCGATCGTGGAGCCAAGCAAGGCGACATGGTCAATCCCCAAACTGGTGATTCCTGTCACCACTGGGGTCTCGATGATGTTTGTGCTGTCGTATGCGCCACCGATTCCGCATTCGATAACGGCAGCATCGACCTTCTCGCTTAAATATGTATGGAAAGCCATCAAAGTCAGGAACCTGAAGTAGACAGGCTTTGCGCTCGGGGAAGTTGGATCTTCCCCTACCGCCTGCGCAGCTGCTTCAAGCCTGTCCCATACTTCGTAGAAGTATTTTGCGAACTGATGTTCCGACAATGGCTCTCCGTTGATCTGTATTCTTTCTCGCACAAATCTTAGATGTGGTGAAGTGTATAAGCCAACTTTGGACAGAGAAGGTGTTGCGTGAGTCCCAACGAATTGTGTGAGGATGGAGGAGATGAACGCAGATGTAGATCCTTTCCCTTTGGTCCCTGCTATATGTATAGCTCTCAGTGCGTTGAGGTCGGAAGGCTACCAAATCCAAGTCAGTCGCATGAAGGGTCGTGTGAGGCTCGCAGTAGATTCAATCGCCGCATACTTGGTACCCGATTCTTCGCAGCCACTCGATCATCTCGGGAATAGCTTGCTCGTTCATCTTTCGCCCAGACTTCCGTATTGCATCAACAATGGCAAAATTACTTTGCAGCGTGTTCAGCGACGCTACAGCGTCCTAGAGACGAGTCAATCAACCTCAACGTCAGGAACTTTTGGCGGCTGCTTCACATACTGCGTATGTCCTGGCCATGGCTGCGGACGTCGTCACAAACGTGCGACTTCGAGGGCGAAGATATGTCGGTATCCCCCAGGTCCATTTCCGCATCATAAGGCAAACATGCTAGCCGAGACAGGAAGGACTTCTTAGGCCTATTACCACTGAACTGTCACGCTGATCTCGTAGATACGCAGTGGAAGAATAATTCGAATTGTTGACCAAAGTCCGCCGTACTAGTAGTTCGGGTGAAACTTTTCTACCGTGAAGCGCACATCGTGGTGGGATGTACTCACGTACTCGTATGACATATCTAGGCAGGCCAGGTCTCAACATCCATCCAAGTCATGGGCTAATACGGAGTATACAATGGGTCAATCGCAGTCATCAGAGCCACCAACAGAGGTACCAATAGGTGAGTAAAGACCATTGGTTAGTGAACCTACATTTGTTCTGATACTTGAGCCGCATAGAGCAATTGAGCCACCAGCTGGCTCTCCGTTTTGCCTCGAAATGCTTCTCTTCTTTGGAGATTGTCCATTACAAGGACAACTTCAAGAGCCTTGCCGATCACCAAGAAGATCTAGAGTACTGGAAAGAGGACACACTGTGTCGCTTCCTTGCCTTACCAGAACCTCTCCAGGCTGGACCCGTAGTCTACCAAATGTGTACCTATCTCGGAGCATTCCCCTTCCCTAGGCTGGCACCGTGCATATTGACTAGAGAGAATATGCTCAAAGTCATCACCATAATGACGGGTAGGTACAAGAAAGTCCTGAGACGAGGCGATCAGGACAAGGCGAAATTGCTCTTTCGAAGTCTGGCAGTATTCGACCGCAAAGCAAGCGTGGCTCTTTCGAACAAGGACAAACCGTCCATGGACGATGTGATTCGAGAACAGTTACCAGAAGATATGCTAGAGCAAAGAGAAGCAGCAGAGGGTTCAAGGTCTCATCCCTCCGGATTTGCCATCGACGAACCACTCAACGATGACGAAGATGAAGACGACGATGACCTCGCTCTTGCAGCTCTGGACTCTCTCGACGCCATCGAAGTATTCAAGCATGACCAGAAGACCGACCGCAAGATCCATCACGCCATGATCCCGGTCGAGAACTTTAAGAAATTGGTCATGCTACTTCTCCTTATCGGCGGCGTCGAACCATTGACTCCGCTAGGCAGCTACGGAGAGTCTCTGGACAAAGGAAGGCTGCAAGCTCTAAGCACATCTGCGGACTCAATCATTGCCGCTTTCGATCCTGACCCACAGAGTCAAGGTATTCGATATTCGAACTTCGTCAAAACACTTACAACCACACTCCCCGAGCTTTTCGACCCTTTTAGCAATCTCTTCGAACACTTTCTCTTCAGCAAGAACATCGATTTGAACAAACACCGCGACGGCTCGGATCCAGTCGTTATCCAAGATGCCAAACAGTCAATTATATATCGTTCTCCCGAAGAAGACACACCAATCTTCACCGACACCCTCCTCTCCCAAATCTCCATGACCCTCAAACTGTTCAACCCCTCCGGCACTCTCATGAATGTATTCTCCTCCGGAGCCCGTTTCAATCGTCTCTACTCTTCCTCCAGTGACGGAACATCCCTCTCCTCTTTCTCACGCCAAGTCACATCCTGGCAATCCGGCACGCTACTCCTCGTTACCGGGACCATCCTGGAGGACGCCAACCAGTCCATCACTCTGGGCGCCTATCTACCGGAGCGCTGGCACGACTCTTCATCAAGTTCAAACTCAAACAGGCCTTCGTCTCACGACCACTCGGGCCCCAGACCGTCCCTTCTACAAATACAACCCCGCCAGGCTCTGTTCCCCGGAAACCCGTACAACCGCACCTTGCCCTGGTCCCACTTCTCGACGAAGTCAGGTATAGCACTAGGGTGCGTTATTCCCCAGCAATCCCGCACATCTACTGCGGCGCTGCCTCCCATTCTCGGTCCAGTCAGTCTATTGATAGACAGCGACATGTCCACCGCAACGTTCCAGCATGACGGATCAGCTGGTAGTGGTGCGTTTGTTACCGATCCGGGCCTCGAGACGGCACAGACACATCATCCGGACACAGCACAGGCCAAGAAGGTTCAATTTGATATCGACGCTCTCGAAGTCTGGGGGATCATTTTCCCCGCAGGCGCAGGGGAAGATGAAGTCACGAAACAGAAGAGCCGGCTTGCGTGGGAAGAGGCCGAGGCCGCCCGGCGACGAGGGGTGAATTTTGGAGGCGACAAAGACGGTGCGAGAGCGTTGCTTGAGATGGCTGGGCTGGTAGGCGATCAGGCTAGCCAGAGGAGCGGTGGGTCAGTATAGGTGCACCTAGAGCACCATAGTCAGTCACGGGATGCGAGAGTCGTCACAGCACAAACGGCGGATGGAAATATGAATGCGCTCTGTTTAGAACAAAAGCCATAGAGGCTGAATGTAAGCCTGTAAAAACATTGTCTAAGCATTAAAGTGTGATAGTAACAAAACAATGGGTTGGCCGGATCGATTCTTGCAACGCCAGTGTCTGCAGTATAACTCATAGATGATGTAAAGAGATGAGCCTGCTCCAGCATACGCTGTCCCGATCGGTCGAGTACATCTCCAGTTCGTAGGTAAGCGCCCGTGGTTCGTGGCAAAAATCCATCCCTATCCAGCGTCCCTTCCTGGCCACAATCTCCCTCCGTACGCCTGCTAGCTCAATACATGAAGTCAAGGAATCCATAAACGGTCGCGTGGTTCAGCACTGGCAGTTTGATCCTCCTTGTGTGCCGGTCGACTCTGGTCGTAGATCTACTCCGGGTCGAGGATTTGATCTCAGGTTGCGGGGGCCGGCCTGATCGAGAGGTAGTTTCTTTGCAATCGCGGTGAACAATTCGCGGACATTGGTTGACGTCTTTGCGGATGTCTCGAAGAAGAGTAGGCCCGCTTCTTTAGCATAGGCTTCTGCGTCGGCGGTCTGGATGGCTCGCTTGTCGGGATGTTCGTTGACCACGTCCACCTTGTTTCCCGCCAATGCGATAATGATATTCTCGTTAGCCTGTCTTTGCAGCTCTTTTACCCATGATTTGGCTTTATCTAGAGAGGACTTTGTAGAGAGTCAGTATGCTACTTCGGGTTGTTGATCGTGGCAAAACACTCACAGCCTGGGTGATATCGTAGACCACTACGGCGCAGTTTGCGTTCCGGTAGTACATGGGTGCAAGCGACTTGTATCTTTCTTGGCCTGCAGTATCCCATATCTCGAACTTGACCGTTGTGTTCTCATCTAGTGTGATTGTTTGTGTCAAGAAAGCGGCGCCAATTGTTGACTCGCGGTAATCATCGAATTGGTCTTTGACGAAACGAAGGACTAACGAGCTCTAGGCAAAGTTAGGGACTGGAAGCGATCGGATTCGCGAGGCACAATACCTTTCCTACGGCAGATTCGCCTGGCACACCGTCAGTACTCTATCAGTGGTCTGAAGGCCAGGCTCAACATACCGAGAAGAACAAGCTTGAATTGAGCAAACCTGCCACCTGCGCCAGGTCGGCCAGTTGGAGCTCGTGCAGCCATCGGGGGGGTTTGGATCCCAACAGAGGGTCACTTGTAAAAGTCACAATGTGAGAGGGGTTATCGGGTGGTTGTGTGGGTTCAAAGACTATGACTGTCGAGATGTGAAAGCGGTTGAGTGCTGGTGGTGGTATTTCGTGGTATGCCTGCAACCTGCAATATAAGTCCCAGACCGGAGTCGTTAGCCTCCCGTAGGAGTTGCGGCGGGTGACAGACAGACGGCCAGATTGAGAACGTGCCAAGGATGACGACGCCGGTGCTGCAGACACCGGTCCGTCTCCCATAGCTGCGCGAATGTTGAGCCAGAGCCATAACACCAGCACTGACTTTATCGTTGTCATCCATACCGCACAGCCCGCCAGACTCTAGTAACCCTGCTAGCTACCTCTTCCGTCGATTCCCTTGTCTGTGCCCTCGTCGAAACCCAAAGAAAACCATGACTCGGTAGCGAAGACAAAGAGATCCTGCACAAGACACTGGCCCTGCGTCGTCCACCATGGCTATCCTCCTGCCCTTCCGCGATATCAACGTTCACGCATCTACGAGTCACTATGCATTTACGTCGCCGTCCACCCCCTCTGAGCCGACCCTAGTGGTAGAAAGACCCTCTGGGGATATCAGACTCAACGATGGATCTCTCCTGGGTGCAAAACGCGTCTCCAGCATTGCTGGGATCCTGGGCATCATCAAACTCAAGCTGGACAAGTATGTCATAGTCATTACCAAGGCGCAGCCTATGGGCAGGCTGCGAGGCCATATGATCTACAAGGTCATGGCTACAGAGTTTCTCCCTCTGCGCGAACGCCCGGTTCACGATCCTGACGAAGACACCTACCTTTCCTATCTCAAGAACCTACTGGCGACTGGACCCATGTACTTTTCGTATTCTCTCGATGTCGCCTCCACCTTTCAGCGTCAATCGCAGTCCGATCTTTCACAGCCTCTCTGGAAAAGGGCCGATGACCGGTTCTTTTGGAACCGTTTCATTCAGACCGATCTGATTGATTTTCGGACAGGAGGTGGTGCTTCGGCGGGTCTGAAAAGTCAACAGCAGCCCGGAGCTGATCCTTACATCCTCCCCGTCATGTTCGGCATGCTAGAGATCAAACCAGCCAAGATAAAATCCATCAACTTCACCTTCGCCCTTATCACAAGGAGATCGAGGTTCAGGGGGGGGACGAGATACTTTTCAAGAGGCATAGACGAGCAAGGTCATGTTTCCAACTTCAATGAAACCGAGCAAATCGTGGTGTTGAACGACGTCTCGAGTCAACCGACTGGGTATGCTGGAGGTCAAGGGATGCAGAATGGCAAGGTTGGAGGTTCAACAGCCGAGACACAAATTTTATCCTATGTTCAGACACGTGGCAGTGTGCCAGTGTACTGGGCCGAGACCAATGATCTCCGATATACACCCAAGCTCCAGATACGTGGGGTCGAGTCTGCTGTTGATGCTGCACGGAAGCACTTTGACGAACAGATCAGAACATATGGCGAGAATTACTTGGTCAACTTGGTGAATGCTCGGGGAAGAGAGGAACGGGTGAAGAAGGCTTACGAACAGATGGTGCGCATTCTGGTAAAGTCTCCTGACGAATCCGTTGAACCAGGTCGACGAACCGACGAAAGGTTCCATGAGATCAACCCCGATCAGCAGCGTCAACGCATGGACAGATTGCACTATATCTACTTTGACTTCCACAACGAGACCAAGGGCTTAAAGTGGCACCGAGCCGAACTCCTTCTTGATGAGCTTCTGGATGGCTTGAGGAAAGGACAGTATTTCCATGGTGTTGAGATGCCAGGAAACCCATCAGGTGCCCTGGAGATAAGGTCACTACAGACCGCTGTGGTCCGGACCAACTGCATGGACTGTCTCGACAGGACTAATGTTGTTCAAAGTATGCTTGGGAGATGGGCCATAACCCAGCAATTCCAAGACCTGGGTCTCCTGCAGCCAGGTGAAAGAGCTGACGACGATCGATCCTTCGAATTCATGTTCCGTAACATCTGGGCGGACAACGCTGATGTTGTTTCAAAATCTTACTCGGGTACTGGGGCCTTGAAAACCGATTTTACTCGCACAGGCAAGCGCACAAGAGCCGGCATGGCTCAAGATCTCAGCAACTCCACTACTCGATACATCCGAAACAACTTCCTGGACGGGCCTAGACAGGACGGCTTTGACCTTTTCCTCGGAACCTTCTTGCCCTCGACGTACGGTGTCGGGTCCTCTTTGACGTTCAAGGACCGACGACCACTCGTCATACAAGCGGTACCCTATCTTTTGGCGGCTTCGTTGTTCATTGTGTTGATATCTATGCTCACGCGCCGACCGCCAGAGGCCGCTGTTTGGCCTCTACGTGTGCTTGTCATCTTGTGTCTCGTTGTTGCGGGTTGGTGCTTTCAATTTGTATACGGGCACGGTCTGCTCTACGTAAATTGGCCCAAATTGAACACACCACAGTTTGCTCTTGACGGATATCATGATGCCCTCACGCGGGCTCACAAGGACCCGGTGATTGGACCAATTATTGCAGCAGAGAGTGGGAGGGATAGGAGGTCGCGCAACATTAGCACCACGAACATGGGCTACATGGAAGAAGGCAAGAAAAGAATAGAATAATCCACGGGCGTGGCGCGGGCTTTGTGACCTCAGCAATCGCAGATAGACCAGATTCCAATGAAGATATGATTTAGAGAGCAGTTGAAATCTCGAAACCACAATCAGATGCCAGCAACACGAGGGACGGTGCTTTGCACAGCTGTATCTATGACATAGCGAAGCAGTATGACCAGTGATTGTAGTATAGCCCGTCTGGCATTAACAAGAATGACCGTGAGTCCGGAGGAAGGGGTTTGTTCTTAAGAGCAAGAGCTCCTATTGGCGGATTGGATGGGGTCACACTATCTCTGTTTCGGCGGAGCTTCGATCTTCGGGGAAAAAAGTTGAGCTGGGTACAAAACCATCAAGTCGACCCAGGCTGCGCGTCTCCTGAGCCTCTCATACACTCGACTGATCAATCTGTCGTGTGCCTTCAAGATGAGTGCAGCACACGCACTCCGAGGCCAGTCCCGACTTGTCGGAGGCCTTCTACGCACTCCCGTCTCTCAGGTCAGCCGCCAATGGGTCTGCCGTCGCTGCGCATCGTCCGTGGCTCTGCAAACGTACTCTTCAAGCCTGAGGTCGCCGTCGATACAATGGCCACTAGACAGGCGGTGGCAGCAGAAGCGAGGTGCAGCTGGAGCTGCTGCTGCGATGTGTGTTGCTCCGGTACATCAAGAGCTGTCGCTTGGGTGCTAACATTTCTCTCCAGGCTCGAAGAGGCCTCAGACCCTGACTCCCTATCGCAAGAAACCATCATCGACAACCTATCAGCCGAAGAAGCCCACCGACTGTCTAAAGTGAGGAACATCGGTATAGCAGTCAGTTGAAAACCATCGCAGGTTTGGAATGCACGACCTAACTTTGGCAGGCACATATCGATTCGGGCAAAACTACGGCCACTGAAAGAGTGCTCTTCTACACCGGTCGTATAAAGTCCATCCATGAAGTCCGAGGCAAGGACTCTGTCGGCGCAAAGATGGACTCAATGGAACTGGAACGAGAAAAGGGTATTACCATTCAGTCTGCAGCCACTTTCTGCGATTGGGTCAAGAAAGAGAACGGCAAGGAGGAGAAATACCACATCAACTTGATCGATACTCCTGGGCATATTGATTTCACCATCGAAGTTGAACGCGCGCTCAGAGTACTCGACGGCGCCGTAATGATCCTGTGTGCTGTGTCGGGCGTGCAAAGTCAAACCATCACGGTAGATCGACAGATGAGACGATACAACATCCCTCGAATCAGTTTCATCAACAAAATGGACCGAATGGGTGCGAATCCCTTCAAAGCCGTGGACCAGATCAACAAGAAGCTCAAGATCGCCGCAGCGGCTGTCCAGGTCCCTATTGGAGCTGAGGACGAGTTCAAAGGTGTGGTCGACTTGGTTACAATGAAGACATACTATGCTGAAGGCGACCGTGGTGAGATCATCGTCACCAAGGACGAAATTCCCGCGGAAGTCCAGCAGCTTGCTCAAGAACGAAGGGCCATGCTTATCGAAACCCTTGCCGATGTCGACGAGGAGATGGCCAATATGTTTTTGGATGAGCAGGAGCCAACCGTCGAACAGCTCAGAGCTGCCATCCGTCGTGCAACCATCTCCCTGAAGTTTACGCCCGTGTTCGTGGGGTCAGCATTGGCGGACAAGTTCGTGCAGCCAATGCTTGACGGCGTTTGCGATTATCTGCCCAACCCTGCTGAGGTTTCGAACACCGCTCTTGATCGTCGACAGAAGGAAGCTCCCGTCAAATTGATCCCTTACAACTCTCTTCCCTTTGTGGGATTGGCATTCAAGCTGGAAGAATCGAACTTCGGACAACTTACCTATATCCGTGTCTATCAGGGCAAGTTGACCAAAGGCCTTCACGTCTACAATGCTCGAACCGATAAGCGAATCAAGATTCCCCGAATTGTACGCATGCATTCCAACGAGATGGAAGAAGTCAACGAAATTGGCGCTGGAGAAATCTGCGCCGTGTTCGGTGTGGACTGCGCATCTGGTGATACCTTTACTGACGGCCAGCTCGGATACAGCATGACAAGCATGTACGTTCCTGAACCTGTCATCTCGCTCAGCATCAAACCCAAGAACAACAAGGATCTGCCAAACTTCTCTAAAGCCATCGCGCGATTCCAACGTGAGGATCCTACATTCAGAGTGCACTTTGACACTGAAAGCGAGCAAACTATCATCTCCGGTATGGGTGAGCTTCATCTTGAAGTCTACGTCGAGCGAATGAGACGTGAATACAAGGTAGACTGTGAAACTGGCCCGCCTCAGGTCGCTTACCGTGAAACAATCACCAAGCATGTGGATTTTGACCACCTGCTCAAGAAACAAACTGGTGGTGCTGGTGATTATGCCCGTGTCATGGGGTGGATGGAACCAAGCGGCAAACTCGAGGGCAACCACTTCGAAGAGCAAGTCATCGGAGGTTCCATCTCGGAGAAATTCTTGTTTGCTTGTGAAAAGGGTTTCATACAAGCTTGTGAGAAGGGTCCATTGATCGGTCACAAAGTCCTGGGAACGTCCATGGTCATCAATGACGGTGCAACGCACATGACTGATTCCAGTGAAATGGCTTTCAAAAATGCAACGCAACAAGCTTTCCGCAAGGCCTTCGTCCAGGCCGAGCCTGTTGTTCTCGAACCACTCATGAAGACCGTCGTTACCGCCCCGACGGAGTTCCAGGGTAATGTTGTCGGTCTTTTGCAGAAGCGAAATGCCGTCATCAACGACACTGAAGTTGGCATTGACGACTTCACTGTCTGGGCAGATGCCAGTTTGAATGGTATGTTCGGATTCAGCGGCAATCTGCGAGCTGCGACGCAGGGCAAGGGAGAGTTCTCGATGGAGTTCAGTCACTATGAAAGAGCTCCTATGCAGTTGCAGAAGGAGTTGATCGCCAAGTACCAGAAGGCCCAGGCTGAACGAAACAAGAAATAAATTCGGCTGGACATTTAGCAGTGGCTATATGTTATACGGGTCGAAGCCTCCGAGTGAAACTCGCTCTGCCTTTTTCAGCAGCTGTCAAAGTTCTCTAATGAGCCCAGCTTGCTTCTGCGTCCTGTCAGGAACTTGCGACTCTGCAGACAAACACGCCTTCCCGAATAACCTGATGTGCAGAGGACTTCCGGCGGTGTCAGAGTCAGAGCTTCAAGCTTCTCTCCACTCAGGTCCGAGCCTTCGTGCTTGACGCCAGGAGAGTTGGGTCTGTTAAGTGGTTTTATCTACCAGAGCAGTGGCTCGGTCGTGGTGTAAAGATTACCAAACGTCGATTCATCTGGTAGTGGTGATCGTTCCATGTTTTGGAGCCAGCAATCAGCGGTATGACCGACTTCAGGAGTGGCTTGAAGATGCATTGATGTCTGGCATAGATCGCCGCGCCTGTCAGCTCATGCTTGTCTGACCTTGCACCCCTATGAGAATATATGTTGTGGATAGTGCTATCCTTTTCTTTACATATTTGTGTTACTAGATCTCTACTCCGATCGCAGAGAAACGAAGGGAAGCTATGGGTTTCGCCACAGCGTTATCCGATCAGAAGCAATAACACGGCTTTACGGGTAGCTGGAATTGGCCACCGCGTACTACTACACTGCGTACCTTGATTGATTAGGTGGCTATATCCAAGGTCTCCAGTATGCGGCAGTTATGGAGTAAATAGACCGGCTGGTGATGTTTTATAGTGGATTTGTACAACAACTGCAAAACAGTACAGTAGATACCTACCCAGCTAACGAGCATTGTACTTGGGTTGATCTTCTCTGGCCTCCATCCGACAAAAGAAGCTTATCTTTCCGATCAGGTTAACTAAGAATGGAAGTAATTTCCCTCGGGCCCTCAAAGTGATGATTCTACTTGATACGGTACAAAAGTCCATACCTACCTTGCCTTCAGGTTTTTGACGTGCATCTCCGAAGCTTCCGTGACGGGCTTCTTGTACACCTTTACGACCACCGTCAGCGATTCCTGGTCTTGTGGCCGTCTTTGACGAATTCGAGTACAGCAGAAATGGCCCTCTCGCCAGTCATAGTCCCTTCTGCATCGCTTGCTGAGAGGAGACCAGAGACATTTCCCGACGACAGTCCGACATCACGCGGCAATTGCACATGGCACACGTTCTTCTCTGCATCACGGACGCCAACAGACAGTCTCACTGCCGGGATTGCTACGTGTCCGCCGGGGACGGGTCACCTGTGTCCGCACCGCCATGAGCAGGCGGAGATCTACTACATCACCCAGGGCCGGGGAGTTGTTGAGATTGATGGGGTCGAGCGAGAAGTTCAAAGTGGTGATGCCATCTATATTCCGGGGAATGCGGAGCATGGGATTCGGAACAGCTGTACGGATACAGGAAGCGGGACCGATGGAGAGGAGTTGAAGTGGTTTTATGTCTTTGCTGCGGACAAATTCGAAGATGTGGTGTATCGCTTCACTTGAACCGTGGTATGCATAGAAAACGACGTCTGTCGTCCTGGAAGAAAATCAGATATTGTTAATTTATCAGGCCTATCGCGCCGATTTATTCGCTCGAGTCTAGGAGCTATCTGATGCGAGGACTGGGTGACGAGTACACACTGCATTCGTCTTACGAGCAGAACTACGGTCGATTCATCCCTGAGGCCGATACTAGAGATGAACTCCCCTCTGTGTATTTGTATATGGCTAGATAGGAACTTGAACGCAAAGTGTTCAAGTTCCCATGATCGAGTAGATAGTCGCTTCTCGGAAGTACGTTGTCAGACACCCGTAAGAACTCAATCAACGGCTCCTTCAGCGTAAACCAAACATATCTCACCAGCAGTGAACCTCACCTTCGGAGAATCGCGTTGTATATACGACGACCACACAGGTACTGTATTCCCCCAGCGAATAGTACATATCGTAAGCTATTCTCCCTCTCCTCTCAATGAATCATGGCCTGGACTCCAGTACTTTGGCCCGAGGAGGGCCATCCGGAGCCAGGTTGCTATGAGCATCCAGTACCCCGTGGATATGAGTTTACCCACCTCATTTGCACGTGTGGTTGACACTACACACGGAGCATATTGTTCAAAAAGGAATTACAACTGACAACACTGGACCGAGCATACTCGAAGACCTTACACTGCTGACCTTTGGTTGAGATGTCGTACCAAGTCGGGCTCCCCTCCGTGTCTCTTGGAAGAGCATCTGTACATGAGCTCGGGACGAAAATCGCGGCTGCGAAAGGCTTCGCTGGAATTGAAGCATTCCATGAGGACCTTGTCCAATTTGCAAGCACCCTGCCAGGCGGAGTCTCGGACGCGAATATTCTCGAAGCGCGCGAGAATTCAGAAGACTATCGGATGCACATGAGCTTGAAGTCTTTGTTCTTCAACCTTTTCAGCACTACGAAAGCCTGTTAAACAGCGATGATCACAACAAACGAATCGAGGAATTGCAACTATGGATTCAGATTGCACGGATACTAGGGACAGACACGATCCAGATTCCGTCCAACTTCTTAACCGAGGGTGTCACGGGCGATTTCGATCTTATTGTGTCAGATCTGCAAAAGGCAGCAGACTTGGGGTTAGAACAAGATCCGGCCATACGCTTTGCGTACGAAAACATGTGTTGGGGCACATTTGTCGAAACCTGGGAGCAAGCGTGGGAGATCGTGACGGCAGTCGACCGGCCGAACTTTGGAATCTGCCTGGATACGTTTCACATCGCCGGCCGGGAATGGGCTGATCCAAGCGTTGCCAACGGCAAGGTGGAAGGCGCCGATGCTCTTTTAGAGCAAAGCCTGGCAAACATGGTCCGGCTCATCGATGTCGACAAGATTTTCTACGTCCAGCTCGAGGATGGCGAAAGACTGGATTCTCCATTGAAACCAGGTCATCCTTTCTGGGTCGAGGGCCAACCAGCAAGAATGAGCTGGTCAAGGAATGCTAGAATTTTCGCGTTCGAAGAAGGAGGCTATCTCCCGGTCATCAAGGTTCTCAAGGCCATCGTTGATCCCGCACCCCAAGGGTTAGGGTATCAAGGATGGATAAGCCTGGAGCTGTTTTCTCGTACACTAACTGAGGAAGGGCCCAGGGTTCCTCTCGAACATGCTCAGCGAGGATTGAAGTCTTGGAACCGGTTGGTCCAACACATGGGTTGCAACACAGAAGGATAAATCGTGCATATCAAACTACATATCTCTCTCCCCGTGATGAGGTTGGCGCACCATCTGCGAGTTCTCTCAATTCGCCCAGGTCGACGGATGAGAACAAGTCCACAAATCCAACCGTCCAATGCAATTAACAAGGTGGAATGCCTCTTTGTAGAACCACACGGTTTACTTTTTCTTGCTCAGTTTGGGCTTGCAATACTCCAGCATAGGTCTCTCAGCTTCGATTTCAGGTGTGCCTCAGTATAATTTAGCCATTCTGAAAACGGATATAACTACACGGTGTTCAAGTGAAAGATTCCAAAGGTCGTAAACGACTCGGTGCCCTCAGCCTGTACTGCAACATCCGCCGAGTAGGTATATGCCGTGTCCAGTATTTGAGACTCGACTGGATGTTTATGTGAATTCCAAACTTCGCTCTCAGTAGTTGATGGCAGCACTGCTTTCGGCAACCTTGTGCAGGACGTCCCACGCTCCAGCCAGAGGCAGCCTCTTCACTAGATCTTCGCCACACCATAATCTGTACTGCTCCTTGAATTGATGTCCGATGATCGCTGTTCCTTCAATAGACTTCCAACCATGCTGTTCTGATAATCTCAAGATCCTCGTTCTTCTGGGCTTGTAACACATGTCTAGTACAATACCCTTCTGTTCAGATTGAAGAAATACCTCCAAGCTTCTGTGGACTTGCTTTTCGTTCAGCGAGACGGGCTCGGCATCTGGAATCGTCCCCACGACATGAAAGGGAGGAGAAAGAGTTTTTGCCTGCTCCGGATCTTTGACATGTACGAGTTCCACATCTGTATACTTTGATTTGACCTCCTTCTCCAACTCTAGGACTTCATCTTCGTCCCTGTTGAGAATGTATATCGTCTTCGATTTCAGGACGGCTGTCAATGCATAAAGGGATGCTTTGCAAGCGCCTCCAGCGCCGATGATCAGCGACGGCCGATGTTCTCCAGGTGAAGAGGCTTCTGACAAGCAAGCAGCGACTCCGATCCAGTCGGTGTTTGTCCCTCTCAGTCTTCCACCGGGCAATATGGAAACAAGATTACAGGCTCCAAGTTTGGCTGCCAGGTTGTCGACTTCGTCTAGGTACGGCATGATGCTTTTCTTGTACGGCATTGTAATGACTGCACCGGCAAAGGTTGGATGTCGCATGAGAGCCACGGCTCCCTCAACAGAGGTGCAGTCCCTTGCCTCGAATGTCCAAGGACACCCTAGGCTGCTCGCGATGTAGTTGTGGACAGGCGGGGCGATAGAGTGGCCTACACCGAGCCCGAGGAGGTACACAAAAGAGGGTTCAGCGTAGCTACCCATGGCGGTGGAGGGTCAAGTATCGATCCTATGGCAGCGACGCATGAGATTCCCCACTGAGATGCCCTCTATGTAGGAAATGCGAGATTTCCTAACCGCCACTCCCCAAGGGCACCTTCAGCACAGTGATCTCGAAAACCCTGGCCCTGGGTCTAGGCTATCAGCACACCATCACGCCATGTAATGATCTACTGGATAAAGTATGGAGTATTCCAACGCAAGCGGGTTCGGGTGTGGATTTGGGAATCATGGGCCATTCTTGTCCCGTCTTCGCCCAGATAGAACGGGAAAAATCTCGATGAGGTCTACTAGCCTTGGATGAGATGGAAGCGGAAACATCATGGATCACACAATCCGGACAGGAGGCTGAACTCTGGCCGAGGAGCCATGCACCGTTCGAGGAAATTTCGCGCTGGCTAGGTCATTCAGACAGGAGTCGTACTGATTTGGGCCGCTTCCCAGGGAAACGTTGCAAAGTACAATTTTGTACTGTCGTCTCTACTTCGTCTCTACAAAATCTCGGATAATATCTACTACCTTTTCCGGCATGGACAAGAATGGAGAATGGCTGGAAGGTAGCTCCTTAATGGCCTCAATACCTGCCGCCTTCACCATCCACCTTTGGGTGTCAATGTTCAACGCTCGATCTTCAGTACAGACTACATAGAGAGTAGAAATGTCACGGTAGGACTCGTACGTTATCATTGAGGAAAATGGACTGCCATTTGGTGTATGCGTCAGCCAGTTTATCGTGCAAGTAAACCGCGGGAACGCGACTTACCCTGATGACTGTAGCGTCAAGAGGCGTGAAAAGTATCGAGCTATCTGCGGCGAAACGTCGTGGTAGAAACAATCTTCCCCGTTCAGGACAGAAGTTGTGTTGTCCTGTTTCATGGGTTAGCGCATCGTGACAGGGTTATCAGAAGATGGGTGATTTGTCCATACACCGTTGTCTACTTGGTTCGTTGTCGGACCACCGTCCTCAGCGGCCTTAACCGGTCCCATAGATTCCAAGGTATTGTAGCCTTTCCTAGGAACCAATGCTGATATGAAGATGAGATGCGAGACGCCGCCTGACAAACCACTGCTCTTTCTTTGGGCAAGGCTTAATCCAGCAAGGGCTTCGGTGGTCGGGACGCCACCGTATGAATGGGCGACAATAACCACTTCACGACCCAATTCGACTAAACCGCAAACGACATCTCGCACAGCCTTCACATCCGGGTCCAAGCTTGTAAGACCAGGAGATACGCCGGTACTGGGTAGATGTATTGCCGTTGTCAGATACCCTGCCGCGTGCAACGGGGGCAGCAAGCCATCGAAACCGGCTGGCGAGTGCCAGGCGCCTGGGATGAAAACAATAGTAGGTTTGGGCTTCGCATCAGCCATGTTGTCTTCCAGGTGACAGTCTGGCCTCGGAAAACGCTCGTGTGGTCTTTTTCTAAGTCGGAATACCACAGTAATTGTTGTAGTCTCTGCCTATACCTCGGTGGATATATCTGAAGTCAGCCAGTGTGCTAATCTGGCACGGAAGTTTATTTATCCGAAGCCAAAGCTTTCTCTCCAGGCACATCCTGCTGGGGGTTGTGTCCATTTGTTCATTTTATGAAGGCATGTCATTCCGATGATTCTCCGTGTTACGATACTAGCCCTTTGATGGAAGCAGCGCAAGCAGGGTTGGCTGTTTATCTGAATGAGGCATCTTGAACCATTTTCAGTTCTCGTCGCTATGTTTGACAGGAGGAGGTAATGTTGATTTTGATCATGATGCCTCTGCCACCATTTTGCACCCCTCCTCGAAAACAGCCGCTGCCTTTAATACTGTCTCATCATCCCAGCGTCTCCCGACAATCTGCAGGCCTATGGGTAGCTTTAGATCGGGCCTCCGAGGAGGGGAACCAAACCCGCATGGAACATTCAATGCTGGATGGCCAGTGATGTTGAAAGGACAGGTGTTAGCCATGACCCCTTTTGACAACTCCATCTTTTCTGCAACGGTAGACTCTGGCTCACCAGCAGTACTCAAGTTGGGATGGGGCATCGCCACAGTCGGAGCACAGGGTGTGATCAACACGTCTACCTCCTCCAGGGCTCTGTCATAGGCTGCTCGCAGTTCAAAGATTTTTCGATGCGCCTTGGCTTCCACCCGCGGACCAAACTTCTCTTTTACCATCGTTGCTGTGAACAAGACATTAATGGCGCCGGGGTTAGTTGGAGTCAACAAATCATAAAACTTCTGGCCAGGTGGCGACGGTGGATTGAGGTGAGGCGACGAATATGTGAGATATCCCGGCATTCGCCCTTCGATTGCCCAGTCGGCCATAGATGATCTCGTGGCCGCACCAAATATCGCAGATCCTTCCTTATGCATTGGCACCGAAATATCAACAACTTCGGCTCCGGCTGCGGAATAGTAAGCCCTTGTAGAGCCCACTATCTTGTTGCGGACTTCTTCCGAGACACCTCCAAGTGTTAATGATTCAGTCAATAAGCCAATCTTCAGTGAAGAGCCTATCTTTTCTCCTTCAGCCAGTTTGCGTTGCGAGAAATCGTGCAAAAGCTGTGAATAGCTCTTGACATTCTCTCGTAGGGGCGATTCTGCAGTCATTCTCGCGTCCAGTCCATCGTACCCGGCCAAGACCTGGAGCAGCACCGCGATGTTTTCGAGAGTGGATGCTATTGGGCCAAGGTGGTCCAGCATCGGAAACAGACTCGCCACGCCAGTATATGGAATTAATCCATGGGTAGGTTTCATACCATAGACACCAGTGTACGAAGCTGGCAATCGGATAGAGCCGCCCTGATCCCCACCAATGGCCATGTCGACAGTCTGTCCGACAGACGCAGAGGCTTCTCGCGCGAGTGCCTGGGCAGCCACAAGCGTTGCAGGCCCGCTACTGCTCCCGCCGACAGTAAAGCCGTGGGCTCGAGGATTGTGGACAGGACCAGTTGCCGAGGTATAGGACAAAGGAGAACCAATAAAGTTCTCACAAGTGGCGGAGCCTATGATTAATCCACCTGCTTTCAGGATGCGAGACACGGCCGGGGCATCGATTTCTGAAATGGGGAACTTCGAGTCTGTAGAGAGCAACTCAGGAAAGGTGCCGAGAGTTGTCGGGAGCCCAGCAATAGAGATGTTGTCTTTGATGGCCACGGTGCGACCTTGCAAGAGGTTGTCAGTGGGTTGTCGAGCAAGTAGATGGCATCGATGGCTCCATGCGTTCAAAGGATTGTCTTCTTTGCTTGGCTTCCAGTATTTCCTGCTGCCGACAACATCTTGCGGCAATAGTGACGGGTGAATATAGTCCGAACTATCACCGAGGTGCTTTAATATGGCTTCATCTGCGCGAAGAAGCCGAAGGTAGTCTTCAGCGTCACGCGCGGTCGGTATAGTGATGTTACGCCTTGCTGCGATCTCCTTCAAGTAATTCAAACCAAGGCTAGTTCTGCTACAGTGTCAGTGTTGGGCCGACTCTCGGATACACAGTAAAGGGATCAAGACCACAACATACTGAGATTCATCGTTCGGCCTTGTTTGAGACATTTTTACTTGTCGTTATCATCCTCCGCAGGCCAGCTCCTAAAGTACCATATGTTTGATTGTATCAGATAGCGTATGCTCGGACCTCATCTACGATTAGCTATTTGGTGCTGCTCACGTTGTGATCAGCTATTCTTCGCGATGCAGGGATTCATAAGGAAGGCCCCATCATTCTAAAAGGCGAAGGAAAATACCTTTTCCGCACAGGGGTCCATTCGTCTGTGCTTAACGAACGCATAGCTGAAAACCCTGTTTGGTCTGCAAGCACCGCTCAAGACATATGCCACTCACAATTTCAACTTCCGTTGCCTCTCTCAACGGCGGCGCAGAAGCCAAATTGTTTTTTGTAACCTTGGTGGCTAAAGCAATAGTCGAAGCTCTCGGCACGCTCACGGAGACATTGCCGCTTTTAAGACCACCTGCCCCGTGACTCACCCTCTTCTTAGTGGGTCTTGTTCTGTTGGCTTCGCAAGGCTGTAGTCTTACCTAGAACGGGCCACTTATGATCAGTACATTAACACTCGAAATTTAAAGATAAATAAGTGAATACATCATAGAAGGAGTAATGAGCAAATAAAAAAGTAAGGAGTAAATGTCTTTAAATCGAATAGAAAATTAGTGTCGATAAGAATGGATAGACCCAAATGAATAGTTTATAGAAGATTCTGCGACATAGTGAAAGAGCACCAACAAGGACGAACATTAGCGAGAACGCTACCTACGCCGAAGAACAGCTACGAGGGCTGGAGAAGAATCTGCCCTTGCAATGATAGCAAACAAATTCGTCCGAGATCCGAGACGGACTGATAGAGTGCCGACAGTTCAACCTGTGCGGAACAACAGTTCTGCCGACACAAGTTATGATGCAACTACCGAAGTGTATAATCATATCCAAAAACATTGGTATTTGCACTATCCAGTCAGTCTTCGTCTACTCCGAGCTTCTTTGGAAAAGGTCGGCGACACGAGCATGAAGGTGGTCATAACAGGTAGTACTGGCTACCTCGGCCAGCAGGTTCTGCGGCAGTGTCTTCTGTCTCCTTCGATAACATCCATTGTTTCAATTTCTCGACGAGATCCCGGAGTTCTTGATGAGAAGCTCGAGGTCATCCTCCACAACGACTTCTCCCAATATCCACCCGATATCCTTTCAAGAATTCAAGACGCGCAAGCTTGTATCTACTGCCTGGGCACAAACATTCCCGTGAAGCCCGCCAAGCTCAACAGGAAGATCAATTTTGAGTATGCTCTCACCACGGCCAGGACTTTTGCGGCCTTCGAGCGTTCCCGGCCCTTCCATTTCGTTTACCTGAGCGGGGCTCTAGTTGAAAAGGATATGGAGAAACGGCTCTGGTTTCTTGCAGATAACCGAAGGATGAGAGGAGAGCTTGAGAATAGTCTGCTGCACCTTGACTCGGAGAGGCATAATAAAGGTTTCAAAATCTTTATCGCGCGGCCAGGGTTTGTCCAGCCGCAAGGAGCTGTCCTCAGGACCTGGCTAATAGGGTGTGTCGCCAATGCTATAATGATTTCGGATTTTGCAATTGCAATGGTTCACTTGGCATTGCAAGGACATGACCAAACCCTGGTGGAGAACACGCAGTTGAAAGACATTGCCAGCCTGGGACTGTAGCTTTGGCTCAAGTTTTACAAAATGTTCCCCAGCCGAACAATCCAGTTCTCAATATCCTTGTTGGCTCGCGTGTCAAGTTGCCCTTGTGTCTTAATTAAGTTTTCCACCTGTGACGAGTGAAATCAATGATCCGCTGTTGGAAGGGTGGTTAGGGTCTGCGTATCTCGATCCAAAGACTAGCTTTGGCCCAATCTCAAGCTGACTGCCAGGATTCGCTCTATCATACTCGGCTCGAGCTCTTCAGCCGAAGTAGCCTACTAGGAGGCCTTTATTCTTCTTGACCTTCTCCTTAAAACTTTTCGCCTCAGTGGAGCGATCGTTGACCAAACTATCAAGCTCAGGGAAGACGAGGGGCGCAGTCTCAGAGAATGCAACTCCCACTGTGTTTCCCATAGATGGTCTGAAGTTGCTCTTGACCTTCTCCAACAACCCGTCAGCCGGCAGAAGGTTATCAATGATTGTCTGATTCAAGTCCACATCAATGCTCCTTTCACTGGACTCGGGTTTCCAGGTCAGGACCAGCGCATTGAGACCGCGAGGGCGAAAGAAGTCTTCATGTAACGGACGGAGTATGTACTTGTGCCTATGTCGACTCTGCATATTCTTCGCAATGTCGACAGAAATTGCGATAGCGATTGATATAGCCTGGGAGATAGCTGTCGGAAATGTAACAAAAGCAAATGATGCGAGATTGATGGCATCGAGCCATGGAGAGGCTAGGGTTGCCTGATTAAACGTTTCAAAAAATTCCAGAAACGTCTCTTGATCAATATCACAGTCTTGCAGCTCGGGAGCATAGGCTCTGATGAAACCTCGAGTTCGTGCTTTAGGTCTTCATCGAGGTAATACCACCGGTAGCGAGAGCCCTGCATGCTCAAAAGCACAGGTTGGAGGATGATCGACTGCTTCGGAACCGCCATGTGTACACTGTCCGGTGCGTTGCTCGCAATCGGGATGTGAGCAAGATGGATTTTGGTATACATACAAGTAGTCCCTCACAACTCCACTCCTCGGGGTACCCTTAAGCTAGTGCATTGCTAAGCTTTCCCAAATTTCCTGAACAGGTAGTGGTTAGTGGATCCTACCTTGCATGCAGGGCGCTACCTAATACCTATATCCACTCTGTGTGCTTCACCATTTTATTATCGTCTCAGTCAGCCCGAATTGCCAGGTTGAGGAGGGCATCTCGTACTTCCAACCGAATCAGATAAGACATTCACTCAAAAGTCTTCAAGCAAGGGCTCTTTGAGTTCGATATTAGGCTACCTAAGCGCAGAGCGAGTGGCATGTTCATACTAAAACTATGTTTCCTCCACTAGCAGCCTCCTAGGTACACGTCAGATGATCTGAAGCGATATACGAATATGAATATATAGGCTCTCTGCACCCGCACTCGAAGAATCCGAAAGCGGAAATTGACTGGTCAACCGTCCAGTTCGATCATGGTCGGGATTGATATGAAACTGGACCTGGGAAATGGTTACAAAAGCGTGGCCGAGAACCATGCAACTTGAACATCCTACCACCACAAAAACCGTCTAGCTACCTGGACTCTTTTGGTGCAACCCCGTTTGTAAATTCATTGTCATGGCGCTCTCAGGCACATCAGACCTTTACAATGTCGAGTTGACTCTGTATCTACTCATTGCACCATTGGTATTGTATCTGGACGTTGAACATGGCCCTGCTGGAGTGTTGGGATATTTTATACGTCAGCGCGGCGTGTGCCCTCCGAATCGCTGAGGACATTGTGTCTTTACTTCTTGCAAACCGAGATGCGACCCATTCAAATATGGCCATGGCTATTCTAGCATCGATCGGCCTCTCCCCTCTTCTAGCCCTCGGAGACTTTCTGCATGAGGTCCATCTCCACCTACTTGAGGAGACTTTGACAGCAGGACACATGAAGAAAGCAAGACGCTGGCTCATGATGGCACAATTACAAATTCATGGCATTTCTGTACTAGAAATAGCCCTCGCAATCATCGGCAATATCAAGCTCCTATCATCCAATAGCCCCTTGTCGGTCACTGAGATCAGCACCGACGTGAAGCGGCGAAGTTCTGGATCAGCTCTGCTGCTTGTGCTCCGGCTTTCGATATCTTCTTTACCTTGCACTTTGGACCATATTGTCTGGGGAAACGAATCGACAATCACTGAGAACATCTTCGATTCTCGTGGCGTCCTTCCATCTACTACGAACAGAAAACGAAGCTGCTGATCGGGCCATCGAGTCTGTCCTGAAGATGCTTCAGCTGGCCAATGGCATGGACAGTGGTTGCGGTCTTGGGCAGCTATCCGGTGTACTCATGTTTCTCGGTCAGCAACATGGCTATAAACTCTGGGCCGCTGAAGTCGCCTTTCTTTTTGATAAAACAGTCGTAAACCGAGAAGACATCAGACTTGTCCAGCACTTTCCGAGCGGCCCGTTCACAGACGGTGAACAGGTACTGTCTTCATTCAAGACTATGATGATGGAAGTCGTTGCAAGGGTAATGCGCAATATCACTCTAGGGACCTTCATCGACTGCTCTTTTGCTTGTGATGTAGGTCAGCACTTCTCTACGATCCTGTTCCATTGGGACATGCTTTACCGCAGCTTGCCCGCAAACTCTGCTGCTGAGAAGCTACAATTAGTGCAAGTAAAGGTCGGACTACTACTTGCTCGCCTTTTGTTTTACGCTATATTCCTCACGGCGGACGAGCTTCGGGTTGATGCATATGCTGGAACCTTCGCAGAGATTTGTCGGCTCGGAAAAGAGGTCATTGCCTCTCGTCATGCGGGGCGCCCGGTGGTATATGTCGTCCGCCTCGTCAACGGCACATTCTTCACATGTACTATGTTCTGTCGTGACCATCAGATCAGGCGTAATTTCATTTCTTTACTGAAGAGTCAACTCTGGTACCAGGACGGCCTCGTCAACTATGTTCGAGGGCATGTAGCTACGATCATGGCAGCATTGAAGAGCACGGGCTCGTGGTAGATAGCTGCCACGACATTCCAGAGATCAAACGTATTAGGGTTTGCAAATTGTCTTATTCAGAGGACGGCGTCCAGCGCCTGGGCTATATGGCAGCGACAATGACAGAGAGAACCTCCCTACATCACCATTTTTCACGAATGCCTGCAGAACTCAATGATTACACCCATCAAGAGATCAACGAAATGCTTGAAGGGTATGATGGGAGCATACATGATGTACAGAAAACTGGACCTGTCTCGGGCACCGAATGGGTATCTACGGAAAATATACTACGGCGAGCATCTTGCGAGAGTCAGGGTTAGACATGGCATAGTGGTTAACAATGGAGAAGCGCAGGAGTGTAGCAACTTCTGAGCTCGCTCCTCAAAGGCAGTGTATCCCACAAACATGTTCGACTAGACTTCGGAGCGGAAGGGAATCGAGGGACCACCTGACTGGATGATGGTGGATCTGTCCTTCTCGGAGACATTGTTGTTGCATGCCATCCAGCAGGCGACGAGATTTGATCAAGAAGGGCGATTCCACTTGTGCGATAGCAACTCAAGAACGAAAAAACTAGCATCGGGTTCCTGCTTTATCTCACCTAGGTGCGGTTTTCGATGTCGAGTGATTGTGTCGTGTCCAGCCATTTATCCCGTGCGGTGATTTCCATGCTCGAGCTGCAACATACCCTTCCTGGCCGTCGATCATCCTGAAGCTGTGCTTCCGTTCTCTAGTGCCCCTGGGTGCAATAATTCAAGCATCTAGCTTTCTCCCTCCACTGATCTAGCAGTTAATGTCGCACCACCGAATCCTCAGTGGTCTGGCGTCCTGCCTAAGTTCAGCCTCAGGGTGAGCAAGGGCGGCATCACCCTCTTGCCGAATCTGGCGGCAGTGGCAAGCAATTGCACCACACCTTGGCATAGTACAGTACAGTAGCTTGCCAATCCGGGGCAAGGGCATCGTCTGAGAAGGAGCCCAGGCTTTGTCAGCACGGATAAAAGTTTCCCGCCGAGGAGAGTGTCAAGATCTGGCCAGACGGACCCTTTGCACGTAGGAAAAGTAGAAGGTTCAATTGCTGAGTGACTTTCGGGTGGGAGAGCCTTAGTCGACGTACTATGCGGGAGTATTTGCTCTGTCAAATCCCCGCAGGATCCAGAACATCGAAGCTTCCTTGACGTATAGCTTGTAGAGGCACCATACACGAAAAATGCTGTCACTTGCTGCCGAGTTCGATGTTGTGGTGTATGGCTCAACATCAGCAGGTATTGCAAGCGCAATCCAAAGTGCGCGCCTTGGTAATACAGTCGCTTTGATCTCGCCTCACGAACATATCGGTAGTATTATCTGACCCTGCACGGCTCTCGAGACTAACCTGATGCATAGGAGGTATCCAGGTAGAAGGACTAGGTGCCTCTGATATCGATAGTCAAGCAGACTTCTCTAACGGACCTGTTGTTCGTGGTCTGGCATTAGAGTTCCATCATCGAATCAGTTCTCATTATGGTCGACTGGACCAACTAAACCATGCCATTAGCCAAAAAATCAAAGATCCGACTGTTTGGCGTTTCGAGTCAAGAGTAGCCGAGAAGGTTATCGAGGAATGGCTGGATGAACACTCGAGCATCAAAGTTATCAAGGTTAGTTCAATGCATCTATAGCTGATACTCTTGCAGATTGGCTCATGCTCAACCAGGGTTTGCTTGCAACAAGTGACGCTGTTTCTCGTATCGACAATCAAATTCGTAGCGTCCAGCTGTCCGATGGCCGGACAGTCTCAGGCAAGGTACGTTACTCTCCGGAAGGTAGAAAAAACTCGAACCAACACACAACCTATATCAGGTCTTTATTGAAGCTTCCTACGAAGGCGATTTTCTTGCAGCTGCAGGAATCAGCACGGCATATGGAAGAGAATCAAGTTCGACTTATGGAGAAAGCTTGGCCGGTGTGCGCGACGATACCAAGTATACACAATTAGCGGTGCCGGTCGATCCATACAATATACCCGGCAACCCTGCCAGCGGCGTGATCTATGGTGTCTCAGACGAGGCATTCGGCAATCCTGGCGACGGGGACAAACACCTAGCAGCGTTTTCGTTCCGGTTGCCGCTGACCAACAGCCCGGATAACCGTCTGCCACTGTACAAGCCGGAAGGGTATGACCCCAAACATTTTGAACTACATCGTCGCTATGTCAGAGCCGGAGGCAAATTTTTCCATCCAAATGTGAGGATCCCCGGGAGCAAGACCGACCTGATAGGGAGTGAATCACCTCTGGCGACGGACTTGCTCGGATTGAATGACGATTGGATCACAGCATCACCGGCTGGGCGACAAGAGCTCCTCGAAAGGTCCGCACTCTTTACGCAAGGCTTCTTGTACTTCTTAAGCCACGACGAGAGCCTTCCCATCGAGTTCCGCGACCACTGGTCGAACTTTGGGTATTGTCTCGATGAATTTCCTGACAACAATCACTTTCCCCGTGCCATGTACATTCGTGATGGTCGCCGCTTGGTATCCGACTACATCATTACCCAAGCAGAAGCATCCAAATTTCCCCAAAGACCGCAGGTGCACGATCCAATTGCAGTAGCGTTCTGGCCACCTGATACCCACTGCGCGAGGCGGGTCGTGAGAGATGGAAAAGCATACAACGAGGGATTTGTTTTCAAAGATCTTCCCTGGCGACCGTTTGGGATTGCTTACAGAGCCCTCGTTCCCAAGAGAGCTGAAGCCATCAATGTTCTTGCCGCGACGTGCGTCTCTAGCTCGCACGTGGCATATGGTATTATATCTGCTGCTTCACTGACTACTTCGTTTCTGACTTTGATACAGGTGCTGTGCGGATAGAGCACCAATTCTATGCCCTGGGACAGGCGTGCGCAAATGCCGCAGACATCGCGATCAAGGCTTCGATCCCTCTTCAAGAAGTGCCGTACGCAGAGCTCAGGGCACGACTGCTCGGACAGGATGTGGTTGTTGACGCTGATACAGTGGGACTACCAGAAGATGAGTGATAGCAGCTCGCCATTCGGAGTTCTATCAATCTGTCCCAGTGGCCTGAAGGAAGGCATTCGTTCAGTTTCGCGTGTCGAGTACTCCATAGAAACATTGTATTCCATGGTCAGGACGTTCAATATTGATATACTCTACGCCGTCGCGCACTTTTAGTGTACAATGCAATGCGCCGATCATCTGTTGTACAGCTGCTCAAAAGAATCATTATCAAACCCAAGCTCTGGTAGACCCTCTTGTTGCCAGTTTCCTGACCATTGCATGATGTCAATGGGGGCCAGTTATAAGTATAGATTGTCTATGTCGGCGGTGCTGTTACTAGACAGAGCTGTACTATTTTGAGGTACTGGCCCGTAAAGCAGATGGTCATCATCGACCGCAAGGACGCCGAGATCATTAACATCAGATCTATCGACGCCAGGTCCTCGGTTAGTTTTGTAAACTCTTGTGGTCGCTGCATCTGTAGCAGTCGTGGAGGTGCTAAATGCTTGGAGGCCGCTCAGACGAGTCTGCTCTCTGACATATTGGGAGCGGCCATGACGCAGCCGATTTACTGTATCCGAATTCCCAGTGTCATAGAGGTCATCATTCAATGAAAGAAGGATTTCGCTGGATTCGGTAAACGCCGGCCAATATTTACCGAACTCTTCCAGCAATTGAGTCAGTTCCTGACACAAGTTCTTGACTGTAGGGTTGTCGTTTGACTCGGCTGTATTGGCTTCAGAGACTATGTCCTGTATCAACGGATGTATGATGGTGATCAGCAAGACTGGCACCCGACTTGCCCCGTGTCTAGTTCGAAATTGTGTTAGAGCAGTGACAATGGGGGCAAGTGCATCAAGCCCTGACGGGTGGCCTTTTGAATTCTCCACGACCTTGCTCCGCCTTTCCGTTCTATGTTGACTCGTAAGGGCCAGGCTAGCGGATTGATTGATGACATATCGGAGAAGGAACTGTGGGTAGTGAGAAGACAGATAGTCGCTGTACAATTCTGGAATATCTCTTTGCAACACGGCAAGGAATTCCTCTTGTTCTGAACAATCCGAGGTTTCACTTTTGGGGTCGGACTGCCGAAGCATAGCATCCAGGTTGTTTGTTGTACGACAAAGGCCATTAAATGAGCTCAAGATCCTTGCAGGTATTTCTGTCCCTGGTTCATACTGGGGGTGTAAGTGAAGGTCCGGAAAGCGAGATGGCTCCCATTCTTCCAGCCCATCCTCCCTCAGGGGTGCGTGCTGCGGCACAGCTCGAGGTCTCAAAGGTCTGCCCAGCCTCCTCACAAGCAGACTCTCCATCAAAGTAACCCCACGGAGCACATGTGGCTGTCTGCTGTTGTGGCGTTGATCTATTTGCGATTGTGCTTGCCTTTTTTCGGCGCAAATCTGTTGATAGTCGAGCAATCCTTGTGCATAACCCGCGAGAAGCCAGGCATTTCTCCAGCGGCCGTGGCCAATGTTTATCATTGATAAGATAAGGAGGGCTTGGATATGACCAAATTCATGTTGCTCGTTCTCTGCAGGAATCAATGCCCGAGCAGTTTTGTAGGCTTGTTGTATCTCTGCCTCTCTTCTCTCGCTACTCTCAGGGTCGAGTTTCTTAGCAAGTTCGAAAGCGAATACAGCCCAGAGCACAGCAACTTGGCCACTTGCCGTCATGTCAAGGGTAATGGCTGAATCTGATTTCCGACATTGATACAAAGTTCGAAACAATTCGTGAGGCTCCAAAATTGGGAAACAGCAATTCGTGTACGCGAGATATTCATCGATCATTTGTTTTGCATTTGCAGGAAGGGCGATCGACGGTCGAGACATGCGATCCATGCCACCCAGACATCCTCCTATGTTCCTCACACTGTATGAGATTGGATTCTCCGGGGGAGGGACCTGGACCGAACCGTGGAAATCGGTAGATCGAGGGGCTTGGTTCGCTGGCTCGTGAACTTCAATACCCTGGAGCATCGATTCTGTAGCATCCTGCAGAATACCAAGCCTGGGACTGCTGCAACTTGTGTTGAAGGGGAACATCTCATAGGTGCTTGATGCTGAGTTTGAGGCTGTGGTGAATAGAGCCTGCCAGTCCCTAGTCTCGCCCTTCTCCAGCGCTGGCAAAAGTAGCTCTACGTCTTTTGCGAGGACACTTCCTTTCCAGGACTGAAGCATAGTCTCGTGATCAGGACCATCACTCTCATGCTCTTCAGATGGTTGCAGAGACAAGAACTTGTGTATATCGTGGGGCAAGGTCGCGTCTCGAGTAATGGCGAATCCGAGAAGCCTTTCGAGGCCCCGAACGTAACCTTCTGCAAGCCCTCTCTTTCTATTTGAAGTCCCATAGATACATTCTTGGCCTGCGGCTATACAAGAGGAGCATTGTGGGCGGCCATTGCATTTCAGTTTCCTTCGCTGACAGCGCTGGCAGGCCTGGGATACTCTGCTTGCCATTTCGCTAGCGAATGTGATTCTCTAGATCCACATATACATGTCGTTGTGGATCCGTATCCTTGATTTGATCATTGAGGGACAGAAGAGCGCCTTGGAACATAGAGAACCTCGTAGCTAGTCACAAATGTGCATCGTGGTGATTTTGTGGGCGAAGTGTAGTTTTGGGGAGTTCACGATCCCTCGGCAGCATTGACACAACACAGTTTAGGTTCGACTTCTGACCTTCCGGACACCATCCCACCACCTGGGCCGTGTCCTGGCTGATTAGTGAGACTAACCGGCCCGGAGCCACCCATTAGGGACATTGTGCCACCGACTTCACAGGGCATTGCAATCTCCTTCCGTCGTTCTCGCTTTCCCAAGGGTGCATTGTTCTAATCACAAACATCCATTAGAAACTGCTCTCCACGATGGTCTTCCCCGATTGATACTTGCCATGCGAGACAGTATGGAATCAAATGCTTCGATCATTCTGGTAGGGGTCCGAGGAGCAGGAAAACGGACACTGGGTCTCATAGCTGCAACCGCCCTCAACTGGAGGTATATGACGGAGGACCTGTATTTTGAGAAGACAACCGGAAAGACGCGAGCAGCTTACATTCAGGCTTATGGCAGTTCGGCATTTCATCAAAAAAATGTCGAAGTCATTCAGAGCATGCTCTTAGGCCACCTCAAGAGGTGCGTGATAGAATGTGGCTGGGCAAGTTTGACTTCGGAAATTCACGAGCTTCTTCGAACGCTCTGCGAGACCAACCCAGTGATACACATTACTCGGTCGGCTCAGCAGATCAAAAGTCTTCTACATCTGAACAGAATGCAAAGTAGCCTTCTTCAACGTGCTGATGAACACCATCGGGGGTGCTCAAACTACGAATACTACAACATTCAGGATTGGCACGATAAAGGCACTGCAGGCGAGGCTCAACAACCCACACTATTTTCCGTCTTCAGACTCAAGGAAGCCAAAGCTCAATTTTGCGCCTTCCTTGATATTGTCCGCAGAGATGACCGAAAGGTCTCAGCCTCCCCAATAAATCGGCCTCTATCGGCGGTCCCTCTTGTCGAAAGATTTGGTACACATGTGGTCCCAGTTCTTCTTTCTGATATTTGGAGAAGGAATCTTCGGTTAGAGGACATCGAACTGATCGAAGATGCGGTGGAGGTAATGGTTGATGAGTTATCCAGTCGTAGACTACAGCAAGTCAGCGAAACATTGGCCACATTGCGGAGACATTTCAGCATTCCCATTATCTACGATGTCGGTCCATCTAGTTCGAAACGAGACGAGATAGAGGGCTACAATTCTTTCGAATTACGACTACTCAGACACGGTCTCCGCCTGGGAGCCGACTTTCTCGTTGTTAATTTGTCGCGAGTCACGACAGCACTACAGAAGTTGCTATCTCAACGGCGTGGTACCCGGCTACTTGGTCACTGTGAAATACCTTGGGATCAAAGCTCAACCGAAAAAGGCAAAGAAATGTACGAGAAGGCCACCATTTTTGGGTGTCAAATTGTTCGAATTGTTTGGGTGCCAGGCCCGTCTGGAATCGAAGTGAAAGTCTTTGATCGTTTTTTGAATGCCTTCAGAATCTCTGTCTTGTCTGCACATCAGCGTGGTCCAGCACTTGTTACCTATGGCCAAGGCTTTAGTGGTTGCATCTCAGGACTCCTCTCGAATCGAATTCTGACACCGGTCCACATTCCGGAGCTCAGCAGGCAGGACGTTCAACCCAGCTATCGCCTGACGACAAAGGAAGTGATGAATCTTCGATTTCAACGAAAACTACTCGACCCCCTTCGTATCTATCTGATTGGCATCGTGCCGTTGAGAGTTGCGCCAACAATGTTCAAAGCCGCGTTGGACGCCACCGGCCTTTCATTTGAGTATACTTCTCAAGATACAATCAACGAGGAACGTCTTAAGGAGCTCGCGAAAGATGAGCGTTTTGGTGGTGCCTGTATCACATATGGGTACAAAACAATCTTGTCCCCTTTCCTGGACATGAGAAGTCAGCATGCTTTGGCTATTGGTGCAGTCAATACATTGATGCCTCTGAGAAGCGATCAGAGTCGTGCTCAAGCAGGTAAGCAATTACTGATTGATCGTGGTCGAGCTGGTCCAATCTACGGTTGGTACGGAGAGAATACGGACTGGATTGGGATGACGGTCTGTATACAACGAAACCTATCTCCAAGAAACGCAATTCAAACAGGTAAAACGGCAGGGCTAGTCATTGGCAGGGGCGGGATGGCTCGCGCCGCTGTCTATGCTATGCTGCAGCTTGGTGTGAAGCACGTTCTGATTTATCACACCGGTGGGGAAGACCCAAGTGGTCTCTCAGATCATTTCACAAGCTGGCTCCGGTCTCAAAGACGCGACAACCAGAATGTACAGCCCTTCCTCGATTCTGATGAGGAATGGCCATTGGAGATAGAACAGCCCACCATAATCATCTCTTGTCCGCCACCCAAAGCAAGTGGGGATTTGTTGCCCAACGTCAACGCGAAGATCCCTGAGCAATGGCTTCAGAGCGAAACAGGAGGTGTTGTCCTCGAGATGGTGTACAAGCCGCTGCTCACGCCTGTGATCTGGCAAATCCAGCAACTACGTGTTCGAACTGGACGACCTTGGGTGACTGTTGACGGGCTGGAGATGTTGACGGAACAAGGAAGCGTGCAATTTGAGCTCCTTACGGGGCGGAGAGCTCCGAGACATACAATGCGCCGAGAGGCGCGGAAGGCATACGCCCAAGAGGAGTTGAGGCACAATATGGGTGCCTAACAGTAGAGTACAGTGCGTTTCGTTTTCTGGGGGACCTGGAGACCCTGGAAACTGGTACGGACAATTTCTCATCCAGTCTGGAGGAGATGGCTCTCGGATAGTAGTAGCTTTGCAGCCTCGTGGGTCACCTAGTCGTCCTTGGCGCGGAATATGTCATATCCACCAATGAATGGAGTTAGCCATGTGGGCTTTGCGATTGCCGAGGGTTAGCGGATCGGAAGTGCCTTGAACGACATTGCTTCGTAGTGTTGACCCGTATCTACAGGGCATGTTGCAAAAGATGGAACAGGGTTTCTCCAGACTCCAGTGCCACGAGGCAAGGCCTGGACTGTCATCGAGCAGTCCCTTCCGCTCCCTCCATGTCTCACAAATCTCCGGAATGCGCAAGTCTCTATAAGTTCGCATCGCGGCCCTCATCCGCAATCTCATCCGTCTGACCTGGTCCATGGTCCTCCACCAAAGGCCGCCGAAAGGAGATCGAGAGACAATACAAGCTCTGCACGACGTATCATCATGGCTTTTAGGGCTCGGGCTTCTAAGTCTGCTATCGCTTTTGCAAACTATCGACTTTTCCTTGCAATCTTCATCTACAGTCTTGGCAACATATTCTATGGCTGTATTTACATGAATTCCCCATGTCCACGTGTCAAAGCTAATGGTGGCCTTTACAGTCGCTGCGGCATCCTTTGGCGGCATCCAAGCAATGACCCCTTTTGCCCGGCAGTTTGGAGTCTACTTTCCGGAGACGGATACATACGGGCTACGAGCTAAAACGGCATCCCTAATGAACAGGCAAGTTCAGTGCCCCTAGATCTGCTCGGCTAGCTCCTCTCATCAGGTCTAATGTTGGGCTCACCAGTATTCCTCTTATTGGCAAACTCGTTGGCACTATTATAGCTGGACAGTGGATGGAGCGTTTCGGCCATCGGTACTCGATGGTCTTTGCGTGTATCTGTCAGCTCCTTGGAGTTGTTCGTAAGTTTGTCTCCATGCCTCTAATTTTAACACATGGGTCTAATGCACTCAGTCGAATTGACTACAAAGACAACTGTGCAATATACCGCGGGATGTTTCATGATATATATTGCTGTCGGGATCGTTGAGAATGCTGTACCGTGAGCAGTCCATGGCTAATCACTTGGAATGGTATACTGAGAGACTCTACCAATGTAGGGCCTACGCAAGTGAGATTGCGCCTGCTCCTCTCCGTGGCTTCTTGGTTGGCACACTACAACCATTCCTCAATTTTGGATCACTTCTCGCTTGTATCGTCAACTACTTTTGCGCCAAATCGACTACACGCACAGGTTGGATGGTGGCAACTGGACTACAGGGAATTACCGCAGTTCTGGTTCTGGCACTTCTACCTTTCACTCCTGGTCAGTTAATCTTTTCCACATCCCTCTACGGCTCTTGCTAACTCTTTGGGGCAGACTCACCAAGGTATGTTGTAGAAGCTTTATGATAACAAATGTTTGCCAGCCTAACTTTGCATCCAGATGGCTCATCTCCCGTGGAAGAGACAGAGAAGCAGTCTTGGCTCTCCGTAAGGTCAGGAGATCAGACTACGGCACTGAAGGCTGTGCTGCCGAAGTAGTTGCGATCAAACATTCGACCCACAGTACTAAGAAGGGTTCATGGTGGGAGCTCTTTTCCACGCCTGTCAATCGTCGAAGAACAGGCATTTCTGTCGCTATCCTGACCTTGTACCATCTCTGTGGTATCACCTTTGTGTCAATATACGGACCTACGTAAGTCACACCCTTTCGCATGATTCTTGACCATTGAACTCATTGCTGCGTCTTACAGTTTCTACAATCAAATTGGGTTGGAAAGCCGCGCCTTTGCATACCAAGTAAGTTCGCTGGTGTATGTGTGAGTTCGAGAACTAATATCCTATAGGCCGTAACTCAAGCTTGTGCGACCGTGGCTGGAATCCTAGGAATGATCGTTTCAGATGCTTTCGGTCGCAGAAATCTGACCATTATCGGGACTTTGATTACCACTGCCTTTCTCTGCATTGTTGGGGGAATTGGTACCATCTCAAATCCCTCCACGGCCGCAATTAACACTATGGTTGCCTTCATCATTCTTTATGTTTGCTTACTGTCTATCTCGATCGGCCCTACGTCCTACATCGTCGGTGCTGAGGTTGGAACCGCGTCTCTACGTGAGAAGACGCTTGCATTGGGAACTGCCATGAACGTCGTCTCGAGCTTTGTGGTCGTGTGTAAGTTACTCTTCTCCGTCCTGCCCCAAATGAAAGCATACTAAACGGCGACTTGGGCCAACAGTCACTGTTCCTTATCTACTCGTTGATGCCGGCCTGGGATCGAAGACGGCCTTTATCTACGCTGGATGGGCTCTTTTCACTGCCATTTGGGCAATCTTTGGGCTTCCTGAACTCAAGGTACTTGTTAATCCTCCTTAAAATCCACGATAATGTTGCTGATACCTCATTCAACCCGCAGGGCCGGTCACTCGAAGAACTTGACGAACTCTTCGAAGTTAAGCCTCCACTTGCAGCTTGGAAATTTACCAAGTATCAGACCACCGGATTTGGGCGACTTGTGCGTGAGATCGAGCTGGGACATAACCTTGAGGTCAAGGCAGACGGGGCGGAGATTGAAGATGTCAAGGAAGGAATTGTCAGGATCGATGCAATACTCCCAAGCCAAGAGGTCGAAGTGTTGGCTAAAGGCGACTAGTTCACTTGAGGTGGCTGCTGACCGGTCTGCGCGAGCCATGATGAACGCAGAAACTATAGCTATATACCTACACACTCGGCGACAAGTATTGACAATCCCAGACTTTGGCAGCCGAAGTTATGTGCATAGTCGTTGACTTCGTCATTGGAAACATGGCCGTGAAAGAAGTCGGAGATCAGGGATGAAACGTACCTTGGATGAGCTGGAAATAAGTGTTTTGACAGCAAATCAATCGATTGACGAGTTATTAAAGTCATGTGTGCCACAAGAGCCTGTTCAATGCCACCATGCTTCCCGTGGAATAGTTGTGTTCTACGATGGTCAAGTCTAGATCGTAATCCTCAAGCAATTGTGCTGACTCATCGGGAGACTAGCCTTAGCAGCCTCGTAGATTCATTCAGCCTTGTCGGGAAACTTGCTTTGATGTCATTTCAACATTCTGGTTACTGGCCAGCACGCGCACGACGGACCAAGTCATCGTCTCACCCTGCCCATCGTTCAGGGCCAAAGGCAACCCAACGCGATGCCAGGTGCAATTGACGATGCTGCTCTGTGTGAGGCTATTGCAGATAGCACATTTCCACAGTCCGAATCTCTCCTGACCTCCGAGCTGTCCCCCGAGATCCTTCCTTCACTCCTCGACCAAATTGCGAAGACACAACGCGAAATCAGCGAGGAGATCAAAGCAGCAAACCAGGATGACGACGGAGATGTTGAAAAATGGATTGTACAAGCCAAAAAGGTCCAAGAAGACATCGTGCGATGCAAGGAGGAATCGAAGCGTATCGTAGAGGAGCATCAGCATGTTCAGACGTTACGAGAAGAGGCCACGGATTTCCACCGCAAGGTGGAACTCCTAGAGACGGAGATTGACTTTACAGGCCATGTGATGAAAGAGCTGAATCTCGCAAGAACGGCCACAAGGGCGCTTCGAGAGGTGGAAGAGTGTCTCCAAAACGACGACCCCTGTGAAGCCGCGGCGAAGATTCAAGAGCTGGACACAAAGACCGCGAATGTGCTGAGATCTCGAATATCTACGATCGTCAGGGATCTCAAGGACGAATTCCGGTTGAAGGCCAGAGTACAGCTGGAAACAAAATTGAATGCCCGGATCTCAGTGCTTCGAGAGCAACACCAGGCTAGCATCGAAGTTTCGCCTACAGAAAGCAACAGCTCGGCCACGAACTCTGACGCACTGATTCGAGGTCTGAACCTGCTCGGCGACTCCACAGATTCATTAGAGCCATTAACCGACAAAATCAAAGCCTTTGTGCTCCAGCCTCTGAGGCAGGCTTCTCGGCTGAAAATGATCTCGTTCAAGCTGGATGGAAACGTCCTAAGCCTCGAGTTGGGCCGAACAAGTCCGTCGGTGGAGTTAGTACTAGACTACGTTTCAGCTTTCATCAACTTTATGCGGATACGTTTTGCAAGTACAATTCAATCTGCAGCAGCCAAGGCTATCCTGGGCGATTTAATGACCCTGCTAGTGAACGATTGGCTCAACCCTGGTCTACCGACCGATCTCACAATGCTTCATGAACTAGACGAACTTCAAAACAAGGCCACGTGCATATTGAAGGAGCTGCAATCAATGCAGTGGGAGGGCCAAAAGCAGCTGCAGGACTGGGTCGAAGATATTCCCCGGGCGTGGCTTAACAAACGCAAAGCAGTCACTCTAGACGCCGTTCGGAAGGCTTTTGCCAACTCAAAGGGGACTCTCCGACAAGTCGAAAGAGTCGAGCGACGTGTTCTCTCAACCGGAATAGATGAGAACGGCGACGGCGCCGAAAATTCCAACGATTGGGATGCTGGTTGGGACGATGACAACAACAAAGCAGAGAGCAATGAAAACTCACAAGCAGAAGAAGAGGAAGACGCCAGCGGGTGGGGGTTTGACGACGACGACGATGCCAACAAGGAAGCCGAAGCAAAGGACGAAGATAACAAGATCGGTGCTTCGTCGAACCAAGATGAAGAAGACGATGCAGGCGATGCCTGGGGCTGGGGCGACGATGGGGCAGCTGAATCAAAATTGGAACCGGCGGCCAAAGACAACGACGACAGCAAACAAGTAAACGGTGCACAAGGGACCAAACACAAACAGGAGAAGCAGGAAGTGACCCTGACCGAGTTGTACAGCATCACAGACATTCCAGACCACCTGGTCGAAATCATAGGTAAAGACATATCTGACGCTCAAGCCATCCACGATAATCCACATGATGGTCTCAACTCTTCCTCGGCGACACGAGGTCTCCTTGCTCTCCCCACACTAGCTCTGGCTATGTTCCGGGCCACCGCACCAACATATTACGGCGCATCTCCCTCTCTCACCGACATCAATCGGTACAATGACTCACTGTACATCGCTGAGCGGCTGCGCGAAATGAGCGCCCCGACCGGCATGCCCAACGTCAGCTCCGATGTGTCATCGATGGAGAAGTTTGCGCGCCTCGCATATTCCAAAGAAATGGAGACGCAGCGACTCATCGTATGGGACCTCCTCGAGGGATCCCAGGGGTTCACGTCGTGCACGCAGTTTCCGTACTCGCAAGAGATCGAGAACGCCGTGTCGGCTGTCGTGGACCGCATTCGCGCCCTGCACATCATGTGGCAGCCGATTCTGTCAACGTCTGCGCTTATGCAGAGTATCGGCTCTCTCGTGACCATGGTCATTGGCAAAGTGATCGACTCGGTTGAGGAGATGGAGGACATTTCCGAACCCGAATCCCGTCGCTTGACCGCGTTTTGCCAACAGATTGCCTCGCTTGGCGACCTGTTCCTCAGCAGCGCCCCGCCGAACGTCGCGGACGACGACCGACAAGACCACGGCCCCGTGCCCATGGCGGCTGTGTATGTCGCGAACTGGCTCAAGTTTGAGTACCTCATCAACATTCTCGAGAGCTCGCTCGTCGATATCAAGTACCTTTGGACCGAAGGTGAATTGAGTCTGGAGTTCTCGGCGGACGAGGTCGTGGATCTGATCAGGGCGCTGTTTGCAGAAAGTGCCCATCGGCGCAGTGCGATTGCCGCGATCAAAGGAAGTAGAGGATCAAGGTGACACGACACAAGACGGAGAGTAAGTGACGGTTTCAAATATCCTATCATCTCAATATCTTGGGTATGTGAATATTTGCCAGAATATTTTTCGTCTCCTTTTATAATGTCCAACAAAGTCCAATCAATGTACACGCCTCCCGCCTCTCGGGGACTCTTAAGAACATGATACCCATTAATCCATCACGTCACGTCGTAACTACCGGGGTATCCATATCCTGAAATCGAATCTCAATCACTTTAAAAATCGTAAATCGCTTGCCTGCTTCGAGTCGAACCTCAACAAAGCAGGGGATGCTGATATAGCTGTGCACAAGTACCGGTATGAGCACGAGTGCAATGCATCAGCAAAAAAATTTATAAATCTTCTTCCATGTAGGCCAATTAAGTCTGTCGGCCCTCTCTTCGGCGAGGAGACTCTTGATATTCATCTCCCGCTTTCCAGTGAAGAGGTCCATGTCTCTTGCCCTGATGACGCTCGTGCGCATGTACACTTTGTATCCGATGTACATGAGAACGACGACCGGGGCGGCTAGGTAAGCCTGGAAGAAGTTGATGACGAGGTAACTTGTACTGTCGTGCTCGTAGCCGACTGGGCTGAAGCCGGTCCAGAACTGGGCGATGAGCACGAGGATGTTGAAGCCCAGGCCGACCCAGGAGCCCACGACGCCCACGGGGCTGCGGAAGGCGAGTTCGTCGAGCGTGTGGCCTTGGAGGAGCCACGCTTTGCGGAAGCGGATGTGGGCTAGGCAGATGCTGCCCCAGGTGAAGATGGAGGAGAGGCCCGAGAGGGCGAGCATCCAGTTGAATGCGTCTTGTTGCTTGGTTGAGGCAGCGAGGAAGGCGAGTAGGCCCAATGCCGTGGCGATGATGATGGCATAGAGGGGGCGGCCCTTGCGGTCGATGTAGGCGAGGAAAGCGGGTGCCTGACGTTGCTCAGCGAGGGCGGCTAAGGTGCGTGAAGAGCCGTAGATGCTGGAATTGCCCACGGAGAGGACGGAGATCATGATAACTACGTTCATCACGGAAGGGAGGGCGGCTAGCCCGGCGTTTTGGATCGAGATGACGAATGGAGAAGCCCTAGAGGTGTTAGTCCCGGATGTAAAGGCAAGGGACGAAGAAGAAATGAGAAGACTCACTTCGTATCAGCGTTGCTTTGGCCGTTCAGGAGCCGTGGGTCGTCGTAGGGGACGAGTGTCCCGACGATCAATAGACTGACGATGTAGAAGAGGGTGATGCGCCAAAAGACCTGTGTGAATTGTCATCAGACCTGGTCTACTTGATTAGAGGGAAATACTGCCACGGACCTGCTTGATAGCTGTTGGTAGGATCTTTCTGGGATTCTCTGTCTCTGCAGCTGCCAGGCCGACAAGCTCTGTGCCTGCGAAAGCGAAGGCCGCAGTTACGAAAGTGCTGCATAGACCTTTGAAGCCATTGTGGAAGGCTCCTGGGTGGTGCCAGAGACGGAAGCCCATGTAACTGCCATCGGGCTGGCCGTTGCTGTCTACGCCGCCCATGATATTGATGAGACAGCCGAGCAAGCTAGAACGTGTTAGGCTTGCAATACACAATCAAGGGAGAGACTGATACGCACATATAGCCTATCACTGCTGTGACTTTGATGACGGAGAAGACAAATTCAGCCTCGCCATATGCCTTGACTCCGAAGAAATTGATGACGGCGATCAGCACGAGGAAGATGGATACCCACGCTGCATTCAGGCCGATATTGTGTACCTGGTGCCTTTGTCAGATCCATTAATATGCGGGCATAGAATAGAACATAACATACCCAATAGTCGACTGTGATGGAGGCTGAGACGATTTCCAATGGCAATACAACAAGCCACTGCATCGCATAATTCCAGCCCATGGCAAATCCCCATGCTGGGTCGAGAAATCGAGTCGAGTACGCAGCGAAGGAGCCCGCAATAGGAAACAGCACAGCCAGTTCTCCCAGCGCTTGTACCGTGCAATACAACATACAACCTGTTAGGCTGAAGGAAAGTAATAGCGACGCAGGGCCTCCGTAGGCCAGCGCTCTTCCACTCCCAACAAACAGGCCTGTCCCTATACTACCGCCGATCGCTATCATCTGTAGGTGTCGGCCCTTGAGTCTACGCAGCAAGGGCGACATGGCAGTCGCCTGTGCCGCAGCCTCCGCATCGTAATGATGGCGATGATCCGAGGTGCTGAGAGATGATCGTGTAACGCTGGCGTTGGGGTCTCGTTTGAAGCTCTCGGTGAGCCGTCGTGTGAATGTTCTTTTCACGTGATGCATGTCTCCCTCGAAAGCAGACGGTTCGGATGATGACTCGGGACTCCACGCCTTCTTATCGTCCATGTCAATGCGAAATGTAGTTGGGGGTTGATTCATGGCGGGTGAGGTCTTTCGGGACGGAGGGCGCTCAGAAATGGATGGATTGTCGCGAATCTGTTAATTCATCGATTCGAGGTCATAGAAATGTCGAATTTGAGTGATTAGACCGGCTCGAATAGCGCATTGTGATTGCAGGTCAAGACAACAACAGGAGGACAGATGAGTGCGCCGCAAGCAAGTCGCAAGGGTGAGGTTCCGAAAGTGCAGGCGGAGAATGAGGTTATCGACCAGCCACAGATAACGGCCGCATCCGCCTCCAGACCCTTGTCAGGTGTTTGATAAGGATAGACCACTAGAATCCGTACACATTATGGATGCTCACACCGACGAGAAGTCAAGCAGCGATGCATACGAATAGCATGATGCTTGACAGACGCGACAAAAATCACGTAATGGTAAAAAGTAAGAATACACAGCTGTAAACAGTCTAACTAGGACTATATCTCGCTCATTTCAGCATATGCACAAGATTCATTAGGATAGGTATGCTGCCAGTCATTAAGTCGTAATGAATCCCGAGCACAAGAAGCATCAACCCTTGCCAATTGCGCAAATCCTCAGATGTTCCCTTCATGTCAGGTCTTTACCATCCATCGCACTCTGTTGAGATTGGCTTGCAGAACCATCCGCGGTCACTTGGGGTTCAGAAGACGTTGAACTGCTGTCGTCATCTGCCTCTCCACCGACATTGGTGATTACCTCGTCTTCTTTTACAGAAGCATCGGCTTCCGCAGAAACCGCGTTTCCTATACTTAAGCCTCGCTGTACAGCTAACCGGTGTGCGGCCTCTCTTTTCTGCTTGATCTCCAACTCTTCCTCCCTTGCTATTTCCTCCTCTTGACGCTTAAGATCAAGCATCGTAGGCAGTTCCCCGCGTTCTCTCGTCGGGGTAGGCGACGCAGGAGGAGCAAGACTTCTCTGCGACGCAGACCGCTGACTTTGCATACCAGGGCTTCGTATGGACTTGGAAGATGGCGTTCTCGTCGACCTGCGAGATGCTCCGGGGCGCTTTCCACTGGGGGTCCTCGTCTTGCCGCTGCCTTGGTCTTCCAAAATACCCTGATTGGTGCTTCTTCGAGCCAACATGACTGATGCAAATTCATCGTCAAGTGGGACTGCGTCATCCTCCTCATCGCTCATGATTAGATCTCCCCTAGAGCTAAGTGAATTGGTCGTAGATCGAGAAGCGTTAGTATCACTCCTTTGTCGACCGTGTGTTTTCTTCCAGGTGCTATGGTCTTCATCATGCTCTTCGATGAGTGGTTCGACTTCTGCAGGGTGTGCTCGTGTGGCTCCGGGGTGCTCTTGTAAGTCTGCTGCCGAGGGCTTATATCGTAATTTTCTAGCGCCCAGTTTCCAGGGTAGGCGTTCCAGGAAACCAAGGTACGAGGAACTTGGTATTATGGTAGGATCCGGATCAGAGTTGCCCTGCATGATGTTCGTTTTCCGCCTCCCTCGAGAACCGTAGCTCATTGCCCGCTGTCGTTTTGGTTGATCTACTCTCGGTCCATGACCTGCCAGGAGACTGTCCAGCTCATCATTCCCCCACGCCGTAGAGGTATCAGCGAGCGCTTCGTCATCGTCCCATGCCTCATAAAAGTCAAAGTTATATTCCGCTCTTCCACGCGACCTCCCTCTCTTGCGGCGCAGATTGTCTTCTCTGTTGGGGAAACACGGTGTGGTGCAGTCCACAATACAGGATTTCAATCCGGACAAACAAGGATCGATGTAGCGTTGGGTAAATGTATAGATGTTCTCTTGCGCGGCCTGGTTGGCAGTCTCGAGGTTATGGCTGATGTGTTGAAGGGTTTGGCGGAACTCAGGGTTGTTCATGTTGGGAGGCTGAAGGACGTGGAATCCCACAGAGTTGCGCTATAGGAGGACTTGAATCGAGGCGCTGATTCGATGCGCGTCGGTATGGCATTTGCCATGCTTGTATATATGTGACTGGCTTATTTCGCAACCGGAGATGTGATTAATACATAGAAAGGTCGATCCAGATACTGGCTGGTGATCATCTGGGGATCATGCGGGACACTGAAGCCGAGCGTTGAACCGGCCCCAGCCTCCGGAAGCGGCGAAACTATTCTGCCGGCACCGCAAGGCTTTGTCTTGTGTGGGGACGAGAAGCAGGCTGCCTCACCTTCAAAACTTGCCGCTACCGTACTCGTACGAGCAAAAAAAGACCCAAATCAACCAAAAATAATCCTCCTCACCGTTATCTCTTCCTTCACAGAATCCTAGATCTGATCATGGTCCATTACATCCGGTTTCTGCGCACACCACAGACTGAGGTTGGCAAGAAGTCGGTCGACATTTCTGCTGTGGTCGCAGTCACTACCGATTTGGGCGATTCCCTTTATCCCCTGGATGCTGACCTCATCGTAGAGGTTGTAGAGACCAATCGTCCTCATGGAGTGCTTCAAACACAGACTATCAAGTGGCAGGCTACCTCGAGAGCCCTCAAATTCGCTGTGAGTTGCCCTGGAAAGTTCATGTCAAGATCTGCTCGACTCCATGTGACGACAAAAGAGACGACATCTACTATTGAATCGCTCGGAATTCCCGAAATCCTTGATGTCTGGAGCCCAGCCTTCACGATGATTGATAGGCAGCGAACTGAGCCCGTTGTTGAGCGACAGCTGTTGCTGCCCAACAAAAGTCGAGTATGCATGTGGGAAGAAACAGGTGACAGTATCGCTCGACATATTTGGTAAGTCTTCCACCCCAAGTCGGATCGACTAACAACGGGTTCAAGGGATGCGAGTCTGGGCTTCTTGATGTACTTTGCCAAAGCTCTCACCCCTCCAACGATCGATGGTGTCACCAAATTTACAGCTCTGCTGACGTCCAGCAAGGTAAGACGGTTACGGGTGCTGGAATTGGGGGCTGGCTGTGGCATTGTTGGCATCGCTTTCGCTCAGTTCGTCAAGTGTGACATGCTTCTTACCGACCTGGAAGATGCTCAGGAAATTCTGGCGAGCAATGTACAGTCTGCGGCACCGCTGGCAGGATCTAGTATCAAAGCAGAGGTTTTGGATTGGGCTTCGAGCCTTGACGATAGTTCCAATGTGAATTACGATCTCATCTTGGTTTCGGATTGTATCTACAATCCTGACAGCAGCGTTCACTTGGTAGAGACTTTGAGGCAGTTGGCCGCTCGTGCACCGAATGTGCTTGTGCTGGTTGGATTCAAACGACGACACGAAGCCGATACGATTTTCTTTGAACGAATGCGAGACACCGCCTTCCAACTTACAGAGACGCTCAATATTGCATTGCCTCACACGGTCACTGAGCAAGATTTGGAACAACCCACGATCGAATTCTACACTTATGCTTACCAACCCTCGACAAGTTGAGGCTGAAGAAGCTGAAGCCTGATTGTGCTGTTCCTCGCTCTTTGTTGTTACCTAGACCAAGCCAATCCAACACTTCGATACTGCCACGGCCACCTTGTCGACAATGGCCGTCTGCAGGTCTATCTTCGGCTGCGCATCCCGAGCGTTGTGGTTGGGGGCCGAAGGTCCAGGACCCCAGTATACATGTCACGTGCCTTCGAAATTCCCGCACACAAAAAAAATCGAGTCCTGGAGGCGGCGGCGGAGTCGACGAGACGGGACGACCAGGAACAGAGCCCAATCCCATCCACAAATGGCCGTGCAGATTTAGCGCTGATTCACACTGACATCTCAGATCGCCAGATGATTCACTGAGCCGTGGGATTTTGCTGGGGCCTGCATTGCCCTCCCGAGCCTTTGCCCCCCACCAACCTGTCGTCAATCAAAATAAAAATTCCTTGTCGAACAGCATATCGGTGGTTTCTCTTCACCACTTTTACAACTTGCCAACTTCGTTTGGATCGAACATCAACGTAACTGTGTCTGGTCGAGACACAGCTTTTTCTCCTTCAGCTTCATCAATCGCCTTTGGCACTCCAAGGGCACCCAACACCACGGCTTCGAGCTCGTTCGCGCTTCGCTTTCAAAGTGCATCATCCTGCAAACACCGACATATTCTTAACACTCGTCCACCACCTGCTGAGCTTCCAAACACTGATTCCGCTTTCTGCTTTTCAGTCTGAAAGCCCCCTGCAACAATCTTCTCCCGTTCAGCTGCCGCATAGGTCGCCACTCGAGGTTCTTCCTCTTCGTGAGGGAGAGTCAGTGAGGCAAAGCCAGATCCCAAGAGGAGCAGAATCCAGAAAACCCCCCTAACACTGATTGTGCATGGTTATGGCACCTTCTGCGATTGCCATTGACCACAAAGAAACCACTATTCTGAATGACAATAAAGTCGATTATCTCGACACCAACAACAATCATGGCGTTGAATCCGATGTGACTGGCTTTGCCTCAAAGGCGTTGATTAGAAAGGTTCTTCAAGAACACATTGACCGTGTCAATGTCGATACTTGTGAGCCCGGCGAAGAAGATGCTTTTTACGTGGCGGACCTAGGTGAAGTCTACCGCCAGCATCTTCGTTGGAAGCTCAATCTATGCCGAGTCAAGCCCTTCTATGGTGAGTTCCGTGTCCCCCCTGCCCCCGGATCTGTGTCAGCGGTGCTGACGCCCAAGCAGCGGTCAAATGCAACCCGGACCGGGAAGTACTCCGCCTTTTGGCGAAATTGGGCGCGGGCTTCGATTGTGCATCTTGGGCTGAAATTGATATGGTGCTCAGTCTTGGCGTAGCACCAAGTCGGATCATCTATGCTCAACCTTGCAAGACTAAATCATACCTCCGACACGCACGCAAGGTCGGAGTCACTCAGATGACCTTTGATAACACCGACGAACTCCGTAAGATCAAGGAATGTTACCCCGAGGCCGAATTGGTTCTTCGAATCTTGACCGACGATTCAACCAGTTTGTGCCGCCTTAGTGCCAAGTATGGTGCTAGTCTGCCTGATGCGAAAGAGCTACTCGCTCTGGCGAAGGAGCTCGAATTGAACATTGTTGGGGTCAGCTTCCATGTTGGTTCTGGAGCCAGCGATCCAAATTCCTTTGGGCAGGCGGTCAAGGACGCTCGATATGTCTTCGACGAAGCAGCCGAGCTCGGATACGATCTGAAGATGCTTGATGTTGGCGGGGGTTTCGTTGATGAGACCTTCGAGATGTTTGCTGGCAACTTGAATGAAGCCATCGAGGAGCACTTCCCACCTCATGTGCGTGTTATCGGAGAACCTGGTCGTTACTACACGTCCAACGCCTTCACACTGGCCACCAATGTCATTGCTCGTCGCGAAGTCACAGGTGAGGTTGAAGGAGACAAGGCATACATGCTTTACTTGAACGATGGTGTTTACGGCAACTTTTCAAACATCATTTTCGACCATCAACACCCAGTCCCACAAATCCTCTCTGCGTCGGATGGCGAAGATAGACTGGTCGAATACTCCATCTGGGGGCCTACTTGCGACGGTATTGACATCATTGCCGATCGTTACTTCTTGCCCGGCGTCATCAACATTGGCGACTGGTTGTTTTTCGAAAACATGGGGGCGTACACCAAATGCTCGGCTACCAAGTTCAACGGATACAATGATGACCACCAAGTCATCTACATCTCTAGCGAGCCCGGTGCGTCCGCCTTGCTTGGATATTGATCGGATAGCTCGATTCAAATGAGGGTTGGAGTGGAAAAGATACGGGGCTCGGTTGACTGGCTCGCTTCTGTCACAACCTACGTGCCCCAAGAGATTCTCTTTGCTGTTATCACACATTCTTTTCATGATCTTTAGACACAACCATTTTACAGAAGCCAATATTCTCCCTGCCATAGGGATGATTCAATTCAAATAGACTTTCCCAGATCTCCTGTGGACTTCACCAGCCACCACCGAAGCCGTATCGAGGGTTCCCGCTCTCCGGCGCAACGGAACGTACTGCCTTGCCCGTTGTTAGATGATGATTTCTGTCGCTTTGTATATCGTCTCGACGAATCAAAAGCATACTGTCGAAACAGAATGAGTAGCGGTTGACAGCAACTTCCTTTATCACGTGTCGTTCTTCCAATTCTTTGGGCCAAGTATAAAATTATATGCCGACGTCACCAGAATTTGACCGTAATTTATTATTCGGCATCAAAGCCTCGCGCAGGAATTCATTCCTTCATACTCGGTGCACCAGCAAATCTAGACCACAGATACAAAGAAAGCAACTCATACACATTCTCACCTATTGTGCTAGACCGAACATTCTCCATTCATATCCACCATATACTAGATACTCCAGGTTTCCCAACAGTTTCTCGTCTCTGGGAATCACCCGGGTTACAGGCGACAGATTCAGGTCTATCCTGCGATGGCGCCGACTCCTGTCACCATCATAACCGGCTTCTTGGGAGCTGGAAAGACGACGTTAATATTGAATTTATTCCCACAATTGCCCAAGAGCTACAAGGTAAGCCGAGATCTTCCTGCGTCGGGGTCCCGAATCGCACAGACCCTCGCTACTCCAGCAGACCGATCATAGCTTGCATGAATTCAAGGTGGACAAACAGGCACCCTTTGCTGATGGAAAACTAGCTCGCCCTCCTCAAGAACGAATTTGGAGATGTTGCTGTCGACTCACAACTTGCAGGCTCGGCCTCCATATCGGGCGTGAGGGAACTGTTGAACGGCTGCATCTGTTGCAATCTTGTTGGTCAGCTCGGGGATGCACTGTTTCAACTTCGAGACACGGTGAACCCGAGCAGGATCATAATCGAAACTTCTGGCTCGGCATTCCCGGCGACTCTTGCAATGGAGGTCAACAGAGTGGCACGAGAAAACCCGGGGACATTTTCCTTGGACGGGGTCATCAGCGTGATCGACGTCGAGAACTGGAAAGGCTACGACGACACCAGCTACACGGCAAAGATGCAGGCAAAATACACCGACTTGATCGTGTTCAACAAATGGGAGCACGTGGACGAACGGAGGTTCGACGAGGCCCTGGACCGCGTGGGCGACCTCGACGTGCAAGTTGCCTGGGTGAAAAGCGACAAAGGCTGGGTCGACGTCGAACTGATCATGGGTATCGACGGCGCCATGGTTCGTGCCCAGGGGCTGCGAGGGGCCATCGAGATCAATGAAGAGTCCAACCATGACCATAGCGACGGCCATGGACACTCGCACGGCCACCACCAAGAAGAGGTCGAGGTGCTCAGCGTCGTGCTGCGTAACCAAGACACGTCCAAGCCACCTCAAGGGGTGGTGTTGGAGTCCTTTGAGGATCTACTACTGTCGGCGCCGAAGGATGAAGTCTATCGCATCAAAGGTCTCGTCTTGTCGTCCAAACCGCCTCCGGATTCCACCGGTGAGAGGAAGCCCGGAATCTCTGTAGATTCCGAAGGCCAGAGCCTGTATGTGTTGAACTGGGCTTTTGGACGTTGGACATACACCCCCCTGCCCGGGACGGCGTTCAAGGCAATGGAGTCAGCAAGCGCAAGGCTTACATTCATCCTGGCCCGAGGGGAGTCTACGAGATGGACACGGAGACTAGAAAAGGGAGATTTTATCGCTCTTGAGGGAGAGGATGGAAAGGAGGAGACCGGAGTGTTGAAGATTGAGAAGATTGCCTAAGGTAATCGTCTCACAAGAATGCCTAAAGTACTCGTCTCACATGCTTCTGGGGGGCTACACGGGCAGGAAATGTCCCTTTGCAAAAGTTCATCCATGTTAGATTGGTGGTTGTCCGTACGAAATAGATCCCGCGTATAATAATACTTAAGAACAGTTCGGCCAAATTGCCCGATGGTCAATCTTAGTCATCCATTCGGATATCCCACCACCGCATTGAATGATTAACAATTCCATCACCGCCTTACGAGAGTGCGTCCTGATCAATTTCACAATCTTCTTCTGGAATAGGAGATGCGCACCGTCATTTCACCAGAGGTGGTATAGGATATGGACATCGGATCGACTTCTTGCGACCCAGGCAACAGGCCCACCGAATCGTCTCGACTGGCCGAGTCGTCTAGACTGTCTAGACTACTACACTTCTGCCCTCTTTGCGATAAACCCTTCACCAAAGGTGCGTTGTTATCCATGGTTTTCCGAAAACGTGTTTACCATCTGACTCGTAGCGCAGAGTCCTCGCGGAATCGTCATCGTCGCTACTGTGGAAGCCGTACACCAAGTCGACCGCGATCATGTAGGGCGTGCAACACCTCAAAAGTCAAATGTAGTTTCGAGAAACCCTGTCTACGATGTACCAAGAGAGGCGTGCCTTGTGTGTACGACGAACCGGCGACGCCAAAGGCAGGATTGTCGTCTCCTGTGCATCATCATCCAGACGAACCAAAAGTCTACAGCGCCGAGACTTCACCAAGTGTCCAAGGAACATCGACAGGTGGTGCTCCAACCGTCTCCACCGACTCGACCGACGCTGAGCCCATCACGACCGCCCTCGAGCCCTGGCACGCTAGGGCCGGTGTCGACAACAGCGATGCTTTCGTCGAACTCGTCGGCTCAGAGCCATATCTGTTTCAGGACACGTTCAGTCCTTTCGACGGACCACCCCTCTTCGACGACTTTGTATGGGATCATCCAGGCTGTTCGGCGACTGCGCCGGCGGTAGTAGCGCAAGGCGAGCTCCTCCACGTCAATCAGGCATCTGGCTGGTGCACATGGACGCAACGGGGTCTTTCGTTCGCGGTCGACAGCGACACCCCCCTGGCAAAGACTGTTTCTAGTCATGCGCGACCTGAAGCGCAACGGAGTGCCGACCTCGTCATTCAAGCACTGCGCGCCTTTCCTGTCATGATGCGCCGGAGAGAGACGCTCCCTTGGTTTATCCACCCTCACGCCAATGTCTCGACGGAATCGGCACAGTCGGATCTACCCGATGCGATATCAACGTGTATGGGTATCGCGCAGATGTTGGCTTCCAGCACACAAGAAACAAAACCCTTCCTCTGGCGCACCATCGGAGCCGAATGTACTCGTCTTGCGCACGAGGTGTGTGACACCCTACCCTTGGACAAATACGCGTACAGTGGACTGACTTGTAGCTCAGATGCCTCAGATGTCTCCGTTTGAGAACCTTGCGGCTCAACAGGCTTGCATGGTGTACCTGATCATGTGTATCGTGGACTACTCATCCATAAATGCAGGGTACGGTCAAGAACTCACACGCATACTATTTGTAGGTCACTTTTCTGGCCCACGTACCGAGGTATCAAAGCAGCAGGCTAACCTTTGTTTCCAGAATTTTTGCGTCACTTTCAAAGGCATGTTTGGTGGACACGGGAGTGAGAGTGAATCAGCAAACCCAAGTCTATGTTGGGAAGATTGGATCTTTGCAGAATCTCGAAGACGGTATGTTTCTGAGGCCTATACATACCCAGTGTCTACTGATCAAAGTATCTTTCAGCATGACGATTCTTTGGCTCCTCATTGGTTGTGCCGCTTGTGTAAAAACAGGAGGCGTCTGCGATTCTTCAGGAAGTACGAGGAACATGCCCCTCCCTGGACCAAAGTCAGTATGGGAAGCGACCTCTCAAGCATCCTGGGAGACGGAATATGCAGCTAGTCGAATGCTGCAAGTGGACGGATTAGTCACAGTTGGGGATCTCATCGACACGCAAAATTCAGCCAGCCGCAATCCCGCCAATGCGCGAAAGCTGGACTGCTGGAACGCCGGGGTCGACAATGTTGGATCTTTGGCGAATCTGATTGGAAGTATGGTATGACTCCCCCCCTCCAATTGTACGGCCTTGATCACCGTTGGATCATCCTCAGCTACCATGCAATGGGACCATGAATGTTACTAAAGGTACCGGTCGGCCCACCCTTTTCGGCAATTGCCAACTCCACGATTCTCTTCGCTCCCACCTCGGGAGGGTCTCCCATTTCGTATCTGGTCAGAGCGGAGCGTACCAGCCCCGGACACACAGCATTCACCGAAGCACCGGCATCCTCTAGGATCCTTGCATACTGGACGGCCAACATATTGACGCCGGCCTTGCTGGTGTCATACGCCTTGTAATCGATCGGGTACCACATGTTGGTTTTGACAGTGGCCTCCTTGATGGATCCCATGATGGACGATACGAAGATGACTCGGGGGTGATCCGCTTTGCGTAGCAGTGGCACACACGCATCGGTCAGGCACGCCGTGCCTACGACGTTGGTCATCATTGTGCGGGTGAAGATTTCTCGCGTCGTGAGGTCCTTGGACGCCTCCGTGACACCGGGGACGTAATCGATCAAGATGCCTGCATTGTTGATGAGGACGTCGAGAACGCCATGGTCCTGCTCGATTTTGCCGACTGCGGCGGTGACCGAGGCGTCCGAAGTGATGTCCAGTTGGATTGCTGAGGCAGAGTATCCCTGTGACGTTATGGACGTGGCTACTTTTTCTCCCGCTTCGAGGTTCCGAGAACCGATCAGGACGTGGAAGCCGTGGTCTCGAGCAAGGATTTTGGCGGTTGCTTCGCCGATCTGTGTATTGTGACAAGCAAACACGACTCGTCAGTTGGTTCAATCGTTGAGACTGTGGTTGTGGTAGAGGGAGGTTCACTTACACCGGTGTTTGCTCCCGAGATCAAGGCGATTGTTTTCTTGGTTGTAGACATGGTTGTATTGTTTACTTGTACTCTGAAATGATATGACGGTGTTTCTGAGAAGATTTATTCCTTGCACAGAGATGTAAGAAGTATGGATGCTGTTTCGAATGAGTCCATATGTATATATAGGTAGGCAGGTACGGAGTGGTTGTGGTGACAATTTGGCCGAAGACCCCCCAGGTCGTTACTGTTCTCAACGGTCACCATTTCGAACTATGGATCCATACGTAGTTACTCCGTAGCAAGGAGAGGTCACAAGAAACAAGAACCAAGAACCAAGAAACAAGTAACAAGTATCTTCGGCACATTTGCCCGAGCTTAGTCAAAACACCAATACTCGTACAAATTGAACACTAGTATATCCAGGTCTTGCAAGACTTGCCTTGCCATTCGGACAATTTGTACTAGAAAGGAAAGATATCTACCTGAGTGACGGACAAAATCAATTCAGAACTACTCCGTACCTCACAACAAAGACCTCAACTCGCCCTGAATCCCATCCTCACTCCCACTCCCACTCCCACTCCCATTGCCCTTCAAATCCAAAAACCTAACAACTTGACCAACATGGTCGAACCCCCAAAACCCCTCCCGTTCGCCATTCACAGTCTCGCACTGAAACCAAGGCAAGCCAAACGCACCATTCTCGAATGCCTGTTGCGTATTTGCAGACAACTCGGCCTTGACGTCCTTACCGGCCATTTTGGTTAAACACTCATCGACGACGTGTGCAGGTATGCCTGTTGCCTTCCTCAACAGCTCCGCGAACACGGGCACTTGCCACACTTTTGCATCGGCGGTTTCGGCGTCACCGGGGGCCCAAAAGGCGGCATACAACGCGTCCAACGCCGTCACAAAGTGCTGGGGATGCGACATCTTCAAGGCCGTCAGGAACCTCTGGATTTGCAACGTCGGCGTCTCCATGGGGAATCCTTGAGGGAAATTGAGTCTCATGGGTATGTTGAACTGCTTCATCCACCTTCGTCGTTCCTTGTCGATGTAGGTTGCCTTGTTCGTGATGTTGATGGGCGTGATGTTCTTGCATTGCTGCATCAGTCCGCCCAGAAAGATGGGCGTGTATGTGATTTCGACCTTTGAGGGGGACGACGAGGAGAAGATTGGATGGTGCTGTGTGAGGACCACATCAGTAAGAAAAGTAAGGGATAGGTTAGTACTACTTTTGGGTAGAAGTGGAAAAGACCAAGGAATTGAGACTGAACCGAAACGGTGAAAAGGGATGGATGGGTCATGGATGGACTTACCCTGAGCATGTAATACCCCAGATAAGCAAATGGACTAACGACGTCCACGTAGAGTGTTATCTTTGGTCTGGCACTCGCACTCGTCGTGGTATTGGTATTGGCCATTTTTGGTAATGGGTCCTCGAGGCTCTCTCAAGAGGTCGGCGCGCGCGCGGTGGTTTCGTTGGCTCGTCAAGGAATTGGTTGTTGAGTAATACGAGAAAAACCCACACTCTGTGCGCCCTGCAGAATGGAACAACCACTCAGAGGCACCACACGCAGAGGAGTGAATTCTGTAATAACTAATCTTTCTTGTGCCAGAGGTAAAAAGACTTGGGGAACCCCTGTCGAATTCCGGATGCAAGATGAGATCGGATCGGATCGATCAAAATCAGTAGATCAGTACGGAGTTGGATCCGTATACCTTTAATAAAACAGATGGAAAAATAACCAGAAATCGAATGAATGTTTCGATCTGATCTGATGTGAAAAACAGTTATATCGTGCTGAACCCTCGCTCGTGATTGTTGTGTTTCCAAAGATTGGTGTCTCTCGAGCAAACGAACTGTCCCTGGGTAGTCAGCCTCGTAAAGTATTTATCTCCTTTTCGATTCCGTCTCGAGTTTCGTTTTCGTTTTCACTTTCGATTCCCCGTAAAGTTGAGGATTTCTACTCTCGATTTCGTTCTCTCTGAATGCTCTGCAGGTGCGGGAGGCGCTGGGTACTTTGTATTGATAAAGATACAAAAAACAAAGCAAGGTAACGGTAGCAGGAAACACGAGTAAGAGTAATTACAATAGTAGCAGACCCAAGTCCCGAACCTCACATCAGATGAGATCAGATCAGGCTGTCCACCATCATCCTCCCGGGCTTATGATTTACGTGTACAATATGTTCACAAGACTTTGTGTGGAGAAATAGCCGACCAGCCGAGGTACTTGTGCTTGACAAGTCAAAACTCCTCTTCACTGTACTCCGTACAGTAGGTACGAGCATGTCCTGACACGGGCACATTTTGGCGGAGGTAGTGCTTGACGCGAACGCTCTTCTCCGTTCTCTGGCCTCGAGCCTTTTCTCGCCCCCAGGCAGGCAGAGAGACTTAACACGTACATACAGACTGTACATGTACATGTGCATTAAGTACCTGGCCTGACCTGCAGTACTGTGCTGGGGATATACGAGAGTACAGGATGAAGGACCCCAGACCGTGAAAAGTTGGGGGGAAGAATCGAAGTAATCGTATCGTATCTACTCGATGTAAACGGAGAACTTCAAACACAGTGGTGAGGCCATAGTACACTGTGTGCGCTCCATACCTAGGAGGCAAGCATTTGAGTGATGAATACACCATAACGATACTCATACTACTCTGTACCGACTGAATACCTGTCACCCGTTCAAGAGGTACGAGTTGCCTTATCTCCATACACCTTCCAAGTGCCATCCTTAGAGAGACTCCAGGCCATGGTGCAGTCCATCCTTGTATTCATCCTTTTCGAGAACCCTTAAGCTCCTATTCTTGTGTCTCTTGTCTGAACAGTAAGACCACTTCAAACGACTTCTTCGAGGCTTGGTCCGTGTCGCTGGTCATCGAACTCATTGCTTGTCCTTGATGGGAAAGTCGTTACCGGTGGTCGATTTGTCTAAAAAACATATTATCAGCGTCTGACTTTGGACAATATGAAACAAAACAATTTTGAGACAAGGGAGGGCGAGGCAAGCTCGGATCGCAAAGGGTACGGTTACGGGTACAGGTACTGGAACCGGTACTTACACTGCTTTCGAATGAAGTCGGCAATCTGATCATCCTTTGCTTGTTCAAGAGCACTCTCATTGTCTTGTGGTCCTTGTCCCAGAAATCTCTCTTGAACAAAATCGATGCCTAGTACAGGGCAGGATAGTTTATTAGCAATTCAACATTTTTCGATTGAAGACTCAAGGTATGAGGTAGGTAGGTAGGTAGGCAGGCAGGCAGGCAAGGATTCGCTCACCCTTGTCAAGTCCATCTTCCTTCTTCTCTGATTCTCGACCACCGCCAGCCGCGGTGTTGAGCTTGTCACCGATACCACCTAGAAATCCGCCTCCATTTCCTTGGTTCTGACCACCTTGGCCTTGCTGTCCTTGACCTTGTTGCTGTGATTGTTGGTCGTTGCCTCCAGTGAAGCTGTTCAAGGCACCTTTGAGTTGATCCATCTTGTAAGTCGGATTGATTGACAGAGTAGTGAGGTCGTCGTGTGAGGCTGAGGTTCGAGTAGAAAAGGCGCAAGTCGGATTCGGGAAAGAACAAGAGGAGAAGAAGAAAAAAGAAGAAAGACAGGAGGGTCACGAACAGTGGGTTTTATGTAGCTAAGGAGGGAGGGAGCTGTATGTAACAACGCGGTGACAAGTCAAACAGTGATGCAGCCAAGGATCCTAGGCCACTGGTGAGGTAAGACGCGAGTACTGAAGGCGTGTGCTCCGTCCTCGTACCGTGCTCAGAGTTGCACGGTAGTTGAATCGTTGTAAGCTTGGATCGAAGGCGTTTGACATGAAATGTCGGATGTGTTACGGAGTAGAATTACGAGTCCTCAACTCGCAGAAAAGAAAGCAACGATCGGTACAAGTCCTACACTACACCTCATCACCAAGATTGACGTCGGCCAAGGGCATCGCCAATGTATGACATTGTTATGGGGTCTCGCTTGGTTTTCAGCTCGGAAGATGCCCGACGATCGCATCGCTAATACTATTAGGGAGTAGAGGCTTCGACACCAGCCCTAAAAGCCCCTGCCCGGTACCGGTAGAGGGGCCTAGACTCATGCGTGGCTGCAGGTGCCACAGGCGCCACGGGGGGGGACCACAGCCTACAAGGACCCCCAAACAGTCCTCACATCATAGTTAGGTGCTTTCTCGATGGTACTCCATTGGATACTAGACCAGGCATGATCCAGTCCAGCTCAGCATTCTCCATACAAAGCTGAACATCTCCATCAATACGGAGAAATGTTCGTCAGCTAATATCAATACCTCGCACGACCATCTTCATGCCATGCTCGTACTCGGATCACCAGTCTCCGCCCTTTCGTTGTCTGCGCTTTTCTCAACCTCATGGCTTTCTTCCTCGTCGACTTCCTTTTCCCAGTCATCCACGACCTGTGCCTCTACCTTCTTCCTCAATTTGGCCGCCTCATTCTCTTCTTTCTTCTTCTTTGCTTCTGCCAGCCGACTTCCCAACACCGTAAACACAGGTCTTTGGCCAACGGGCCTGACCTGAGGAGCTGGAGCTGGTGCTGCCCGTCTCGCTGCAACTTTAGACCACCCATTCGTAAAAGTGTCACTGGGTTTCCCTTGCTGCTGAACGACCTTGACTTCTACACCAGTAGTGTCGAATTGACAAAGTACCACCGACCCTGCCAAACTGTGTTTAGAAACTTCAGCGGCAATGGTAGGCTGTAAGCTAGTCAGCAGCGTGGTGAGCTGTTCAGCCGTCTCCCATGACATGGACGGGAGCAGAGCCACTCCTTGATCATTCGGCAGAAAGACAATGTCAAGATCAATCGTAGGTGCTGCCTTCTTGACCACCGGTCGCAGTTCGTCTTCTGTCAATGCAAACTTTGGTTTGGTCAACATCAACCCATTGTACTCATGCTTGACCTCATCTGCTTTACGTTCAGGAACGCTATGAACAGGTGCAGCCACGTTCAGTTGAGCTCGTTTGATCCGCGCAGCCTGTGCCAGAGTCTTCATCGGCGCAGCAACAAACTTGGGCGTTTTGAACAGGACGACATGACGGTGTGGCTCTGGATCAAGACTTTCTCCATCAAACCCAAAATCTTCCGCGAGGCTGTGGATGAAACTTCGTTGTCGACTCCTCATGGGCTGGCAACGATATCTCTTCTGTGTCTCATCCGCCGCGAAAAGCCGAAGGGCCTCTTCCTGCGCATGTGCCCACGCAACATCCTCAAGGTACATCTGTAAAGTAGATGTCGAGTACGGAACATGATCGTCGGTGTGGTCGTCCGAAATATGCAGGGCCATGGCCAGTTTGCGGTTTCTTTCCAATCGAGCACATTCATCATCACACTTGAGGGAGGTCTGCCGGCCAGAAGGCTCAGGATTGCTTGATCGTGCATTGCATCGCACTTCTTCCTTCTTACGCTGGCAGTCGCAGGTAATCATGACCTTGAATGGACATGGTTTGTCCTCCTTGCATGCCGAAGGAGCATGACACGGTTGTTCACAAGGATGGCCACACGTTTTCTTCGCCTTGCCGCACTCCTGCTGACAATGTTGCTGGGCATCCTCACACTCGCCTGCCTTATGGCACGTCTTGCGGCACGTATGCGAACCGCACTTGAGTGTTTTACCACAGATCAGACCGCAAAGGACATCGGTCCGCCAGCAAGGTTGATTCTTCAACGTCTTCTTCCCGCAAAGGCAATCCCTCTCGGTCAGGAATGGACACTTGGGGCACTCTTCTTCTTCAAGGTGACAATTGTGCGCCACCTGGGGGTGTCCACAATCCTTGGTTCTGGTGCATGGGAAATTGCATGGTGGAGGCTGTGTACCGCACGGTAAAGGTGCTTGCAGGACAGTCCTACCACATGCGCATGAAACATCGTCGAAAATGGCCTCTTTGCAGCTGCCGCAAGGACCTCGATGGCACAGATCGGTGCAGTCGTGGTTCCCACACTTGAGTCTGCGTCCACAAGGGCGAGTGCATATATGCTCGGCTTCAATGTTCTCGTCAAATACCCGAGTTACAGAACCGAGAGGTTTCAGCTTTCGTTTCGTAGCTTGACGTTCTGCAGCTTTCCTTTCTCCAGTACAGCATCTTTGGCCACACTCGTGCCTACCACAATTCAGAGTTGCCTTGCACAACCGGCCACACTGAGGAGGGTCATCCGTGGCTTCGTGGCAAATGACATCGAACGAATTTCGACCACATTGACAAGTGACCGAAACTTGGAGAGCACAAGGCTCACAATCGTCCAAATGACAGGTTTGTCTACACGGATGACCGCACGACAGTATCTTCCCGCACTCCTTCTGACAACTTGGGATGGGGTCTGTGCATGATTTTCGGGGTTCGATATCTAGGTTAGCCAAAGCGGTCTTACCGCAAGGGCAAAACCTGACCACATCAACAGACCTGGGACAATGTGGTTCCTTTTCGTCTTGGGGATGACAATGCTTTTCGCAGTGATGCTTCCCGCAGTCCATGACCCTGTCACACAGTTGACCACAGTCGAAGCAGCCAGTCCAGGAGAAGCTCTCCTTCTCGTCGCCCTTCTCGTGACATGGTAGCCTCTTTTCCACTTTCCCGCAATAACACTTCGCTTCGACTTCCGTGGTACACGCACCACAGAGGCCCTCGTGACAAGGTCTTTGGCAAGCATGTTCCCCGCAGGGCATGATATCACCACAGACAGAGCCACAGCTCCAGCCGGTCTCGTAGTTTGTCTCTACACATCTTCGCCTGGTCTCTTCCTTACCACAGAAGCAAGACTGCGTCGGGCCCATCGACGGACAGGGTGGACATGGTCCAGCATGACACAGTAATTCACAGGGGTGCGGACATGGTTTTGGGAATGTTCTCTCCCGACCACATGTCTGCCCGCACGAATGGGGTGGCAGTCCCGAGATCGTTTTCGGATCCAGCTCTTTGTCACACCAACACGTGTACGACGACGGCGTTGTGTCTTTTGGCAAGTTGCAGCCTGGACATCTCCATTGCTTCCCTGGATGAGACTCATCCTCCTCTTGACCAGCAGGGCGATGGACGGCCGAGCCCTCATTCTTTGACCATCGCTTGATACATCCGATGTGGAACACTGTCCAGCAAGTTCGACATGACCACACTTTGGAGTGTCTAGTCACTTCGTTTGTACAAATCGCACACTCGTAAACTCCACTTGAGATATCTTCGTGTATTCTTGTTGCAATGTCGGGTGCTGTAGATCTCGACAACGAGCCTCTTCTAGCCTGCGTCTGGGGCTGTTTCAGGGCCGCGGGTCTTCGGTCATTTCGATTTCGAGGAGGCCGGGGGTTTGAGGTCTTGGGTTTGGGACTTGAACTTGCCGCCACCGGAGGCAACGACGCTGGTACGAAGGTTGGAGCTTCTGCATCTAGTTGTGTAAGTTGGCCACCAAAGGCTCTTGTCCCCGCCACTCGTGGAGTGTCTTGTGCCGGCCGCGATGTTCTTGGAGGGCCTCTTCTTCTGGATCTGTGTCCTCGTGTGCTTGGACCCGCTGGTCGTTGGGTATTAGGTGGCTCCATCGTAGTAGTCTGTGGTAGGAATTGTTCTCGTGCGGTACTCTCGAGCGTGGTGGAAATACACGACACGATGAAAAACAAACAAGCCCGTTCTCAGTAATGAAATTAAGACCTGCAAGAGAGGAAGTATCTCGGTTAATGCTCTAGAGGAAATATTATAGCAGTAGCCAGAGAGGCGTCCTGCAGGAATGCAACGACTACTTCAATGTTTGAATCGAACAGTCACATCTACTTATAGTGGCGCTGATTTTCTTCAAAGTCCCCCCGATGTTCTCCAAAAAACATCTCGGGGACGTCATTAAAGAACCACCTACTGACTCACGCCCGGACTTCACCAATCACAGCCTCCTACAGTATGGCGCAGCTCAGCCTCGCCGCACTCGCTCAAAGCCCAGATTGGGCCTTTCCAGTTGAGTGGGAGAGATAAATGAGTCCCAGTGCAACCAAGGTTGCATATCATTAGACAAAGCTTTGCATACAAAAACCTGCCGGCCATACACCGCCATTCGCCCAGACGCCGTGCATATACGGAGCAGTGTGCGTGGCTTGGATCCCTATCTCAATCCCCGGTTCCTCTATGCGGTCTGCGTACCATAGCCGCGAATTTGATCAGCAAAGGTCCAGCTCTGGTTCTCTAGCTTTTCGTCCTCCTTGAGCTCCACGCCATCCTTCGTCACCACTGCAATGCTGTACTTGTCCATACTTCGAGCATCCCTGTAGAACAGTACTTTCAAACTTGCCTTGACTGCTTCAACGGCCATCTCTTTCGTAACGTCCTTTACACTTTCCTCATCGTTAGGCATGAGTTTCCGTAGAAGAGGCTGAGCCAAGTGTGCGCCGAAACCAGTCGCCAGCGTCGGGCTTGAAAAGGTGGTGCCTAGAAGATCAACGCTTGCGAGGTACGGCTTCTCATCATCGTCCAAACCAGCAACCAACATCATATTCCATAGAGGGTTGAAGTCACTTCTTCTCTTGTACATGACTTTGGAGAGGTATGTGTGAAGGTTCTTTGCGTTGAGGGTGTGTTCGCTGGAGGAAAGATAGTTCTCGCGAATGTCCAGTGATTGTAGTAACCGGTCGAGGTATTGCATGTCGGAGACATCGCCGCCGAACCCGATGACGGTGTTCGGGGGGAATGTCCGCAGGCGTTTGACATCTGTGAATCGTGCGAGAGATCCATATGAAGCTGCAACGGAACGTCAGTAACGTGGACTTCAGGATAGAAGACCTGGAGTGCGGACCTAGATTGTCTGCTGCAATGACAACACCGTCCTTGAACTTAACACCCAACACCGATGTTCCTGTTACGGCAGGGGATTGTGTATGAGTCGTCGGAATCGAAGTTTTGAGGTGGGAAGAGTCGTAGGGGCCGTAGACATCGTCTCTGGGCTTTGGGAAAGTCAGCAATTCATCATTGACTGTTGGTATTGAAGACACCTACTCGACCCCAGGCTTGAGGGTAGTGATTCATGCTGAGAATGAGGACTTGCGAGATAAACGACGCAGAGAGTATTGAGTGACAGTGTGCCTTAAGAAGGAAAAGGTGTTCAATGTTGGGAATCGTCGAAACGGTGAGGGATGCGATTGTGATGGTACATTCAGTCCGCCGCGTCAAAGAGCGGAAGCCTTCAGCCAAAGCCCAGCCTTTCACGTGACTGCATTCTTCACGAGGCTGCACTACAACGACGTACTCCGGAAATACGACGAAATGTCGCAACTCGGGGTAAACTTATGGTTTCAATTGGAAATGCTATATTCTGCTTGAATACCCTACCAAACGCTCGACATGTCTCATCGTGCTAGCTGGCCCCTTTTGCCAAGAACCTTTTGAGGATCACCAACGTCTTCAGGAGGTTGCCATATTTTGTACACCTTCGCTTCATGTGGCATGACCTCTGCCGTGAAGAATGGGGTGTTGTACAAAGCATAGTCAGATGCGTTCCCTTTAGACGCCCACAGGTCTCTCAAGTAATAACGATCCCAAGGGACAACAAGATCCCGGCGTACTCCAAAGGTAACATCCGCCGTCTCTCCACCACGATTCAAAAGGGCCACTCCATAACCGCCATCGTCTAGTTCTTTAGCATAGACTTGGACATTGTCAATGTCCCGCACAAGCTCAGCTTGATTACCTGCCAGATCCTGGTTCAGAGCTATAACATCTGCGTTCAACAGCGTTTCCAGGGAGGTGTTGTCCAGAGTCCTTACGTCTGCACCGATCAGCAGCGGCGACGATAATATTGACCACATGCTGAAGTGAGTGCGATACTCGATATTGGAGCAACCTGTTCCGACAAGTTCGATGCTCTCACCATTCAAGCCAACAATGAGCATGTCGAAGTCGTTAAAGTGTCCTGGTCCTGCATAGGAGGTAAGTTCATTCCCACGATCACTATGACCATTAGCAAGATGGTTCGTGCATAAAAGCCATTATGGGCTATTCCTTCATAGCGAAACTCACATCATATCCTAGAGACTAGTTAGTAAGTCATGCCAGTAATAGCATTACTTCGAAGCCCAGGCTTTCACGGGACACACCATTCGACTTACCAAAACGTCAAAATAGTACTTCTCTCGATTCCCAGGATAATTGAAGTCATCTGAGATGTCTTGACCTATGCGCCAGTGATTGGCACCGACATAAGCCGCCCACTGCCAGATGTCTGCCCAACCGCAGTGACAGGTATGATACACAGTCGGATGGCTGGTATTGAGAAGTGCCTGAGACATGGTGCGAAACACTTTTTGAACTTCGGGGATTGAAGCATTCTCGAAAGCGCAACAAGCATCGTATTTCAGATGATCAATTCCCCAGCTTGCAAACATTTGGGCGTCTGCGTTTTCATGACCCTTGCTACCAGTGTAGCCAGCGCACGTAGTTTCGCCAGGGCCAGAGTAAATGCCCATCTTGAAGCCCTTTGAGTGAGCATAGTCGGCTACAGCCTTGATGCCGTTTGGAAATTTGACCGGGTCGTACGTCAAAGGGTGTTGGCTTCGGTCGCCCTTGTGAGCCTGCCATCCATCATCAAGGTTAACAAATTTGAAGCCAACATCTCGGAGGCCTGTAGATTCTAGTGCATCAATGGTTTCTCTAATCAGCTGTTCATTGATCTCATCTCCAAACTGGTTCCAAGATGACCACCCCATTGGAGGTGTCTTAGCTAGACCATTGGCGTCGGTCAAGTTCTTTCCACCATCGGTCGTAATGATTGCTGGGGTGACGACTTGTGCTGCCGCAAGGTTTGTGAGCACGCAGAGCAAAGAGACAACTGTTGACAGATCCGGCATCATTCTGCGATCAGTAGCGTATCTCGGAAAACAAGTGGGGGTACGCCTTCCAAGTCCCTTGCAACGGTGCTAGCGAAGAAGAACAAATATCAACACACGACGGTTCTCTGGTACACAGTAAAAATCAACAAGGACACAGAGAGCACAAAAAGATAGTCAGTCGTACCGATCAAAGCAATGAACAGCAAGACAAACACGGACATATCTTTAGATTTAAGTGTTCTTCCAAGTCCATGACTTTTGCAATGGTCACAGTGACCTTCGGCATGAACGTGCAACGTTGCAAACGGTCTCGAACACATCATAAGTAACGTTACAACCATAAAAATGCCGGAAAGGGAACGGAGGGATCAGAAGGGGAATAACTTGGTGCAATCCTGCAATGAGTCAAAGAGCCGTACTCGGGTTTGAAAAATGAGGCCACGCAGGAAGGGTTTTGGCCAGCTTCCTCTTTTGATCTGTTGCTATCAGTAGAGTATCGATTCCTAGTTGCTGGGTTGCTAGCAGGGGGGCATACAGTAATCTGATAGGATGGCCGTATAAGCTTGAGCGGCCCTACACTAGCCGAAGAGTAAGCAATACCAAAAGCACAGCAAGGCGAGACTGCTAGCATTTGGATGTCGAGATTGATAGGAAATGGTATGCGCAGCTGAGGTTGCAGCACTGATGTCGAAGGTGGCTGCAATAGCCTACCACCAACGGGCAGTTGAGTCAATCTTGATTTCCAGCCGTGACCAGGATGATGAGAAAATCACTAGGAAGCCCTCGGCCATGCTGACGATTTGCTGTAGAGCGATTTCTGTGTCACTGAGTGTCCGTTCCATCCCATCGATTCTTCTTGCGATTGACTCTGCTTGAGGTGTCCTACATGAGAGCTGTGGCCAGGATCTCAAGCTCATGACGACTGTTCTGTGAGTCAACAGGGTAATCCTCGAAACATCCCGTACATTCTGTGGTCTGAGTCCTCAGTGGTCCTGGACAGCTGAAGCCATTCCAGCTCAGCGGTAACACGGTCAAATTGCACGCGAAACGTGTCGAGACTGCTGCTCAGATGGAGGTTGAAAGGTTGAAAGCCTGGACGCAAACAGCATAGATACCGATTAATTCTTGTTATGTACTCTGTCCTGTAGCTCCGTTATAGACAAATGATGCTCATAGGCGACGTGTGCGAAGTCCAGATTATGGCTCGGGCCCTGATGGCGATCTAGGCTCGTTCTCTTCATCATCCAAGAACTCCTCCAGAGCCTCCACGACAATTTGGTGATCTTCATACTGCTTGAGGCCACTCACAACGAGAACCGCGACAATGCCCTCGACCCCTCTGACCCTGATGGGCAGACCTCCTCCGTGAATGGCGTATTCCCCGGCGGACTCGCCGAGCATGTACTTCTTCTTGAAAGCCTCCTCGTCACCATGCATCTTGTTGTGCATGAACCACGTACTCACACCCCATCGTAACACTGTCTTTCTCTTTCGAGACACCCAGATGTCATTGTCAGGCTGTACCCCCGGCCGGCTGACAGCATGGAAAAGGAGATTGTTGCTGTTGGCAAGAGAGATATTGACGACTGCAGAGAGATGGGTCAGGGCTCTCAGTCGGTTGCGGATTGAAAGGCCAATTTCCAACGCATCGTCGGCAGTGAAATGTGGTAGGATGAGGGCTTCCTCTTGTTTGGCTATTGAGTCTAGCTGCAAGAGAAGAGTGAGTTCCGATCTTCATGAAAGGTTGACATTATTGCATACATCTCGAGGCGCTTCTCGAAGTGGTCTGGTAGACATCTTGAGAAGAGACGGTCGGGACGCCTTGAAGGATTCGGGTCGAAAGCGTCGCCTTTACGTGAACATGTCGATCTGGAATTTCGAGGTCGCGCCCAAATACATTTGGTCACTTGCAAGAGTATTTAGTTCTCTCAGCGATGTCACAAATGCTTGGCCATGAGCGGCATCTTTCCCATGCCATTTCTAGTCATTCCGACTAGACTGATTGAGCGACAAACAATATTTAGTATCTTCCTCCTTCCCAGCGAGTCATCTTATCATTTGCATTACTCTCCCTATGATCATTACGGGCAGTACAGGGGAGCACGATGCCAGCAAGTAAATGGCGTCTATACAAGCATTTCCGGCGATAACAGAGCCCGAGTTCCGTGCTGCGTGCAAGGCGCTGGAGGACCGATGCTTCGACAAACTGAACGATACAGATTGGTTGAGCGTGCAATGCACGGACGACGAATTGAGAATCAAGCAGCGAAGAATCATTAGAAATACGGGCGTAAACAGAGAGTATGAGGACGAGATGCATGAGGTCGTGGAGGCTGAGACAGCCAGCCGGGATAATGTATGGACTTTTCTGCTTATATTCAAACATTCACTGAAAGCCCCAGGTGGTTGACAGCAAGGACAACACAAGTTGCTTGGATATGAACTTCTCCATCATCTTGTCGCCAACATACAGCGTTCCTGTTCTCTGGTTCTCATGCCGGCCTGTTCCTGGCCAAGCTGGCTTGAACCTTGACCAGGTGTACGACTTGCTAGTACCAAGTGCTTTGCAAGAGCCACTCCGTACTGTCGGAGTGATGGGAGGAATCAGCATGGCAGTAAGTGGCAGCTGTTTTGCCACAAGCATCGTGAATGCAAATGCTAATTGTGCAGCATCATCCAATCTCTGACCAACCCGCATATTTCATACATCCTTGTAACACTCCTGAAGCTCTTTCTGTTCTGAAGCCCGAAAGAGCCTTGACCCCGGAGGATTATCTTTTGCTTTGGCTTGGTCTGGTTGGTACATCGGTGGGGTTATATGTGCCGAGTGCGCTGTTTGCAGACTAATGTCATAGAGACACTGCCGCTCCTGAAACCAGCACATCGAGCAAGCCCGGCAAACGGCTCTTGAAAGGCTTGTGTCAAGTTGAACGTATGTTGAGGGCCCATTAAGATCGTATGCCGTGCTGAGATCTCGAATCGCTGTCCCAGACATCAAAGTGTGGATACTCGCTACCTGCAGCAGACATCGCTCTCCCACAGTTGTAAGTCCAAGGCTTCAATCTTCATCCTCTTCCATCGGAGCATCATCATCGTCCTCTTCCATGGGCACTTCGTCCTCCTCGTCCTCCTCAGCTTCTTCTTCCTCTTCTCTTGCTCGTTTGATACCGTGAGGCTCACCGTTGACTTCGGACTGCTTTTGGCCGTTTTCTGTTGGCTTGTCCGAAAATCCAGAAGGTGGAGCGTTGAAGATAGATTTCTGGAGAGCTGTCGTCTCACTTGCGCCACTGCCTGTGCTTGGGGGTTCGAAAGTGCCTCGAAGTTTGGGTATTATGGAGGACAGTCCTTTACCGTAGACAATAACCTAGAGCAAAATTTAATGGCAGTTTAATTCGCAGACTTCATTGTAACGTACCAATTCCTTTCCGAAAAAGTCAAACCCCTGTAGCGCCCGCATGGCCTGCGTACTCGTTTGAATATCTCTGTAGACAACATGTGCCTGTCCGCGCATACTCTGGCCTTTCGCACCGACTCTGCTGGTGACGATATCGAGGACTGGTCCGTACGTGGTGAATAACATGTACAGGGCGCGTTTTAGCTCGTTCTTGTTGATTTTCTCCGGAAGATTTCGTAGGTACAGCCTAATCAAGTCAGCCACGCATAACTCGTACGGGACTATCAAAGTCATACGTCTGGTTTGGTGTGCCCGCGTTTGTTGACTCTTTTGCGCCAGGCGCATTTTGCGCCTTTGTAGCCATGTCGAAAGATGCCCACTACTCAGAGAACGAGTGGTAAATGAGATACACCCCTAGACCCCAGAACTCCAACTCAAGTCAATCCTTGTCTAAATCCCATGGTCATTCCACTGCTGCGTGTGCTGAAATGCTGGATAATGGCATGGCCCCCTCGGTCGTGAATACTCCAAGTAGAAAAATCTCCTTGGCGATTGATGTCACGTGAGTGATTCTGACAGTACGTCCGCGAGGCCGATCATAGCATAGGCTATATGTGGCAGGGAACTCTTGAATAGAATATGTCGTGAATCGTACGTAGCCTATTTGTGTTTGTATGCTTGAGAAAATGAATAATTTACAGACTGGACTATAGGAACAGCCACATTCCGACATTCTTTAGCTTGCCTAGCCAAGTCACTTCCTCCCCTTCCTTGAGCGCATAAGCCCATCTCTTCTTCGTCGAGACCGTCTGGCCTGTCTCTGATAGTGACCCATGCTCTGCTTGGTACTCAGGGTGTAGATCGTATCGATCAGTAACGAAGTCCATCTCGTGCACCCCAACGAACCGTGTTCGCTTAACGAGCTTCCAGAAGACAAACATGACCAACATGATCGGGATCTCGATATAGAAGGAGACGAAATCCACTCCACTAAATGTCGGACTGAAACACGACCAGCCTTGAACAAGGACCAACACAATGTTGAGACCAACTGCAAGAATTGGCCCAACGGGGTACGTCCAATTCCTGAAAGGAAGCAAGTGCTCAAGACCTTGTGCTTTGAGGCCGGCTCGGAAACGCAAGGAGGCTAGACCAATGCAGATCCATGACAATTGATTCGACACGCCAACAATGTTCTGCAGCCACGTCCATAATTGGCCTGCGCCGATATAGCTTGCTCCGAAGCAGAGCCCACTAATAGTAGAAGTGGACAAGACTGCAATCCAGGGTATCTGGAATCGGTTGAGATTTCCCAGAAATCGGGGAGCATACCCATCGACCGCAAGTGTATACATAAGTCTCGAGCCGGCGAATAAGGCGTGGTTGGCGGCTGAAATGACGCTCGTCAAAATGACTGCATTAATGAAGCTGCCAGCAACATGACTTCCGACTTCGGTAAACACGATTGTGAAGGGGCTGGTGGCGGTCGATTTCTCGCTCAGGTTGGGGTAGTTGTATGGTACATTCAGGCCAATCAAGAGGATGGAGAGTATATAGAACAGTAAGATACGCCAGAAGACGTTCCGCACAACTTTGGGCAGGTTCTTGGCCGGGTTTTGCGTTTCGCCAGCGGTGACAGCAATCGATTCAGTTCCTCCATAGGCAAATGAGGCGGTGACGAATACAGATGCGAAGCCGCCGATGCCACCGACAAAAGGGGCATCTCCAATGTGCCAGTATTGGCCGCCAATGTACTTGTGCTCTCGATTACCCCCACAGTTGACCACGATTCCGATTATGATGAATATGATGATTGTCACGACTTTCAGCAAGCTTAGCCAATATTCGACCTAGAACTTTCGTTAGATAGTCCGTTGGTAGAAAGTTAAGTCTCAACATAGAGACATACCTCGCCATACACTCGGACAGACATCAGATTGAGGAAGATGACGACGATCAGGAAGATCAAACTAATAGCCCAGCCGGGGAAATTGTCCGTCCAGAATTTCAGTAAGAGCTGGAGAGCAATGATATCTGCCGCAGTGGAAACAGCATCATTGAACCAGTAATTCCATGTCAACGCAAACCCCAGCGAGTCATCAACAAAGCGACCGGCGTACGTGCAGAAGGATCCGGCGACAGGAACAAATGCGGCCATTTCTCCCAGACTCAGCATCGTCACAAAGACAATTGCACCGACAATGGCGTATGCGATCAATGTCGACGCTGGGCCGCCAGTAGCTAGAGACTTGCCGGTACCTAGAAAGAGACCGGTGCCAATGGTGCCTCCGATGGCGATCATCTGTACTTGCCGAGCCGACAGCCTGCGAGCGAGCTTGTCGGCTCTGATATGTGCTGTCTCGTTGACATTGTCGGAACCGGTACTGGGTAAAACGTCGAGGCCGGCCTTTGATGGGTGTCCTTTCTGTTCCTCGACATCGAAGGTCGACATACTGACAGATTGGTGTGGAGTTTAAGCCAAGCGTGGCACGGATGTGGCTGTCCGCCAGATGAATTGCGGAAAATCATATTTATATAGCCCTTACCTTGTTTACTGTAATATCATGACGATCACGCCTTCTAGGTGGTAGTTGGCAGCATGTAGTATCCGTTGAGTAACATGCTTGATGGAACTCAGCAGGATCTTTGCCCTGTCAGTCGCGAACTGTTCAATGAGAAATAGCGCCGATGGCGTGCGAGTGAGCGATGCTACCAAAAGGAAAATCTCGAGCGATTGGGTCGCCGGATGGGTTAGACCCTAACATCAAGTCACGTGAATTAGCACGTGATGTCGTACATCATTGTGCCGTTTCCTTCTTGTCTTCTGTCTTAACTTACCAGGATATCTCAAAGGTGTTGTAATAACACGAAAATGAAGCTGGTGCACATTTAATAGTGGCATCCTAGCCTCCCTAGACTGAACAAAAGAAAGGTGGCAACGAGAGCTGGCGCGAAACATCTTCATCCTCCAATATCTCAACCCGGTCGACAGCGTACTGCCTCTATCTACATCCGCAGCATGCACGTCTCTTGCCAATCACAAATCTCGAATATCTAATGTTGCAATCTTCCCATTCGAGGTCAACGGCTGGCCTTTCGAATCCAACGTCAATCCGTCAGTGGAAACGTACAGTGTATCTCGGTCATTCTGTCCTTTACCAAACCTAGCACTCACAGGTCCAATCAACGTCGTCGAGTTCTTCGCTCCTGCGATTGTCTGGACATGTCCGTCTGGGAAAACACGAACCAAGGTATTTTGGACGTTCTCAGTGAGCCATATGTTACCGCAACTATCGACGGCAAAGTCATCAGCGCCAGGCACCTTGTCCGTCAGAAGCTTTGCCGAGCCTGTAGGTTTGCCAGTGTCGAGTGAGATGGGTACAGTCCCCAGGTATCCATGATTCGTATTGCTGAAGTACAGCGTCGGTCGTGTCCCATTGCTGACCTGTTTATTGATGACACGTATACCGTTGACACCGAATGGTGGTTTAGCAGTCGGGATACCTTTGAGAAAGGGATCATCAAAGACTACTTCATACGCGCCGGTATGAACGTTGAGTTTCCATACTCTGCCCGCGTATACGTCTGCTCCCAGAATAGTACTGTGCTGCTGAGAGAGGAGGGTCAGACCATTGAACAGTAGGACCTCAGGAACGTCAATAATTTTGCGCAAAGGGGCTTTGCCAGTCTGTGTGTATTGTCTCATATCTATCTGCCAGATGGATGTGGTGTTGGGCTTGAAGGAGAAGCTGTACACATTTCCCAGAGTTGCTGCCGCATAGAAGACATCGTCTTCGACTTCGATGATGCCAGCAATGCTGGTGCCATTAGGTAGGCTAGCAATGACAGGGAGGTTGGCCTGGGGATGTTGGGGATCGAAAAGGTAGACTTCACCGTTGCTGACGTCTGAGCACAGGATTTGCCCATTCTGGCGAACGGCCTTCATGGCGCATGTCAGCCTGGTCAATCTTTCAAGAGCAGAGCGCCGGCATGACTGCTTACCATGTTCTCTATCCATGTGAAATTTGGAAACTGGTGGACGGTCTGCAGGCTTGCTTCGGTGAGTTGGGCAGTCACAGCCGCCGTCGTGACAACAAGGCTCGAGAATACGACACCCACACAGGAGTACAAGCGAGTGAAGCTTTTCATCGCGGATGCTTGAGAGTATTCCTGTCTGAGGTTAAAGTCAGTATCAATGTATAAAATCCTGCTTGAGATAGTGTCAGAAAGACTCGTTGATTCTCTGACTCTCCTCTCAGAGGCGAAGCTATGTATGTCATTTTATAGTCCTGATAAGCCTTGGTAGAATATACCCCTGTCCGCAGTATGTGCTCTCGTGAACGAGTTTTTGGTCCTGATCTGAGAGATTGCTTCTGAAAATAGGTAGTCTCATAACCATACTACAGGTGCTGCTCGGATACTGGCCGTCCGTATGGTGTTGATCGAGGCGGTACAGTACTCAATTTGGACTCTATGACAGATGTGGCTTGACATGGTACGCAAGAGAGGATTCAGTATGCAATACTGGATGGATCTCTAAAAGTATTACAAGGGTCTTGCGAGACGTGTTTGGAAACATCTCCGTCGAGACGACAATGCGGCGGTTCTGAGTCGGTCACAGTGTTACCTGACAAATGACTAATATGCTACCGTGTTGGTTCTAGTCACCAACGGTCGGTAGGCGATCCTGAATCGACAAGGCAAGACCAAACAGTCTTGGCTGGGGTCAAGGAGATTAATATCGTTGCCTTCCAGGATGGCCTTATTTCAGAACATCTAGTTGTGAGAAACCCGGAATGGAGTGGCCGGCTATATGCCCAATCTTAATGTGGTCTTTGCGATTGAGAAACAATAGCAATCTCTCAGACTACCAATCTAGAAGGAACCGCGCGAGGAGCAGATCAAGTCCCACCAGTCACTCTTTGGCCTTCGAAGACGTATGCAACGGAGGTGTAGCTTGAAAGAGTCAAGAAGACTCAGGAGTAGGGCTTATTTACGACGTTTAGCCTGTCTATCATGGCGGACAATTGACTCTCCTGCTTTTCCGGAAGAAAGAAGTATGACTCCAAACGAGTAAGAAATCCTTGACGTTGCGGTGGACATGCTCCGGTACCTAAAAGATCTGCCAATACTGCTTCGAACCAGTTTCGCTCTGGAGAAGGTTGTGTAGACATGGCCGCGGTAGCAAGAATCCAGAAGAGCAGGTTGTCGTCTTGCCCCATCTCCCAGTATCGCAAACTGATCAGAGCTGTCTTCAGGCGTGAGAGTGGTCTGCCAGTACTCTGCTGGCAGCCTTGGTATTCTGTCGAATTGAGTAGGAACAAGAGAATGGTATGTCGCACGCATCTATCAAGAGGCCCAAGCGATGGCGGGAGCAGTAGTAGTCGGTATATGAGAGCTTGATGCCTTAGACATAGCCAATCTTCATCAGAGGTAGTGAGTAGGTCTGTACAATTCCAAGCACATTGTGCCGTTTTCGCGAAATCGACCACGCACTCAATGATATCATGTAGCTCCGGGTGAGCAGGTATTTCAAGAAGCTTCGATCCAAACCGAGGCAGAATGCTGCCTGGGTCAAACCCTAGCTCCATTTGTCTGGCCTTCGACAAGGGCCCTGGATCCCAATCGAATGGTATGACTGGTGTGGTCGCATTGTATATTGCCATATATTTATCAGCAAGAAGTGCGCTTTGGAGGATATACATGTCAACGTTTGACCATCCTCCAGCGGCTTCAATCAGTCGTATAAGGGCATTCAGATGAGTTCTTGCTGCTTCAAGTCCGTTCGCAATGTCTGACTTTTGCACACTGATGTATCTTTCGGGACATCTCGTCCACATGGCTGGGGTCGCTCCCCAGAACTCAGTAATTGTCAGTGCGTAGATCGAGAGCAACAACCATGGGTCTGGAGCTTGTCCAAAGTTCGGCTGCGAGAGCCTTTGTCGCACTGCCTGCAGTGTCTTTCCAATAAAGTATTCCGGGGGTCGATCCTTCTCGTATTTGCCAATAGACCATGCTAAGCAGCTCGAGCCGTATGCAAGTGTCGCATGCATCAGCATCTCGTCAGAAACGCAGCGTCTTAGTCTTTCTTCCATCATGTGGGAGTGCCTCATTGCGCGCTTATTCGGATCCACGCTAGGAAACGCAAATGCTTCAGCAAGAAAAGTCTTCTTAGCCACTGGATAGAAAGCGAAGCGTAACATGATATGGATGTTTGCTTCTTGGCCAACTACGGTGCAGCGGAACGGATCGACTGCATTGTCTGTAGGATACATGCATGGGAGAGGAGATCTGCAGTACTGGCTTTCTCTCGAGGCTTTGACATTGTCCTCGGGATTTGTTTGGTGTCTAAATCTGTCTTGCCCCGGACTCGACGTGGCGATCTTGTTCTCTGAGATTGAAGTCATGCATGTCGTATAATCTCTCCACGGCTCTGGTTTTTGTCGCTTTCCCTTCTGTCGACGCCGATTTTGTACATAACTTAGAATGTCGAATCTCTCATCCTGTTCGTAACTTCGTGAAAGTACCTCAGAGGATTTCGTCTTGTTCACGAAAAGAAAGTTGCCGGTTGTGCGCGCATTCGTCATGTTTACAATGGTCTTGCCTAATCGCAAGCAACATATCAGTCCTCATAAAATTCCAGGTCTGAAGCCGTTGACAGCCAGAGCTTAGCTGTAAATCAGCAGAGCGGTTTAAGTGGCCGACGACAACCAAGGGCATGAGGAACTTCGTACTGTGCTTGGTGACTGATGAGGGTTTGAGGCCAAACGTGGTAGTCAACCGCCTGAAGTGGAAGAGCATTTAGCTCTTCGAGTTGTCGTTGACCTCCATAGGTGTCCGGTTCTCCCTGTGATCAGACCTTCATGATGATCTCTTTAGGGTATGGTTGAGTTTGGAGGTATAGATCAAGGGACCAGATTGTTAGGAAGACGGCTTTGATCGATGGCGAAGATCAGAAATTGACTATGCCATTTTGATAGATACGGTACGGCTTTAGGCTTAGCTTCCCCGGAGCAAGGAGCCCTCTAGCTGATGGCTGAGGCTAAGGGTTGACAACTGGGTGACTGGTTTCATGGATGATTAGAGCGCTGTCCTTCTTGGTAGAGTACTGTTGTCAGATCTTTCACTCCGCATCATTCAGACCTGAATAGAAGCGGCAGTAGAGAGGAATCATCGCACCGGATCTTCACGCTGGCTTTGCATGAATGATGGAGCCTCACAGCCTCGTCACGGTGCTTACATAACTCCAATGGCCTTGGCGTTGGAGAAGCCATCTGGCGACGTTGTAACATGTACTTGTACTTCATCCGGAGTGATAGTTCATTGAACTCGAGGTGCATGTTTACCTAGTACAACCAGCACGATGAGGTTGCAAAATCTATTCTCGCAGGCCGCTCTGCTACTCTCTATCCTCCCTTCAGCAACCATAGCTGCATCATGGACATTCACAGAAGGCTCCGTCAACGTCGCAACTAAGGGCGCAGGCGTTGGAGGAGGGTTCAAGGAGCAGTACGTTCAGCATCCACGCCAGTGATTGAAATAGGCGACATCTGACCATGTCGACGCTACAGACTTGCACCTTCAAAAGCACTATCAAAGCCCGTGAAGTTAGGAGCAGCAGACACACTCAAAATCATCCTGACTACGCAAGACGGCAAGACGACCAAACGTCCTCATCAAGCATTCCTCCTGGTCCAAGACTCCTCTAAGAAGCTCGATATCTCGTACCCTCTCAGCATCAAAGAGTCAGGAAAAGCAAAGCTCGAACTGGTAAATTGTTCCCTACTTTCCAGAATGTGAAACAAGATACAAAAGGAGCTCTGGGCTGACCGTTGGGTTCTCTACTCCTTACAGACACAGAAAGATTTACCCTCTCAATTTCTGCGCTCTTCAACACCACTTTCAGCAAGCATTGTCATTGCCTCCTTCGGCTCCTCAGAAGGATACAACAGCGAAGCGTTTCCTCTGGCTATTGAGTTGGACCCGAACATTCCAGTCCCTGTTGCCGACAAAGGTGTCCGATATGGGAAACTCCCCGAGATACATCACATTTTCCGCTCCGATCCCAAGAGTCCGAGCATCGCAATCAGCAGTCTTTTCCTTCTTTTTGTAATCGCCACCTTTTCGCCATTGATAGGGGCCGTAAGTCTTCGTTGAACACCCGAGGTGTCCGAGGCTACCTATGCTAACTCTATGGCAGTGGGGATATCTAGGCGGCAACATCAACCATCTATCCAAAGCCCTTTCGGACGCTCCTCTCTCACATGCCTTGTTTGTGGGGTCCGTCTTCGGCATCGAGGCCGTCTTGTTTCTTTATTACACTACGTGGAACCTGTTCCAGACGTTGCCAGTACTATCGGCTTTGGGAGTGGTTGCATTCTTGTCAGGAAGCAGAGCTCTTACGGAAGTACAAGAACGTCGTCTTGCAGGTCTTCGCTAAACAGCCGAAAAAAGACTCGGAGGAGAATCTCCATGGGTTCTTGTAGTGTCAACTAGATATAGCTGTTGACAATTAGCCATGGTCACTGAAAAGTTGTAGAGAGAGAAAAATAGGCCTGATGCTATTCGCAAAAACCATATCCCAATCATAAAACTCACCTGTTTGAGAGTTGCCGGGTTTCGCAAAACAACGATGACGATCATCATCTCGAATGTCAAGAAGTATTCCTACTTGATATGCGTCCGTACTCTATACGAATACAAGGAATGTATTGTAGAGCTTATATACTATTGTTTTTCAAGTCGCCTTAATTGTACCTGAGGTAGGGGGCCACCAGCATCTCGATTACTTCAGAGGTTTGGTAGTGGGCATCTTATCCATCCACTCAAGAACTCTGAGTCGACATGATTTGTCTCGCAATCTTACTCCTCGCACGGATTTTCTCTCCATTGAACAACAACACCCACGGCACGGCGGTCAACAACGCGGCGATGCCGCCCAACAAACTACTCGCCGCGGGGTACCCGAGACGCCTGAACATCTGATCCGTGAACAGGGGAAACACGGCGGCAAAGACATTTCTCGCGAACCCCTGCGCGGCCAAGGCACTCGAGGCGTACCGATGATACACGTCGGCCAAGTAGTTGAAGACGGCGAGGTAGATGGCGAAGATGCCCATCTGCGCACACCCCAGCGCCATGACGGGGGAGATCCAATGCACGCTCGAGAAGGTCGTCCAGCCGAACCAGAAAAGGCCGACCGGTAGGAGCGCGGCCTCGAGGCACGCAAAGTACAGTCGTCCCTCGGGCGAGGTGGTGAGTTTGGGCCAGTGGCGCTTGGCGATGCGTTCTTGAAACACCGAGATGATGGTGGCGAGGATGGACCCGATCGCTATCGCGGCGAACACGGCGCCATTCTGTTCGGTGTTGAAGCCGTGGCGGGTGGTGAACACCAACGGGATCACCGAGAAGGTCATGTACAGCAGCGCCCAGGCGAAGGCGGCCCAGAGGCTGAAGAAGAAGACGACCGGTTCGGTGAACATGAGCTTGAACGGGATCGTGAGGGAGAGGTAGAGCATGTGGGCTAGAGATGAGCGGGACTCGTCTGCTGCGACTTTGTAGCGAATGTGCGTGCGTGTGCGTCTGTGTTGTGGGTTTGCACCCGCTGCTGATGAATCTTTGCCCTCCTCCTTCTCGATCTCGACCTCGTCCGCAGCGTTGGTGTTGGCGTTGCTGGAGGTGGGGTGAGATTGAGCAGCATCCATCTTGTCAAAATATGCATTAATGGCCTTCGCCTTCCGACTAAGCAACACCGAGCCCCTCGACTCCTTGAAGAAGAAATACACCACGACCAACAACCCCCCAACACCAATGATCTGATGATAGTACACCCACCTGTAACTCACGCCCTGGCCGACGATGAAGCCACTGCACAACGGGCCCACCGCTGTCCCCGCGAGCGCGAATCCAGAGTATATGGCCATGGGCGTATTTCTGTCCTCGTTGGTGTACACGTCACTCAAGACGCCGCCGATCATGGTGGAAAAGGTGCTCGCTCCGGCCCCCACGAAGAAGCGCGCGACGAGCATGCCCGCGAACGAGGGTGTGGTCGCGCACGCGATCAGCGCGGCGAGGAAGACCACGGCGCTGCCCAGAAACACGGGACGGCGGCCGTTGATTTCGGAAAAGGGCGCGAGGAACATGGGCGACGCGGCGAACCCGAGCGCCCACGCCGTCACGCCCGTGTTGAAGGCCGTTTGGGATAGGTGCCATTTCGACCGTTGCGGCCCGCTGGCGATCGAGTAGCTTCCTGCCGAGTAGGCGGCGAAGAAGGTGCAGAAGCAGCAAAGGATCAAAATGGTGGTTTTGTGCGCCGGGGACCATGTCAGTGCGGATTCGTACTTGCGTAGATCGAGGTCCGGGAATGATGATGCGACCTCGGTGTCGAAGGTTAGGTATTCGTATGTGATGTCGCTGGAGGTGTCGGGGGCGTTGTCCTTGCGGTAAGGGTTTTGGTGTCCGTGATGTGGTGGAGGTTCTAATTCGGGCAAGGGCTCTTCATTGGAAACGATACTTTCGACGTCCACTTTTTCGAGGAATTGTGGTCGTGATGATGATAATGAAGAAGAGAAAGATGGTCGAGGTCGAGCGACATCACCTCGCTCTATGGTGTCGTAGGAGGCCATTCTTAGCCGGGGTCTCTTTTCCTTCTCTTCCTCGATACTTGAACCCAAAAAATCACTCTTGATCTCAATCCGTCAACACTGTGCAAGGTAGAGAAGTCTCATGACTTTTGGCCGCGATGTCTACCAGTGTCTTGGTGAATATTGTTTTTGGAATGGTCGTCCAAGATCGTTGGTATTCTGTGTGTTGTGTACCGAGCAAAACAATTGCGGATACAACGCTCCCGTTCTCAAACTCCTCACACACTACGGTATGATACTGTGTCGTTCTACTCTGATACTGTTGATGTTGATGTTGATGTTGACGTTGTTGGAAGTGCGCCTTTCCCGACTGCCGAGGTGTTAGAGAAAAGAGGTCCAAATGGCTCTACACGAGAATGGAACGAATGGTTGTACGGAGAATGGCGTGAAGGTGAGGAAATTTTGGAGATGATCAATGACGCGCCCTTTGGACGGAGATCTGCCGGAGTAAGGGAAAAATGTCACAATCACGATCGACTCGACTCATCTCGACTTTATTCTACGAGTCCTGTTCTATCATTACCTGGTGGTGTACATGTATTCGCTTTTCGGTCATCGGTCGACGGTCGACGGTGAATACAGATGCCAGATCTCGGGTATACCTGAGAACCTCTACGGAACACGCAGTAAACACTGCTAAATGTGGGTTTGTCGTCGAAAGAAATTTCCTACGAGTACGACTATTGAGTATTGTACGTCGACCTCGAATGGGAAGATTGCAACCTACGTGATGCTCCACCGCCGCCCACCCATCGTACCGGATTGATGTACGATTTTGACACCCCTGAACGAGATACAATACCTAGAGAGGCGACAGCCAGGGCGTAAATGGGGCAGTGTGACTAACAACAGTCTCCGGCGTCGGCATGAGTAGTCGGCTATGGGCACGGCACTGGCAGTACAACAAAGGTACAACAACTTATTAGGAGCTGTACGAGCGTGGCCTCCTCTCTACGGAGTACGACCGGTGATCTATTCCATACAGAGTGGACCACCTCCACGAGCAATGGCCATCATCCTAGTGTTTGGCATGTTCTTTGTTTACCTCTTTACTTCGTTCGAGATACCAAAGAATGAACGTTGACTGTGCTCTACGAACTGTCATCTGGCCTAATACTATGATATCAATCTAACAGACATTGCTTTGCTTTAGATCCACCCACGTTGATTTGATCAAAGAATGCGGTGGACCTCGCGAGGATCATCAGTAGCCGCCAGACCTCCCCACTACTTTTGTGCCAGGCTTTAGATCTTCGAGTGGGTTCAGAGAGTGTATTTGAAGTTCGGGAGTCTGGCTATGACACGCTTTCCTTGCGAAACCTGCCTGTTTGCATGGACAAAATACACCACCATGGAGCAAGTCAGGGTAAAAACGATTCCGCTGGCTCTGTGGGCCACGTCAGTCGACGCTCAATCACCAACCGAGAGATCTCAGAATGACAACAGCAAGGGAAACAAACATAGGTCACTTACACGATACAGGCGATCATTCCGGGCAAGTACTTCGGAGCATCTTGTGATCTAAAGACCAGGGCACCGATGATGCCGCCGAGGCCTCCGGCAGATATCAGGACAGCGCTGCAAAACATCCGCGTCCAATGGCCACGGATGTTGTTGGCCTGCCACGCCATGACGGCCGGAATGTTGGAATTACACCCCGCAGTGACGAGGAAAGTGCCGAAATACTGCACGCCAGGGGTACTGGTCCAGGAGAGCAGGCACAGTCCGATGATAGTCTGAACGGGGTTCCAGAGCAGGACAGGGAATCGGCGGTGGATCTTGTCGCACAGCCAGCCCTCGAACCACATCTGCAGACCGGCAAAGATGTAGGGAGGAGTGCTCAGAAGCTGGGCAACGCCGGTGCTGAAGCCGAGCTCGTGGTTCAAGATCTGTGGCAGAAAGTAGGCTACCGCGTAGGCCGGCATGGTCGAAAAGCTTTCAACAGTTGTCTCATCAGTACGGTTATCATCATGAGGCGTCGCGGTTCGTTGGAAAGACAGCATGTACGCAATACGTACCACCAGATCATCCCATAACCCCAGACCCTCAGATCCAAGGCCGGCCGCAAGAATCTGGCGAGGTCAAACTCCTGGTCTTCTTCAGTGTCTCCACGGTCCTTTTCAACCCGCCGAAGCATCATCGTCGCTTCTCTCTGTGTGAGGAAGTTCCACGCCTTGTGCGCGTTCTGGGGATAGTCAACGAGGAATACAAAAGCAATGGCCGCCACGACAATTGTCAAAAGGGCCTCCATGATGAAGATCCATCTCCACGCCGCGAGGCCACCGACTCCCTTCATTTGCATGAATGCATAGGCGAGCACACCGCCCAGAGATGAACCACCCAGGCCAATCATATAGTAGACTGCATATCGCTGATGGACTTCGTCTAGCGGGGCCAATGAGTACCTCGAGGTCGGAACATGGGGAGACTCGGATCTTACAGCGCGTGTACCATAATGACAGCAAGTATGCGAGGGCAGGAAAGAGACCTGCCTCGAGAATGCCTAGAATGATTCGAAGCCCAATGAGTACGGTCCAGTTGTGCACAAAGCCAAACCCCTTGGGCCTAAAAGTCAGATACTGCAGCTGTGAAAATGTGGATGATGGCAAGGAGATTTACCAGCATAACCACTCCCCAAGCCAGTGTGATGGTCGGCAGAGACCATCTGAGTCCAGCTTTGCGTACCAAGTATGCACAGGGGACCTCGGCGACGATGTATGGTGCGAAGAACGACAGCACTATGATAGACTATAACTCATCAGTGTCTCTTCTGAGTAGAGGAATGGGGTGTGCAGGATGCTTACATAGCGAGTCCCGATGGTAAGCTCCAAATCTTTGGCCATTCTTTTGAGGCGTACTGTCAGCGACGACGTATGCCATGAATCATGATGCTCGGACTCAAACAGTGCAAAGCTAACGAGAATACACAAATGGTCCAACTCACCCGGCGATGTTGGCATTACTTAGATTTGACCTGTCCAAGAGACTGATCATGACCAGGAGGGCGCATACGGAGATGAGGCGTCGATCGACCTTATGCCTCACCTTGCGTATTTCACCTTCACTGAACTCCTCGTCTTCAATGGGTATATGTTCGATTGTCTGAACTTCGTCCGCAGTGGCGAGCTTTTCATGCTCCCGAGGGGGCACAGCCTCCAGTGTCGACATGTCGATGAGAAGAGATGGCTGGGTGCTGTTGCTAGTGCAGCAACGTACGGAACCGTTTGTTGGGGCGACTGAAAAGAGGAAGGGTGGGAGAGTAGACTTCTTTTGCACTCTCGACCCAGAATATTTCGCTCCATCAACTCTTTATACCGGTGACCCAGAGCCCATGGGCACCTGGACCAAGATAGCTCAACCCATGCGAGGCATGGAATCCGGGGAACGAGGGCGTGGGGATCTCCACAGAGCTTGGCGAAATCTGGACCCCCTTGCCGAATGAACTTATGTCGACCTTGCCGCTGCCGATACCGAGCAGTGCCGAAGGTGATGGACAAGTGATGCCAGGCGCTTTCTGAAAGTTGAAGACGGAGCCCTGGGGAGACGTGTAGAGAAGTTCACGGAACGCGTGCCGAGGGCTGACAGGCCATGCACTCTTCGTCGAGCTTATTCACACTTCCATGATGCCAGTCAGCTCGCCAGACGGCTATCACGGCCGCTTGGCCGAGGAGAGCAGCAAATATGGGACTTCCTCATCGTAGAAGCTTCTCGGTGAGGAGTCCTTCTACTGCGAATAGCGAAACCTGGTGAACCGGGAAACGGCACCTCACCGCTACATCAAACTCCCACCGAATGCTGAAAAGGAGACCCGGTTCCAGGGAAATGTGCACTCCCTCCCGTCGCTCTGATCACAGATGGAAGAAGTTCCTGGACGGCCCTATACCTCTGGCAAGAGAGATTCAGGTGACGACTGGCGGCAGGATTCTGTCGCAAACATGTCGTCGAAGCTGGGAAAAGATCCAGTTGTACAAGTTTCGGACGTTAGCCACAACGACGAAGTGATATGCGAAACAACGCCTCTTCTGACTTCCTTTACGGACCCACCGTTACGATCGGTAAGATGGCATCAATGGTTATATTTGGGAGATATCACTCATCGTGTCTGTTCAGGGGTCGAGCAAACCCACCGAAGGGGACGAAGAAAGTCAACAGGCTATTGAAGAGGGCAGCAAAGACCATGACGACAGATCTGTTGCCGGGATAATTTCTGTTCTACTAATCGGTAAGGTGCATCGTCGAGGCGATACCATTTGATGCAGAAATACTGATCAATATGATCCTGCAGGCGTCTTCATCTCCCAGGCCGACAGCAGTCTTATGCTAGCCACATATGGACGTATCTCATCAGAGTTCAACGATCTGGAATCTGGTAGTTGGCTGATGATCAGTTACATGCTCGCCCAGTGCGTCGCACAGCCGTTCGTAAGTCGTCGGTAAAAGTCATTCCTATCTCGCATTCGGCCACTGATGCTAGGTTAGTATGGAAAGCTGAGCGATATCTTCGGGCGGAAGCTTTGTCTACAAGTGTCGTATACCATATTCACCATTGGCACGTTAGGCATCGGCATGGGCCAGTCCCTGTTCCAGGTTTCGGCTGCTCGCGCGATGCAGGGTTGCGGTGGTGCAGGCATGGTGTGTATGGTGTCAATCATCCTGACTGACCTTTTACCCGTGCACGAAGTGGCAGTATATCGCTCCTATGTCAACATCATGCAAACTGCAGGGCGGAGCTGCGGAGGAGCCATCGGTGGCTTGCTTGCACAGACAATAGGCTGGAGATGGTGCGTGGAATCCTTTCGAATGCTGACAGTAAGAACGATCTGACACCGTTCTACAGGGCGTTTCTAGGACAATGTCCAATCGTACTGTTTGCCCTTTGGCTGGTTGGGAGGCGACTTCCAGCTTCCACTCAGGAAGTGTCTCATGACCAGAGTATGATGGCCAAATTGAGACGGATTGATGTTCTGGGAGCTATTTTCATGAGCCTGACCATATCCTCCACCCTCCTTGTTCTCGACTTGGGAGGCCAGAAATTCCCGTGGAGCCACCCTATCATTATCGCTCTTGGGGTGCTTGCCATTACAAGTGGCGCTTTCTTTATTCTCGTCGAGAAATTCTGGGCCGATGAACCTCTCTTCCCACTCCACATCATGACACACTATGCCGTGGTCAACTGCTATGCCATCATCGCACTCCAGAACTTGACGCAATCAGCGGTGAGAGACCCCAGTTGATCTTTTGCGAAGACGGACTGACACGATTTTGACAGCTTATGGTTACAGTGCCGTTGTATTGGCAAGTCGTCAAAAAGGCCAGTATGGCAGAAGCCGGGTTATATCTTATTCCCGCCATTGTAGGGAATACTCTGGGTGGGCTTCAAACTGGCCGACTCATCAAGAAGTAAGTCGAGAAGAAAATGTATTATTTTCTCGGGCAATGGCTTACATGGATACAGATATGGTCGGTACAAGATTCATTTGATTCTGGCGTCATTACAGTCGATGGTGTGCTTTGCCTCCTTGATCGGCTCTTGGGACGGACACAGTAACTTCTGGTCAAGCCTCCTCATCTTTTCAGGCGGCTTTGGGACAGGCATCGCTCACTCGGCGGTGTTTGTGGCGCTTGCGAACGGTGTAGCCGTTGAGGATACAGCCATTGCAAGTTCAGGCTTCTATCTGAGTGGGAATATTGGCTTGGTCAGCGGCATCAGCGCAGGAAGTGCTATCTACCAAGTCACTTTACGCCGTGGACTCTGCCGCGTCCTCGAAGGACGTGATGACGCAAAACAGGTATCCAACCATACCTTGCAGTTGAAGTTTCAATTTGAAGCTAACACTGAATCTCAGATCATCGAGAAGACTTTGCAAGACATCGACTTTGTCCAGAATGCCAGTGACAAACTTAGACAGATAATAGTACCCGCTTACGTTGCGAGCTTCCGCGCAGTCTTCGGTAAGATCTACATCTTCTTCTGGGTAAGGAAGTATACTAATCTGCACAAACAGCTCTAGGTTTGGCGTGCGCGGGAGTTGCTCTTGTTTTTGGAGTGTTCGCTCGTGAAAAACGACTCGAGCAAACAAGGAAGTGATTTTGGACGTGATGTTGCCTGCAGATGATCCCAGGCGGTACATTCCATTCGTCAGAGTCTAGAGGAGCAGGTTGAGGTAGTGATAGATTCAAAGCAGGATCAATGCACAGAGTACCTTGAACAACTGGTTCAATAGTTTGGTCCATCTGACTCGAGATAGCGCTATTGATGCTCTTTGTCATTTTGGCAATACCACATATGCGAAACTTGTGACAGGGCCGAGCATAAATATGAGTGGTGTTCAGCCTTGGGCACGTTGGCACCTCTAGACTGGGATATGTTGTCAGCATCTCGAGATTTGGTCAAATCCCAATCTCCCAGGATAGATCCTCCGTATATACCGGGCGGTATAGAATCATACACCTCTCGGGACTTATTCAGGAGTTGTTCGACACTGGTAGATGTCCTGACGGTTTCTCAGACTTGCAGAATCCCCATCACGATCACCCTTCTGTCCTAGCCTATCAACCCTTTCACCTCTTGCAAGGGACCTCGAACGGCGGTTGTCAATGTTTTTGATGCTATTAAGATTCGCCAGCCCTTATAGACCTCGGCATTGAATGGTGGCCCTAATGAAGCTAGTCCAGGAGCATAACCTGACCCTTTTCATGACCCTCTTCCCCGCTCTATATGCACAAACAACATATGTTATGCTTGCGGACGAACGACAACAGACGTTATCTCAGCAGCCAGCAAGACAGACCAGGCCAAGGAATGAGACACACGAGCCGTTCATGGACTCAGGCAGTATTTCTCGTCGATTGCCTCGCACTCGCGCCCGGATCGTCTGCGTGGCATGCCACTCTCGCAAAGTAAGCGGCATGTCTCTGAGAAAGGCGGAGGTTTCCATTGACGTTTCGCCTTCTAGGTAAAATGTGACCTGCAACAGCAGGCTGGAGGGACTTGTAGTAATTGCCATCGTCTGGGTCAGCGATGCCGGTAAGCATCTAGGTTGTGTGTGAGATTTATCTGCCAGATTGACAATCGGCCTGACCGTTTTGATTGAACCGTCAACAGGACTCGCGAGCTCAGCCGTCCCATTGCAAGGCTATCAGCGCCGCTCTCGGCAAGTCTCAAGGGGCTTTCGCGTCACCGTCGATGGGCCGAGATTCGAGGGACATCAAACAATGCCCTTCACCGACACCCCTGTGTCAGCGGAGGTGAAGAACAACCACCACCACTACCACCACCACATGGTGATGATGGTAATGAGCATGATGACGGCAACGGGGAGGTCGATGACGACCTAACGCCCACCAACCTGGCCGACATGAGAGAATCCATCGTTCCTTATGCTTCACGCTCGTCGCTGACCGACCCATACCTGACTATGGTGTCACGTACGTTGCAGACCGAATATCTAAAACTATGCGGAGCGCTGGACTTACCGTCGCCACTCATGCAAGAAGTCCTCCAGGACAATTACTTTGAGCATGTGTATCGACGCTGTGCGGTGGTTGACCGGGCCCACCTATCACAGCATCCTTCGATTCTCCTGGTCCAAGCCGTCTGCTTGACGGGGGCCTCGATGCGACAAATGAGTCCTGAATACTTTTCGACCTGCGAACTCCTCTACATCAAGGTGAAAACTCTGCTTATGACCAACCACGAAAGGGATCTGCGCAACATTTTGCAGTCGCTATGTCTGATCTCTTGTTGGAACACGACGCCCATGCAGGTCGTCAGCATGGAGAGCGCTTACCACTGGCTCAGCATTGCCACCAGGCTGTTGTTTCAAGCCGGTCTCCATCGCGAAGAAACGTATGCGACTGTTAAAGAACCACGGGTGTTGCGCCGGGTAGCATGGTATCTCTATGTAAGTAGCCCAGATGGAACTTGTAGCGGGCGCTCAGTCTGCTCATCATTTCTGGGGCTGGATTGTCAGAACCCAAGCTGACCATCACCCTGCAGACCATGGAAAAGTCGTACTCAGCTGCCCTCGGATTGCCCTGCATGATCAGGCCCCGTGATTTCCATGTTCGGCCGCTGACGCCCGAGGATTTCGACCAGTTTGACGACAACTCCCAGCTCTTTGTTGAGATGAACAAGATCAACTGCCTCAGGGCAAGAATGCTCGAGGTGCACTGGCGAAAAGGTGAAGGTGACGGTGCCGAGGTAGGTTTCGGGCAAACCAATCGCGTTCATCTCGACATCTATGCGGAAGATCTAGATTCCCTACCCTGCCTCATGGTATTGAACGTCAGGTTAATTCATGCGAGTACAGGCCGCGTACGATATTCTGCGCTCAATGAGGGAGTGGATTGACCAACTCCCGGACCGGTTTCGTCTGTACCGTGGCAACGATCCCAAGCGCCACTATCAACGAACAGTCTACGAGCTCCACGTCCACTACTTTGTGGTCATCGCCACGTTTTTCCACCTCTGTGGCTGGGCTGTGCGTGCTTCCATCACCAACCCTGCGGTCCTGGTGGCTTCCTCCTGCATGGCCAGGCTCTACGAAGAGATCCTTTACCGTGAGGAGATTGGACTCTTCCTACCCATCCACAATTGGTACATTTCGATCGCATGTGTGCCACAAATCCATGCGCTGTCCGGAAGTCGTCATGCAGACGCCACGTCTGAAGAAGAACTGGACATCCTCCGCAGAGCACTGCAGGTCATGGCGATCAAGTGGCCCCAAGCAAACAATCTACGAACGAGTCTAGATCGCCTCTATGAAAGGAGGGTGTCAAATCTCCGACCCAACAGCCATCCAAACCAGACCACAGTGTCTGACGACAAGGATGACGACAAGGATCCGGACGGTCGTCCAGCATACACTCACGACGGTATCGACAAAAGTGTCCTGAACAGGCTGGTCTGCGATTTGTTCCCTTTCCCCACATCCATGTGCCCCAGAATGGACATCATCGACGCCATCGAACCCATGATTCCGGACCCTGAGGGTTCAACAGAGACCGCGGTTCCCGCCGCCTGGGACGAAGACTATCAATTTGACTGGACGTTGAATCTATTCGACCCCGACAGTCTTACAGACGGATATGTGCCCTCGTCAAGCATCCAACCTTTTGGTGAAGGTCTGTCCTTCTGAGACACTGAGCGTGGCGGAAGAGGATACACGACGGGTCTAGACGGACCGAGTGTATTTCCCATATGCATGAAGTACAAGGACGGACAGCAAGATGGCAAGTGTTTCTGAAGATCTATTGGACAGAGCGCCGGTAGATTTTCCTGCTCACCAGCAGGAGAAAAGGGGAGGGGTGGATGACGGGTGGAAAGAGACGCAGTTCCCAGAGTGCAGAGTAGAACCCTTCTCCCTCAGCACGTCAGGGCAGGTTGTTCATGCTCATCAGCGTGGTTGGGTGTTGCTTCGCCCAGTGTCGACGCTCTCGCTTGCCGCAGAGCTAGAGTAAAGATTCGCTTTGTCTTCTGCAGCTCGGTAAGCTCTTCGGTAAGCCCGCTCGGTATCCGTGCCGATTTCCGAGGACGTTCTAACCGTTTACTGCGCGTGAGGTGGACGAACGGAATGTCTGGCATACTCTCTCAACGCTTTCCACCCTGGTTACCTACCATCTTTGAGCAAGCGCCAGGTGTCAACCCTTCTCGAAGGTAGCACAGGCAAAGAATGACTGTCTGGAAAGTACGGCACCTTCTCGCCACGAGACGTAACAAGCGCACCGCATGCAAGGGTCTAGATCCCAACGGCAAAGGAGTTTGCCCGCACTGGTAATCGGTTCGAGGTTTCGACCTGATCTGCCTCCTTTTACAGAGGACTGGCCGGCACACACGTTGCAGTCTGTTGCTTCTCTGAGGTGCGTCGGTTGAATGGCTGCACGTAGCATCCCCTCCTCGTGGGGACTGTACGAGAACCATGATGGCTTTGGTTCTCTGCTCTCTTATGGCACATTGAATGCTTAGATCATATAGCAGATGAAGAGCGGGCCAAGTTGAATAACAATCACAGGAGATTCTTTTAAAAGACACATTGCAGATTTCCGGTCTGGCGCTTTCATCCTACTGATAGCCATCGTTTCCAGTTATCCAGAGAATTATTGACAAACTACAATGTTTCCCCCTCCCCTTTTTTTTTCATTGTTCTGATAACCAAATACAGCTCCTACAACTTCTCTTCACTCCGCGCATAGCTTGCTTCAGTGTCGACCGCCCTCAGAAGCTTACATGCTGCTTTGACGAGCAGGCGATTTTCCAAAGGTCCTCCTGCTTGAGTATCAGAGTACACTTCCCGCTGTGTTTTTTTTACCGTGAAGTGGTCCGAAGACACTTAGGTCCAGTGACTCCAGTGGCCTTTGTAACCAAAGCTTTGCTCCCTGGCTTGTTGCTCTCTCAACTCGAGCCGCGTTCCTATGGTGCCAAGGACATTGGCGTCCTGTGGACCTTCGGCTTCGCGAATATATCCCAGCTCGCAAGATGTGAAAGCAACCTTTGGCTGGGCCTTGTAGAAAGCATCAAAGTCAGAGCTCAATGCATCCTTCAAGGTAGCAACATCTCCGCGCGAGTGCAGAGCGTCCCAAGGCTTGAGGCAGCTCTCGGTCTTGCACGATTTGAGCACCATCATCAAGGCGTCCAGGCGATGAATGATCTGATCAAATGGCCGGCCTTGGAGAGAGTAGGCCGAAGACACGTCTTGATCGTCGAAAAGGTTCACAAGCTGGCCGGGATCATTCTATAGATCCGGTCAGCATCTATAGAATGACGGAGTCCAGCCGAGGGGAGAGAGAGAGAGAGAGAGAGAGAATGTGTGTGTGTGTGTGTGTGTGTGTGTGTGTGTGTGTGTGTGTGTGTGTGTGTGTGTGTGTGTGTGTGTGACGGGGGAGCTTACAATTGAGTCATAGAACTCGCGTTCTCCAGTACAGTGGACAGAGTAGTAAAGACTATACCCGTCACCTATCAAGCGGAGGCCTTTATATGTGTTGTTCCTGACCGCCCCTTCGAAGCCCCATTCGGGGTTGTAGTCATCGGTGTACTTGCCCATAGTCCCCTCTGGGACAGCCCGACCCCAGAACTCGATGTTGACATGCTCCCAGTTCGAGGTATCTTGTGCAGTCTCCTCTGCAGAGAGAGGGATTGGACGCCCATCGAAGTCTTCACGCGACTGTCCTGCCAGTTGGAGGATGGTGGGAGACAGGTCTGTGTGCGACGTTACGGCCTTGGTCACTCGGCCAGCTGCGACCCCTGGTCCTCTGACAGCCAGCGGGATATGGATATCGGTGTCGTAGCCACATTCTTTCCCAGGGTGCAGACCTGTATTTTTTGCCAGGTGGGGGCTTCAGTTAGCCACCGCTTGTCATCGAATTCAGGATAAGATAACCTACGATGCTGCGAGATGTGATATCCGTTGTCTGTGGTGTAAAATATGTACGTGTTGTCCAGGACTCCTTTTGCCTCCAGAATCTTGACCAAGTTCTCAATCATCTCGTCCACAGGCTGCAAAGACCGCAGGCGTGCACGTTGATACTCGTCGTTATAGGCGATCACGGTATCGTTCAAGAGTGGCAAGTTCTTGACCCAGGACACGCCTCCTTGCTGTTGCTAGGCATTAGCAGGTCAGGTTACTGCCGGTTATCACCACCCGCTTACCTTTTCAGGATTGAAGTTCTTGTCGCGTGGTATTTTGTAGTCCTTGAAGAGATGCTCGTGCCGTTTAGCATATCGCGGAGCGCTGATCTCCCATCCGTCCTCTAAGCGGACATTGCCATGCGACGCAACCGGGGCAACGGTCAACATCCAGGGCTCTTTGTGCTGCATGGCTTCATTCAGGAACCCGTAGGCTTTCTGCGCAATCACATCCGGGCTGTACTGCCCTTCGTAGCTGACGGGGCGTTCGTTGTTCCGGGACATTCGAGAATGGTAGTATTCGTACGTGTACGGGTCGAGCAGGAAATCACTACCGTTGAAGCCTCTGGCGCGTGGCTTATCGAAGTTGTCGACATGATGGTGGTTCCAGAGTTTCCCGGTATAGTAAGTATTATAGCCTGCATTCTGCATCCACAACGGTAGGTAGTCATCGTTGATGCCCTCCCTCAAGATCTTTGGCCATCCGCCTGAGTTGTCTCAGCGTAAGCTTTGGACGGCGGAAAACTGAATCATGTCCTTGACGTACCGTATGGAGGAAATACATCTGTCACGTTTGTGTTATGGGCCGCTCTTCCCGTCCACAGCGTGACGCGTGATGGGCAACAGAGCGCAACGGTGCAGAAGTGATTGCTGTACAGAGTGCCCTCGTTGAGTATGTACTTTTGTAGAAGAGGCATATGTTGCTATCTCCCGCATTAGCCCACTGTACTCTTCCTCGCTGTCATAGATGGGCTGTCGTCCTACAATCGATTCCATGTGCCAATCTTGATCATCAGTCAAGATGAAGAGTATGTTGGGCTTAGTGGATGCCACAGCAGAAGCAGCCGTCCATGTCGCAGCCCCGGCCACTATCACAGACTTGAAGAAATGCATTTTTCTGTCAAACATGGGTCATATGGTCGCCTTGGAATGGAAGTGCTGCTTGCAGCCGTCAGGGGAGGGCATCATCCTTTCATACGTATCGATGTTATAGCCACTGGTAACACGACAGACTCTCGAGCCGTCCACTTACCCATTGTTCGGCGTGCTGCATCTCCCCAGATTCTCCACATAGACGTTGAAATATGGAGCTTGGATCTGGTTCGCGTCTTTCTAATTCCCTCTTCATGGAATGCCGCGTCCCGAAGGTCTTGCCGAGCAATGCCGACGGCAAGCTTCAACACTTTCACTCTATAACGTAGTCTACGTTGACCGGGAATGATTCATTGGGATTCGGGAGCGGCTCGACTTGGCCGGTCGTGACCTCGAGAGGAGACGGTGCCGGATTCTTGACCAAGGATAACTTAAAGAGGTAGGTCGACACCTACATCACGATCCTCACAAAAGTCCGTTGGGATGTAGGTGGTCATGATGTCTCGCAGAGTATCAGATATCAATCATAATTTACAGTGATGTATTCTAAAGAAGGTCTCGTCACATCTGGTTATATACTCAAGTATTTATATATACGTGAATCATCAGCTCTGAGCTGCAAGTCCATACCCAAATTCATGCTGTTTCCTTTACACTCCATGCTCATGTTTTCCTAATAGCCATTCGAATACGCCGGGCAAATCCACATAGCTTCCTTGCATGCTCTCGTGTACAATGGCCGTGATGCTCCGATGCTCCAAGCACTATTACTTGCGTCGTCATATCACCAATGCTCCATATTTCCAAGATTTCATCCCCAAAGGAAACGCATTATAGTGATGAAGCAACAGCCATTGCTGCAGCGACTCCCGCGGTCCAGCGATTGAACAACTTGGACGAGACCCCTTTACTCGCAACATCCACCTGGGCAAGTATGGGCGTCGGCTCATAAGGGTTCGGGTTGGAAGAGTCAATCGTACCGTTCCAGCAGAAGTGATTGAAGCACTGCCGGCAGACTTCCGGAACATCAGTACCTGTGCGGTCGAGACTTCGGCTCAAAATGGCACAACCAACACACGTAGGCCACGTCTCGTCCACGGTACCGTTGCCCATGGTGGCCACGTCTTGACCATTCAGGATGATGGCGTCTCTGTACGTGTTGTTGGTTGAAAAGGTAAACGTAGATTCATTGCTGAAGGTCACGTATGGTGAATTGGGAATGTAGACGATCAATGGTGGAATGTGAGCTCCCTCGGTGAAATTGGACACGTTACAACCAAAGAAGGTCGGGTGCGTGTTAAGACCCAGATTGACAATGGTGTTCTGGTCGGGAATGCTGGGGAAGATGGTATTGTTCGCAATGTCTGACAGAGATCGTTCGTAGGTGGCAACCAAAGCTGTAGCGTTGGGCCAACTATAGGTGGTATCTGCGGATGAATCGACAGCAAAGATCACATCGACATTTCGGTTCGGCTGGATCAATGGATGCAGAGGGACATTCTGCAAATCTTCACCTCCGTCGACAAGCGTAAGGCGGGTCGAGTTTGCCGAAGGATTGGTTTCGGGGTGGTAGTGGAAGAACGGGTTGGGCGTGTAGTCGGCAATATCGTTGTTGTCCTGGCCAATGTCTCCCAGGACGTCGGCGAGGAGACCCTTCAAGCTCTCTGGTATGTCGGTCTGATTCAGGTTGAGAATGAATTGGTTGAAAAGGGTAGACGACGTCCCCATGATATAGCCGCCATTGTCGAATCCAATCACACATCGGTCATTGTCTGGAACGCGGCCGGCTGTAAAGTTGGTGCCCAAATACTGGGTGGGAACAAAGCCGTAGGATGTCGGATCCCATGAGCCCATCTCAAACGGATTGAACTCGTAGATGGTGGCATTTCCGGAGATCAACTTTTCCCCCGGAGCTCGAGCATCGGCAATCAGGATAGGGAACGGGGAATCCGCATCCAAGAACGGCTGCGAGATGGCGATCGAGGAGAAGGTATAGGCTGGTCCACCGTCCGTGGCGTTGATGAGTTGGAATGACAGAGCCCGACCCCAAACATCGGTGAGAGAGAGGTCGAATCCCGCATCCCTTTTACCGTCGACATCACTGGCCAGGTGGCCATAGTATTCGGCCGTGTTGAAAAGCTGAATGCCCCCCGATTCGGGCCCTTTGAAGACCGAGTTTCCAAACTCCCAAACCGAGCCACTGGTCTCTGCTTGTAACGCACCGACCGTGGAGAAATTGTTCATGAACAAGGACCCGACAAGCCAACCTCCACCACTTAGCCCCGAGAGATATGTAGCCGACTGCAGCAGACCGCCGAGTTTCCCACCGCCCGTGTTATTTAGCGTCCGAGAATCAAATGCTTTTAATGCGCCTGCGCCATTCATCAAGGCTCGCCAGCCACCTCCGGACACGGCGATACCGATATTTGGAAGGGCGGAAGCGTTCCGAGCATGGTTGTCGATGTATTGTCCGGCATCAAAATTTGTTATATTTAAACGGTTCAACAAGGTCCGCATCGGTGTAACCGTATTGTTTCTTCTCTTTTCCAGCCATGCCGTCTCGTTCGGAGAGAGTGACGAAGCGGATCGTACCGAGGGTGCATCTCGAGGGCAGTCTACTTGTGAGGGTGTATACCCCTGAGGAGAATTGGGGAGCGCGCGACGAGCATGCTGAAATGTTTCAATGGCAGCCTCTTCGATGTCTAGTGCGTATCCTGCGAGCCAAAGTGTCAGTGGAACTGTTCCAGAGCAAAGGAATCTCGGATACCACCTACCGTTCGTAGTAGCGACTATACCACTTAGGACTGCTGTTAGAAGGCTGGCTTTCATAGTGGCTGAGATTCCGATCGAAGCTATCGTAGGCGGCGACCACGGTCTGTCTGTCGAGTGAAGAGAGGATGACCACGCGTAGCGGGCTGGAATGAGATGAATAGGAAATGACAGTGAAAGAAAGTACACTTATGTAGACCCAGAGTAGGGATATTACCTTATACTCATAGCAGTGAGGCTGTACACTGAGCATTAAAAGAGGGATATCAGACTAAGGTTTGTCGGATCATGATGGATACGTGGATACTGGAGTACGGAAGTCGCTGGGAGTGTGAAGGAAGGTCAGGACTCCATCGATTTGTGTATTGCTCGTATTATGTGGTCGCAGAGGCAAAAATAGTCCGAATACGAAGGAAAATACAATAAGTACAGATCCTCAGCCAAAGGACGATGATGTCAATCTCGCGAGGAAGCCGAAGAAGTGGAGAATCCGGCGACTTATGTACAATATTTGCTGTTTTGGCCTCGTTATTGTTTGTGCTCCAACATCCGGTCGATCCGTTGAGAGGCCGACCAAAGAATCGCGCGGCACTACGAGTACTGACATCTACTAATAGACTGAAGAACCTGTCGCAACAAAGAACCCCATCATGGTGAGCAGCTTAGCAGGACCCTGGGCCACCTCTCCCGTACAGTACACAGCCTCGTCGTCTACGCATTGTATCTCGTCCATCTACTAGTAGGTACCTGGTGTGCGCATAAGGCTCTGCATAATTCCCTGGACTTCTCCCTTGTTTCCGAACATTGCAGCACAGTTCTCACTCGACCTTAGGTACGTACCTAGGCATCCCCCGTCTTGGGTTGCATCCGTCGACCTCGTACAATACATATGTACAGTTTTCTCAGCCTCGAGGATTCCGACTCAGCCGGCTTTACTCATCCTGGGCACCATCCAATGCCAGACTCAACAGGCTTAGCCACTGATGACGCGGACCTAGGTCGTATGGGGTAAAACGAAGCGCTGGCCCTGACAATCGATGACCTAGGGTTAGAAGGATGTACAGGATTGTATATCTCATCCATTGACGTCTTGCTCATTACAAGTTATGCCGCGGCGGGCATAATCGCCATCTTGACAAGACGTGCGTTCTCAATCACGGTAGCTGACAATCTTTCCAAAGGTATCCGCCATCCCCCAGATCCCGCTCCGCAGGCCCGTCAACTGCACAATCTGAGAATGATCCACGAACAAGTTAACGTCGATACCGAACTCGCGAACATACCAGTTGAAGACGGGAGGGTCGGCGGCCTCGAACATGACTTTTTCCTGTGGCAGATCTCGAAGGATCGCTTGGATGACATCTGTTCGCCAGCTCTTGACGTTCTCTGTGATCCCCTCGCTTTCAATCATCATGCGCTCGACACCTGCTTGGATGAATTTCTTCCCGAGGTTGATCACTTTACTGGGGTCTGAGGTGCCCGTGGCCTCCAAGTCCTCGGCCGCCGTGTCGCCGCCTGCTCCAAACTGAATGCCCAGTTCCGGCTTTGCCTTGATGTCCATGCTATGGACTTTGTCCACAAGCCGCAGCCAGTCGTCCGGTGGGAACGACAGGAATCCCGAAGACAATTCAATCACGTCGAAGCCGATGTCCTTGCACTTTTCCAGGTACTTGTCGACGGCGGTCTGGGCGTCGGGCTGGGTCAGGACGTGTTCCATCCATCCACCAGTGCTTACGTAGACTTCGTGCCGATGGGCAAGGTCAACCAGCTCACGCACAGCGTGTTCTGGCATCATTGAGAAACTTCCACCGGCGAACTTGAGGCCATCAATGTGGTGACCCATTGTCTCGAGCACGTCTTGTAAGTGACGCTTGCCGTAGGAAGAGTAGTACGGACCTCGAATCTCGGTGATGCCTTTCGTCCGAGGCTTGGGAGTGCGAGGATTATGACGGATGAACCCGAAGCCATTCTCTTTGTCTTGAAGAAGACTCTGTGCTTGGTATTGTATGGGACTGGACGACACAAGACGGCGGCTCTGTGGAAGGGCTATACGGGACCCCGGTCGAACAGCTGTAGAGATGAGATTGCTAACCGCCTTTGAAGCCATTGTTTGGGCTCCGAAGCTGATGGCTGTTTCCTCCTTGACGGGTATACACAAGGATAAAAACGGTGAGTCGCGGACATGTGCTGAGTACAAGATGAAGTATTGAAGAAAACCTTCCGAGAGAAGGGGGCTCCATCAGCATTTCTTAAAATCTGTCTACGAGGACCATGAGCATGGGTGACATCAACGGTCTTCCACGCTCCCAAGACCCAGAGATGAGTTCATAGTTTCGATGATCGGGCCTGATCTATCCAAGATCATGATTCTCACTGTACGAGTTATGGAGACGGGGGATCAATGAGGCTTGACGGGAGTTCATATCTGAAACGCATGGCATCAAACGACGGGAGGGGTTTTGAGATAATGCTAGTAAGGTACAAGTCGTGTAGAACCCCCCCTGCTAATGAATGTCCCCATAAGCAGACAGCATCGTTTTCTGATACATAATACATCAACACACAGAAGACCTTCGACGCTGGTGTTTCGAACGACACTGGCCCCCCCCTTCACAGACCTGGCCGTGCCTTGTCCGGCCTACCTCCAACCCTACCCACAATTGGGGAAGTGGAGGTTTGTCCGAAATGGAAGTGGTGGCAGCTACCTATTTTACATTAAGAACATGTAGATATCGTCTGGTAGTTACATTCGCGTCAAGGGTTTCAATAGAAGAAGTCTCATGGCAAGTCTGCATTTCTTGTGTTCATTTGACCATCTGGAAGAGAACGAGTTGGGCCCCACAGACAGCACCACCATGGTGGACAGCATCGACCACACTTCCAAGCTGGCCGAGTTCCTAGCACGACTAAGTTACGATCAACTGCCACAAGAAGTCATCGAGCAGGCGAAACGGTCCATTCTCAATGCCATTGGATGCGGCTTGGGCTCGTGCCGTGCGTCACCTGCAACCAAAGCCATCAAGGCACTGCTACCCAAGAGCCAAACAGACGACGAGTGCACGATACTAGGCCACCCCGAACGAGCCAGTTTCGATACCGCGGTCCTAGTCAACGGCATCTCCATCACGACTGCAGATTACGATGACACCCATCTGCGCACCGTGATCCATCCTTCAGGAACACCACTTGCCGCCCTGCTGTCATGGGCTGAGATGCATCCGATGTCTGGCAAGGACTTTATCCTGGCATTCGTCGCTGGCTTGGAGACGCAGTGCGCTGTGGGCAACGCCCTAGGGCCCAGCCATTACAAAGATGGTTGGTGAGTAGTTGGTTCCAGTCGCTTCCGCACATACTGGGCCGTGAAAAGATGTGCTAACCGGGAAAATTCTCAAAGGCACATCACAGGCACGACGGGACACTTTGCAGCGACGGCCGCCATCGCAAAAGCGATGAAGCTCGACTCGGCCCAGTTCGCTGCAGCTCTGGGCCATGCCTCGACCATGGCAGGAGGTTTGCGCGCAATGTTCGGCGTAGACAGCAAGACGTTGCATATGGGCCGAGGCGCACAGAACGGGATCCTCGCGGCGAGATTAGCGGCGCAAGGGTTCGGGAGCTGCACGAGGCCGATCGAGTCGTGGCTCAAACTGGTATCGACGACTGTGGATGAAAGTCAGGTGTCGGCTCTTGCCGAGGGTAAATCATGGCAAATTCTCGAGAATACGTTCAAGCCGTACCCATGTGGCATCGTGATACACCCGCTCATCGACGGCTGTCTCGAAGCACACCAGTACTTCGCGCAAGGCGCCGAAGGCCAAGAACCATTCCACGCGAGATTATCATCAATTGAGGCTGTGGTGAACCCGCAATGCGTACGGTTATGTTCGGTCAGACATCCCCAGACGCAGCTACAGACCATTTTCTCCTTGTACCACGGCTGTGCGGTGGGCCTGGTTCACGGAGCAGCTGGGCCAGCCGAATTCTCAGACGAGGTCGCCGCTCAAGACGCAGTGGTCAGAGCAGTCAGGGACAAGATCAACGTAACGACAGACGACAAGGTGCGGGACGATGAAGCCTACTTGACGTTCAAGTATAAAGAGGCCAAAGGCGCAGGCGGAGGCATTGCAGAAAAGTCGTTCCACGTTGAACACGCGACTGGGTCCGTGGCGAGACCCATGACTACTGAACAGCTCGAGAAGAAGTTCTCCGCCCAGGCTGCTCCAGTGACAGGCGCGCAAAAGGCCAATGCTGCCATCGAGGCGTGCTGGAAACTCGAGCATACAGAGGACGTGGCGCAACTGGCGCAACTGCTCGTACCTTGAATTCGAAACCTTTTCAACAAAAATTGTCATTTTGCCTTTTCAAGAAAGTAATCATGTTCGAGTCGACTCTCCTACTGTGTAGCCGCGCGCAATCCCCGTTCGGCCTTCTTCAACAAGACCGCCTTCCGCTTCCACTCCCTCTTCTTCCTCGTACTTTATTTCAAAATCGCTGCCTAGACCTGTCCAGCCTCGCTTCTCGTTCAGGTATTCGGCGGCAGGCGAGACGATGCCATTTACCGAGATCACGTCGCCTTTTGATCGTTTCGTCAACGCGGTCGAAGGTGTGCCATTACTAGCGGATGGCGACACCACCGAACGTCGAGTAGTCTTCTGCATCGGCCTGGACCGAGACACGTAGCGACCTGTTCGGAAGTCAAATTCAGGAGGCTCTGATTCCGACTCTGAATCATCGCTTGCGTTGTCGACATTGGATTCTTTGTCTCCGTCTTGATGGTCGACATCTAATACTGACGACCGTTCAGATTGGCCCGCCTCTTCACGCCTCGCGGCATCCTCGAGAACGGATTCAAAATCGGCTCTCCACTCGCCTGTCCACACGCGTTTGTCGTCAGGTTGGAGAGCCAGATCCAATTCGAAGGGGGTAATGATTGGTCTGTAAAAGTCTTTGCTGTCGACGAGGGAACTCTCCCAGCATCCTATCACTACCCATCCGCCTATTTCGGAAAAGTTGGCAATCTTGGCAGCGTTGAGCTTGCCGACGACGAAGAGGTAGGATCTCTTCCCAGCTGCAGCAATTTGTCGTTGGATATGGGATAGCATGGTCAAGTAGTTCTTGACGCTGAGCGTGTTGATCAAGATACCCCATATCGGTACTGTCGTTAGGGACGTGATCAGGGCGTATCTACGGCGGAGGAGAAGGCGGGTAGAGTTCTCCAGTGCCGTTGATGCCGTAGCACTACTCGAGATAGTACTAGGTGCTTCTGTGCTATAGATCCTCACCTGAGACAGGCGAGATGTCAGCGTGAGCAGAAGGGACGTCGGCGGATCGGATATGTGGAAGAGACTCCATTCGGACAATTGTGCTGGGTGTTCCGACGCGGCTGGGGGAAGTGTTCGATTTGGTATTGCAGATGACGGATCGTGAACGATTGAGGCTGCAAAGATGCCCACGTAGCCTAGGGCCTGCAATTTTTGAGTCAATGGAGATACATGGGCAGAGAATGGTACGTCTGCTGTTAAAATGACCTTTGTGTTGGGATCTGGGTAGGATTGTCGAAAATTGGCCACGAGGTCGTCATGGTCCAAGGGCATGGTGGTATAGATGTGTAGAACTGGTAGCCTTGCTGTTGGTGAAAGGCATGCGCGGCCGTAGTGAACGACGGCGTCGGCGTCGACGTGCTCAGCCGCGATTTCGTCGACGCAGCAGGAGCCGTATGAGGTGTCGCCGAGGATTGTCAATTTCACGGGTTCATTGTCGTCGTGGACACTCAAACTTCCCATGTCGGTCTCGAGTGGTTCGGGGGACTTCGTGGCGACAACCTTTGCCGGTGCCGGTGCTTGCAATCCTCGCGACAAGAGTTGGTAGACCCGAGCAGAGTGTGGAAGCATATGGTCGGGGAATTGCAAGGCTACCCGTCTCCATTTTCTCCCTCGGATCTCTTGGATGGTTCTGTCGATTTCATATCTGACATTCAGTTCCTCATCAGACAGGCTTTCTGAGGCATTGTGTCGAACTGCGTCCGGTATGCCCTCATTCAGGATGTGCGTTTCTGGAGTCGAAAGCACCGGAGGGGTAGTGAGCTCTTCTGCCATGTCCGTGGCAGAGAATCCGACGGATCTATGACAGTAACCAACTACCTGTTGATCTGCCCCCTGAAGTTCTAGCAGAGTCTTCTCACGATGCACAAATTTGGTCTCATGCCACCCAACAATACTTGAGGCCGGCCACCGCTTGGCGTTGAATCTTAGTCAGCATGACATTCCATTGGTGCGCTATCAAAACGAAGCCCGGCTGGCCATGAGATGACGATGGTGCTCTTCAATCTACAGATATCTGGTCTGTATCAAGTTCCCTTCGACCAAGTCAACTGGCCTTGTACTGTTGAGGCAGCTCAATATCTCCAGAGCCTCGAGTCTCAGCATAGCAAGGCAAGATGACGGCAACAGCAATCATCCTGTCCTTGTACCACGCAGTTCAAACCTGCGTCGGCGCCTACACCGGCTTGTTTTCTGCCATGGCCATCTACAATCTCAAGCAACGAGAAGAGCAATCAGAACGAGCAGCGCAGTACTCAACAACGGCAGCTAATCAACTGCACAAGACTAGAACGACACAAACGAGCGGAGCTGTTGCAGTAAGCTGGCTCCCCAGCCTACCTCTCATTTCTGCATCCCGTGTATTGACTCAACCACCAGACAATCTCCTCCGTGGTCTCGTCTATCATTCTTGCTATCGGCACAGGCGGTAGAAAGTTTCCATTGCTCCTCAGTGTTGTGAATGCGGTTGGTATCGCGCTGGCGTACCAACACATGGCGGAATTCTGGAAGAACAAGGCCAAAGTTCCCTTCATCCACGACTACAATGAAGGCATTACCGCCTCGAACAGGATGATACAAGCATTCCAAGTCCTGGCTGGTTCCTGGGCCTTTGCCATTGTCTTGTACCTCTGGCCTGGCCTCTCTTTCCAATAAAGTATGACTGAAATACCAAAACCGTTCGAGTGCGGAAACGAAACGAAAGCTAGACCCAGGTTTGTCAGCCGTGCTCGAAGACTTCTCGGAATGCTCCAGGCTTCGGATAAATGCTGGGGTTGTGGTGTGAAGCACAGGCGATGGTTATGGGTGTCTTTGCCGGTGATTTCAAGCCCCACGATGCCCTGACTTGTCCAGCGCAGGCCAGAAACCCTTATCCGATCATGTACTGTGCGGGGTTCCAAATATCCTACTCATACCACCACCACCTCTACCACCAGCAACCTACTGCCAGAAGCATCTCTGTCTCCTGCTTTTCATATTCGCACTCGCCGCACTTTTTGTCTCTCTCCTTCCACGTCCCTTCTGTTACCATTCGCCTATCTTACCAACACAGAACGACTCATCGGAACAACCATGGACCCTTTCGAGTACAACGCCAACCCAGGCCGAGTGGTCTTCGGACCCGGCAGCATCAACAAACTCCCTGACGAAATCAAGCGACTCGGCCTCAAGTCACCTCTTCTCCTCTCCACACCACAGCAAGTCAGTCAAGCAGAAGACCTCGCTAAGATTCTCAAGTCCGGATCCATCGAGCCAGCGGGCACCTACACCAATGCCACCATGCACACCCCCTCCCACATCACCGAAGAAGCCATGTCCTTCCTCAAGTCCAAGTCTGCAGACTGCGTCGTGTCAATAGGAGGAGGTTCCACAATTGGTCTGGGCAAGGCAATCTCAATCAGAACAGGCCTGCCTCACATTTGCATCCCCACAACATACGCAGGCAGTGAGATGACTCCAATCCTGGGAGAGACCCAAGACGGTCGCAAAACCACACGGTCAGACCCCAAGATCCTACCTGGGACAGTCATCTACGACGTCAACTTGACCATGACTCTCCCAGTCGCTCTCAGCGCAACATCGGGAGTCAATGCCATCGCCCATGCCGTGGAAGCATTGTACGCCAAGAACAAGAACCCAATCATCTCGTTGTTGGCACTCGAAGGTACCAAGGCTCTCGCAGAGTCTCTCCCCGAAATCATCCAGAACCCCCAATCACAGCCAGCGCGTGAGAAGGCGCAATACGGCGCCTGGCTCTGCGGCGTCTGTCTCGGATCTTCGTCGATGGCTCTGCACCATAAACTCTGTCACACGCTCGGTGGTTCATTCAACCTCCCACACGCCGAGACTCACACGATCGTCCTGCCACATGCATTGTCATACAATGCGCCTGCCATCCCGGATGCGATGGAGCGGTTAGCTTCTGTTTTGCCCGGAAGCGAAGGCGACGCCACTAAAGGTCTCAACATCCTCCTTGAGAAACTCAAGGTCAAGCGTGCCCTGAAGGACTACGGTATGAAGGAGGAAGATATCGACAAGGCCGCCGAGATCGCCGTGAGCAACCAATACCCCAACCCGAGAAGTGTTGAGATGGAACCGATTCGCGAACTCATCAGGAGAGCCTGGGCCGGTGAGCCAGCACGTGCCAACTTATAAGTCAAGTCAGGGTTGTTATCGAGATGGAGGGCAGCTAAGCTAGGTCTATATGGGTAGAAAGATATTCACTTGAAAAAGTCCTTTGCGCCTTGGCGAAGCCTCTGCCAACACCCTTTTCACTTACACACTGCTGAGCTCGAAAAAGCAACAGTTGTATGTTTTATGTCTGCTAATTTCAATCACAATCGGGTACCACACAATTCCCTACGACTGCTTGAGTTTGCATGCCGATTTCAAAGTGTGGTACGAAGCTGCGAGGAAGGCATAGGGTAAAAATCCGATACTGTCCCAGTGATAGGTCTGCCAGTATGTGGCACGGAATTTTTGGTCCTGTAGAAGAAAGATAGGTTTTTACTAGGGTTCAATTCTCGTCAAGGCTATCGACTTTTCGCGGTGGTTTTTTTTTCTCCTTTCTGTTTCTTGAGACCTGAAAACCTGGTGAAGGTGGGCGTGGGTGTGGCAGATGGCAGGGCGGTCAATCAGGGTCATTTAGTGGTGGAGAAGATGACGAGGCTGACGACATGACGAGGCTGGGGGTGACAACACCGTGCTCAATGATTTCACATGGATGTTCATGCATGGTGCAGAAGAATCTTGTCTTAGATATGACTATACATCGTTTTGATTGCCCTTTTTTCCATCTACCAATCTATCTAGGTATCTATCCTACGCGCGCTGACACGTACTATGTCTAGTATCGCCTTTCGATTGTTGCATTGTCGCAAATCTCCATCAACGTCGCTTGACCGCCCATGGCCGGATCCGTACCCACGCCCAAATTTACCCGAACAGCGCAGTCGTTGTGTGCTTTTTGTTTATTGCTCTTCTTCCTCATTGTCCGCGTCGTTCTTCACCTCCTTCCCCGGCTCCGGCGTCCAATGACTGACCACCGCAAAGCCAATGGCCAACACAACCATGAGAATCCAAATAAGATGACCACCGAGGATACCACTTCCGACACTAGCGGCGAACAAACTCGAGAACAACGCCGGACTGAACGCCCTTATGCCGCTGACCAGCGTGAGCGCGACGGCGTTCAACGTCCCCAGGACAGCTGGACTCGGGCTCACGTCGTTCAAGACGAGTTGGATGGCTGTGAAACTCATCGCGACACCGCTGCCCAGCATCAACGCAGGGGGTGCGACGGCCCAGAACACGGCGGTCATGCCCTTGCGCAAGAAAACGTTGCATACGGGGAGGAAGGCGAAGAAGAAAGGGTACGCGTAGGCGCAGATGCGCATAACACCCGCGGTGCCGATGCGGGCCTGGAGCCAGGGGAACACGATCAGAAGATACAGGGACTGCGAGAGGCCGCCGAGCATCATGAAGATACTGATTCGGAGGGGCGAGAACCCGAACCCGCCCAGGTGGATGGGGGTGAAAAAGAAGACGGGGATGATGGCCGTGTAGGAGAAGGCGAGGACCATGATGTGTGCGTAGATGTAGAGGGTCATGGGGACGTTGGGAGACCGGAGGAGTTCTAGGGTCGACATTTTGGTCGAGGCGCCGGATGAGGATTTGGGGTGGCGGACAAGGGTCTGAATCAACGGATCGAATTAGACGATCAATATTGGTACCGGAATTGCAAAGTCAAGGTGAGACAAGAGGCACGCATACCTCTTTGATGAAAATTCCGCTGCTGATTGTCGCGATGGCACCAATCCCACCGGTTACAATCGTAGGCAGAGCGTATGGGAAGTCATGGAAGAATTGTACATGGCCGAAGATGGATGGGAACACCGTTGCTGGCTTTGCTAGGGCACCGCCTTCGTGGCCATATATGTCAGTCTTGATCTCAAGCAAATTCGATACCAGAACATCAAGCATACCTATCATGGGGCCTAGGAATATTCCCAAGTTGCCCGAGAATGCGAAGAACGAGAATGCACGAGCTTGGGTTTTCGCCGTACTGTTCTCGCTGATCATGGTTCGAATCGTCCTACATTGGAATCTCGTGTCAGTCTCTGGCAAGAGTCTACACAGTATGGCGGCGGGTATCACTTACACAATAGTTCCCGCGAAAAGGCCTTCGAAGCACCGGATCAGGATCATGGCCCAGATGGTTCCAGCAAAGCCAAACAAGGCTGTCGCAAACGAGACGCCCGCTAGTGACAAGACCAGGATGGGTTTACGTCCAAAGTAGTCGGATGCTCGGCCCCAGGGGATCATGCAAAACATCTGCGTCAGTGAGAATAGCGATTCCTGAGACATAGGTATGTGTTAGTTTTGATCTTCGTCGACGAGGTAAGAGAGGCTCGTCCTACAATCAAACCGCTGTAAAACCCGACGTCTTGCTCGGCCACCCCGGTATCGCGAATCATTTGGTTGATGAAGGGGAAAATACTGAAGAAGGCGATGGGTTCGACGACTCTCGCTACGCAGAGGAAGAAGATTTGTTCTTTGGGTAAGGGTTTGTCTTCGTCGACATCCTTGTTGTTGGTTGTGCCGTTCTCCGCCTGGTCTTGTGTAGGTGAGGCTGTGGAGGTAGCGGCGAGTAGGGCTGTTGTCTCGTCGATTCGAGGTTCAATTGCTCCATCTTCCATGATCTCTGGTGAAGTCATGGCTGATACTCTGTTTGCGGAGAGGGGTTGGATAAAGATTTTCGAAATCAAGATGAAAATTGATCAATCATCCAGAACATACTTCGTGCTGGGCTTTGGGAGAATGTGCAGAGTTGTTAGAGATTGTCTTCTTTTGGTCGAGAATGCCTCAGGCGACAAGCTCGTCGTAAGCCTAGTACAGAAACGAGCATTCGTAGGTGCCACTGTCGCCTGAGTAACTATTGTAGTCAGGATCGCCTGTCGGATGAAACGTACCGAATATGCAGTGTAACTCTTGTGTGAATTCCACCGCGACTGGGCAATCCGATAACGGAGAACGGACTCGGAAAAGGAGTACGTAGGATGTTGTGCCTGTCGTTTGTGATGATGATGTACATGACCCTCCTGGATATAGCATCGTTACGGGGAGAGGAGAAAGATACGAGTACCTGGTTCACTCTCTGCACTACTGAGGATGCCTAGGGGTTACTAGTTAACTAGGCTCTAGTCACGCCCAATAAACAACCCATTCCAGGGCCGCCGGCGGAGGCTCTTTTAGTTAAGCTTATACTTAAAAGCCGTGGCCTATGGGCACCCACCCTTGGCCGCAGGTGCCCCATTTGCCCGCCTAACATCTCCAATTTTTTCTCCCACGCGACAATCTCCAATATACAAAGAATTGACCTGCCTCAGGATCAGAGCTCTAACACTTAATTGACTGACGACCCAGGTAGAGCAAAACCACAGTCTATCTCTATCATGAGGTGATCCTCAACTTAATTCGTCATGTTCGATACGATCTGCACCTTACCTCTTCAATCGGACCTCTTCGCGCAGGTCATTCATCCTTCAGAACCTTTTTTCGCAGTCGGCCTGTCCTCAGGACACGTACAAGCGTACAAACTTCCCTCCGACTCTGATGTTATTGAGAGTGCCTCTCAAGACAGTTCCGAATCTGCTCCCAATACCACAAACCTCATCAATGGCCATGGCTCGACCCCGATATCCTCATCGCTGCGCAGATCATCCTCAGCAAGTGCTTCAGAAAATGGACTAGGCGCAATAGATACCGTCTGGAGCACAAAAAGACACAAAGGCTCATGTCGCTGTCTGACGTTTAGTCATGATGGCGAGATATGCTACTCGGCGGGAACCGACGGTTTGGTAAAGTCCTTCGTAGCAGAGACTGGGAAAGTCGTTGGAAAAATAGCAATACCAGAGATTAGTGGGATGCCGGAACTGGACGAACCATCGGTGCTCCACGCCTTGACACCGCAGACTCTCCTTCTCGGGACGGACTCGGGAAGGCTCTACCTGCAAGACCTACGACAGGGTGGAAGAGAAATCGTTTCAAAGGCAAGTCAAACATGGGAACCGCATGGGGGGGAACATGTCAATGCTCTGGTGCCTCTGCCGGCCAGTGAAACAAGCACGAGCGGATTTCCCAAGCAGTGGATGACTGTGGGAGGATCAACCCTTGCAGTAACGGATCTCCGAAAGGGCACCATCGCTACAAGCGAAGACCAAGAGATAGAACTTACCAGTGCTACACTCATTCAAGGCTTGAAGAAAGGTGGCACAAGTGTTGGTGAGAAGATCCTTGTCGGACAAGGTGATGGCGTGATCAGCCTCTGGGAGAAAGGCGTCTGGGACGATCTTGATGAGCGAATCGTCGTTGACCGGAGCGGACTCAGTGTGGAGAGCCTGGCCGAAGTACCCTTTGGCTACGGAAAGGGCAAGCTAAAGATGAACGAGAAGCTCGTGGCTGCAGGGTTAGAGGATGGTCGGGTTCGCTTCCTGCGGATTGGCCGTAATGGTGTTCTGAATGAGTTGGACGTCAAGCATGACGAGATCGATGGTGTTGTCGCTCTCGGCTTCGACATCGAAGGAAGAATGCTCAGCGGAGGTGGACAGACGGTGAAAGTATGGACTGAAGCCAAGGGACTTCCAGGGGGAGGCAGGGCTGCAGGCACCAAGCATGATCTATTGTCTGATGACAACGAAGACGATGCAGGTGAGGATGATTCCAACGTGGGAGACAGTAGCGATGAAGATTCCCAACCCAAGGGTAAACGAAAAAAGCGAAAGCGAGGTAAAGGCAAGGACAAGTCTGGTGGGAAAGCTCTTGATTTCTCGTTGTAATGGAGTCTGACGGAAAAGCAATTATGTTGTGAGCAATGATACCCAGGTTTTGTACATGTCGACAAGCCACCCTCTACAGTATACAAAAGTTCTCTAAGATCTATTTCACTTGTTGCTGTAGTTCGCACATCCCTCGCTGAGGCTTCGCATGACTCGTTGGATTTTTGTTTGGCGATGAGGCCGCGAGTCATTTAGCCGAGGTCTGATATGTCCGTGATTGATCCACTCCAGCTGACTGTAAGTGCCCGGCTGATAACGGGAACATTATTCATCTTTCATTCAGGGCACTCTTATTTTTTGGTTTGATGATGCATAAGAATGATGAGCCTTAGCAAGTCTACGAGCCTCCCGGACTGGAGGCTCTTTTTGGCCGGGACTTGTCTCTTCGCCGCTGGCGCTTTGACGGCAGGGCTATTTGGCAGCTCAAACCAAAGCTACATATACCGCTCACCACGATCGACATTGTTACCCAGGCTGTCCGATGCTGAGAAAGGACAATTGCCCTACCCACCCGATGTCTTACCAGGAGCAAGAGATGTCGATACTCCGTACGGCTCGATCAGAGTCTACGAGTTTGGCCCCGAGGACGGACGCAAGGTACTTCTAGTGCACGGCATTAGCACACCTGCCGTATCCCTGGGCGCGGTTGCCAACGCACTCGTGGACAATGGCTGTCGTGTTATGCTGTTCGATCTTTTTGGAAGAGGCTATTCCGACACTGCGAGCGACATTCGACACGATATCAGATTGTTTACGACACAGATCCTGCTGGTGCTGGCGTCTTCGCCGCTTTCCTGGACAGGGAAAGAGTCTGGAAAGTTCTCCTTGATCGGATACTCCCTCGGTGGCGGCATAGCTACGACATTCGCTTCGTACTTTGCAGATCTGATAGACAGTCTCATCCTGTTTGCTCCCGCTGGACTACTCCGGCCGCACCACATCAGCCGCCAGAGTCGTATCATATACTCGGAGGGCGTCATTCCCGAGACCATACTGCAGCGCATCGTGAAGGAACGACTGCGCACGCCTCTCGCCGCGCCGCCAAAAGATGTAGACAAGACCAGACAAGTCGACGCGACTCAGGCCGTCCAGGCAGAGGTCAACATCGAGTCCAACTCTCGGGCAATCATATCCAAGGCGCGCCCACATGTAACGGTGGAGAAAGCAGTTAGTCACCAGCTTGACAATCACCCTGGGTTCGTACCGGCTTTCATCTCGAGTATTCGACATGGGCCCATAAGGACCGAGCATGACCGCTGGCGTATCGTTGGCGAGCGTCTGCGGCAGCAAAACAAGGAAGAAGGTACACAGAAGAAGGTCCTCATTGTCCTAGGAGCGAAAGACCCTATCATCATCAGGCAAGAAGTCGAGGAAGACGCCACCGCCCTGCTTGGAGGTGAGAACGTCGAGTTTGCAGTCTTTGACGCCGCGCATGATGTGCCAATTGTCATGGGTAGTCAAATTGTGGATTCCATCCTTGACTTTTGGAAAAGGACCGATTGAGCGTGCGCGACAGACATGTAACATGACAACATGGCACATGACCCTTCATATAGACCTACAAGTATACTACTGTAAGAGCCTCCATAGAGAGCCTCCATAGATTAGACTCTACCGACCTACTGAATATAGTACTCTCTGTGCAGATTTCCGATATCTCGACGGTCCCTCGTGCATTTGCTTGGTACCATAGGAAACTGGCCAGGTAGGTATGGTATCTTCTTCCTCCGTCATGTGGGACTCCCTGCGTACTGTACAGTACGTGACCCAATAGGCGCAAGTTGTTCGGGTCCCCCTGCCATTGTACCGACAGCACAGCGCGCGCATTACTTAGCGGTCCTTTTGGGCGTAGGACTACAAATGTTACTCCGACGCTTGGGATGAGCCAACAGGAAAAGGATTCTAGTGGATTTTGAAACGGGACCCCTTCAGCCCTTCCCGCGCTGGCTGCCTGAATGCATTAACGCCTGGTCCTTTAACCCCTGCCCCCCCCCCCCTCCCTCGCCTACCCCGTCAATCACGTCCGGAGTGTACCCTACCAAGATACTCGTACAGCCCCTCCGTACCTGGGTGAGGTACGGTACTTTAGGCCTTGGAAGTTTAATAGGGCCTGTCGACCAGCAAGGGACGAAACACGATTGCTTCTCGCACGATTTTCGGGTCTGTGATTTGATCCATGAACGTCATGAGCTCGGACACGGTGGTGCATCGCCCCATCTGGTCTCTCCCGTTGCCGGTGCCGTCGTCGTCGTCGTCTTCGCCGCGGTGTACGAGACCGAGAAAGGGAACGGAAAGTCCTCGTGCTTGTTGGGGTGGTTGCATCACCATCGCATCGAGCATGTGCGCCTGCGCATGCGAGAGAGTGGTTAGGCGCCCGAGGAGGATGAAGTCGAGAACGCTGGTGCCGGTGGTGTTGTAGAGGTATGCGTTCAACGTGCCTTCGCCGTCGCCTTCGCCCCGAGTGTCAGCGTTGGCGTCAGCCTCGACGTCAACATCAGTGCGAACATGTCGATGGCGGTGGTATCGATGCTCGGATGCTTCAGTACTGTCGGTCCTGAAGAAAGTGGGTTTGTATCAGACCAAATCTGGAAGATTGTGGAACCAAAAGAATTTGGACCCGAGACGACCAAAAAAACAGGAGAATGTGAGTACTCTGGGAGTGCTATGTACCTGGCGTGTTGAGGCATCGCTTCCTTTCTTCGGTTTGAGCGTCCGCAAGCGAGCGGGTGGTTCTAGACCAAGATACGGAGTCCGGTATACCTAAGATAAGTAAGTGATTTGGTGATCTGGAGGTCTAGATATCTCTAAATGTCCGTCTGGCTCACGTGGGTGGACGGGTAGGGTACGATACCTGTGTACTACCTGAGTAATAGCATCCGTCCCTCTGTTTATGGACGTCCGTAAGATGTACGAATGTAGATCGAATGAATTCAGGCTACGAATGTATGTAACTGGTAGTATGAGTATGGTTATGTTCTTCCTTCAACGTGGCACAGGCAAAAGGGTCTCCTATTTATACAAATTCCTGTCCACGGGGACGACTCAAGCAATGGCCAACTCATCGTCAGCCATCCTGGATGGACCTTTTCGGGACGGTCATCCCGAAGATGAGAAGACGGGAAAATCCATCTGTCGACAAACGGGTCATGAGTAGTTTGGGCGCTTCACCTCGATCACGGTTCATCGGGAGACCTTTCGTCGATGTCTGGCAACCCCCCCCCCCACGCCGTGTGGGTTAGGGGGGAAAGAGGCGTCAACACCACCCCGGAGGAGAGAAAAGACCAGTACTTGTGCGGAGCAGGTTGAGTTGCACCCGCGATACGATACGATGCTATACGATACGATTCTCGTAAAAGCCCGGTATATATGTACAGTGTGATGGCGGAACGGGACGATCCCCACAGCCTGGTGATTATTCGCCAGTGGCCATTGACAGTGGCCTAAATGGTTCACGAGGCACAGACGGGGAAGCACGACCCATCCCCTTCTCTGGATCAGGGACCAGGGACAAGGGCTACGAGTACGAGTAGTGTTACTGGGTCGCTGTCGCCCTTGACGGCACCGTCTGCAAGCCTACCTGGAAGGGGAAGTGGGAGGGGTGTGTGAATTTGTTTGTTGGCCAGTTCATACGTTCGGGAAGAACAAGTCACTTCATCTCGATTTGATGCGTTGCACTGCGTCACGGAAGCTCTAGGCATTGCGTATTCTTCCATACAGAGTAGAACGTGAATGTCTGGCTATTGTCAGATCGAATCAGTCCGCACAATTGAGTACTTTCAGGCAGACTCCAGGCGAGCCCCGTTACCCAATTGGACGTCAATGTATCCCGGTTCTATGACAATCCTCCCTGGCATGATCCAAAACTTCCCGGCCTGTCGAGGAGTCCTCCGTAGTGGGAGACAGATTGTGACAGGTCTAACAATAAAACCTCTTCTCGCACGGGCAACGCGAAGCTAGGAGCGTCAGATCGCCTCACTTTCATCCCCTGGGCGCGGCACCCAATCATGTACGTACCTGAGTGACTGAGCCACCACCCCGAAGTGCCCCGCCTGGGGTTGGTGCATGCATCCCTTACAGAATACGGCCTGACCAGGCAGAGAGAGGTTTGAACTGAGCCGGGCACGTCTGCCATTGTCCGAATGGTTCCGACAATGGCAAGGGACCAGAACCTTATTCACCGCCTTCGCCCTACAATCAAGTCCCTTGTCACGAGCCAGGGTCACATTGACTTTGGGGGCAACAATTCAGCACTGTTGCTTTCCTTGTTCGTTGAATGGGCGTAGGCTTGAAGAAAAAAAAAAGTCGCGTTGACAAGTCCGACAGGAGGCGGTAGCAAAACGGCTTGGGGTCCTTCGATCGTCTGTCATCGCGGATACTGATCTGGAAATGACACCACGAAACAACACCGCAAGGGCATAGGCGCTGGTTGGTCATATCAAAAGAACTCGGCGTATCCTTGTCGTGGTTTTGGGACGAACCATCGGACCAACCCCAAGTGTTACGTTTCTCGAATGGTTCCCCCGCGCACTGTACTCAGTATATGTGTAACGTATCGGCGAAAGAAGACAGGGGTCCTCCATGGAAGCGGACCATTTTAGGCACAAGAGGGGGTGTAACATCCCTCTTAGTGTGATTCCAAGCTATCTTAGATGGCTGGCCACTACACAGTGTACCGAAAGAAAGTGGCAGAATCGCCCTTTTCTCTTTCCAACTGCTTCTCCACTTCGGTATAGTCGTCTGGCGCCTTGTAATCCCTGTCACGCCTGGCGTTCTCTTGCCTGAGATAAACTGTCATGACCAGAGATCCCAGAAATGCCACGGACAAAAGACTGATGAGAATGCAGAACCCAGGGACAAAACGAGGCGAGTCCTTGGGAAGGAATATGAAGGCGGAAATGACACCTCCAATATTACCACTAAAGGTGGATCGTTAGCTTGAAACTGAAACTTCCGTTCCCCTTTGCGTACGCGCAAAACAGACTTACCATCCAACATGCAAGGCGATTGCTACACTCCTCTTCACCGCACCGCCTACGTTGCCACTATTCCAAGCAACGCCTTGAGGGACCGTCGAATAGCAGCCTGCTGCGGCCAGTACGCAGCCGGCATACTTGACGTGATAATTTGTCGATGCCACGGTCATGATCATACCCCAGATTCCGAGGGCCGACGCGCCGAGCATGAAAACCCCCCGAGTGCGTAGTTTATCGGCCAGGACACCGGTGCTTATGCAGAAGAAGCAAGCCACCACATAAGGAGGCACCGACATGAGTTGTGCCGTTTCATTCGCGTATCCAAGTGTGCTTACGATAGTCGGGAGGAAGAGCGCGATCGAATAGACTGGCGTGAAGGTGCTGAAAGGACAATAAGTCGAGGGTAGACGATGACGAGTTGGGACATAACTCACCATATCGTAATCAGCACATGTAGCCAGATCTTCCAGTCCTGGATGGCATGGTAGAAGTACTTGATGTCGAACTCTTCGGCGAGCACACTCCGATCCTCCGCCAGTCGTCGGGCTACCTCGACTCGTTCGGCTGGTGTCAGGAACTTTGCTTCGGACGGGTAATCTGTCATCAGCAAGTATGCTGCAATGGCGACGAGAAAGGTAGCTGAGCCTTCGAGGATGAAGATCCAAGACCATCCTGGCTTGCCAGCCACGCCCCTCATTTCCATTATTCCACGAGCCAGTAGACCTCCGAAGGCGCCGGCGACAGTGGCAGCCGAGTAGACGAGGGAAATGCGGTATCCGCATTCGTGGCGCTTATACCACATCTGCATGTTTTGTCAGATCTGGGTTGGGTTTCCTGGTATGTGAGGTCTCCCCAAATACCTTCTTGGGGGCCGAAGGAGCACTTACAGTGATGTAGAATGCCACACCGGGAAACAAGCCACCCTCAGTCAAACCCAAGAAGATGCGTGCGGTGATAAGCCCACCGAAGTTGTGTACGACGCCCATCAGGGTGTTGCAAATTGACCAGGCGACCATGATTGTGGGAATCCATATCGAAGGCTTCAATTTCTTCAAAATCAGATTGGAAGGTACTTCAGAGATGATGTATAAGGGGTAGAAGGCAACGACGGCGATCTACAAAAGGTTAGTAGGTGTGCCATTGAAATCAGACATATACTCACGTTGTATCGAGACCTTTCATGCCCAGATCTTCCTCGAGCCCTGCTAGGCGGGCATTGCCGATGTTTGCCCTGTCCAGGAAACTAAGCAGGTACAAAATCGTGACCAGGGGGATGATGGCGAGATCGATCTTCCGCAGGAGTTTTCTCGTCGCTTGTTTGTCGAATCCAGCATCCGTTTGGGATATATCTTCGACATCTTCTTGAGCGGCGACTTCGGCCTTCGTGAAGGTATCTACATGTGTGAGATCCGCCATAGCTGCTTGATTGTGATCGAGATGGTGACCCGGTGACCAGGTCCTAGGTGTATGCAAAGAGGCAGATCGGGAGAAGAGGGGGAGATGAGGTTGGGTTGTGTTACAGCTCACCGAGAGGTGCTACCTTTGACGGGAACGTATAGGCTATGAAGGATACCTCTTGGGTCTTTCTCCAAGTATCGCCGAGTCCTCCAGATTGTCATAAACCTCCACAACTTCTCCAAGTTGTACACGGAGTCTTGAAGGTGGGATCGTGGAGTACATACAGTACCGTAGCGATCCTCTCATGGTACCGTTTGTGTGGAACGAGTTGTGAAGGCGAGCCAGTCGAAATAGCCCGTCATCTCAAGCCTTGGCCGCTTTCACAACTCTGATCGAGTATAGCAAGCGGGCCATATTGCATAAGGACTCCACCATTATATGCAGATCCGGCAATATAGGCACCTTTCCTGGGGAAGTCCGTTGGGGTCGAACGTTGCGTGATTGACAGACAGTTGCTGGCAGCCATGATTAGCCAATTGTTGGCCCATGTTGAAGGTACGCCATCTCTACCTAGGCAGAGATAGAGTGGTTGGCCTGACTTCTCTGCGACTTGTTTGGTGATATTGCTCCCTCCCAGCTAGAAGCTGCAAGTCCTCCAGCAATGGTCGCGTGTATGGCTCATACGATACTACCTTCGGTGGACTGATTCGAAAGTCATAGATATTCACCTGGTGACTTGTCATATCCGCCAAGCCGGTAATGCATTGGTTCGAGAAGAGAGTATGTATCTTAATTACCGACGGTACCGATCAACGAGGACTTTGAAGAGATTTGACAGCAGTGGACTGTCCGATCAATTCTCTGCTACCGAGAAGGTTCGGCATATGATTTCTAGCTGAGCGTCACACTTCATTTGGAAGGGAATGTTGGTCGGACCATCGCAAGATTGTTTGAAGAACCACAATTTCAATCATGTTAATCATGTTAATCGTCCTGTTGAGACCAGCAGAGCACACGATCGAGGACGGTCACGTGTGATCGCGCGTTACGCGTTTCTGCAAACGCGTCAAGTCCTTAGATTGGTCTTGGTCTCGCGAACAAGGTGCCTTGACTAGCACAGTAACCATCACGGCCGTTGTTGATTTCTGTCCGGCACAATGCAATTCAATTCTGGATTGTTGCAGTGGTAGACCTTCTCTCTTGATGACGCTTGATACCATAATGTATTTCAGGCTCTGCGACCTTGGAGAACTTGGAGCGCATGTTTAATCCCGTTCTGAAGAGGGTGGCTGAATCGCATTACAGGTGCGACAGACACAACCTGGCCCCGACTGAAGACTGGCCTTATATCTTGAACTCATCATTCTATAATAAGCGCTTTGGTTCAGATAACAGCCTACAAGCCGAGAACCCCTGAGACCCTGGCGCCGCGTCAAATCTTGTCCTCTTTCCCAACAACCTGATCCTTTCGAAGAAAATCACTGCATCACTGCGAGAGTCTCTTTTTGTTCCACCAATTGATCTAAGTGTAGGATTGAGAGCCGTCCGTGAAACCGGTACGCATCAGAAAAGACTCCTTTTGCGGACAATGGAGGCCATACCTTGCTGATCTTCTCTGGCCTGTTGCAGCAATACTGGGTCTGTCATTGCAGTCATGTCGTGCTCCACCCTATGAATAGCGGCAGCGTCATTCTCTGATGATGTCGCGAGGCGTGAAACCCGACCATGCTGAGCTAGACGGTCGGTGAAAGAGTTGGTCTGATAAAGGTAAGAATGGAGCATTCCGCTCGGCGCTTTAGGTTTGCCGGGCATGACGGTAGCAGGAGGTACAGAGTTTCAAAGAGCCCTCAGGTTGATCGAGTTGCTGGCTGCTGTAGCACCGTGTCAGCCAACAGAGAACAGGTGCCCCGACAATGACTACCTGGAACCGCATCCTTCAGGGGGGAAACACGAGAAATTTGTGACATGACACCAGTGGCAGCGATGGAGCGGCAAGGAGGAATATTGAGAAATGAAGTCGACACATACGGAGAGAAGTAACGGTGATTGGACAGGTGGGTTTTGCGTGGGATCCCTGCTGCTGGATGGTTGTAGTATGGGCCGTGTAGCCGAGTATGAGAGACCGAAGCACAGATATGGGTGGTGAAGGGGGCTTGACTGTAGCAAGAGTGGTGCTGTCTGACTGGCACAACAGACTTGGTGGTAGTGCTTGGAATGGCAGTGGTGGTGGTGTTGGCGATGGTGGTAGTAGTCCAGTCGCCCCAGGGAGGAGTGGTGGTGGTGGTCCAGTCACCCCAATAATGAACGGTAGACGACGTTGAACACCTTGTCTTCTTCTTTGTTGAGCGGATATCTAACAACGCTTCGCAGGGAGCTAATCACATGGGAATACTCAGTTCTCGAAGGAATACAAGGCACGATCCTACGACGTTGTGGTGAGAAGCTAAGAAGTCCAACTGGAAGACGTTCATGGCGAGACATTCCTATTTATACCTTTCATCCCAGCCCTCGGAGCAACTATTGACAGACGGAGCATACAACAAACTGGGCAGCAGTTTTGAGCGTATCGAAAAGCTGGTCAGAAAAAGTGGTCAGGAAGAGTGGCCAATCCAGCTCCCCGTGGGAGCCGCGCTTTGCTCGATCTGGCAACGGTGGCAATTGTCGACAGAAGTTGCTGTATCTCTGCTTCAGATATGCAGTGTGGGTTTCTTGCAAGGCATTTTTGGTCATTAACCCTCGCTGTGGGCTGGTTAGGCTAGTGAAAGTGACGCCAACAGCCCTGCAACAGCAACAACATCGCAACCCCAGCACCAAACCATAATGCCAATGAAGACGGAGTCCAAAAGAGTTACACCAACAGAGCCTTGGTCTGCGGTGACGAGTCATGAGTCTTCCAGAATGACTTTCACCCCTAGCACAAACGCCGTCTCCACCTTCTTGGACGGAGAGATCTTGGTTTCTACCCGGAGAGTGATTGCGAGACCGAGGTGGCCTGGGGGAACAGCTTCTCTGTTCTCGGGCCCATACGGTAGCTCATAAGCAGAAGGTTCAGGTTGAAGGATGAATCCCAGGCTGTGGTAAGGATCGCCTCCGCTCGTGTTCGGTAAGGTATACGACTTATGCGTGTGCCTCTCTAGGTCTCCTCTTAAGGTCATTTTAACCTGGCCAGTAGTGCACTGCGCATACCGCTCGCTTTGTGTGGGCACACGGACGAGATGGAATCCCCGTGCAACTCTCACACCCGGCGGAGTGAACCTCGAGCCAGCCCTGCAAGGAGCGTTTTAGTGGCGACTATCGGGCACAGCCACGGTCAGCACTGCTTACTTACATAACCGAGAGAATGGCAATGGCTTTCTAGGTCAAGCCCTTTCTGTACGAGTTCGATTGACTGACGTGTGGATGCACGTACGAGCCGATCCCTCCACTCAATCCACGCAGCAAGAGGAGACGGTTAGATCAGGCTCAGAAGGGGCCATCTAGGAGTGGTACGAGAGACGCTCGACAGTAGGGATTGGAAAAGATCTTGCTCCGAAACCGATGGTTCCGACCGCATTACGGCTCCCGACCTGGGCTTCTCTACTCTTATCTCGACACCTTACAAGTGGTTCCAAGTCAACAGGAATAGGAAAGGCGGTTGCCCTTTTTTCCTTTTGTTCTGGTCCGCGAAGCGATGATTGTTGGCAATGTTCAAGGCCGGCGGCGAACCTATGCTTGCAGCTCCCGTCCACCGCGCGGCGTTTCAGATTCTGCGACCAACCAAACTGGTGGAAGATTCTCCCACAGAGAGTTGTCCGTCGGAACAGCCTTTGTTCAATATTGGGTCCCACCGCGATAACATGCGTCGGTCTCCTGTTTACCCTACTGGTTCTGTGCCTCCGACGCTCATCACTCCGGTCCTCATTGTGCGGTGCACCGTCTCTCCCCGCTCGTATACTATGCAGTAGGTCAATGTACGTCGCTCACATGAAACACAAACATGCCAAAAGATCGTCTCAGGTCAGTCAGTGCCTTTTGCCACCGTAGAGGACAAATTGCCCGAGATTATGAGGCCGGAACCACCATGACTTGCTTAAGATGAGTCCATCACAACGACCCATGTCTCAAAGGCTGCTGCGTTGTCCAACTCGCGATCCTCTCATTGACGATCCCGACGCTGGAATACCCTCTGCGCAAGGGTTTAAGGACGCATCCAGTAGCTCTGGGACGGCATTCGCTGTCGATGAATCAAGCCTACTACTGGCCGTCTCGCCGACCTCGCTAAACTGAGGTACACTTGGTCTTACCGACGAGACGCGAGTGGTGAATGAGTTCGTTCGGGCCATTGTGCAGGTCACAAGGTCCCAACAAGGGGCTCGTACTGAGGGACACAGAGAAATGAGACCTCACCGCACCACGAGTCCAGTATCACACTTACACCGTTCGACAACCCGTCCGATGGACTTTTTGTAACTTGGACATCGCTCTTTCGCAAACAATCGGTCTGATAGATCTATGCTATGTTCTGCTATGCTCTGACCCTGGATCGGGCCTTGCAGCACAGTTTCAACTCAAAACACTCTTGCAACATGACATAATCGTCCCCTTCAAGATTGGCCGTCGGGGCCTGCCTTGCCTTGCCTCGTCTTGCCCTCTCCCGCATTACGGAATACTCTCGCATCAGTTCACATACCTCATCTGACACACTTTGGACCGTAAGTGTGGTGGTATAAATGTTTAAACGGCTTCGATTCATACACATCTCTCATCGACCCCCAACAACTCGTTCCGACCATACATATCTCTCTTCCTCATCTTCCCGCCACCACTCAGATGTTGATGCTCTCCCTCTCGCGTATGCCCAGAATCCATGCAATTCACATAAAAATAGAAAGGAGATTCGTGCAAAACCTTGGAGGGCCTCAGCCTCCATTATCCTGGGTATCAAGATTCTCAATAAGGTGTGGTTGGGTGTAAGAAAATCTCTCTCTCTCTCTCTCTCTCTCTCTCTCTCTCTCTCTCTCTCTCTCTCTCTCTCTCTCTCTCTCTCTCTCTCTCTCTCTCTTTCTCTTTTGTCCTGTCCTGTCCTGTCCTTTCAATTAGGGATCTCGAACAGGTGGACGTCACATGTACGTCGTTACCACCGCCATCCCCGCCGCGAGGAAATAGGGATATACAATACCACCAGCAGCTGGCTCACAGCACCGGGGGCCCGACCCCGATAGATTCAAGGGAAGAAAAAGGAAGAGGCCTCGCCTTCTTTGCAGCGCCAGTTTCCCAAGGAAAACGAATTTCCTGTAAAACAAAACACTAGGTTCGTACTCCCGGAGTACATAGTATGGGTGGTTTGTCTCGGACAGAACTTTTGTGTAACCAGACCAGGATGCAATGGGATGGATGGGTAGTGATCGTAGCTAGCCTGTAGTAGCAGCGATAATAATAATAAGAATAAGAATAATAACAATAATACCCCTTACCAAGTACTGTGGTACTGTTTGTCGTAGTATTAACCCTTTTCCAGAAAAGATTAAACAATACCGTGTACTAAGTGGCGTATATGCCGAGAAGGGGGGGGCGTGGGGGCCATCGTCGTCGAAATGAGTGGTGACGAACGATTGATTAATAACAGAAGGGGTCGTCGCCTTGACCCATCCCTAAACACTCCCTTGATAAAGGGGGCTTAGGGCACGGGACAAGGGTTGCCGATAGCGTAACTCGAGATACTGGATCTCACGCTGGTAAAAAAAACAGAAGTGAATGTCGTCGTCCTGATAGATAGGTTCGTCTCGAGGGGAGAGAGGGGACGCGAGTACCTCACTTTCGTCGCCTGTCAAGTCGATCGCAGGGGAGGGGGGCAGCGTCTCGGTATCATCACCGACCACTATGGGTGGGGAAGGAGGCCATCGAGACCTATGTCGCGGATTGATACTCATCAAGAGACGGGCCGGGATGCGAGGCGACATTGGGCGATGTGAGGATTTGCGGTTTGTTGTAGCGAAAACCTCCCGCCAAGAGACGAATAATGTATGAAACCTATCACATCAGGAGAAAATCCCATCCGATTTGTTGCATCACGTCCCGCCAGTGGACGTTCTGGTTCCTTGGTACTGTGGTTGCTGTGGCTGTTGTCGTGGAAGACGACGAGGGCGGTGGTGGTGCTGGTGCTGGTGCTGGATTGATAGCTGTCGTTGTTGTTGCTGTTGTCGTTGTCGGCGTCGATGTCAATGTCGACGCCCCATGTGCCGGGGCCGGGGCGATATTGATGCCTGTACACGTCGCAGAGGCGGTGATCGGTGTCGATATGGACCCTCCTGGACTTCCCGCGGTGACGGGGGTCGCTTCACATATGCCGGCGGAGAGGATCATCTCGTCATTCCGGCGCCAGACTTCGTGCAGAAGGTGGACCATCCTTCCGAACGATCCGTGGTCGGCCGCTTCACCGAGCATCTCGCATCGTTCCGCGAGCATGCGGCGGAACGGCGACGCTGGGATTGAGTTGACCCCGCAGATCAGCATGGGCCACACGAGGCTGCGGTCGAACCCGTTCGGGCCGGACGGGATGAATTGCATTAGATCGGACATCTGGGAAATCAGGTTGACCGTCGCCGGTTGGTGGCGGTTGTACTCTGGCACCAGCGAGCAAAGGTAGACGCGGGCCGCTTTGCGGAAGATGGCGGTGATGTTCTTGGTCAGCTGCTTGGGCTTGAGCACGCCGGACTTGGAGTAGGGGATCTGCGGCCCCTCGGCGGGTTCGATCTGGTCCAGCGTCTGGGCGAGCGAGGTGATGTGGCTGCATATGGAGATGTCGTCGAGCCTGCCATCTGTCTTGAGCGAGTCGAGACACGCGACCTCGGACAGCAGGTACATGACCAGGTCGTTGCAGCCCATCAGGTCTTCGAGTCCCGAAGTGGCCTGGGCGAAGAACATGTTGCGATAGGTGTTGGAGAAGCGCGGGGCCTTGCCTTCCATCGTGGCGCCGAGTATGTCGATCCACGCGGTCAAGGTCATGTTGAAGGCCGGATGGCCTCCGGTGACATGCAATCCTTCGAGGATGGTCGGGAGGTTGAGCTTCTGCACAATGTCGGCGGCCGTCTGGAAGTGTTGGTGCCACGGGATCAGCTCCTTCTCGGGGTTGCTGCTGGAGCCGACGCAGCCTTGCAGGGAAATCATGCCGAGGAGAGCGTCGAGCATCTCGCTGTGGTGCGTGTCGCTGTTGAGTGCATCGACAACAATGGTGACGAACGCGAGTCTGTGCCGCATGGATTCATCGTCGACGACTGAGCCAAAACTTGTCCGGGTGTCCTTCATGTGGGTGGCAGCAGCGAGCAGGCAAGAGTGGAGATAGGCCTTGTTGTTCTCCAGAGCAGGAAGGACGGCGTCTGCTCTTACCGAGCCAGGCTGGTTGGCCTCGAGGACTGGGAAGAGCAGCGGGAGCACATTGTCGAGCAAGTGATTGAAGAGCGGCCGGTCACAGTCGTCAAGCTGGATCATAGAGCACTGAGGTCCGGGCTGACGGCCGACATGGTTGAAGTCGAAGACGTTGAAAGAGACAGGGTCTTCGGCCGTCCATGAGTCTTGTCTTTGCTCGTAGAGCTCTGACTGGGGGAAATCGTCGCCAGTGTACGACGGCAACATTGCGTGAGGTGGAGGAGGCACCCAGGTGCTGAAGGTCGACATTGACGAGTCCCGACGGGTAAGTTCATCGTTGACATACGTATGCATCTCGGTCTTGACATCGACCTCCCACGGGAAGCCTTGGCTGTATGGGTCGTGGGTCATGTACACGTCTGGTCCAAACGGAGTGAAGATCCCGGGCGTTGTTGCAAAGGAAGGATCAAAGTTTGGATCATATTCATCTGGTGAACCATCGGAAGACCCTCGGGTACCATCTACGTTCGAGTCAGCTACGAGTCAAGGACAGAGTCGAGAGGGGCAGCGACGTACAAGCGCTTTGAGCGGCGATGTTCTTTTCATTGGTCTTCGTCCTCTTGATGACCGTCTTGATGTGCTCTTTCTGCTGCCTCCGGTTCTCGTTGTTAATCCACCAGTGAGGTCGTTTATACTCACAATCAAGGCCCAAGTTCCGACATGCCTTGCACTTTGGCTTTGCTTCGTCACATTTCTTCCGCCTGAGGCGACACGTAAAGCAGCCTGTTGCAGGAAGAAGCTCAGCAAGATGATAGTGTGCGGGAGTTCTTCGGAGATGAGCACTCACCGGACCTTGACCTCCTGTGCATCTTTGAGGACTTCGTACTCGCAGACGGCGAGGCTTTGGCTATGGGCGCAGCCTTTCTCTCCTTCGTCGGGGCCATGACTGTGCTGAGAGGACCAGGAAGATCGGTTTTTGACCGTACAACTGTCGTTCCGAGAGCGCACAACGTCAAGGGACTGAATGCTTGGTATCGAGGACGGCAATGACCAGGACAAACAACCGTGAACTGCGCTGTTGAGGATTATTACTAGGGAGTGGTCGCGAATGCTGTCCAGCAGCGTTCGCACGAGGGTCTCGGAGGTACCGTCGACGAGGTGAAGGAGCAACAGCGAGGGCAACGGTCTGCCTTGGAGGAACTCACGGTGACATTGGCCGAGGATGTTGTTTATGAGAGGTCTCAAAAACTCTCAGCACGATGAATGATCTATATTTGGATCTTGGAGGGTAAAGAATATGCAGGTCAAGATGAGCATCCGGGTCGCTTCAGGCAAGATCCAGAAGGGAGGAAACAATTCTCTGTTTGGAGAGCGAATGAGAGAAACCGACGATACATGCTGGAGGAGGTGTATCTATGAATATCGCATCTGTGTCTGAAGGCACTCTTCGCGGATTGGTGGGATAGAGTGTGGAGGAGAGTCATTTGCATTGATTGAACAATGAGTAGGCTGGTCGAATGGGCCATGGCAGTGGTAAGTCAACAATGCTCAGTCAATTCGGTCGGCCGATAGTGTGCATCGCATGCAAGAATGAATGAGCATCAAGTGTGGGAGGCTGAATGGCTGATTGGGCACCTCCGTGTGGGCTGGCGCTTCGAGGCTAAGATTAGGACTCGACGGCTTCGACGAGTACTAAAGGCAGGACAGTTGGCGCCGACCTCGAACAGGCTGCATGGTACCCCTGTACACATGTACTCCCTGGTCAAGCCACCTTTGCAGTGTGTGGTCATGATGGGTGATCGCCATGGGTGCAATACCAACCCCCGACGAATCCCCACCTGCGAATGGCCGATTCTCATGATTCTGCTAATCAAGGAAGCAAGTCGTCGCAGCCGAATAGGACATCAGGCATCAAACCATCACCTTGCCAGTGTGTGGCCTGGACCCGTTTCGCAACAAGTCACGAGGTAGATCGTTCGGGACACCACGCCGTGGCACTTGTCGGTCGTAAAAGCGACTTCACGGTTTGGTTCTCAACATGCCCATGGCGGTTGTACCCGGCCGGTACCATTCTCCAGGAAAAGGTTTCCATTCAAGAGGGTTACCAGAACCAAGGTCATGTTCCACGCACAGACACCACGCAGCCCGCCTTGCAACGGTCCATGTGCAGTGTGCTGGGAAAGCCCTCGTATCCCTCGTCGTTGAAGCGGGGGGGGTTGTCCCAGTAGGACTCGCTTACCCATCACATCGCCAGCCCAAAGCTCCACCGGGTAGATGCAGTAGTACAGCATTAGGCTCGTGGGATCTTCGGTGCATCCAGTCGACTTTCGTTGAGCCATCTCCTCCCGTACCATGGTACTGCATTGGTGTAGTCCGCACACAATTCTGGTGTTTCTTACCATGTGCCTCCAAGCCTCGAATCTCCCCTCAAGTGTCAGAGGTGTCATTGCTCATGGCCCACCAGGGGCTGTTCTCGACCTCCGAGGACCGACAGTCTGACCCGGACAAGGCGCTGTAGGAACGGGATCCAAGACCCCTCCGGCCAGCAGGGCTCTATCAGTGGAGGGAAAGGCAGCCGATGGTGTGTTGAGAAATGTTGGACTCCCAGCAATGATTGGATGGTGATTGTCCGAGGTGAATGGCTAGTGCTGAAGCTACCCTTGTGTACCTGGTGATTCTTCCCAGGATGAGTGAAGTTCAATCTGGGTGTGAGAAGGACGCGGGAGCGACGGGGAACCAACGGTGATGCCAAGGGAGCTCTCATGCATTAGACCTGTGGGTACCGAGTGTCGCTCTGGTGGTCAGTGGTTCGACTTCTTCCTACTCCCTGCATGGCCCTTGTCTCGATCCAACAAAGCTCCGTTGACAAGACTGCAAGCAACTGTACTGGTCATACTTGTAGCTCCAGTACGGACAGGTGGTGAGTAGGTGCCGTTCCCCCTCATCATTCTCTGCTTGTGATCTCTCTCGCTTCCGGGCTTGTGCATAGCGATGGGCGCCTTTATTTTTAGACATTGCGGTATCTGAAGATTCAAGCTGCGTGAAGCCGGAGAGGTTTGGCGATAGCATGCTCGCTTCAATAATACCCACACTGGTTTGCTACAGACAATGCTCATGTTCATACAGAGAACAGGCTGTAGGTACTCCGTACCTGTACGTCTAATCCACAGGGCGATCAAATGGGCGCTGTGGAGCCCCAGAACCACGGCGACGCTCGGGCAACATGAGTTGCGCCCCGATCGCTGATCATTCTGCGGATTCATTCTGCGGATGGTTCCTACAGTTCTGACCTCAGTGCAATACAAGGCCATTACTGTCCAGTCAAGACTCCTCCCTGTCTACTGTTGCGCTCGCCTACTGACCCGGTTGCGCGTCATGATACTCATGTTGGATGCTAGCAATGTGACACCATGCCCAAGACTTGGCCGATGGCTCCATGCTTCCAGGGTAGCGAAGTCGGGGTTTCGGTGATGCCCGCCAGCCTCCTCTAAGTGGCCTCCTCCCCAGCATTCCGTGCATGGAAAGTTGAACATGATCACAGTCACATTCCACCAACTCCGGCATCATGTCACCTTCGGAGGAAATGCGGTGCTAGTCTGGAAAATGCTACAACGAGGTGAACACAGTCTGCCCATGTCGCTTCAGTCTGCCCTGCAACGATGGTGATAAATCGCGGCTGGGGAAGCCTGAACTCTCTCTCACACTGGAAGCTTGCCGCCGCCACACCAGACAAATCCGACTTTTCGCATGTGCAAAGCTGCAAGTTCCCGTGTTGGGGGGTCTAGAAAGTTGCGGCCGGCAATATGCAGGGAAGAGGTTAGGGAAATGAATGCCTTGCACTCGAACAAATGCACTGTTTGACCTTGGAGGGACTTTGTAAACCCAAGATGGAGTCGAGAAGTCGTTGGAACTCGACCACCGTTTGACATGCAAACTTAGTCGTGCGTGGTCCGTATGTCAGCCCAAGATGTACTAGGACACAAAGTACGGGACCACTGTGTGTGTGTGTGTGTGTGTGTGTGTGTGTGTGTGTGTGTGTGTGTGTGTGTGTGTGTGTGTGTGTGTGTGTGTGTGACCCAGGGCCAGCAAAGATACGTATCCGGTACAGTCCTCGTGCCATACTAGGTGTTGTTGGGGGGGGCAGCGGTGAGTCCACCGCCATCACCACGCATAGGTGGCTGCCATGTGTACAATGTCGTGCTGCCACGATACCTCAGCTATGTTCACAATCACGACGCCATGGTATGGCATGCTTGTCTACACATGCACAACAGTGCTCTCCCCTCAACTGACCAAGCTAGTGCCGGACGACGTTCTGGCCGCACACGGGAAGGTAGGGATAGCTTTTGCATATTGATATTGTAGTCTCGCAAAGTCTTGCTTGCATATGTGTTTCCACAAGTAGAGCCGTTCCGACTGGTTCAACAATCTCCAAGAGTCACCTACAAGCGAGACGACAAGCTCGGTTACAATGTTTGCGAGACGGAAAGGGTCTGGGAAGGGAAGTGGATTCGAGTCGAGCTCGCCCGGAAAAGCCCACACTAGACTCGATAAGACTTTACAAGTGCAGCCAATCTGGACGCTCTTCACGGCTAAGAACTTGCCTTCCGGTAAGGGCCGATGGCGTTTGACGGAACTCAAACACCTTCGTCTTCAACTTTCGAGTCCCTAAGATTTTACTTTACTCTGCGAGCGGGAGGAAAGATGTGGACAATCCACAAGATGCAGGATGTGTGGGTCAAGGACGGATAGAAAAGGTCAATTCGTTGTTACTCAGGGCCCACGAGGAGGTATGTATGTAGACGACATACACCTACCGTACTGTAGGAGCTGTTGGCCTTCTGACCTGTCCCCAGAAGCTGTGATAGTCCTCCATCTCTTAACCACAACTGGAGATAGTATGCTCCGACTGTTGCAATGGACTCTGGTGACGCAATGCTGATGTAGACCATGTCGTGATCATATGTTGTTTGACTACAGTACATCTTGTGATCTGGTGTGTGGGGGACCTCTTACCAAGGTGGGTCCAGAATCAGGGCAGCCAGTACAAATGGGTCCTCCAAAAGGTGCAAGACGGAACGAGGCAAAAAGGTGGGATGAGAAATGAAGCCTTTCTTAATTCACGACCAGGGGCCAATCAAAAAAAACAAGTAGCGTAGAAAAAGACTGGAAGGGGAGTGTGGTTAACGGAGAGGCTGGGAAATGAAAGAGGAGGGATGGGAGGGGTCGGAGGGGAAAGAGCAAGGGCGCCCTTTACACAGCAGAACAGAGGGCAACGCGGACCGGAGCGACTTGGGACGCTACGGGTAAAGGAAGTAAGGGAAGAGCCTGGAGTAAGGAGGCCAAATACGGGAGGGAGAGGGAAACGGCGCCTGCCCGTAGTCGAGAGGAGGCATGAGAGCGAGTGAGAAGCGCGGGATACTATTCCAGGACACAGCAGGATCAACACCACACCAGACATGGTATGGTCCAGTTGCTGCTCAATGGTCGGGTATTTTTGGAAATCGAAGAGTGTCGACACCATTGGCCTGAGGAGCGAGGATTAAAAGGACTGCTTGGAGGTAGAGGATGTGCCTGGCTCCATCCCACATCACCCATGAATCTTTCCACCATTCGCTGCAGGGCGTAAAGCACCGTGGTGGAGGCGACCTCGTCCTGACCTCGATGGCTTCGGCGCGTACTTTTCATAGCAGCCTCCCTCATTGGCCTCTCCCACTCCATGGACAGGTTACCGCCGTCCTATACCAGCCAACGTCGGGTCTCCTTCCGTTGAATGGCTACAGACCGTGCGTTTCACATCTATCGCACGCATACCACTGCAGTAGGTTCTTCAGTATCATGCATGTCGTCCCCTGCACGAACCCTGGTCTATACTCCGTCCATCACACTCGTCGATCCCCATTAACCGCCCGACTTGTGCTTTGGAACAAGACTTCTATACATACCTCCTGTCTGTCTCAAATCCCCGTCTTTGCTTGATGGTTTGCAAACTTCACCAGACTGGCCCTCCCTGCTGAACGACGCACGTTATTCAGTATGGAATGGTCACCACCGCTTTCAAGACACCCGTTACAGACGGTTGAGATGCTGGAGAAGCATTCCGGCCTTTCGTTCTTGTATCGTCGGAGCTCGGCTCCACGGCCACTCTCTGAAGCCACAGAAATATTCGATACGGACAACGAAGAAGACTCTGACTCGGCACCGCATCCATGGGGAGACGGTGACAGTCAATCGACTCTCTCAAGCCCGGACGACCTACCTACGCCTCCAAACACCGGTGGGCTCGGAGGCTTCGAATTTCACTTTGATGACAAGTCAGTAGTAGGGCCCCAAGGCCCTCACCTCTTCCGAGGTACACCGGAGATAGTCAGCAACCCGGAAGACGATGTCTTCGTGGCCTTGTCTCCCGTCGGGCAAACCAAGCCTGCTCCGAAACCAATTGGAGCCCTCAACACCGCCGTTGCGGAGCTTGACGAATCCCAGGTCCGCGACTGGACGCCGAGGCAGGTGGCAGAATGGATGGCTGAAGCCGGCTTCGAGACCAGTGTGGTTGAGAAGTTCCTCATCCATGACATCTCCGGTAGTGTGCTGATAGACCTCCAATTCGAGGATCTCAAGGAGCTCGACATCAGCTCATTCGGCAAACGACATCGTGTGATGAGCTCCATACAGCAACTCCGCAACAGCAGCATGATCACTCTGGAGACTCCGCTGTCGAGGACACCATCCAAGACGAATCGAAGTCCCAGGGCTCTGCAACGATCGGCCCTACCAGAAGAACGGCAGGTCGTCGTCACCGATCGTTCACGGTCACGGCGGCGGGGGAAACAGCCCGACATTGTCACCCCAGCCGAGTCCATATCAATCGTGGGTATCGAACAAGTACTACCAAAGGAGCACAAGTGCTCCAAAGGCGAAGACTGCCCCAAATGGCAGAAACAGCAACGCAAGATTCTCCGCTTGCAGCGGGCCTTTGAGGAGGATACCCTCCGCAGACCCATATCCGAGGCCCGGTCCGAAGCTCTGCCGTCTGTGGTGGGCTCCTCAGACGTCCTGGGCCCATCTTCTGTCAAGATCACCGCCGAGAGCTTGAGTTCGGTCCAGCCTCGCGACCCACAAGAGAGCATCAGGCAGTTCCTCAACTTCCAACACTTGCACTCTCCGTCAAACTCAACCAACCCATCACCTCCACCTGCCGCCTCGGCATCCTTTGCCAACAAGTCGGCTCACCTAGACGAGCATCTTCGTGGCCTGCCCAAACTCACCATCCCCTCCACCCAGAAGGACGACGAGAGGAGTCCCTCGCGGACGCCCATCTCTGCCCTCAACCAGCCTACACAAATCCAAGCTCAGCTCAAAGCCCAGCTACAAAGGGACCCCTATCACTATGGCGGCGTCGCCTCGCCCGCGGACATCTACCGCCTCGACACTCCCATGTCAGCCACCGACATCCCCATCACCGCCATGGCCATCGACCCATGCCAACGGGACGTGTCGCAGTCAGTACCTCCCGAGATGCGGTACGGAGCTGTGGACGCTGCCCTCGTCAGCCCCGAGCCAATTCAGCGGTGCGTGTCCACCCAACCGACGCCCCCGCCACGTCGACACATCCGCCAAATGTCCTTTACGCCGTCGATTGCGCCCGTCAAGGAGAACGAGGCCGCTCAACCGTCTGCTGCTGCAACTGCTGCCGGCTCTGAATCCGCGAAGAAGACGAAACAATCCTCACGCATCACCGAGCTGGACTTGGCCAACCACCACGGCTGGATGCGCAAGCGCAAGACGACGCGCATGCTCCGTCACGAGTGGCAGGACAACTACTGCACGCTGATCGGGCATGAACTGACCATGCACGACTCGCACTACGCCACGGCCAAGGCTCTCGAGCGCATTGACGTGGACGAGTACACTCTCCACGCGTACTCGCAGGCCTCGAGCTCGAAGCTCAGCGCGGCGTTCAAGAAGAGCCTGTTGGGCCAGGGCAAGCTGACGGCCGGGGAGCATTCGTTTGCCTTCTCGCTCATCCCGGACAACAGCGAGAAAGCCATGGCGTGGAAGCTGTTCGAGAAGAGCGGCAGCGGCGGCGGGAGTAGTTCCAAATCCCACCATTTCGCAGTCGACAGTTCCAAGGAACGGATCGAGTGGATGAGGAAGTTGATGTTGGCGAAAGCCATGAAGAAGAATGCCGCATGTGAAATTTGACCTGGTATTCTCTTCCTTCTCATCGTTTGTTACAACATCATCATCATCATCGTCATCGTCATCATCAACGACAACAACAACAACAACAACAAGCACAACAACAATACATCCCGTTCCTCGTTGTCGCTTCAGGGAAATATCCATTACAACGATCTAGTCAAGATCGAACGTACCCTGGCCACGCAGCACCCATGACACAGGTGAGTCGAATATCACCCATTACTTACAGTTTCCTGCATTCGGCACGCGCTTACATTTCTTTCTCTCCTTTAATAGCTTCCGCAAAGTGCAATATGTGTGTATGTGCGTGTGCATCAACGAACCGAAACGACTTTTTCTTCTAAATACTCAATACTCATTTACCGCCCGTTTTTCCCCCCATGAATTTACTTTACCAGATGTCGCCTCGCGGCCAACGACCTCTCCTACTTGATACCCAGAAAAAAACGGTATTTTCGGGGAGAGAAATCGCAATTCGTACCACAGTGTACGTACGAAGATGGGGAAAAACCAAAAGAAATCAATGTTGCTTCTTCACTTGACGACCATCATCATCCTCACCATCATTCTCACCACCAACACATGACTTTGCAGAACCGTTTCCTTTCATGTCCATTTCTCGATTCCAGTTCCTCATCATATTAGCAAGCCAGCGACAATGGAGCATCATATTTCCGCACACCGTTACTACTTTACTTTACCTAACTATCTCGGGACCATCAGCGTTCACCAAGGCTTTGGAGTTATGGGACGAGGTGGTTTTTAAGCCTCCGGGGACAAGAATTTGTGCTTACTCGTGGTCGAGTGAAACTATACAAGTTCCACCACCACCGAACGACAACTGAGATACCACTTGTTTTTTTAGTGTTTGTTTGCACAACCAGAGGTTGAAGCACGAGGACAAGGAGAGGAGGAGGAGGAGGAGGAGGAGGAGGAGGAGGAGAAAGAGATTCAAGGTGGCCATGTCGTTCTATAGTTCGATCCATTAATGGAAGAAAGGCAGGCAGGCATCAGATCATGTAACTGTGGTTCGAGTCGACTACGTAAGTTGCGACTCGGATCATATGGAAATGATATTTGATCTGTGTGAAAGCACGGCTCGTCAATCCTTGTCGTGCGTGACCTAAAGGAGAATGCTCGTCCCTACTTGTTCTTCTTCTCCTCCGGGTAGTTTCCTCTATGACGCTTTTGAGCGTCAACTTGTACAAGAAAGCGCAATGGTTTTCGTAAGAGGAGACCATGTCGGTGTGATTTGTCCTTTGTCTTTTGTCCTCTGTCATCTTTCTGACCCTGAGCAACGCCAGGTGATATGTCTTCAAGACACCTTCCACAACTGGACTCCCATCTGAAATAGTGTCGAGGTAGGTCCGTGCTGATGATGCATGCTTATTACGTGGCGGCCTAGCGGAGGACCGCCCCTGCTTGACCTCAAGCTCGGGGAAGGAGGAATAGCTAGTGGCAGATCCGATGCAAGCTACTGTCACAGGACTCTAAGAGACCATGATCAGATCTAGCTTGCGAATGTGTTGATCTGCTTGGCACAGTGTCTGCACAGTCAACGGTTCAATGCAAGATAGCCACTCAAAGATATTCCTTCATGGTGATGTTGGATCCATCCCAAGGATTCCATGTGGGTGCAAAGTGCAGCAGCTGCTTCAAGGAAAATAGTCGACGAGAGTCTGGAATCTAAGCCAAGCTCAAAGGGCTGCACGGCCAGAGGCCGATCAGACTGTTTGCTGCTTAGCAGTGCTGGTAGTATGGAGTGTGGCCTAAGTCTGGCGCGTTTAAGAATAGAGGAAATGGTAGGCTGTGGAGTTGCTTTGCACACCGAGGTATGGTGTCCAAGTGTCCGTTCGGCAATGTCGGGAATTGCTAATACTCCTGGGCCTGTCAGGTACCCAGATGGTGTCGAGTCTGGCATAGAGATTGCTGGGAAGGTTTGGTCGATTGGCGTCAACGCCTCTGGCCTGTCATATTCGTTGTAACCAAGTATTCATGTTCCGATGCTGTGGCCTTGAGAATAAATCTCGTGGAGTTGCGCAAATTCGCAGTCGACTGCATCATTCAAAAGAGGCTCCTTCCTCAATCGAAGCGTTATGGGCACCGATTTCCTCCAACTCCTGAAACAGGCTTTCATAAATAGGAACAAAGCAGGAGATCACGATCGAGGTTGTTGTTGTAGTTGATGATCGATTCGTCCCCTCTTCACGGATTGAAGTTTCTGCTCTTCACTTCGTCGCTGGATCATCTTATCGAGTCCGCGTTGCCAGGTGCTCTTCCATTCGGCTTCAAATCGTCCAAACCACCAGAACTTACGACATATCTTAGCCATTCCCTTCCACGTCCGTGTGGCAGGGAACGACTTCAGAGCGTACTCGAGTAACTCGTCTGCCTTTTGCAACATTCCACCAGATTGTGTCCTCCATTTGATCACCAGCACAACCCATATAATCACCTCCGACTCGACGACGCTAGGCGTATCGATTGCCTTCACATTGGCAAAAAGCGCAGTCAGCAAGAGATGGTCGAAGAAATCGGTTCGCTGGTGTCCACTGAGATGTCGAATAATGGCGGCCAGCCCAAGCATTGTGACGTGTTCTAGACCTGGTGGGATTTTGGCCCGCTTAAGATCAAGAGACAACGCCATAGCATCACGAGCAAACTCGCGTGGTTTGCAGTATAATCGGCTGTATTTGGCGGTCGCCTCTTCCCCGGGCAGGACAACATCATTGCGATCAGCTAGTGGAGCCCATTGGGCCAGCCCAGACAGGATCTTCATGCACCGTACGCTCAACTGGCCGGTGAGAGCAGCCTCAGCGATACCAGGAGGCATTTTGGCAATGTAGTCGCAAACGTCCGGCGGGAAGGGATGGCCAACGTAGGCGATGGGTTGCATGGGTACGGCACTAAGATCATCCGGGCTGAGATGTAAGTATTGACCCAACGCAATGTAAAACTCGGTCCTGAAATACATCAGATTTACTTTAGATCTACTCGAGCTCTGAAGACACTCACGTAGCCATTGTGCCTCTGAGTGCTAGATGCACCGTCGATTCGGTCAGCCCTCCCCGGAGTGCGATGATTTGTCTCGCACCCTTGAGGTGCATTTTCAGCGCTTGTATGTCTCTGGCTGAAGACTTTTGAAAAGTTAGCCTGTGCGACCTGCGTACTTGACAATAGGATGACCTACATCCGCTGTCATGAGATGCACGACGGATATGATAAGCCCATCATCGTATTGTGCATCCGGCTTTGCCAGGCGCTTTCGTAAGGCCTTTATGGCGTCATTCTGGGCCAGGACCAACGCCCTTGATCGCTGTGGTTGATTAGGGTTGGGACTTCGGCGCCATTCAAACAGGCTCTGCGCTGCGGTGACAAGACACTTGAACAAAGCTGGATCTTGCATGGCCATAGGCACCATAACTGACAGGGCGGGATGTTCCATGCCTGGAGTGATGTGGAGGCAAAGCTCTTCCTTGGTGAAGGTGTAGACATCTGTGTACGAGTCAGTTGCGAGAGCCAGCGCAAGATGGAGTCGGAGCAGCAGAGGAAGAAGTAGTGCTCACATTCATCAATGCTCTCCATCGAAGGTCGGCCAGCTACGGGGGGATACGCGGAAAATAGGTCGCGGCGCATCGAGTCAACGGGTGTACGGACAAGCGCATTATTGCTCTCCTGTTGACGGAGGGCGCATAGCCATGATGCTTCATCACCGTGGCCATCTGCCACAACGGTTTGAGTTTGGTCCTCCAGGTCTTCGTACGAGGGATCAACGACGCCCATTTGGTCAAAAGTTATCGTCGATCATTCAGGGTCTCGGTTGGTGGCGCTTCGACATTTGTCGCGACTGAAACGGGCGTCTTAAAATTATCAAAGGCGACGAAGGACTTTAAAGTGATGCCGATGTGCGCTGCTGCACTAGCAGCAAAAAGTCAGGCCATCAGTGCAAGCGCTGTGAATGAGACATACAGATCATGAGTGCATAACAGAAGGGCCGACGATAGGGCTGAAAAGTAACGTCTGAGAAGGTCACTGAATCCAGAGGGCTCTGACGTAGAATAAGCAGTGGGGGCGAAGTCGACAGAATCAGCGCGAGATAGGATTTTCGGGGCGGCGCAGGTGATATAGGCTATTTCCACGCTCCCTGGCGAAGACTCTGGGAGATGCTCTGAGAGATAATCTCGACGGAGTAGGGTAATCAGAGATCAAAGAGTGCATGCGTCAGTAACGACAACAATGGCTCGCTTGTACGTATCGCCGTAAAAGCTGGACCTTGACGCGAGAAATACTCTGTAGCGACTCGACAATTTGTCAAAGAGAGGTTAAGAGAAACCATGGAGAGACGGACCACTTGGCTCCCTGTTGGGCCTTTTGCCTTGCCGGCAAAAACCCAATCATCAAGCCCCTGAGGGTTCGTCGTTTTTGGCCTAGCAAAAATTCCCCGGTGGCTTCAAGTAATAAACGTAGGTGTACTCCGTGTAGGTGTTCAGAACCGTGGATACTGGGAAACTCGAGCATTGCGCAAAGTACTCCGTATACATGTCGAAGCATCGCGAATGCAGTAATCAACAACGACGAGATATAAGTATATACACTAGACGTTCAATTTTGATACCCCCGAGGGGCCAAAAGAATAGAATAATCGGGTCCAAAATGATTGGGGTTGATGAAAAGCCCCGAGGCCCCAAGTACAGGTATGTACTCGAACGGGAGACCAAGTTGATTACTTTGAACTTAAGGGATCTTCACGCGGGTCTGGTCCTGGTGGACATTTTCCATCTGACAGTCTCTGACAGGGCATGAGGATTTAGGATCGAGTACTTGGACATAATCGGAGTACCGTACCCGTAGGCGCCCGGACACTCGTGCCGTGGATGTTGAGTTTGGGAGGTGCAGCAGCAGGAGAATAGCCCGCGATACTGTGAGACCGAGTTCGAGGATAGTTTGGACGGAACAAGTGATCTTCCATGGCTGTGGGTGAAGGAAGCAAGATCGTCGACGGCACCAGTCGTGACGTACAGGCCTAACGCTACCAATACCCCCTTGATGGGAAGGGAGAGATTAAAAGGTACAACCTGCGAGAACATCATGGGACACATACGATGAAAGAATCCACTGCAGATTCAAACCTGTTTACCAAGAAGATACTCCGTTTAGATTGGGACATGAAAAGGCACCTGAATCCGTGATGCTTGCACAGAGACATAATAATCGTAACAAAAGAGTTCGTGCAGTCGAAAGTACAGGTGATTCGCAGTAGTCGAAGCTGCCATAGAGTCCGTATGCTCCAAAGTACTATCTGCTACCATAAATGGCTGAATGTTTCACCGTTGAGGCGTAAATTGCTTGCGTGGCATCTTCCGTGGCGATCCAACACGGTGACGTTGATGACAGGTTAATGAGGCTGAGTCGCAAAAATCCCATAACAACGGATCCCCGTAGCTTGTAACACCAGCAGCACGGATGCCACCATTAGACGCTACGAGAACCAGTAACGACACTATGAATGCTCTGACAAACTGAAGACGATGAGCACCGTGTGGTATCTGTACGACCCAACGCCGTTCTTCCGACTCTTCGAAGGAGCTCCATGAACAGGTATCAACTTTCAAGTACGGAGTACATTTGTGAGTGTTACCTGGTAACAGTAAAGCTCGTACCGCGATCCTGTACGTACAAGTGCCAGTAAATTCGATCGACCCACCGCAAACTGAGGAAGGAAGAGGGTCCGGAGCTTTACAGCCTTTTACGAGCGAGCGCAGTACGTTACCTTTACCAGTATCGTCGCTTGGCCCACGTCGAGGCTGAGGAGGGATCACCACGTCGTTGACTTCCTCATCCATCGTGGCTTGTTTCATCAGGCCCGCCCACCAACTTCAGCGATCAGTTGCAACAGACATATAAGACACTCTCATCATTCGGATAGAATCAAAATTCACTCACTTTCAGTTCACATCAGTCCTTGACTCATTATCCCTTCAGTTCAGCATACACTAGACAACCAGTCATTCGCTTGACTTCACATCGTTCGTCCATCCCTCTACGACATGCATTTCTCCAAGCCATTGTTTGTCGCCTTCGCCGCGGTCGCCTCCGCTCAAGATATTGGTTCAATCGTCAGCTCGGCACTATCAGTAGCCTCTTCAGCAGTCGGCGATGGGACGTCTGTTGTAGGAAGTGTTGTCTCTGATGCAGCTTCCGTGGTATCTTCAGTCGCCAGCAGTGTCCCAACCGTGGTGGAATCAGCCGTCTCATCCGCCCTCTCGGATGCTTCTTCCGTCGCATCTTCTGCCGAATCTCTGGCTTCAAGCCTCGCGTCAAGTGCAGCCAGCGAGGCTCCGTCCGTTAGAAGCAGCGTCAGCAGCCAGATCAGCAGCATTCTTTCCAGTGCACACTCGGTTGAGTCTAGCGCCCTGAGCGCTGCAAGCACAGCTGCTTCTTCATTCTTATCGTCACGAACAGCCGCTGCCGGTAGTACAACTTCTGCTACGGCCACTGCAACCAGCACGTCTTCATCTGGCAACGGGGCTGCAGGCAGCTATGCGGTTCCCGCTACGGGTATGATGGGAGGTCTTCTCTTGGGTCTTGTTGCGTTCTTGTAAAGCATACCTTGGGGGTGTTATCTCTCTGGCGTTCCAATCCTGTTTTATGAGCACCGAGGTTTCATACCACACTGTAAAGATGGCTTTCTGCATCATAAGACATGGTCTAGGTCGGATACTGGTGACTGATCTGCTCGTATACCAATGCCATTATAAGGCTTCTACTGCTTCTTTGAGCTTCCCATCTGTGCACGCTTTCCGTACTACCGAAGGCTCTTAATGCCACCAACCCACGGCGGTGATGAACGCTGCGTAGTCTGGGACTTGAGCTACTAACGTTGTTGCTCTGAGGGCAGAACTGTGTGCTGTTGGTGATAAAGTCGGAGCACCTATCGTGTGTCGCAGTTAGAGGCAAGTATTCTTCTCAACTTTCTTGGGGAGAACCTGCATACCGAACCGAGGTGTGCCGCCCAACATAGCTCAGTTCACTGAAGGGGCATTGCCTTCCCATGCATATCAGTCTGATCTCGATGACGTGAGCTAAGTGTCTCGGAAGGCACGAGTGATCTTCTGCTTTCCAGTAAAACAGTAATAACCAGTGACTTGAGACCGTTCCCTCTGTTTGTATGGCGTGATTTCCTCACGCGCTGAGCTACGGACATTCTCCAAACGAAGCGACAGCTCCGGGGTCGAGACCATCATGTCATGTGTTGAGCCAGCATCGTAATGAGTCGTATGGGGAGAGGGTGCCTCGATGCAACCCAGACTCAAATAGAGCAACAAAACCTGGCTGTCAGAAAAGCCGCTTCTTCCCAACAACGGGGATACGCTCCCAGATGGCGAAACAACCTGAGACCGGTGAGGTCAACATGCAGCTACAACAGTACTCCGGACAAGGGACCCTGATAATGGAGACGGGCGCTGACCGATTGTCGTCTGCCGAAGTCTTCTCCACCTGTGCTTCACCTCGGCGAAGAGGAAGCCTTGAAACGCGCAGGCGGGCGTGATTATAGCGCATAAGAGCGAGTATCCCAGACCTATCATGAATGCCACATCTCCCCAGAGACGTCATAGTCTCGAGAAAAGGCACACACTGAAGCCAGCTTGAAGGAACGGTGAGGCATCTTCTCGGATACTTGCCATCATGTTGGCAGGTCTATGTCCTGCCTCGGTGAAGATCGCCAAACACCACCGCGGTTGGGCACCGAGATGAATGCTCTGCTGCTCCTGGTAGTGTGATGAAAGTTTCCCAGCGTCCTTGACCCGTGAAAAGCTGCTATGGAATGGGGGCTTCGGCTTCCTGGGTAGATGCCTGGAGGATGCCGGCAGAATCTTCCTCATGAAGACATGCCACGTACCCAGCGTATCCGGAGCTTCTGCCAGGCTCACAGACCCAAGTAAGGATCTCAGAGTGATGCGACACATATTCGATCGTACCCGAGTCCTCAATTACCCCCGGCAGGCAAAAGCTCTCGGTGAGTCGGTTGACAGGGTCATAGCTTAGTATGCCTGCACGAGGCAAACTCCCCTAGTACTTTGTACCTCGCCTGGCTATTCCGGGCTAAATTTGAGGCCAACAGAACAGAAGAGGGCACGCAAAGCAGGAATGTGGCTGCGGCATGTTCGAATTGAGCATAGAAATATGTTCGAAGCCGCTGCGCGTGTGACCAACTACGTCGCTCATGCATTGATCGTCGTTGCTTCTGTGCTCGCAAGCGACCAGACACCTCTCCCATATCCCGAGAAAACGTGAGCTGCGCTAGAGGCAGTAAGGGTTGCACATGTGCGGGAGTCTGATCCAGAGTCCTGCCGATCTGCACCATCGTTGGGCAGAAATCGACACCTCACAATGTATGCTTCACATATTGTAATCCGGGGACAGATAGACCAGGGATTGAGGTTGCCAAAACCTCTAGTCGCTAGGATTTCTGATTGTGTGCTCTCCCAGATTCCACGGTTATAAGCGGCATTCAAGAGGTATTCACGTTTGCTCTGATGCGGACGAGCAATTACACGTGATGTAACTAAACGTCAACCACTTGACGCCTGGTGGGAGTTCGCTTCGGTTCCCGCCTCACCTTGAGGTCAACCTGACATGATCGACGTGGGACAATCTCATCTTGGGAAGACGAGTCTCCGGCGGTAGAGAGTGATGCTTTGGCTTTGGCCTTGACCTTGCCGAGCTTGAGGTTCGCGCGGTGGCGTCTGATGCTGGGGCTCTGAGACCAGTGCACTACCGGGCGCATCCACAGTTGGGCGTCGACGACAATACCTACCAACCCCAGAAAGTACAGAGATCGACTACGTGGACAAGTCTCTCGTTTGTAGCTCTGAGGAGCAATGGCTGGGCCGACAACAATGCAACAACCGGACAGTATGGGAATTTCTGGCCGGACAACAAGCAGCGTCTCCAAAAGTGAATGGGAGAAAAGAACAACCGCGAGATGTGGCGCAGCCTGGAGAGAGTACTGTATTGTACAACAGCGAGGCGCTGGAGCCGTGGCTCAGCAGCTGAGTACTATACTCCGTAAGGTGAGTCCTTTGCTCCGTCAGGCGTGTGAAACCGGCGTGTCGCATTGCTCTTGGCCCGGCCTCTTACAGTGAGATGCACGGTTGCTCCGGCCGTTTCAAAGCAGAATGCCAACCTGCCGGCCACGGGCTGGAGTTGTTTGGGCAATTCCCCTGGCGACGCTTCGGCGGTAAGAAACCCTCCGCGAGTACCTCCTGGTCGCTGGCTTCTTGCGCTCCGGAGACAACAAAGGACAAGACGCGGAGTGGCGAAAATGAGTGCTGCATTGGTGCCGTGCCATGTCAGTGGGAACTTTGGTTTGGACCGTTCTGCTGCAGGAACACTGGCTCTACGATAGGGCGAGTCTGGTGGTGCTTTTGGTACAGTGGGCATCAGTGGGCAGAAGGGGAACAGGGTCTCTCCAGTGAGTTTCTTGACAGGCCATCATTAGCCCGGGTTCACCTGGTAGCGCTGTTTGCTCCCTGGGGGACGCGCCTCCGAGAGATGACCTGGTGAGCCATAGGGGAGGCATGGTTGGCCCGCCTCGCATACACCCTTTTTCTGCCTTGACGTCCCAAGGGCCTTTACTCCGTTATCCCTTGTTCTTGATTTGCTTGTCGCACGTCATCTTGCCTCGCCCCCTTTCCGTGTTTACTCTGTTCGCACTCGTACCGACACGAGGAATCTCATCAAGGTCTCAGTTGTCTGTTCCATGCTGTTCTATTTCCAACCCGCGGCGCAACGGGCAACGGGCAACGGGCACGTCTGACTCAATCCTGTCAAAAGGAATGCCAACAAGGTGGCTGCCCAATGACTTGAGGCATCATTCCACATTCCACAGGCCTTTACGAGAGGTGCTAAGCCATCCCTGGCTGAAATTCATCTGCTCCACGACGAGCAGGAGAGTCAGTATCCCCGGTGTGGTGCCTGAACCCGGTTCCTCAGCCTTCCTGCTTCTGTTTGTTCTTGAATCCACCCACCATTACGGTTCCAGCTACCACCCTTCCTTTCTTCAACCTACTACTCTGTAGCTAGTGTTGTTCTTCTCGCCTTGTTGCGGATACTACCGCTGCTTCCATGCTGCTTCTGGCTACGTGGTGCTCCTCTTTTGCCCTCGTCATCTGGATCACGAACAGGGCTTAGTCCAGTTGCCTGATGCTAGCCTCCTTCTCTGCCTAATACTCACCATCCTCGATTGCATTCCAGGACAGGCTGAGCCTGATTCCTACGCTGTGACTCTTGAGCATTGGGTCCTATAAATCAATCCGACATCCTTCTCATTTCACACCCTTCTCTCTCTCTCCAGCAACCATTGCAACAAAGGTCGAAACCAAAACACCACACAAACAGCCACGCGAAATCCAGCAACCCCTTTGCTACATTTCTTGAAGAAACAGCCCCCACTCTGGCCATCCTCCATCACCACTTTTAGAACTCATCGCCACGAGGTCGAGGCCTGAGCTTTTCTGAGTCACCCTTGAAATACTTCTGGTACCTAGCATCTGCACTTTGTGCTGCCACTTCTTCACACAACTCTTGAACGCGTTACGACACAAAACCACTCTCCCCATCATACACCCACCCTGACAGGCATAGCCTCGTCACCGTCACACCAACGACGACCCCCATCCAAGAAACACGAAACCAAAGTTCATCACCACCACCTCCCAAACAGACAAGATGCCTCACTACCACAGCACGTCCGGCTCGAGCAGCGGTGGTGAACGAGTCTATCACAACCCGCGACGAGATGCCCGTGGCCCCAAAGACCCTCGCCCAGTCCCCAAGCGTGAAGTAGTCGTCATCCACCACCACGCAGCGACTCAAGACGATCCTGTACGGACAGCAGGCATGAGCCACAACAAGTGGAGGTAGAAGGGGGAGCCTGGTGCCCCCTTGCCTTGCTTGACTTCTTGTACTGTGTACTGCTTTTTCTTCTGTGATCTGGTTGAGACAAGTTTTCACCACTTTGATACCAAGCGAGGGAGTTTGTTTGCAGAGAACCGGGTATTGATTACCTTTTTGGTTTGGGTATGATGGAGTTTAGGGCATGGATATGGGCATGTGGGAGGGAAATCATCACCACTCTTGAAGAGCATGGGAACTACGACGAGCATCTACATATATATACATATCCCACCCCTTGAACGGGGGACTTTTCCTTTGTCGCGCGATGGATGGGAATTCGAGGAGGGGACCTTGGTTACTTCTATGATCGTCCAGGTCCCTTGTTGTACCATGTTTTCCGAGGTATTGGCTACTTTCCCAACCTCTTCATCGTGTTTGTTTATTGTGTCACAATATCTCTGGGAAATAGACTGGAAGACGAAAGGAAGGACGCAAGTCTTGTCTTGTATGAATTACTTTGTTACTAGTTACTACGAGAGTACTGTTTGAATTACTTGGTTCTTATTGTACAGAGTATTGTATGCATACAAATCGTACTATGCCCTCTCGCTTGTCGATATCGGGAGCTATGGTTGTTTGTACAATACCATCCCTATCGATAAACGTTCTATTTACGGGGCAAGCGTTCAAAGTTGGTGATTCCTGAAATGGACACTTGTTCTAGACTCATTTCTTCCATTTTACTTTCGTGGCTTGGGGGGAAAATGTCTCAATTCTCAGCCCTCTGGCTTTGCGTACGTACCCTCCCAGCTGAAGGTTCAACTCGTATGAGAACGAATGCCTGTGCCATGGACCCGTGCTCGCGGCGGCCCTCAATCTACGGTTCAACAGTACGCAGTACTCGGGCACCAGATTCTTTGAAGGTCATTCATTCCCTAGCACTCCGTTGCGGCGCGCGCGAAATACTTCGCACTCCAGCGCTAACTGATCGGCATGCAAAGCGCCCAATGGTGGAGCATCATCTTGCTTGAGTGATCGGCAGTGCGCCCTGGGCCTTTTCCCGTAGCTCGTTCTCCGTAGAGCACCGCACGAGCGAGGCGACGAGACACCAAGCTTTTGGGGGGGGGGGGGCTTTTAGGCTGTGCAGTCCCCAGTACAATAGGTACTCCGTGCGTACCGTACATATCGTACAGTACTGTAGCTAGTGGAGTGCGTCGAGGATGGTTGCAGCCCGCAAAAAAATGGGTTTCTCGACCGCCGCATGCCCAAAGCCCCTGCAATCTTCCCTCTGGCTCCACCCATTCGAACTTGGCGGAACTTTTGTTTCTGTATGGACGAGTATGGGAATCGTGCACATTTCTCACTCTCACCATGACAAAGTCTGTTCGGGCAGATTGCGAGTTCGAGCATAGGACATCATGAGTCGCGGTCCGGGCTGGCACTGTGCAAAGCGAACCTCACCATCCGTACCCATACTCCGTACAATACGGCCCCGTATACTCGTGAAACGCGAAAAGGACCTCGAGACCTACATGAGAAGAACACGGTGGAAACCTTTGCGCCTGAGGTCATCCCACTGTAGATTGAAACCGGTCTGTTCCTCCAGAACGCGCTTGTAATCGTTGTTTGCCCGTTGGTCTACGGGGCACGTCGTACTCAACTCACATCTTCCTTCTTCCCTTTTGCCAATGAATAGGTTACGACCTGTCCAAGGCTGGGCCATCGACTAGTTAGTTACCTGCACGCCATGACGAGTACCGTACTGTACAGCCCACTTCAGCTGCATAGAAGGGGTTCCACGACCAACCGATTCCGCTCTGCCTCGGGCCCTCGCTGTCACGCGCAGCCTCAGTTCAAGCAAGCGAAGTAGTACCGTGCATCAGGCACATTGCCGACTGGGTGACAACGCTCAATGTACCTTGCATTGAAGGACCTGACTCACTGGCAGACTGGGCTCCACGAACACCAAGTTCCCTTCCTGCACCGGTTGATGCCTCATCGATGGAATAGCTCGTCTGGCGCCGAGTACTCCATACTGGCATGCAGGGCATCGATGCGAGATCTGCAAACACGCACTCGCGCGTTACCGAACGGATGTCGTGGCACGAAGCGGACTTTGCCCAAGGTCCACGGGGGGGAAGAAGTACTGTAATTTTCTTGACTCTGCGTGTCCTCCCCTGCGGTTGAGGCTCAGGCTGAGGCTGAGCGTCAGTAGGCATATTGTACAGAAAGAGTGGGCGTGCTTTGCCTTGTTCGTCTGACTGCCCATCTTATCTCTACCTACAGTACCACATATCTACGGCCCAACGCATACTGCGACTCGTCTGGTTTCGCCTCGCTCATGGAATCACCGGGGCAATTTGGGCATTTTCCGGTTCTGAACGGTGGATGGTCTTTTATCAACGAACAGTCCATTCTTTCACATATGTCTTTACCCTAGGTCCATTGTAATTACATTTTCAATCCACCATGACACTCATGTGCAGACCGACTATGGCTGCAGCACCTCTTCATGGGACGGAGATGGAGCACTCGTATCCTTCGTCTTCTCGGAGGAGCACCCTGATAAACTCACGGTTGAATGCATAATGTGCAGCCTGAAAAGACACCTCCGGCCTCGTGGACCGTGTCGAAGATTGACTTTTATAAAAAGGGCTGAGCCTAACCACGTGGCAGCACGGCTGGAGACATGGCGATGTCGCACACAGCAATTATGCATTCTACGACGGCATAGGCCACGATCTAGGTCTGTTCCGACCCAGTCTTCCAAAGGAGGCTCGCAGAGGACGCCATCGACCCCAAGAAGGGTCCCAACCGCGCTGGCGTCAGGTAGATCGACAATGTCTGGCACGGCGGAGCTCACTCATGGGAGAAGATGCCATGGCTCAACAAGACGTGGAAGGAGATGAGGGGCGGCAAGCCTTTCGCCATCAAGGGCATCCAGAGCGTGGCAGATGCGAGAAAGTGCGTCGAGGTTGGCTGCGATGGTGTCGTTGTCAGTGACCACGCCGGACGCCAGGTCGACGACGCTGTCGCCAGTCTTCGACGCCTTGGAGCAAATCGCCGATGGTACGTCGGCGCAAAGTTCGTCTTCGTCGGCAGGCTCTGGACGTGGGGGCTCAGCATCATGGGCGAGCACGGCGTGAGGCACATCACGAAGAGAGCCTGCTCGCCGACTTCGACATGCTTCTGACCGTGGCTGGATACCAACCAGAACGTCCGGCAGATTAGCGACGGTAGCCGCCGTGAGGCTCTCGAGTCACTGCTGCCCAAAGGTGAATAGTTTGATTCAGGAGAGGGCTCAGCTTTGAGGTACCTATCTTCACGGCAGGAGAGGTTGATGTGGTGGGAGGATGGACCATAGATTCCGACAGATGAATCGGGAGCGCAAGGGATACGCCATTTGCGTATACTCTGTACATACCGGAAAGATTAACCAAGGAGAAGCTTCAGCAAGCAAACCGAAGCCGACCCAAGCTCTCACTTTGAACGAGGCTTGTACTGGGTCTCCGCCGGAATCGCAAAACCACCTCGCACGAGGCACAAGTTTGCTGGCTCTTGTGGCCTGCCGAGAGCTTCCTTTTCAGCTTCACCTTGTGAGTTTTAGTCCGTACGGCACCTCCCTGTACTTGTACATGAAACACAGGGAGAAACTCTGGAAGCGCCACGAATCCTTCCGGCCCGGAGATGCATGAGCCTCGTGTGTTATTGTTGTTGTTGACGGTGTTGTTTCTGTGCTTCGACCCTCTAGACCGCTGCTGAGATTCGAGCAAGCTCAGCCATCCGCACAGAGTCCCGCATCACATACGATGATCCAGAGCTGGGCTGGGTTGCTGTTTCGGCCTGGGTGGCGGCCTAGCCGTGGCCTACAGGGGAAAACTATTGTAATGCCACCCATGCAAGCGAAAAGAAAGGCTTGAATGAGGTGAGGTATTCCTTCACCCATGATGATATTTCGTCCCCTATTTCCTTATTTGCATGGTTGACATCTACCAAGCTATTCTGACTGCTCGGTACGTCCTGTCAATTTCGACTTGATGACACCACCTTATTGTTTATCTAGGCTACTCTAAGCTCAAAACAAACCCGATGCTCCTCGGTTCTATTTAAATCCCAAGAATCCAGTTCGATGATCATGGGCCCCTGCGCAGCTCGTCGACATTCGAGGTTCATGCAGGGGGAAAGGAAGGAAATGCAGCCACCCGTCGCGCTCTGTTGCTTGTCACATCCTCACCTGGTACAGCATAACGGAGTCCGGAGGCCTAAGTCAAGGCAGTGAGCCCATGTCCCCACATCACCGCCCAACCTCTTCCTGGGACCAGACAATGTTTATACTCCGTACTGCACGGAGTACTTATAAACGTACAGAGTACCATCGCAGGTCAAGCATCAACACTCTGTCCCTGTCCGGTTTGGTTCTTACCATTCATTCTGAAAAGAAGCCCCTTCACCACCACCACCCCTGAGAGCTTGTCGAGGATCAAACAACAACCCTCTATATTGCGTGTTATTTGGCCACTTGTGCCTTTTGTGGCCCGACACCCAAATACAACACAACACCAAAACCAACACTCCGCGTAACTTCGTCACCTTTTCGAGTTTGACCTCCTACAACTAGGGAGAACACACCAACCACAATGGCACCAGCAGCGATCCTATGCGGGAGAGACCCATCCCACACCAAGCACTTGATCGAGCAGCTCGCTCCCAGAGTCCAAGGTAAGATCTACAACTGACCACACCACACATATATACACACGTACATACGTACACTCCCTCCTCTCGATCCCATGATCCCACGATCCTCGCGTTTCGCGAGACATCCAAACAAATGATTCTGATTTCCCAACCCTCGTCAAAAACAGTCGTCCACGTGTGCGCAACCACCGAATCGGCACTCTCAGAGATCCCCGCTCTCTTGAAAGGCGAAAAAGTCACACCCTCCAGCGGCCAGGGGACCAACGCCGCCGCCGGGGAAGGCAATGCCCGCACCGACATCTCGCTCGTCGTCATCGGCGCCTTCGCACCACCCGACGCCCAAGCTATAACAAAGACCGTCGAGGACGTCAAGCCCGTGGCCGTCTTTCTCGCCGACACCACCAAGAAGTCGCCGGGTCAACAGGGTCCGCCGACCATTGAGATGATCCAGGCGAGGATCTTGGAGAGTATCAGTGCCGCCGAGAAGGGCGATGGCACCTGGGCACCTGGAGTGTATAGGTTCTAGAGAATGCATGGCACGATACGTGACGATGATGATGACGAGAACGTTGTTGCACCATGGCGAAACTTCAACTCATGGGTGCCCCACTACGCTTGCTACACACTCAGCCACTGCTTAGCTACCTAAGGAGTACCGAGAAGGGTCGAATCGGCCAACATCATACCCCATAACAACAGGATATGAAGTACCATAGACACTCTTTTCACAATTTTGCGTATTCGTGTATTGGGCTACTCTTCAGGACGACTCCGTCACAGAAAGGACAGAGTACACAACTCATACCTAGGTACATATCAACAGGGCAAGGCGCGGCGCTCACCAACAACATTCTCCAAGGCATGCATCACCATCACTTTTAGCACTGGCACCCTGTAATCTGTCTGTACTCGGACATGGCGACTGAACAGCGTTATGTTTTTACACCGAAAAGCTTAATATATTTCTGTTGAAAGCCCAGCTTCTGATACATAATCTCTCACGACCTGGGTGACATGCATAAATCCGGATCAACTCACGCCTCTCCTGCAACTGCAGAATCTTCGTCAACATGGTCTCGCTCCGTTTGCCTCGGGGCCAGAACACCTTTGACACTGTCATTTCATGGGCCTCGAGCAAGTCGGTCCTGCATCATTCCCAAAAGTATGCCCGGTACTGTCTCTTGGGTGGCGCGGATCGTGAGGCGGAACATCTACCATCCCAGTTAGCACACCATGTCCTCCTGGATCATGGGCTCAAACAACATACCTTCTGTTGCTGATTTGGTTCCAAACGTAACAAACAGCCCGTCTTGCCCTTCTCCAGCTGTAGAACAGCACAGCCCACAATGTTTTTCGGATTAGGATCGACATTGTCCAGAATCCTCCATCGGAACCCCAGCACAGTTTCGCGGGTGAACTTATCACTCATCTCAGTTGCTGGGGTCCGAAGACCAAATGTGCTCTGCGCTTCTAACGCTCCTCCGCCAATCTGTCGCCATCGCTTGAAGAAGTCTTCGGCCGAAAGGTCGGATGGATCCATGAATCGATGAGCGAGAATGGGCAATTTGAGTGTGTACCCTTGCAGAGCTCCGGCAAGATACGAGATCCGGATCGTAGGCGATTCCGAGAATGGCGCAATGGATGTACATACTATGGTCTGTTGTACTTGGGAGTCCGCGCCCACATTGGAGTCAGGCAAGCTCTTTGTGTCCATCTTCAACGCCGGTGCAGATTTATTGTCCAGCGTCGTGGTAAAAGATCCTATAGCAAAGGATGCTTTGTTGGTATAGTACAACTTGACCACTCCCAGGTGACCACGGTATTCAGCTCGCATACCCACCTGAATCTGCGGGTCTTCGTAGAGGACGCCTTCATTGGCAAAGTACATCTGTTCGTAGCCAATCTCCCAATCAGGAGAGAGATGAGCAGCATCGGCTAGATTGGTGACTGGGGCGTCGTCTGTATGCCCATTCATGTCGAGACCTTCGAGATCTTTCGAAGCAGTGCCGGTTCCGTTTGCAACGTTTCTCGGGGCTGTGCCGTTAGTGTTGGATTTTGCTCCTCCATTCACGATAGTAGTAAAGGTTCGTTTGAGACCAGTCTGTTGGGCTAGCAGTACCTCCTGCTTATCAGCGTTGGCATCCTTTCCACCCACAAGCCAGGTCCTTCGCTCGCTTATCCCAACACTCTTTTTGTGCAGCCTTTGCAGCAATACTGATGCTCTTTCGGAAAAGGGTGGCATCTCATCACAGATAGTCCTCAAAAGATCGTCCGTGGGCATTGTTGCAATCGCCAAATATTCGCACGCTCTTTGCTGTAGTTCCGAGTCAGGAGAGTGGCTGTAAAACTGAAACATCTGAAGCAGCTGTCGCTTGATCTCGGGAAAGAGATTGACAAACTTGACAAAAGTCGAGAGTAATAGCGCTCTCGTCGCATCAGGAGCTGAAATCATCTTGGTCTGAAGGACCATCAGCTGCTCAATCGGACTGCACCCTTTGTTGTCTGCAATCAAATGCCCAAACTCCCCGAGGATGTACCCGCCAATCTTGACCAGGGTGTCGTGACAGTTCTCCGCTCGAAGGTAGTCGAATATGTGTTGTGCTGCATAGGGCTGTAGCTCCTCGTTGTTGGTGACTATCTGCACCACTCTCTGCCATACCTCGTCGCTGACATGATCACCAGCCATTGCTAACAGCCGAAGAGTTATATCAATGTACCATTGAGCATCGGTCGCGTACTTTTCCGTCAGAATGGCAATCTTCAATGTCATTTCCTCCCGTATTGAAAAGTCTGCAGACTGCAGGTACTTCAAGAGTTCGTTCACGATAGGCTGTGCATTCGTTGTGTCGCACATGCTATAGAGCAAATCCAGCCCCTTCCTCCGCACGCTGATATCGCGATCCCGCAACGACCCAATAATGATATTTTGATGCCTTTTGATGGGATCAAGAGTGTCAGATCTTGCAGCGAAATGGGTCATAGCATCCAGTCCCAGATATCGTACATTTGTCTCTCGTGACTGGATAAAGCGGCCCAGCTTGGAAGAAATCTGTATCATCAACTGATGTTCGGTATCGAGATGAATGAGGAGGTTGATAGCCTCGAAAAGGACCGCATTCTGCGCGTTGTTCTGTTGGACATTCTTCGGAGTTTCCGTAGCTGCTGCCATAACAGCTTGTAGTGATTCTCGAATGATATCTCGTACGTGGGAGTCTTCTGAAGGAGGATAGTACTGCAACAGCTTCAAGAACTTCACTTGGATCCACGGGCAAGGCACCTTGTAATAGAGGTAATCTGGCGATATGTCGCCGTCAACGACAATCTTCCGTAACCTCTGGGCGGCCTTGATATAACTTCCTTTGTATGCTTCTGGGTGGTCCTGGACCAGCGCCATGATCAGAGAGGTCACAGACAGCACCACTCCCATGTCCGGGTCGTCCATCAACGATATTATTCTTTCTGCCCATTCCGCCTGAAGAATGCCTGGATATTTCCTATAAAGCCGAAGCAGGGTCAATGCTGCCTTCTTCTTCACAAAAGACTTGGAGGTAGGCGAAATCAGGAGTCGATGGACATCCGCAGTCAGGGCTTCTCCCATTTCTCTACCTCCGACGTTGGCAACGGCATGCAATGCCAGACAGTTGTTGAGTTCATTGTGATCCAACAAATCTTTCCGTATACTATTGACCACCAGGTGCAATAATTCGTGCTGCTCGTGCAGGAAGAGAGTAACTGCTAGGTAGCCAATCTGCTTCTCGGAGTACTTGGTAGCGGAGATGAGGTTGACAGCCTCGAGATGTCCGAAGTCCACATTATACCCTTGGATGTAGATGTAAAGCAGCTTACACACATATTTCTTCTTTTGGTATCCATCCAATTTCTCGCTCTTGAATTTCTGTCTGATGTTGGCCAGCTCCTTGTTGATGCGCTTTTCCTCAAGTTCTCGTGCTCGGGCATTTCGGAGGTCGGCTATGAACTGAACAAGACCACGCATGGACGACATTTTGAGCGAGGATGGGAACGGTGCATCTGCACGCGAGGCACGACGTGTCTGGAAGGGTTGGTGGTGGGCTGAGGAGGGCCGTTAGGACGTTTGTCACTGACGCATTCTCCACGAGGGTTTGGAGCCCATCACCGTCGGATCTAATAAAAGAGAAAGCGACGATGAGAGGGCATGGAGATGATGACAGCTGGAGGATTCTCGTATCAACAGGGGCCACGAACAGGTTGGATTGTTGGTGGCAGTTGTAGTTGGCGGCCTCCCTGAAGACGCTCAGGGCCATTCGGAATCCCGGTCACTACCAAACTTCTCGGATATAAGTTTTCCAGCTCCGAGGGAGCGCGGCACGTGTCCTGCATCCAAATCGCTCTCTACAGTAGATACTCTGTATTCCGTATATCCGTGAATATTCACAAAGTGATATAATCCATTCGTCAATTTAACATCATCGTTGTCTCGCTTCCATTACGATACGTTCGCTTGCAATGCTATCATCTCATCCAGCAAAGAAACCGTCTCCGCAGGGCTGGCAATCCAGGCACAACAGCAAGCACTGCGTGCTTTGAAATCGTTTCCCCCTCCGCTCAAGAATTGATCGCCTACGTGCAGTGTCCGAGATGGCAGGATGCCTCCAAACCATTTCTGGCATGCTTGAACCCCCAGTGATTTGTCCCCAATGTCACAAAAGACATCAGCGCCACCATTGAACACCGTGAATGGAATGCTGGCATGTGCAGTTGGCTCGCCAGTGCCGGATGCACTGATCGTAGACTCGACTACCTGCTGCACCACCAAGACAGTTTCCTCCAGTTGTTCTCGAGTGAGCTTTTGAGACTGGTCTGCGGCGTAGATCCCAACTGCCTTTTCCTTCCGGAGTACTTTGGCTTGAAGGTGTAGGGTTCGAATGCATGAATGGAAAGCAGCTTCTGCTACATCCAACAGTGACTGTATAGCAGGCTCGGACCAATTCTTCATGGCGTCAATCACCCATTCTCGTCGATGTACGTAATGTAAACAATGCTCTGCCTTCTCGTCGAATACCAAGAGAAAATTCGACTCTCCACCCATGATAATAAGGTTAGACTTCTGCTCAGGTGTCAGCGTGGTAGACTGTTTCACGGCCACCAGCAGTCCAGATAAGCGATCGAAGTATCGTTGTGGTTCAGTATATCCTGCTGCCGTGACGATTCCGATGCGGACGCCATGAGCGAGGAAATGTAGCAGTCGATAAATGACGGGGTTAGCTTCTGGTGAGTGAAGAGATGCGCCGTCCTCATACAGCGTTACATCACCATCGAACGTAAGCAACTCCAAGCCAGGTGACAACTTCACATTAAGTGAACGGTATAGCCTTGGCCGCATCATAGCCATGATTTGCGCGGTGTTGAGGATGAGCCTGATGTCATTGAATGAGGGAGCGACGAAACGCCGCGAAGAGATTGCTCGTAACGAGTCCTGGTGATAAAACGCATCTTCCAGCGCGAGCGGTGTGAAAAAGGCTGAGATGGTCGGAACTAACATATTGAGCTTAGATTTGGTGTTCGGAGAAGCCTGATGGTTGACTGAATCAGGTCAGCATCGCGTAGCTGTCGGAAATATAAGCCTTACTCTCATCAATGATTAGATCTTCGACATCTCGAAAAATCTCCGCATATCTCTGACGTGCTGATCTCGCCATGGTGTCGAGGCTTTGGGTTTTGGCATCATCGTAGTCGACGGCTGGCTGTGAGTTGAGCACGAACGGGACAGCCAGGAGGCCCTTGGTTATGATGTTAGCCATGCAAGAACAACAGTCTCCTCTTGTGAAGCCGGCGTTGGACGAAGAGGTTGATTCTCACCTTGATCCACTCAATCTATTCAACATTAGTTTTGTTTAACGCAGCTCGCGAAAGAGATCGCTCACGAATTGATCTCGCCGATGAGTCTGGATCCGCAAGCGGTTAGCAATGCACTGTTAATGTGCAGGTTTCGGTTTAGGACTCGCCTTCAAAGCATCTAACGTCAATTAGCAAGGGATGTATGGACTGGATGGCCAATGACATGCACTCAACACGATACCTGGTGGTCATATTAGAGGTTGCGGTATTGCGGCCAAGGATTCAACGTGGTCAGAGAGAGTATAACAGATGAGAAGCGTCCACGAAGCCGACGGTGAAGACAGATGCCACGTAACACCAGAGTTGTGTCACAAAGCGAGGAGCGTGTCATGTCGGTCGGTACATTGACGGAGATGCATCTCGCCGCTTTTGAGGTCCATCGGTCTTGGACGCCAAGAATAGCCGACACTTCTCTCTACACTCATCAGTCTTCCTGCATTGGGCAACCGGAATGAGAGGAATAGGTGCCCAGAGGGAGAGCTCTTATAGGAAGACTGGGCGTGGGACATCTATTAGAGAGAAAGGCTGATGTTTTGCTACGTGATAAATATCGAATCAGACTCGCTAGACCGCCAGCCGCGGGCGCATCACCGACGCCAGTACCGATGCTAGGACCGCCACCTATTCTCAGATGGGAACTCTGATACACTGAATAGTCTGTGCTGGGTTCAAGCACCTGCTGCTTAGGGCCGACATCCTGCTGGGTATTGGAGTACATAACGATACTGTGCCTGGCAGTGGACTCAAGTTCCTGGCTGCAGGCCTTGAATCCTCCCGAAACTAGGAGAACTTGCTCGGCCTGGTCTAGTACGGCGCATCAGGACTCGCCCGCAATTGATTGCCAAACGATTATGCAATCAGGATCCTTGCGTACCTCTGCTATTGCCAAGGTATTGCGCGAAGTCGAGGTATGCTCTTTGCACGAGCTGGAGTAGACTTTTGACGGAGAGCCATAACCGCATCCTGATTCACCTCACCCCGTGTCTCACCACCGCAGGCGTAGGATGCGGACGGTTCCTTCTCATCTTTCAGCAGGTCTGATTGACTCACCATCCTCGATGCGCAAGATCATAATCGAATTTGACGTTGATGAGGTTGTTGTTGAGGTTGTTAGTATTGTTGAGCACAGGGCGGTCAGTACAAATAGATACATCTTCTTCATACTGTGGCATGCCATGTTTGGGAAGTCCTCTCTTTCCAGGTGGTGGCAAGCTTTGCACGCCCTGGAGCCGGAGGGGGTGCATTCAATGCTAGGATTTCCTTTCAGGAGCCGATACCCAAAATTTGGGTGATCGCTTCGTCAAATGTGGTGGCCGGGTCAATTGCGCCATTTTCACCTCCAGCTTTGGAGCAGCCACCCGATGTCCATGACCAAATCTCATGTTTGGAGTTTTCCTTGTCGAGATTTCTCGTCTGAACAATAATCACTCCAGGTCGTACTGACGCCACGATCTTTCTGACCGGGTCTCCTGCAACGTAGAGAGTCAATTCCCCATTATGAGGCAAAGACACCTCCCACTTCTTTGCATTGTCCTTCATTTCGTTGTTCGACAAACCGTCCGAGACTCGCTCCGTCAAGCTCTCAATGTGTAAAACCAAACCCAGCGTCAACATCTGGTACACCGCCTGAACCGCGGCCTCTCTCGTCTCCTGATGCGTAAGTGGCACCGTGACGAACCCAAAGTCGAGAGCGGAGATCTCATACCGAGACCCGAAGAGAGGCGGACCCAGGAACGTAGCGAGAGCTATTTCGAAGGCTTTGTTTTGTGTCATTGCAATCTTGAAGAGACTCTTGGCCGGGGTCATCATCTCCGAGAGAAACGTGGCGGGTGCTTCAATATTCAGTCCCTCAAAAGCCTTGGTGGTGGACTTTTCAATGTCGAGCGTCACTTGCAGTCCAGCCTTTTCGAAGGGACGGACTATCTCTTTACAGTCAGTCCAGAATGCAACGGCTTCCGCGCTGTGACGCAGGTGAGCAAGGATCGGTCGGATAAGTGCATACTCTTTTGCGTGTCGGGGTTTGAGGGTCAATGGCGCAGCTTTACGCGATCTCCTCGCCAGGTTCTGTTCGTGGGCAACACTCAATAGTAATCTGAGAGACACGGCTACAAACTCAGCGATGAGGTTGTCTTCGGCATTTGTTGATATGTCAGCGTCCAAGTCTTGTCCAAAGACCAATGAGAGTTGGTAGTCGGTCCCGACGGCGACATCAACTGCTTGGGCGCGGACGTTGATGCCTTGGTTCGCTACGGTACGAGCTTCGCGACAGATTTCGCAGAATAGCTCCTCTTCGAATAACGAGTCACGCATCTGAATGATTTGTTGTGTGATGTCGCCTTCGCCTTTGCCTGATTGGTTGCCCGTCTTCTGGGACTTGAACTGGGAGAAGCCTGTTTTGACGCTATACCGAACGATGTAGACGCCCAACGACTTCTGACTGCGCTGGGCTGACTGTTGATCTAATATCACACTTCCATCGTCCAACTGGCGAAGTAAAGCGAACCCACGATCACGAAACTGTGGCGCAGATTGGGGAAAGCCAAAGTGGACACCGATTGCTTTGCGGTCTCGTGGGAGTCGCGATACGGTCCATCCTTGATTCGTGAGGTTGGTGACCTGAGCCCAGTACTCGGATTCGTGCTCGGTGTCTCTTTGGAGGCGAGTCGATGCGATAGAGAATTTTTCCGCCGCGGAGCGAAAACTCTCAGATCGCCAGCCTTGAGATGTCGATGTGAGTTGTCGCTGTGCTGAGCTGGACAATTGCTTTTTGGGTAGGGCCCTCCCGGCTAATGTACCAACGGGGACTGATTCCTTAAGCGCTGGTGACATGGAGCCTTGTGCTGGAGTCCATTGTTTTGAGATGAGAAGAGATACAAAGTCCAATGCGCACAGAATTTCATTTTGAGCATAACTGTGGAAGATTAGGTGGGCATTGAGATTGAGGTCCGAATTCCAAACTCACCTTAGACGCTCGATCATTTCTTCCCTTCGCTTCCATAGTCGTTCTTGTCTCTTCTGCGGAGATTCGTCGTCTTCAATTTGCGTGTCGTTGTCGTCTTCATGGCTGGCGTCTTTGTCGCTGTTGGGAGAAGCCTTTCCCTGCGCTTCAGCGAGTAGAGATCTCTCGGTCACATGACGAAAGTGTCCTTTCTGAACAACAACGCGTTGAATTTGGGATTGTAGACCTTCTGAGCTTTCGTGTTGTTGCAAAGGGATGAGTAGGCTGATGGTATCTGATCGAGCCATGTTGTGAACACAAAATGGTTTTAATGTTATGTTCGAAAAGCTGGAGGAAATCAAAATGGTCCAGCCAGTGTCGTGAGGCAAAGCCGAGAACTTTCAGAGTCGAGTATTTGCCTTTGGGAGGCAGCTTTTGAAAGATTGCTCTGATTGGTGAGATGGAATGTGAAGAGTTGTTGGATGAGAGCAGAAGCAACACTGTAAGCAGACAGTGGTAACTCCCTACAGTACTCTACAATGCTGGGGTTGTTTTAGTGGTATATCGGCTTACTTGCCCGTTTGCCCCATGAGTACTACCGTAGGTAACTTTGGGGACCCATAAGCAGCAAGATTGCCGAGATCATCCCCGGAGACACACCCAATGTGAAGCCCCAAAAAATCCGCCGGGCTTTACTTACCCGTACGACTACTGATTAGTAGCTCACCAACAGAAATCAATAGGCTAGAGATGTCATTCTTTCACCCCTCACTTGGCCGCTTAGGCATTGTCGATACAATAATTCTAGACACTGACAGGCATTGTTGGGGCCCGGACGCCGAAGCTCTTTGACCTCTCACAGCTGCCCGTTGATCCCTGTGGCTCCATGACGTGGGCGTCCTTTCACTCGGCTCAGTTGTACAGGGCAGCATAACATCAACCACCACCACCACCACCACCACCGACACCACCAAGATTTCTTTTTCTCGGCCAAAATCAAGATCAAGCCCTAGATCGGCCTATCGCACAGCCTGCTCGCTTTATCTCTATCTCACTGTTCATTTTTCTTCTCCTCTTAGTCCTCGTACGGAGCAGGCTTTCTTTTGGTGGGGGATCTCTCCTCTTGACATTTCTTTTCCTGCACCACCTCCATAGAAATCTCCCTCCCAGACCTGTCGAGGCCTTATCCTCACCCGTCCTCCTCTCTTCTACCTACGATCAGTAGCCTCTCCCTCACAAAATGGCCGAAGCAGGTGAAGCTCCTGTGAGGAAGCGCCGCATTGGTGTCATGACCAGTGGAGGTGACTCTCCTGGCATGAATGGTGCTGTTCGTGCTGTCGTTCGTATGTCGATCCACATGGGCTGTGAGGCCTACGCAGTCTACGAAGGCTATGAAGGTCTAGTACAAGGTGGAGATCTGATCAAAGAAATGAAATGGGAAGATGTCAGAGGCTGGCTGTCTCGAGGTGGTACACTCATTGGCACCGCAAGATGTATGCCTTTCAAGGAAAGATGGGGGAGACTGAAAGCTGCCAAAAACATGATCCTACGAGGCATCGATGCTCTGGTCATCTGTGGCGGAGACGGTAGCTTGACCGGTGCTGATCTCTTCAGATCCGAATGGCCAGGTCTGATCAAAGAGCTGGTCGACACCAAAGAACTCACTCAAGAACAAATTGAACCATTTAAACACCTCAACATTGTCGGACTGGTGGGATCTATTGACAATGACATGTCTGGCACCGATGCCACCATTGGGTGCTACTCGTCCCTCGAACGAATTTGTTCCGCCGTCGACGACGTCTTCGACACCGCAGCATCTCACCAACGAGGCTTCGTTATTGAGGTCATGGGTCGGCATTGCGGTTGGTTGGCCCTGATGGCTTCGATAGCTACAGGAGCTGATTTTGTCTTCATCCCCGAAAAGCCGCCGCGAGTGGGCTGGGAAGATCAGATGTGCGACATCATCAAGAAGCATAGGTCGAGAGGCAAGAGGCGGTCAATTGTCATAATCGCCGAGGGTGCACATGATGAGAACTTGAAGAAGATCACAGCCAATCATGTCAAAGACCTCTTGTCGAACAAGCTCAACTTGGATACCCGTGTTACCGTCCTGGGCCATACACAGCGAGGTGGACAGGCCTGCTTCTACGACCGATGGCTGTCAACTCTGCAGGGAGTGGAGGCTGTGAATGCCGTGTTGGAAGCAACCCCAGAAACTCCCACCCCTGTCATCACTATACGCGAGAACAAGATCGAAAGATCAAATCTAATGGAAGCCGTAGCCATGACGAAATCAGTCACCGCTGCCATTGAAGCGAGAGACTTCGACAAGGCCATGCAGCTGCGGGATGTCGAGTTTAAAGAATACTACCAGAGTTATATGATCACCACTTCTACAGACCACCCCAAATTGCGGCTACCCGAAAACAAGAGACTGCGAGTTGCCATAGTTCACGTCGGTGCTCCTGCCGGCGGTATGAACCCAGCCACCCGAGCCACTGTGGCCTACTGTCTGACCAGAGGCCATACACCAATCGCCATCCACAACGGCTTTACTGGGCTGCAACGTCACCATGATGACAAGCCACTGGGATCCGTGCGAGAGTGCAAGTGGATTGATGTTGATCCCTGGGTGAACGAAGGTGGTTCAGAAATCGGCACAAACCGCGGTTTACCCAGTTCTGATATGAAGACTACCGCCGAGTGCTTCGAGAAATACAAGTTCGATGCTATGCTTCTGATTGGCGGGTTCGAGGCTTTTACTGCGGCAAGTGAGCTAAGGAAGGCTCGGAATGAATACCCCGTGTTTAAGATTCCGTTGGTTGTTTTGCCTGCGACAGTGTCAAATAATGTACCAGGAACTGAATACTCACTGGGCAGCGATACGTGTTTGAACACTCTCATCAACTTCTGCGACGCCATTCGACAGTCGGCTTCATCATCGCGACGAAGAGTGTTTGTCATTGAAACCCAAGGTGGCCGATCAGGCTACCTAGCAACAATGGCCGGGCTGTCAGTAGGTGCATTGGCCGTCTACATTCCAGAAGAAGGCATCAACATCCACATGATTGCACGGGATATTGAGTTTCTTCGAGAAAATTTCGCCAACGACCAAGGAGCCTCTCGAGCAGGTAAGATCATTCTTCGTAACGAAAAGGCCAGCCAGACGTATACGACACAAATCATCGCGGACATGATCAAGGAAGAGGCAAAGGGACGATTCGAATCTCGAGCGGCAGTGCCTGGACACTATCAACAAGGTGGCAAACCTTCGCCCATGGATCGGATAAGAGCCCTCCGGATGGCGATCAAGTGTATGCAGCATATTGAAGATAGATTCACGGGCAGATCCAAGACCGAAATAGCAGATGATCCATTATCCGTGACGGTGATTGGTATTCAAGGATCGGAAATCGTCTTTACTCCTTTGGGTGGAGAGACGGGACTCGAAGCCAACGGAACGGATTGGGTTGATCGTAGACCCAAGAATGAGTTTTGGATGCCAATGAAGGATACGGTGGATATTCTGAGTGGTCGGCCTCAATTGGGTGATTGCTGTGATGAATGTGGGAAGCCTTTGTCGGGGGATGTTCTTAGACAAGTTGTTTCCAAGGATTGAACCAGGCGGAGTGAGCCCAGGTATCCATCATCCGTGGGAACGATCAAAGGGCGTTGATACATTGTTCAAGGTGGGCGAGTGAGGGAGTTTTGGTTGTCAAGGAATGGAATGGCATGGCATGGCATGGGAGGTTTTTGATCAAAGACCGAGACAGAAGAAACCCCACGATCTCAAGAAGTATGAGGAGGTCTATTCTGTATGAGGATAGATTTATCAATTTCATCACAATCAATCAAACCTCGGCCTGGCTTTCGTTGAGTACGGTATTAATGTGCCCTTGCGTACTGTACGGAGCGTCTACAGTTGATGACCCTAAAGGGTAGGTAGTCTTGTAGTCGTGTAGTCGTGATCTAGTATGATGTGTTGGCTTACTTGACTATTGACTGACTAGAGTCGATAACACTTCGATCGTCAACATCACCATTCTCGTTTAAGAAAACGTCAGTATTACAATAACTCGTAGGAGCAAATGTGAGGAGTCACTAGGCAAGCCGAGGTTGCAAGAAGGTAACTACTATTACTATATACAGTACTCCGTACATACAGTACCTAACAAACAGGATGGAAGTTTTGCCTAATTCGGATTCGGCTGGGGCCGCTCTATGTACATCCCCCTATGCTGACATGCATACATGCCATCGCCATCGCCATACTTGTACAAGTCAACGATTGCGTTTTCATTACTTGAGCACCGGTACAAGTCATTAGCACTCCTACAAGTAAGTACAAGGTACACTTTGGCGCATTGGGGTCAGAGAACAAGTTTGCCAAGGGGCATTGAATTGGTCAAGTACACGGGACAGACGTTGACGGTACGGAGTATGGAGTACTCGATAGGATGAGGTAAAACAACGATATAATAAAGGATTACTTGGTATATTTGGTTTCATGTTGTCCTCTCGAGGGCCAAGTCTGCATTTCCAATGGCGACGACAGGATCAAGCATGTACCAAAGACAAAAAGAAAGAAAGGAAGAAAAAAATAAGGATGCAACAACCCAAGACTTCTCATCAACACCAACTTGGAAGGGAATTGCCAAATTCTCACAGCTCACAGCTCACAGCTCACAGCTCATTCGAGACGAGAAATCGGACCCGCCCATCTTGATCCTTCGTCTGATCCCATCCCATCGTACCTGGTATGACTCTTCCAGTCCGAGGCCAAGCGATAGTGACATGACACAATATGGGTTGGACGTCCGTCTTACTGACATGTACTGTCACTGCCACCATCTTGCTCCATGGCCTCGATTCTCACAACTCCAGTGTGAGTTGTCATACGCTTTCAATTAGGTGTCTTGTGTTTTTGCTCAAGTAGACTACCCATCTATATCTATACCTATACCTACCCCCAGGGGTAGGGCACTCGGTCTTCTTGAACTTCGACATCGACATTGATATCGTCACTTACTACCGTCTTGTAACATTTCACAATGCAAGACGCACCGTTTCGACTTCTCAACTCGTCATCTCCACGACCAGAGTCAATTCCACCACCCTACTCTGCTCCTGCGGTTGCACAGTCACCGTCCTCGGCCAACATCGTCCCTACTCTCGACCATGAGAACAGGAACCCAAAAGCACATTCACCATCCTCACCTAGTATGCCACTGCCGCACCTCAACAGATCACCACTCTCTCATCTCCGTCGAAACATACCTCGGATCGGCGCCATCACCGCAGCCATCGCCGCCATCCTCTGGTCCACACAAATGATTTATTTCCTCGTCTGGTTCGTGTCACAATCACCTCAATCAGACGGGTCATGGTCGAGGATTGGTTTCTCATACGCCGCGTTTCCATTCATATCATGCGTCGGCGCGAGACGCGAGGGATGGTTCAAGACGTCGTCCATCACCGTGGCCATCTTGCTCTGGATCACCTTTTCGATAGATTACTTCCTCGGCCGGAAATCCCCAGTCGGTCGGTGGTGGAGGCTGGGCAAATTTGTCCTATCCAGCATCAGTTCCGTATTCTTGATCGCCTTATCCTTTGCGAGCGTCAACGACCATCATAAACTTCACCTTATATTCACGAGTTTCCAAATAATATGTATGGGTCTGGCAAAGGTGTGTGACTGGGAATTGAACAATGCCATGAAAGAACACACATCGAGCAATCCTTACCTCAAGAGGGCGAGAGCGTGGAAAAGAGTTGCGGCGAGCATTGCTTTGCGTGAGTCCCCTCTAGTTTAACCCTTCTGCACTGGCCAACTTGGTAGCAACTAACACCGTGCCAACCGTGAAGCATGTGCTATTCTTGCTCTCATAGGAATATACTTCTGTGACGCCAAGTTCGAAAACAACCAGGTCGTCTTCACACCAAAGTGCTGGACCCTGGTCAGCTTTGCCGCCCCTGCAGAATGGACTTTGAGCTGGTGTTGGGTCATCTTCATAGCGACGATAGGCTATGATAACCTACATATAGACTACACCATTCCGTTGCTGCTGAGTACACCGCCACCAACCTCAAGAAAGGTAAAATGGTTCGAGTTCTGGAAGAGAACGCACGGCAGGAACGAGGGTAGCTTCGAACCGAAGAGAGGAGTCAACATGCATGATGCTGATATGCAGGAAGATAATGAAAGGCAGCGACTGAGATTGGCAGATCAAACCTCTGATGCCGAGTCGCGGCGTACGAGAATCATCAAGATCCGGAATGGTGGCGAGACTCCGCCGAGCCTAGTTGGCACATCCGTGTCCAGGCCTGTTTCGATGACAAACGAAGGCGATATGGCCGAGGAAGATTATGAGACCAGAATGTTGCGTGGTGATGTTGAGCTTGGCTGGCTTCCACCGAATATGCCGCAGTCTGTGTTGGACAATAGCGGATACTATGGAAGGCAAATTTCTCCACAGACAGATGATTGAGATGGTCGTGAGAGTAGCTGTGCGGATTGTTCCGACATTTACTTATCAGTATGAAGTAATCGATAACAGCATCATCTACCTTGTGTAGCCAGTACAATATATCTCGTTCTTTTTATGTGTGCATTTCACATAGTGAGCCACCCCTATCGGCTGCACCGGGAAACGAAAGTGAAGCGATCCAACCGAGTTCATCGCATGTCTGAAATAAAACCTTAATTGTAACGCACCTTGCATCCTCGAGCTTACTTCAGCGGCGAAAGATGACGACACTGGAACATGAAAGTTGGATGTTGAATGTTCTGTCAAGCCCGCAACAAATTGCACAGATGTATCAAGGTTGACCCTGATGTGTGCCGAGTTAAGGCGCAAATAAGCACATCTGTCGTAGCACCTGTCACCGATAAAAGATATCGCGTGGGGGACTGCTGACAGTGTCGAAAGTATCTGCAACTGTGTGGGGGGTTTGGAATCTTCGATGTACATTCGACGCATGTTCGATGTGGCGATGTGTTGGTCGTCTCCATGCGCAGCCCATCTCCCGCCCGGTAAGCTTGAACAAGGCGGTTTTGCGAATCCCGTTTGGCACACACCCAGCTTGTGAGATTGAGGAATGAGATTATATGCTGCCATATCGACTGGCGCATAGCATGTGGAGATCGCCTGTATATGCTGTTTCATATCTTCTGAAATGCTTGAGGGTGCCAAGCGCAGACAAGGCTAGATTTCAGTGTGGTCGATCTCAAGTTCCGGTACATCCGTCGTGGGTCGGCCATCGTCCGTCGTTATCACTGACACATTACTTGTCTGCCACCTTGCTGACAAGGCTGCGTCGTAGTATGTGCAAATACTGCGCGCAGACAATTTCTTTTCCGAGCCATAGTGGGTGGCACGCGAGAAAGTCGTATCATGGTGGACGGTAATCTTTCGGAGCTGGACCTGCTTCTTAAAGCAGTTGTGTTTCCTGTCATTGCTCTGTTGCTTGTCGACCTTTAGAAGTCTCAGCAGAGGGGAGCTGCGAATACCCCTTGCGTCAAATTCAGGCATCCGTCGCCATCTCCCTGTTGTCTTCCCACCTGAAGAGCACAACAGAATGGACGTTGACTTGGAGAAGGAGGAGAAGCCGTCATCAGGCGATAGATCAAGTCAGGAGTATGGGCAAGTCATCAGCAGAAAACAGGGATCCTTCTGGGTCAGGATCATCGATGGATTTCGTCAAAATCCAAACGCCCGTGTTTCAGAGCAATTGGTCGACGCGGATGGCAAGCCGCTCCCAGACCAGCCCAAGGCTCAACCAGCGCTGGCCATGAAGTTGAAACAGCGGCATTTGCAGATGATCGCTATTGGAGGTTCCATTGGTAAGTTCGAATCAGTTTTAGGTGCTTTGAGGATCATGGCATGAGCAAGGTTGTCAACACATGGCTAATCTTTGGTCAACAGGCACTGGTCTCTTTATTGGTTCTGGCTCTGCATTGTCAACCGGTGGACCAGCAGCCCTGGTCATCTCGTACTGTACGCTCGGCATCATGCTGTTCTGCACGGTACATGCGTTGGGAGAAATGGCAGTCATTTTCCCAGTTGCCGGCTCATTTTCTGCCTATTCCAGCCGATTCCTCGATCCCGCGTGGGGATTCGCCATGGGTTGGAATTATGCGATGCAATGGCTCGTGACTTTGCCAATTGAGATCATGGCCGCTTCGATGACGTTGAACTACTGGAGAGGCGGGCGCGACGTCAATCCCTCGGCATGGGTGTCGATCTTCTTCATGGTGATTATCGCCATCAATTTCTTTGGTGTCCGAGGATATGGTGAAGCGGAATTCGTGTTTTCTATTGTCAAGGTCATTGCCGTCCTGGGTTTCATGTATGCCGATCTCCGAACGCGTGGAGTCGACCAAGCTAATCACATCCTAGAATCTTCGCTCTTGTGGTCGATGTCGGCGGTGGACCGACGGGACATTACTTTGGCGCCAAAACCTGGGAAAATCCGGGGGCCTTTGCCAATGGCTTTTCAAGGGTGTGGGCTCTGTGTTTGTGACGTCTGCATTCTCGTTTGCCGGCACAGAGTTGGTTGGTCTCGCAGCAGCAGAGGCAGCGAACCCACGCTTAGCACTTCCGACAGCCATCAAGCAAGTCTTTTGGCGTGTAGTCCTGGTAAGACGACTCGAGGGTTGGACGTATAGGTCAAGCTGACAAGGTCACACCAGTTCTATATCGTTTCGCTTACCTTTGTTGGCCTCCTGGTGCCGTGGGACGATCCCAGGCTCCTAAACAGTGGCAGCACTTCCAACACCTGGACCTCACCTTTTGTGCTCGCCATCAAGAATGCTGGCGTTGGCGGGCTCCCATCCGTGTTCAACGCCGTGATTTTGATTGCCGTCCTCAGTGTCGGCAATGCGTCAGTGTACGGAGCAAGTCGTACGCTGGCAGCACTGGCCGATAACGGTCAAGCACCCAAGATTCTCGGATACATTGACCGAGAGGGGCGTCCACTCGTGGCCATCATAGTGTCATCATCGTTGGGGGCACTTTGCTATATCGTCAATCTCAAGCCATCACAGCGGCAGGAAGCGTGGAACTGGATGTTTGCGGTGTCGGGACTGGCGTCCATCTTCACCTGGGGATCCATCTGCCTGTGCCATATTCGATTCCGACAGGCATGGAAACATCAAGGTCATAGTGTGGACGAGTTGCCGTTCAAGTCACAAGCTGGCGTCATGGGTTCCTGGCTTGGCTTTGTCATCAACTGTCTGGTCCTTGTGGCGCAGTTCTGGACCGGCTTTGCACCAGTGGGATTCCGTGAGATGAGTGGTTCAGACAGGACCAAGAACTTCTTCGAGGGTTATCTGGCTGCTCCGGTGGTGATTGTGTTCTACCTTGGCTTCAAGATATGGAAGAGGACGTCGATCAAGCGGATCGCGAACATTGATGTTGTTAGCGGTCGGCGGGAAATTGACCTGGAACAGATCTTGGCCGATGAACGGGCTACACATGCGACATGGCCCTGGTGGAAGAAGACTTGGCACTTCTTCTACTAGTGTAGGAACAGGAACAGCTTTTGGTATTGTAGGGGTTCGTGTCGATGCTACTGTACAGTAGGTAGCCCACGGGGTAGACCTAACCTTGTTCTGGAGATAGATTCCATCAAATCTTGAGGCTCTTGCTGGGATCTTGCCCGGAAGACTCGATAGCCGGAGGAGGAGGGACAGGTGGAGGATTTGGGTCTCGTCGCTAGGTTGGAAATGGTTGGTCGCGGTAGGGATAGTGTCCACTGGTGAAACAGGATGAGGACGAGGAAGGGAACAGCGTTGCTAGAGACTATCCGAAATGCATGGGTTGTCTCGCGTGGCCGATCAGATCCTACTCAGCACACGTGATTCGATGGCCCCCACGTGATTGCCAAGCAAGCGAGGTCTCCGGTCCCTGATCGATGGTAGGGGGTTCGGAGTACGGAGTATTGTACGAATACTCAGGTGCCTACGAGTACGTGTCTAAGGTGCCTGGTCTGTAGGCGCGGCAGTCCAGGCGGTTACAGGACAAGCATTGTTGGTGGCGAACAGGGATGCGCAAGCATGCAGGGTTCTCGTGCGAGTATCCGGACTCGTACTCCAGACACCACCTATCCGGATTATTGAGCAGGGATTTCAATGGAGGCGCCACTCGCTCGAATCATCTCAAACGCGCGTTCCCAGAAATGGCCCATCATTGTCTGGATCCTTCGGTACTCGGTAGAAACGACGCATGCTGATGCGGTTCTCTTCTTGGCCCAGAGCTTTGCTTCGCGTCTAAGCAGCCAGGCTCTTCTTGACCGGAGACGCCAAGCCAGTGTTCCAGCTATTACGAGGACTGGTGGTCCATGCTCTTGGGGGAGGACGAGGAGGAAGAGGCCCCTACTCGTAGAAGGGGAGTAGGAAGAGGGATGAGATTGAGCGTCTGGCAAAGTTGTTAGCCTCGACTCGTAGCCATTCTCGTTCATGTTGATTACTTACTCCGGGCTCGTAGATAGTCAGTAGACTGACTGTATTGTACGGAGTAGACATGATGAACTACCGACTGCGGCTTAGGTCTTCACTCTCAACTCGGAAAATAAAAGAGAATTGGGCCTTCGACTACCGGGCGATCTGGGCCTGATGATTGGGTGGCAATGAGGCCAAGTAAAGAGTTGCGTAGGCCCAAATCCCTAGGGACGCGCGGCGTGGGCAGCTAAAGAAAAGGGCAATGCAGCTGGCCCCGTCGTCGTCAGCAGCACTACTCGTACTCGTGGTGGCCAGTAGTAGCTTTGTTGCACTCGTTGGGCACAAGGAGAAGAGCCAGCGTGGAAAGGAATTGCGTACGAGGAAGAAGAAGAAGAAGAAGAGGAAGAGGAGAAGGACGACGACGACGAGGGCGAGGACGAGAAGCAGCAGTAGGAGGAGAAGCAGGAGGAGAAGCAGAAGCAGAACGAGGACGAGGGTTGGCTTCAGCCCCTATCTGTCTCTGCCTGTGCCTTTGCCTGTGCCTAGGAGGCTTACCAGGCCAGGTATACGAGGCCCCTAAACAACCCCCAAGCATGCCTAACACCACGCCTAGTGACCATCCCTCGCTGCCCTATGTATACTCCCGAGCCCGCTGTAGGTACGGAAGTACCTACGGCGTAATTCCTCTGTGGTGCTCCGTCGAGTATTGTTCATACGAGATGCTCCGAACACTCCCCGTCTTCTCTTGATGCCCACGCAATCTGCCCAGTCCACGTACTCCCTCGCTCACCTGCGCCAATCCCTGGACCCTCATCACAATTCGCTTTCGCATCCTCTGTACTCGTACGCCCTCGCCCTGGTCGTCGTCGTCGCCTCCTACCACCATCCGGCACCACCTCACCACTCTCGTTCTTCCCGACTCACCTCCTTGCGTGCTCTCGACCTGACCATCCTACCAACAAAATAAAACACCTTTGTCGAGTCTTCCCTCTTTGACAGAAACCCTGCCTCTGTTTCAAGGCCGAATTGTGGCGAGGCAAACTCCAAAGTCGGCTGTGCTCCACTGCTGCGCCAATCACCCTCTCCCACTCGAATAGAACAGTCGACCAACTTCAGCCTCGACGACATCTGAGGACGGCCCTTCTCTCTTACTTCTCGTCTCTCGATCGCTTTCGCAGAACATCCTCTTAAAAAATCCACACTGCCAGCGACCCTTCAACCGTGAGCCGAGGAGTGTCGGCTAGTCATGGCGGACGACAACCGACCGCGCATCCTGGATGACGATTTCGACTTCAGTGCCGCCGACCTTACTAAACAATTCGAGCAGTTGCTACGAACGAGAAGACTGAATGAACTCGAAGAACAAGCACGAACACCTCGATCCGCCTCGCCTTCGCTGGGCCCTCGAACATCACAACAATCGCAAATCCCACAGTCCCCCAACTCGATCCAGTCCTCAAGATCGCAACCGCAACAACAACATCCTCCCACATATACCTCCTTTCGCAGCCACCCTATCGTTCCATGTCCTCCTCAAGATGCCGCCTCTCTCAAATTCCGCAATCTCTTGATCACTTTGTCCATGACTCCGACCAAATACGAGAACCCGGGTCTCCTCGACGATGCATTGACTCACGTGCCCATCGACAGAATCTATGCCGAAGCCGAGGAGGAACACAACATCATGAGAGTCATGGCAGAATCCAAGAATGATGGCAGTAAGCCCGAGTGGGGCTACCAAGACTGTGTCATCAAGTCTCTGCTGAGGTATGTTCTTGCGACCACATCATCTGGTTAAACCTGTGCTAACGTTCCACACCAGGTGGTTCAAGAGATCCTTCTTCACCTGGGTCAACAACCCTCCCTGCTCCAGGTGTCATGGTGCGACCCTTGCCCAAGGACAAACGCCGCCCACGCCGGACGAGGTCGCTCTTGGAGCCACCAGAGTCGAACTGTATCAATGCACAAGCCAGGGCTGTATGGCCTTTGAAAGATTTCCTCGATATACAGACGTGTGGACCTTGCTGGAGACCCGCAAGGGACGTGCTGGAGAGTTTGCCAACTGCTTCAGTATGCTGTGTCGGGCTGCCGGTGCAAGAGTCAGGTGGGTCTGGAACAGCGAAGACCACGTGTGGACCGAAATATACAGCGAACATCAACGACGATGGGTTCATGTAGATCCCTGTGAAGAGCTCTGGGACACCCCCAGAGTATATACCGAGGGTGAGTTCTCTTCCAAAAACCCGCCGAGTTTGTCGAGTGGTGCTGACCAAATGCCAGGCTGGAACCGAAAGATTGCCTACTGCATTGCCTTCTCCAAAGACGGCGCAACCGACGTCACTCGACGCTATGTTCGCAATTCTCGATATAACCTGCCCCGAACCCGGTGTACAGAAGAAGTTTTGTTGTGGATCATGCACGAGATCCGCAAGATTCGAAGAGACAACCTAGACAAATCCGTCCGCACGCAATTGATGCGAGAAGACGAAAGAGAAGAGCGGGAACTCAGAAGCTATGTGGCGAGCTCTTTAGCCAACGACATGATACATTCGATTCCTGGAGCAGTCAACCCTCAACGAAGCGACGAGGTCAAGATGCCCGCCGGCGCACCGCAAGAAGCTGCCGTTCAGTGGTCGAGTCATTCACAGATGGATCACTCCGGCCATCATCATCATCGATGATCTCCTTGAATCTATCACTATACCTACGACTTTTACTATTTGTACGATCAATGTCGTCACGTCTCCTTGGATGATACCATTTTACCCACACCTGGCAACGACCTATTTTTCCTTGGATCAACTAGTCTCCTACTATTCCTTATACATGCATATATCACAGGCGCATCAGCGTGGTTACTCGGGAACTGCTTGTTCTTTTGCAAATCGCACAACCCAAACCCACAGCACCACATCATCTCCTACATCGGGAAACCAGGGCCAGTCTTTGCATGTCATATTTCGGAGTTTTCATACTGGAAAAATGTTGAATAATTCGGCCTCCAACAGAAGAGGCCTGCTATCGGGCGCCTTGGGACGGCATTTTGATGAAGTTGATGTTTTTTTTTATCTGGGTCTCCGGTCATTCTTACCCATCGGAGAAGCATTGGCGTTTTCTTCCCGCTCTCTCTTGGATGCAAGATATAGTTATATATCTCTATACATTTACTTGGTCAAAGAAGGACGAGGGGCTGGACATGGACATGAGTGTAAATGTCATGGAGTCGAGAAAAAGACAGTGAGTAGTAAAACTACAGTATCATACATTGTACGGATACTCGTTATTGTGTCCTAGTTATGCACTGATCATGGAACCCTCTGTATGAGATGAAAATGAGAAATTACTCTAGTCGTTGAACTATATGCCGTACTGTACTGTACTGTACGTTGTTGACTGTGTGCTACCTTGTTCATTCGATTGTTCTGCGAAGTACGGATACTTTGTTTCTGCTGCTGTGTTTCTCTGCACTCCTCTTCTTTTTCTTTTTCTTCTTCTTTCAAGTCCCACCCACCCTTTTCATCTGAGCCAGGTCCAGGCCCAGTCCATCACCGTCGGGTTTTTACGTGTACAGAGCATGTAAATGAACATTCTGGACTTCTGTACCGAGTGTCTTTTTGTTCTGTTCTCTTCTGTTTTCTCTGCATTGGGAAACAAAAGTGGAGACGTCTCTGCGCTGCAAGCACTTACTACATGTACACCATACGGATCATGTACGTTGTGTTACTTACAATAGTCTGCACTCCGTGTGTATGTGTGTGTTCTCCGTTAGTACTCGCGTCAGTACAATACTTCTTACTGGTACTTTTATTACCTGGTACTTGTCATGTACCTTGTGGGAAACAAAAGCCGAGGCTGCCCGTTGTCAGGAGGAGGCCGTGACGCGTACCTCGGCTACAGGGACAGAGTATGTATGTGTTGTGTGTACGGAGTATGAGACTTTCCAAGTCTATCGACCGAAAAATCAGTAAAGGTAATGAATGATTTGAATTAACAGGAAAAAGAAAAACCAGGTATGTACATAGTAGTCAAAAGCCTCTCTCAATCTTCTACTCAACTTGGTTTGGAAGCTTGAAGGTCGAACGAAGGTTAGTAAAAAACTTGGTTACCAAATTGAGCAATTGGGCACACACACACACACACATTAAACTACCTAGGTACTACAACACAGCCCCTAGGTATCCCAATCTTGACCTGTATCGATCCTACCATATGGACTTTTCCGAATCATATCATAGACGTCCCGTTCGACAATGACAATTTCAAGGTTATGATCCTGGTCCTGAGCCTGTCCCGTCGTCTTCTCGACGAGTCCTTTTTCGTTTTCGTTTCCATTTCCGTTGACCCCGTTACGGGAAACTCCATTTGCAGAATCTGAATCTGCCTCTGGTGTCGACGAAACAGGTCCAATGACACCAACACCCAAAATGTCGCTATACTCGTACGTCTTCCAATGTAGGCGTCGAGGTTTTTGCATTGTCTTTGCATCTCCATCTCCATCTCCATTTCCACCCCTGCCTGTCAATTGCTCATCTGCTTCTCTCTCACGACGCATCAAAGCAAGAGCATCATCGTCACCATCAATGTCCATGTCCATATCGTCGTCTCCATCTGGGTTCAGGCCAACATCCATATCAATGACATGAACATTGTCACCTTCCGTAGTTGGACCCGTGTACTTGAGCATGGCTCTACCAATACCACTAGCCCTTTGCTGTACGGACAACGACCGTCCGGCACCTGTGTTGCGCTTCCGCTTCTTTTGAGCGTTGCCACCGTTGCCGAACATCTCCAGCATTCCCCCTTGTCGTCGTTTGCCGTCCGGATGTGGATGCGGCGAGACTGGATCTAACACATTATACCTTCCCAGCGTACCAATTTTCTCTGCCTTGCCAGGCCCCTTGTCCTGAGGAAGGTCCTGAGATACGTCGAGCATGAACAACCAATTAGACCCGTAGAGCCATAGCCGCTCACCCTTGTTGACGCGGTCGGTGCAGTCCCAGAAGCATCCGGTGACCGGGGGGTTAAGGGATTTGAACGCTTGTGGGAGGAATCGTGATGGATTACGTCGTGACCAGTCGCTGAGTCTGCAGCTCAACACGTCGAATTCTACCAATTGGTGCTTCGCGGTGACTGCGATGAGCATTTCGTTCGAAGTAGGCAGCTCGTGAGCCACAGGGTGGGCGGTATGACGTGTCGCGTGGAGGCCGCGATTACCGTCGGTCGACACAGAGAGAGATGAACGAGGTGATGGTCGGAACGTAAGTGCTAGGATGGAAGAGTCGAGTTTTGGTAGCTGTGAGCCAGAAGGGTTGCGAATCCACTTTTGTGCGTGGATGACTGGTGAGTCGTCTTCGTCTTCGTCATCCGATGAATTTGAAGACGTATCTGACGAGTGTTCTGACTTGTCGTCCTCAATGTAGTCCAAGTCTTCGTGGCCTTCGAGAACCCACGTGTCGATGGCACCTGAGACGTCCGATACTCCGAGGACGCGGCTATCACCAGATATAGCGACATGATTGATCGTCTGTGGATAGCCGCCCAATGCCGAATGTACTGGCCCTCGTGTGGCGCGATATAGCTTGACGGTCTTCGTGTGGATAGTGGGTTTCCCTGTAGAGTCGTCCGATGGCACGAGTTTGTTTAGTGCGACTGTGTTGTCTTTGCGAATAGTAAAGACCCATTTTCCATCGGGACTGAACCCGACCCTCTTGGCTCCCAACCGGACGAGAGCTGGAGGTAAGTCGATCGGTCTCGTGCGCACACATGGTCTCCCTCCAGCAAAAGTCTGCCGCAGTTGGAACAGTCTGACGCTTTTAATCGTGGCTGCAATGATGAATTGACCATCTGCGGATAGTTGTGCGTCTTGAATGTTTTCGTCGCCCTGTACTATCATTCTCGCCAAAATCTCGTATGACGAACCTGGGGCGTCGTCAAAGTCGACATTCTCGGACAGACTCCCTTGCGCGCGTACTCGATAAACCACAATTTCATGATTCCACCACGAGATGAACAACCTCGCGCTTGCCGAAGCCGAGATCAGAGGTCTCTGAGGGAGAGGTGAAAGTTTGCGATGTGATTCCGTCTGCAATTTTCGAATGGGGACCACAACGGGTTTACAGTCCATACCGCCGGAAATCAGGACACTCAAATCCTTGCTTTCGAACGTTGCAGCACATTTCACATCGTGACGATGGTATCTTTGATGAGAGATCTCGGCCCATCTCGTCTTCTTGCCACCTGCGGGAGAGACGGCGGGCCTATAGCTGACAGTCCTTCTGTCTACACCAAAGGAAAATATCACATTCCCGTCCACATTCGTAGCCAAATCGACAATGTCATGAGTGTGAGACTTCAGTCTCTGAACCAGAGAAAAGTTCTTTGCATCCCAGATTTTCAGTTCGCCAGTTGAATCGCCAGAAAGGATGGTGCCGTCTGGGAGACACTTTACAGCCCAAACAACTGTATGCTCGCCATCGACCGGCTTTCCTAAACTCATATGACGAATGACCGTCCGGGTACGTACATCGATGACGCGAATGGTACTGTCTTCGTATCCAGCGACCACGGTGTGACGGTCTCGCCATGTGATGCTCACAACTCTTGGCTTCTTGACTGGGGGAGTCAGCAGCGGCCGCAGGTAGCGAAGGTCATCGTCCTCTGTAGAGAAAAGAATGATTGTGCCGTTTGCGCAGCCTGCGGCTATTAATTGTGAATGTGTACTGCCTTCCAAGCCTTTGATCTTTTCAGGGCTTTCGATTTGAGGTTGAACTGCAAAACACCAGATGTCTCCGAAGTTTCCTTCTGTTTGTTTTCTAGGCGACCCTGTGCCTATATCCCACTCTGTGATTGAGTTCGATCCAGAAGAACTGAAAAGACGGAGAGGTCCACGGGAATATTTTAAAGCATCGGCTTCATCCTCCACGACAAGATCTTGCGTCCACGCAAGCTGCTCGATGACGCTGTCCTTGGAACCTTTGAAAATTACTTCCTGCACCCAGCGGCCGTTCTGAGGGTTGAAAATCTCAATGTCTCCATTACCACGACCAAGGGCCAAGCGTAAGTCGGAGGAGGACTTTTCCTTTGTATTGGAAGGATGTGAGAAGGCAAGGGCATGGATGGGGTCTGCAGGATACTGGACAAATCTGCATCGGTGGATGTCCATTGTGTTAGAAGCGACAGAGGGTCTCGGAGTCGCTCATGTTATTACAGACATTCACAAACAACTGTAACGTCCATCGTGTGGCTTATGCAGCGCATGGAATCTGTGAAGTGAGATGCTATGAGACTTTCGGTTGCGCATGAAAAAAAAGTTCATGAGCAGTCGGGGAGAAGAATCGCCGAGGACCGTTATCGATAAGGCCAGACGCAGGCTGGTGGCCATCAATATCACCACTACCACCCATGTACTATACTATTGCGTCTTCTGGTGTTCTCTTGAATCCTCAATATGCCTTCTCCCTATCAATCTATGCCATCGTCATGTCAAAAACCCTCGTGGTCGGAATCTTGATTTGATATCACAAGCCTTGCTTTTTTGGTTCCTTCTGATTCATCATGGACCGGTGAAGAGAATACATTCAACCTGGGCCTTTCTCCAGCCAGAGTGTGAATGTTGACAAGAGACAAGACAGTGCACATATGACCCACCGACGGATCTTTATCCTCCATCTGTACAAGCCATCACCAACCAGCCTTGTATGGTGTGGGGTCATATCATGATTTGATACTTACCCAATGCACTCTGGTATCAACTCAACATCCTCGTCGCCAGCAAAAGCACAGCCTCTCCGGCCCCGAAGTTCATTTCATTGGGCTACAGAATTGCTCCGGGTGGCCTTAGGGCTTACCTAATGTTTCCTCGCCCTACAGGGCCCGTCTATCCTGCATCCAGCCGACCAGGTTTGCTGACTTACCTATTACAACACCAATTTAGTGAGCCATGGGCTGATCAGAGGAAAGGCGCCGCCCCCTGCCTTACCTGATATCGCTGTTTTCTCTTGCCATAACCATCAGATACAAAGCAGCGTGGCAATGCCAAGAAATTGTTGAGGCCTTTGATTGTCATGCATGCCTTCGGTACTACTTCGAATACGACAACATCTTTGTATATATCATTGCAGGATTGCCTCGACACAAGAACACATACAGTACGATTCTTTCCCAGAATCGTGGTTGTGAATTCCTTAAGGTAGCAACCACTCGATTGATCTCGGCCGTTGTTTGTCTGATCCCACCGCAAAGCCCAGCCTCTGACTCAGCAAGGCTTGTCCGTCTTGCACAGAGTTTACTTGCTGTAGGCCTGTGACAGTTGTTGATTGAGCCTTGGGTCTCAGTTCAAGTCGCCCGACTCACTGATCAAAAGCGACTTGTTGTCGGATAAGGCTGTGCGGGCTTGTGTCAACATCTCAAAAGCTACTTACACTGGACCAGACGGGCTTTGATCTACAGTTACATGGCTTGTTATTGAGCCCTGATCTTGTCACGATGGACTAATTTTAACGGCCCTCAAGATTCAATTCTGTGCTATGAAATCGAGTTATGGCGACCCTAGTCAACTACGACTTAGCAACATTTAAGAAGCCAAAACCCAACAAGCGCCGGCTGCAAGAATTGCAACATTCTGAGGCTAGAGCCCATGCCGCCCGGGTCGCATACTGGCGTAAAAGAAACCTTTCAGTGACACAAACACCACAACAAGTCTCCAGCAACTCAGATCACCAAAATGTCTCACCAGACACATCCTCCGCATCGGACCAGGATTCCCAGACTTTGCCTGGAAGTATCGCGGACAATACCACTGGGGACAAGCAAAGCGCTTACTCGTCAAGTCTAACGTTTGTCCATGAACATGGCAGCGTTTTAGAATCACATTCAGGTGCAGGTGGAGGGAGAGAGCATCCTCCCTCATCTTCACAACGGAGCCAATCATCAGTCAGCAGTCATCAACGCACTCGCTCAGATGGCGATGCTAGAGCGAATGGCAGGCAAATCGTAAAGAATGTGGAAGCCAGCCGGGTAGGGTACAGGGCGCTCACGAAAAATCCGGATTACCTCTTCTTCGAACCCATTGACTCTCTACGAAATCCTCGAAGAGCCGATGTTGTTACAGCCATGGATCAGTGTAACTACTCTACATTCGCCGATAGGTATTGTTTGCTAACATCTTCAAGACCTTAACAACTGGGCACCAGGTCAGAAACCGGGGTTAAGGCACCAAACCAGAGACAACCCACTTATCAGAGACGTGTTCTACTCGGCACTACAGAACATTGAGCTCTTTGAATCCATTGTTGCTCTAATGACGAGCTTCAACGCCGCAGGACAGAACTTCCAAAGTCGACTATGCAATGTTTCTCTCTACCACAAAGGCCGGGCATTGGCCGGCATTCGGTCCAAGTTGGGGTCTGGAATGGTTGACGAAGCCGTCATGCTATCGACGGTATTTCTTATGATCATCGACGTAGGTCTCTATAAACCACGAGATTCAAAGTAGCTGACCGACTCAGAACGTCTTCGCGGAATATGAATCTTACCGTGCGCATCTAGACGGCCTTCGGAGGATGGCGATAACCATGCCGATTGCTGACAAAACTCGCTATGCCGGTGTGCTGCGGACCTTTGTTGTTTGGTATGTTTCCCAACGAGCACGGTTTCATCGCTTTTGCTAAACAGACTTTTCAGGGCGGAGTCGAATGCATTGCTTTTATTCGGGGAAAGCATTGCATCTGGCTCTCCTGTGGTCGTCATGGCTGCCATGGATCATTCGCCGCAGCGCATGCCAAAGACTACACCAAACACGATCGCTGCGCTAACACCTGGATTCAGAGACATGGCCACGAGAAACCAAATTTCGGCGCAACTCATCTCAGCGCTGGAAGATACGATTAGATGGACAAAGTGTATTGACAACCAATCTGCATGTCGCACCGATGATGATGAGGGATTCCTGACCAGCTTTGACCCTCGTCTAAATAATGCCAGGATCATGAAACTCTCGGCATGCCATGAGATGCTGGAAAGGGCAATCTGCAAAGCGCTCTTTCTCTACCACGCTAATGTGCTGGGTTGGTCTTGTCGATGTGCCGTCTACCGAAGTACAGTGTTCGACCTTGCTGCCATGCTTCAAACCAACAAGCTGGAGGGCGCTGGATATCAAGAAGTTTGGACATGGCTCGCCCTTGTCGCTGCAAATGCAGCCAGGAGAGGCAAGATTGAGCAGGTGCAAAACGAGATACTGGCTAAATTCACAACTGGCACGCACCGGTATTGGCCATCGGTCAGCGCCGTGCTCGGGAAGTTCCTGGTCCACAGCAAGTTGGAAAGCGAGTGGAAGCAGTGCTGGGAGCTGGCCTTGATGGTGTAAAGTGTGTAAGATTATGAGCGGTGAGGCTCCCGGCGAAGGAAAGTAGGAGACCGACTTGCCTCAGGGTGTTCAATATCCATGCTATTTGGCAGACTGCCCTCAGTCAAACTTGTGAAGCATATCGCCTTCAGTTCTGGTGAAATGCTGATAATGATTGAATGAAATGCACTATAGGATGAAGTGACGGGGTATCGGAACCACGTATTTCCGGGGGCCATCTGTGCACTGTAGGCAGGCGCCGAAGGAGGCAACTGTTTGAAATCTCCCGTCTTCCCGAATGTGCTTCTGTTGCCAGCCCCATTTACAGAACACCGACTCCGTACCCTGCCACCACCTCACCTGCCTAGGCAATTGTCTCGATTGGACTCCATCCCTACGCCGAAATTCGGGTTGTGTAACTCGAGTTATACCCCGTGTTCCAACTCGCTGCTTTGTCGCTTTGTCGCAGAATGTTTGCTCAGGAAGAAGAAGCCAACTTGCATAAGTAGAAGCTCAAGCGCGTGGGACTGTTCCCATCTTCATCCCACTGAAAAGACGCGAAGATGAGCACAACCACAACCCCTCAGTTGGTGTTTCCGTCAAGGTTCCGTCCGAGAGTGAAAAGGCTGATCCGGGTGGCAGGGGAGAGGGCAAACAGGCCAAGCGAGCATGTACTGAATGTCGACAGCAGAAGGTGAGTTCGCGTCGACCAGACACCCCATCCTGTTGGTTTTCGTGTCCTGTGTTTTGTTGTCTGGCGTTTCTTCGGAGCTAGCTTCCCGCGTAACAAGATGCCTACTTGGGCCTATATCTGGTCGGCGACAAATGATCGTCTCGCCCTCTGGACACTGCCAGCCACTTCTTGTGGCTTTCGTCTTCCTCTGGGGACAAAATACAAACTGACCATGTCGTCGTGTACAGGCCAAATGCGATGCCTATCTCGACCCAGACAACCCCTGCTCGCGATGCCGCAAGATGAACAGGCAGTGCATCGTCTCCGAACCTTTCAAGCGAGAACACAAGCGCAAGCGAATATCTGAGCTCGAATTGCGAACCGACGAACTACAAGAAAGACTAAATTCATCTAGCCAACGCGATTCCTCAGCGCTCCCAGAACCAGCATGGAATGCGGGCAATCCCAATGAACCTCGAAACGCCGATAGTGAGAGCCGACTTGCATCAGTTGCTCCTTTTTTCAGAGACGCGAACATCGCGCCAGTCTCTTACCGCTCGTTCTCTCAGGCTGCCGAAGCTCTCCAGACGCCGGAAAGTCTTCCACATGATCAACCAGGCTCGGCCACGCTATCAAGAGTCCTGGACGGGCAGACAGTGGACGCAAGAGACATTGAGGCGACGTTCCAGATGTGAGTCCCCTTACGGATCGTGGTGAAAGTGCCTCGATGCAGAGCCACTGACCGACCGTTTGCCGCGCGGTCGTGTCATAATTACTGATCATTTCTCAAAGATACTACCGGGACTATGCAAACCTCATGCCTATCCTCGACCCTTCGATGAGTCCCAACGCATGCTACGCTCTTTCACCTGTCCTTTTCTGGGTAGTCGTCGGAGTCGGCTGCCGGACATATCCTAACAATCCTACTTTACTCGGTGTCCTACCGTCCAAAATCAAAGCCATGGCTCTTCTCTCCGTGAATGGGAACATCTCTCTACCTACGGTTCAAGCATGGCTGATTCTCTTGTACTGGCCATTTCCCAAATCCAACACGGGACAAGACATGATCTTCCCTATGAGCGCAGCACTGTTGCACATGGCCATGCAGCTTGGCCTACACCTACCCTCTTTTGGTCAGGAATTCAGCAAAGTCCGCCTGAGACTAAGTGAGGAGGAAACAAAGAAGAGAGCAGCGACTTGGGGCTATTGTATGCTCATCTATCAACGGTAAGTCGCGCTCTTATTGTCGAGCAACGTTGCAAAAGTGCCGCATATGGAAACAGATATCTGACGACATGGTACACAGTTCGTGCTTGGCTAAAGGCATGCCGGCGACGCCAGTCCTCGAGATTCCCCACGATCAAGAACAAAAACGAACACTCTTTCAAAACATGACCCCACGACTCAAGTTCGAGCTCAAACTCCAAGATGTGGTGACGAGATGCTCAATCGCCGTGTCACAAAATGGTGTACGAACCATGTCTGCCGACCAGGAACGTTCGTTGGACACCTTACTGGGCGTGTTTTATGCTCAGATTGCTAGTGTCGGTCTCGAGTACTCATCAGGTAAGTCTTGAATCACTCCCCTACTATGCAGAGCACCAATTTAATGGCTTTTTCTTTGAGCAGATTTGGATCGACTCTATGTCCATCTCGCAACACAAAGTATCCAAGCATTCAACCTCTACAAGTCCCCTTCCGCGCAGGATCCCACCTCCCTCTACGACCTCTGCGTTACGTGCTGCCAAGTAATCGAAACTTTCGACAGCCTTGACAAGTCCGGACAGATTTCTCTTCCTGCTGCTCCAGTCTTTTTCTACCACGGTCTTATGATGCCATGCCATATTCTCCTTCGCCTGCTCAAAACTTCCTTCTCACGCTACATCAATGCCGACAGAGCTCGGTCTGCGCTCTTCCTTGGTATTAGTCTGCACAAACGACTGTCATTACAGAACGATGACGTCCCGGCCCGGAATGGAGTCGCATTGACCCAGCTGTGGAACAGTACTAGGGCCTTTCGCAAACCAGACGGTACAGAGATGGTGTCGCTACGCGTCCGGAGTCGTCTGGCTGGTAGTATGGTCCTGGACGGCATCGTGTGGTGGCGAGAAGAGTTCGGCGCATTCATGGGCATTTATCCGCCGCCGATCGGGGATAATCGAAGTGGTACGGACTCCCCCTGTGATTTGCGATTTGTGACCTGTCATGTCATGACACTTTGTGCCCCCTTCCATGGTCGTGTTAGTGCTAACAAAATGAATGTGTCTAGATCTTCCCTCCACTGCGACCGAGAACGATACCACACCGAACGGAAGTAGCTTGCACGCTGGTCCCATGGGTGGTACTCCCTTGAAACCTGACTATTCTGGTTTTCTAGATGATCCGATGTTGGCGGAATTCGGATGGCCTTCTGGCGAAGATATCTTTTCAACGATATGGGCGGATAATACGCTTGCAGGTGTTTGAAAAGAAAGTCTCAAAGCGAAAAGCTCTCGGATCCTCATTTCTCGGATGTTGTGGATCGTTGTATCAGTATGTATTGGTATTCTGGATTTGCGAGGTGTGAGGTCGGGAGGTGCGAAAGGTGTCACGCATTTGGAAATGTCTTAGCAAATCTCAACCCCCCATGAAGCATGAACAAGGAAGAGAGCTCGCAGGCACATAAGGCAGACCATCGGCAGGCACTTGTGACAAGATTACACTATCCGAGATTGGTGTTTCAGGGTATCCAAAAGAAGAAGAACAACGAAACAATAACAAAGACAATCTCTTTTCTTCCTGCTCTCACCTGCCCTCTCTCCTTCCTCATCTTTTGCTCCCACAAGATGCATATCCTTGTATAGGTTCATCTTGAAGACAGACATGTCTAAGTCCAAATCACCTTACTCCCACTTCCTCTCAAATATGCCAATCCAGGCACCGTACCCCACGACTTTCCCCTTGATCGCGTCTTCTAACTCGGCCTTTGTCGCGACGGGTTTCATCTTGTCCACATCGAGTTTTGCATTGAGTGCAACAACCTGATAGAAATACCTATGCGGGCCGTGACCCAGCGGCGGCCGCGGCGCACCATAGATCGACCCACGGAGGTTCTTGCCCAGCCTGAACCCGCCACGCAAGTACTTGGCCCCTGCTGATGAAGCCCCTTTGTTGGCGTTTGTGTCGAGCACGATGTCGTCGGCGGTGATGGTCGTCTTGGTTCCCGGTATGGCGTAGAACAAGCCATGGTTCGGCACGAGGGGCAGAGGGGCGTCCGGGTCCTCGATCAGAACAATGTATTCTTTGATGTCCGACTCGTTGACGGCGGCGGCGGCGGTGTCGGACGGCGGCGCAACGGTCCACGTGAGCGTTGGGAACCGAGAAGTCCCGTAGGCGCTGTAGTCGAGTGGCATGACGGAGTTGGAGGGCCCTATGTCGGGACACGTCACTGTGATGGTTTGCGGCGTGTCTGCGAATGCAGAGGTGTTGGTCCAGAGTTTGGAGTCGCGGCCTCGGTTGGATGAGAGGAGGCGACCGAGGAAGTATTCTAGGTAGTTGAGGGGAGACATTATCTGTTTTGTTGTTGTGTGTGGTGTGCGTTGAAGCTGCTGACAAAGTTGGTGAGTGATGGGTGGGTGTCTGAAAGGTAGTTGTAATTGTAGTTGGATGGCAATAGCCCTTAGATAGAGACACCAAGTGTAGTGAAACTATTGCCCGACGACCGGACTTGGAATCGATGATCTGTGGTCGATCGTTGTGCCGTGTGCGCTATGCGCTGTGTGCTGTGTAGGAAGTGATGCCCGGTCCTCCTAAGGACTCCGTGTTGAATCTCGCTTGTATCAGAATGTGATTGCAGTAGATACGAGGACTAGATGATTCGGACATTTGCGAGGCGAGGCGAGGGATGGAAAGCAGTGCGTTGAGGTCACCTTGTTCAAAACTTCCATTAACCCTCACTCAAAATATGCAAAAAAAGGAAATTAAGTGTCTTAAACTCCGCGTGCGCCGGTGTTAACGACACCTTGACATACACACTTGACCTGACCTACAGTAAGATAAGCAGAGACCGTCGCCGTCCGGTCGCAAAAGGGCCGGTGGTATTGCTTGCAATGACCAATGATCATCCGAGTTGCGTGGCCGGTTTTACCCAGGACCGGGCCTGAACCGGAGTGGCGGACAAGAAAGAGGGGGTGAAACCATTTCTTTTTGGAGAGGGTGGGTTTGTTTGCGGTCCGTTGACTCTTGTCTCGATTTGGCGGGTCAAAAAAAAGGATGGGAATATAATAAATTCAAAAGTAACGTCGCAGAAGGTGAAGTACATGTAAAGATAGTCAATCAGTTACCTGCCGGTACAGTGCTGGCGGCGACACACTTTGCAACCTACACTGACAACTTGCTTGCGATTTGACCGGAACTGGCGCCTGTCGAGTCTTCCGTTTGTTGCAAGAGCGGTGCTCTTCCATCATAACAGAGGCGTCACACACACGACGATGAGCGACGATCAACAGAAAGACAGGGACGATGTGAAACCGTCAGAAATCTCGACAGACGTTGAAGCAGGATCTGCTCATCCCAGCCAGCCAGCACAGGCAGAGAGCGTCGAGAAGCGAATAGACGCAGAAGGGGACGGACAAAATGGCCAAGTCGAACTTGAATCAGGGCGAGAGACAACCCAGGAGAAACCGTATTCTGTCTTCAGCACGAATGAGAAGAGAATCATTGTCCTTGCGGGATCTCTGGCTGGATTCTTTTCTCCATTGACTAGTTCGATATACTTCCCTGCATTGGACACGATTGCAAAGGCACTGCACGTGTCGGACTCAGACATCAATCTCACGGTCACGACGTATCTGATATTGCAGGGTTTGGCGCCCATGGTGATCGCCGGTTTCTCCGACAACATGGGCAGACGACCCGCATATGTGCTGTGCTTCACCGTCTACATCTGCGCCAACCTCGGACTGGGCTTGCAGAATAGCTACGCCTCCCTTCTCGGCCTGCGATGTCTGCAGAGTGCTGGGAGCAGTGGCACGATTGCGCTGGCCAACGGGCTGGTCGGGGACACAGTCACGTCGGAACAGCGAGGTGCATACATTGCCTTTGCGTCTCTGGGGGGTCTTCTTGGTCCGACACTGAGTCCCATCATTGGCGGGCTGATCAGCGAGAATCTGGAGTGGCATTGGCTGTTCTGGTTCCTGCTCATCTTCTCTGCCGTGTTCACCGTCCCGTTGTTCTTGTTCCTTCCCGAGACGTGTCGCAAGATCGTGGGAGATGGATCCATTCCTCCGCCGCCACTGAACTTGTCGTTGACGGACGTCATCAGACACAAGCGCAGAGCGAAAAGAGGCCTTGTGTTCGACGCCGCAGAACAGGCCGAGCTGAGAAAGAATTATCGATTTCAATTTCCGAACCCATTGGCGACCTTGTGGATCTTACTTGATCCCGCATCGTTGATCATTCTTGTGGCAACTGGATTGAACCTTGCTTGTTTCTATGCGATATCGACGGGAGCTTCGTCCTCGTTCAAGAACGACTACGGCTTCAACGACATCCAGGTCGGACTGGTCTTCATCCCCATTGGTGTGGGGGGGCTGGTGGCCGCGTTCACGACGGGAAAATTGATCGATTGGAATTATCAAAGGCATGCTCGTCGACTTGGGATCACCGTGGTCAAAGGGGTTCGACAAGACTTGACTGACTTCCCCATTGAAAAGGCACGGATTCAGGTGGCGCTGCCACTTCTCCTTTCCAACGGAGTGTTTGTTATTGCGTACGGGTGGACAGTGGGCCACAAAATCAGTTTGGCAGGGCCAATAATCTTCTTGTTCTTTTTGGGGTATTGCTCGATTGCTGCTTACCAGGCCATGAATGTCTTGATGACGGATATTTGGCCCGGGCAGGCGGCGGCGGCCACAGCAGCAAATAACTTTGTTCGATGTGAGCTTGGAGCAGCAGCATCGGCGGCGATCAGTCCCATGAGCAAGGCCTTTGGGCAAGGGTGGGCGTACACATTTTGGGCGCTGATTTACATGGCATTTGCACCAGCATTGCTCATTATCAGCCGACGTGGGATCCAAATGAGGAAGGCGAAGAAGGCCAGAGAAGATAAGAAATTGGCTCGAAGGAAGGAGAAAAGGGAACGGAAAGGGTAGGAGAGAAGAACGGGATGTTGGTGGCTGGAGTGGTCGGACAAAAGGAGTGTGATAGCCTCAGAGATAGGTGTTGTTGTGCCTCCACGAGGAATGCATATGTGACCCAGACAAGTAGATAGATAGACGCATTTCGTCCTCAGCATCAACGCAGGTTCTCGGCAGAAGTTCTCAGAAGCTCCTCGTGCTCCTCGTCTTTTGTCTTCCAAGCAGCCAAGCCTGATGAGTCTTTTGATGAGCTGTTAGCAGTGCGACATTCGAGTCATATTGGTCACATGTTTTGGTCATGTGATGGTCCTTGCCGCGATTGCAGTGTTGAAAATCGATAGAGCGGTCTTGGTTGATCAGGGAATCAAGACACGGTTGGCAATAGTGACAAAGCCTGGTCCGCCGAGAGCTGATTAGGGCAGACGAATTAGAAGATGTTAGCAAGCAGCGTGACAAGATTGACTCAGAGTGGCGTCCAGTGGCGGACGTGAACGAGGACGAGGACGAGGACGAGGACGAGGACGAGGATGGGATGAGGGCGGCTGGGGGATTATGTCCTCGCATAGAAGTCCTCATTCCGGACTCTTTACGGACGGCGAAATGAGTGCATAATAATAGAAAGGAGAGACAAAGAAGATTGAGGAGACGTCTACGGAGTAATACAGTGCTCTGAAGGCCTGGTACACCGAGGTCCGGGGAGGCTCAAAGTGGTGCTTAGGGCTCACCAGGCTCACTAGATAGGCCAAGTACCTTACCTAACAGGTACCGGGACTTAGGCTCTAGGCGCCCCTAAGTAGCGTAGAGTTAGGTAAATACCCAGGCTCTGTACCTAATGCCTTACCTAAGCCAAGTCCCCAAGTACCTCGTACTCATCATCCCCCAAGCCAGCATTATCACGTGCATTGCGTTATATTTCGGTACAAAGACTCCCTTCCACCACCCCCTCTCAAGCCTCACCCAAATCCTGTTCTGCGCACTCCATAGCCTGGTTGTTAGGTGCGAGTACAATATTGGACTGAGATATCAATACTGTATCCTTCTGTCTGTCTCATCCCATCAGATCCTATTTCCACCTCCCTCCCAACTCATCTCAGCTCATCTTCCCGTCCCGACAGACCCCAACCATCTAGATCCTCCACTATCCTACCAAACACATTACTCATCAACACACCATCGTCACATCGCCTCAACCAGATCTGCTTGTCCATACGCTCCCTTGCTTGGGCCGAGATATCTCGCACCTTCGGATGCTCACATTGCTCTCTTCTTAAACCCGAGTGTTCGATGCAATACACAAAAACTAATCCGCGTATCCGCCACTCCCTGAGCGACGAGTCATTTTATATCAGCAGTTTCAGCATCATTTGGGGCCAGCAGTGGTGAGCCTGTCCTGTGATCCATCGCAATTCGTCCGGGCCCCGTACGAACTGCAGACAGGTACAGTACAAATACCCATCAGGTGTCCAGCCGTCAACACCGCACGTTCCTCCTCGGGCGATACAAGAGACAATCAGAGGCCCAAGAACCCTGACCACCGGGCCCGGACAATTTCCCAAATTAACGCCCGTGCTCGCCTAGCTCTTTCATCGCTCCACGAGACGCCGATCTGACGTCGCTCGCCCCAGCCGACTCTTCCGTGCCATCCTTACGCTAGAAGTTTCAGCTTTTTCCTGTGCGGCATTCCAGCCTCACTCAAAACGAACGACATTGTCGCGACGTCTACGACCCGGCTTTGACGATAGCATGGAAGAGCGCCTAGATTTTCAATAGCCCCGTTGTTATCTGTTTTTCTCGTCTCTTCTAGCCCTCCGCCCACCATGCCGATGCAACGGCCCAGTATGTTGAAACGAGTACGTAGTCATACAAATCGGCAGTCTCTTAGCGACCTGGTGCATGGAAGGGGTGGCTCGCCGCATCCTCAAGCAGACACCATCTCAGCTTTGAAGCAAATCGAAGAAGAGACCCTGCCCAAGTACAATGCAGACAGTTTCTACGCCGCTCGAATAGGCGAAGTTTTAAATGACCGATACAAACTGTGTGCGAAGCTGGGCTTCGGCATGACGGCGACAGTGTGGCTGGCAAAGGACCTGAAAGCGTAAGTATTGTCTTTCCAGAGACGGCAACGTCAGGGACATGCGATTAACGTTCTTCGTATAGCGACCAATGTGCTGGCAACCACAAATACGCCACCATCAAAATCAATGTCAACACCCTGACCGAGGACTTTCTAAAAGGACGACGAGAAATCGCTCAGAAGTTGTTCTCCGCCAATCCAAACCACCCAGGCTACAATCACATCCGATTCATGCGAGATACATTCAAACTCAGGACCCGACACGGCGACCACCTTTGCATCGTATACGACGTCCTCCGAGAACCCATCGACGGCTGTATGGAGAAATTCCCCGGTCGACGTTTCAATTCCGAGAAGCTCCGCAAATTGTTGCCGGCTCTGTTGAAGGGCCTCGACTACCTCCATACAGAGTGTGGAGTGGTGCACACCGATCTGAAGGCCGACAATATCATGATGGGACTTGGTGATCCGACCATTCTCGACCGATTCGTCCAGCACGAAATCGACCATCCGTCGCCGCGAAAGATGCCAGACTCTCACGGACGCATCATCTACACATCGTGCAGCGACTTTGGCGAAGCTCCGACCGACGTCGTCATCAGCGCGGCCAAAATCACAGACATCGGTCTGGCGGCGTGGGGAGAAGGCAAGAACACCAAGCCAATCCAATCCAACGCTTTCATGGCGCCAGAAGTCATTCTACAGGCCGGGTGGTCGTACCCCGCCGATATATGGAATCTGGGCGTGATGCTATGGGATCTGTTTGAGACCTTTGGATTGTTCGACTCCATCGACACAAAGCCAGGACACTACCGTCCTGAGAAACACCTGGGTCTTATGATAGGCCTGTTGGGACCGCCACCTGTGGACTTTCTCAAGCGAGGGGCCAAATCATCCTACTACTTCGACACCGACGGCAAATTCAAGTACCCGGACTACATTGACCAGGAGATTTCGTTTGAGAGCTCCATCACCAGGCTCCGAGGCGAGGAGAAGGACCTGTTTCTCGACATGGCCAGGCACATGCTCTGCTGGGTACCCGAGGAGCGATGGACGGCCAAACAGCTTCTCGAGCATCCCTATCTGACCAAAGAGCGCGAATATATCCCGACTCCCGGCGGCTTGAGCCGTGCATCGACCGCTTCGTTCCAGTCGATGGTGCCGTCCCGGACCGGAACTCCCAACCCAGCCCCGTCCATCCCCGTGTCGAGACGAACATCGAACCTGGAACGGATCCCTTCACATGGCTCTTCGCCGGTGGTGACCAATGGGACAGCAGGGTCGCCGGTAGACAAGTCGTCGTCGTCGAGACCGACCACCCCCGCGAGTTCGAGCGCGCCACCGCTCGCGCTTCCCTTTCACATGAGGAAGAGCGAGGACAACAAGAACGGCCCTTCACCACTCACGAGTCCCGGTGGCCACCTCGTGCCTGCTGCCAGCACCAACACCGCCAACAAATCGTCGCAGGAGCTTATCGATTCGATCCTGAAGAGGAGCAAGAACGGCCATAAGCAGCAGCAGCAGCGGCACGAAAACGGCTCGAATCGCGCCTCGATGGATAGCAGCAGCAGCAGTACCCCGACGAAATGAATGTCAGATTTCACGGTTTCGTTCTTTCCTCGACTGATGACGACGACGATGACACCGAGGATGGTGTTATTTTTGTTGTGTTTTGGGCGTTTTTGGTGCGTGCGTGTGTATGTGTTGGTGTGTGGGTGGGATACCCTGTTTTGGAAGGCCAAAAGGGCATGGCACATTCACATCGCAAGGTGTTTGTAGGAATTCTTTTCTTTCCCATTTCACATGATTAATGCCCCGACGACCGAATGGGTCGTCTCTTCCTTTTTTTTTTGCCTATTTCCTCCGAGAATGGCAATCACGAATATACGGGAGTTTCAAGTAGTGTGCCACGAGAGCCAGGAGAGGGCTGAGGCTCTAAGGGGAGAATAGAAAGAAAAAGCCACAAAGATTGCCTTCCCAATTAGCATGGAACGTATACACAATAGTCATATACGAACCTCTCCTTTTTTTGTCCTTTGCTTGTGAAAGAATCCCTCGATCTTGCTCGTACTTGTATGTCTCTCTTGGTAGGCTGACTCTCTGATCTTCCCTACCACCTATGTCTCAGGTAGGTACCTATCTCAGGTAGGGGCATAGGTACTTCAACGACCATCTCCTTCATAGCAGATCCACTACATCGAAACACATAGACTTGATTCCCGCCGAGACGAGGACCACCTACACCAACATACCGCCTCACGCCACACTCGAGTCGTTGCTTGGGGAGCAAGTTGTCATCTCTTCATGTCATGTCGTCTCTCGTCCTTCGCCATTCATCATGCGTCGTCCACCACCACCACACCCGCATGCCTGAGTTCGTAATGTCCCTGACTTCACGCTGTCGAGTAGGATAGGACAAAGGGTAAGGCAATCTTTCCACTCCACGTGAATGCACAACTCGGTGGGAATTAGATATGGCGAAGTCCCCCAATCGACAGTGCCGGCACCGAAGTTGATTAGCACCGCAAGGTTGTGGTTTCGTTGGAGCATGGGTAAGTTCGTTCCAGGCTGCGAATTGCTTTATACCGCGGCCGGTTTTACAAACTCTTCTAGCGTTGCCGCAGAGGCAACCCAAGGCAACCCGAGGTAAAGAGACAAGTAATTCTTACTCCTCTCTCATGCTCATATCGGCATCAATTTTGACCAGAAAATTCGATCTCGTCTCGTCAAAAGTCAAGTCACCTCTTCTCAATCTCCGTATCGTCCAAGATCTTCGCGTCCTTCTTCGCAGGCCGTTCGCCGAAGATGGTGCTACCGATCCTAACCTCACTACTCCCCTGGCGTATCGCGCCCTCGAAATCTTCGCTCATGCCCATACTCAATTCCAACTCTTCCGGACCTACACCCAGCTCGGTCGCAAGCGCGTCCCTCGTCTCCCTAAGACAAACAAAATCCTCATTCTCCGTCTCGGGCGTCGTGGCCTTCGATCTAGCTATCGCCCCGATCGTCATGAGCCCTTGTAACCGCAGATGCGGACAGTTGTGTATTACATGTTTCGCCAACGCGTTTAATTCCTCCGAGCGAGGCGGGACGCCGGACTTTGAATCCTCGCCGGACGTATTTACCTGGATGAACACACGGAGTGGCTCTGTGGCAGTCGACGTGGATGTCTGTGACCCCCGTCCCTTGTCGAGCAGTGTCGCCTTCTTCTCCGAGTCCACGCTCTCCACGGCCCATAGGTTCGGAATGTCCCTTGCCAACTGCATGGCCTTGTTCGATTGCAAGCCACCGATGAAATGCCATTTTATGCTGCGCGGGAGGAGGCGGGACTTCTCGAGCAGTTCTTGGACGTAGTTTTCGCCAAAATGTTCGTGCGAGGTTGGAGGGCTGTGTAGCGCGAGAATGTCTGAGGCGGGCTTGAGTTTCGAGACGGCGACGAGCCTAGGAGGACAAGGAGGAGGAAGAGCTCGTGATCCAGCGGCTGAGGAAATACGGGAAGTGGTATGCTCGAGGTTCGAGACGAGAGTGCTTGCGCGTTGTGGATTGATGGGGATCTTCATGCCGGGAATGGTGTGAGTATTGTCAGGTTGAGGGTCGGTGGGTGTCATCATGGGTGCATCAGGAGCGACAGCAGATCTACTACATATATGTGTGAGCTGTGTACCAGTGTCTAGGACTCGAGGCGATCCAGATGAATTGACGAGGACGCTGTTCACCGAAGTTGTTGCTGAGTTGGAGAACCCAAAAAATTTTAGCGACGGTCCAGTTGTACTCCGTTCAATAGGGAAGATTAATCCTGGTCGACGTCATAGTCATGTATAGATATCATTCTGTACATTGATTGCATGACTCCCTTTACATTGAGACTTTGGATCATAGTGCTTCAACATGAATACAGCGATAGAATCAATGGATGTAAAATAAGGAGTCTTTCGATTATCCTGGAATCTCCTCGTAGACAACCCCATCAACCGTCTTGAAATAAAAAAACCCCTGTGGTTGTCCTCGACCAACTCATGCAAAGTCAACAATGGTGCCTGGAGACGAAATCGTCTTCCATCAATCCGTCTATCTTTTGAACGCAATGCTTCGAACAACCAGACCACTCATCTAGTACAACGCCAACGCTATGATCTATGAAAATGCCGAAAAGACATCACCACATTGCTCATCAACTACTCTGCCTCATCATCCGTGTCTGGTGGGTGAGGAGTGCCCTTGGGGCTATTTAACCATTCAATACTAAAAACAAGTCATGTCAGCGTGTTGCATTACTTCAAGCGAGAGAAAGGGTCAGACTTACTGTCGTAATCTTCGTCGCACTTCTCTCTCCTTCATCTGCGCGCGAGTCAACTTCTTCTTTTTCTTCGCCTTGAACTTCATTTCGCTGTTATCTTCGACACCGGAGTTGGTGGCGGATGCGTTGGCGCTAGAAACCACCGAGCTGACGTTGCTTGAGCCGGGTCGCGAATCCTCAAATCGGTTGAGATCGATGGCGAGGTGACCTTTGTGCATGACTTTGCCGTCAGCGACATGCCATTGCTCGGGGCACAAAGCCCCAACAAATTCCTCGTTGTGGCTGATCATGACAACACCACCTTTGTAGTCACGGATGGCGACAGCCAGGCCTCCCAAAGAGTCTCGGTCCAGAAAGTTGGTCGGTTCGTCCAAGACGAGCAAGTGAGGATTATTCCACATGGCACCGGCCAACACGACCTTGACCTTTTGCCCACCACTCAATCCAGAGATCTCGTTGTGATTGGCGATCTCAGGATCCAAGCCGACATCTTCGAAGTGCTTGGCAATCACCTTGGGCTCCAGGATTCGATAGCCGAGACCTTCGCGCGAGGCTTCATGGTCGTCGAATTCTTGAATCAACTTCTGGAATCCCCATTCCAAAAGGGTTTCACGAGACACTTGACTGTTGAACTTCGGAAGCATGTTGCGCCATTTGACCTCGTACTGGAATGTCTTCTTGTACTTCTGTCGACCCATCAAGTTCTCGATCTGTCGGGGACCTTTGCCGTCCCCAAGATCAACCCATTTTTCCATCTGCGCCTTATCTTCGTCAGTGAGCACGCGGGTCTGTTTCATAAGGACTTCACGGTCGTCTCCGTTGGCGTATCTCCATTGCAGATACTGGTTAGGTGTCTTCTCCAGATGCATTTCAACGTGTTCAAGAGCATGTTGCTTGATGTAACCGATACGAAGGTTGGGATGTTTCTCCACCTTGCCGGTCTGGGGGATCGCTTCGCCAGTCAACATCTTGATCAAGGTCGATTTTCCTGCACCATTGGCACCGATGATGGCGACTCGCGAGGACAGGCTCAACTGGCAAGAAACGTCTTGCAAACTTGGCTTTGATGACCCGGGATACGTGTAGCTGACGTTGGTCATTCGGATGATGGACCTAGTGTTCGACTTGACACCAGAAAGTATACCAGGGGGAGGAAATTTAAATTGCACCTGTGTGGCAGAGAGAGTGTAGTAGCTCTTGCCTTCGGGTTTGACCTTGACGAAAGCTGCCAAATTTCCCTGGTAGTGAACCAGCTTTTTCTGCTCGTAATGAAGAATGTCGGTACAGACGGCATCCAGGAATCCGGAATCGTGGGAGACGATCAATGAAGTGATCTCAGAATGCTTTTGGAGATACTCTTCAAGCCACTTGACGTTGGCAACGTCGAGATGATTGGTAGGTTCATCAAGAAGGAGAACATCGGCTCTCATCAGCATAGCTCTGGCCAGTGCCAACTTCATCTTCCAACCGCCGGACAGTGAGCCGACCTTGTGTGACTGCCTGCCTTCTGGCCCGGCAGTAAAACCAACTTCGCTAAGGACTTCAGAGATTCGTTCTCGACCTTCTTTGGCAATCTCCGGGTCTTTTGCGACATACTCCAGAATACTGATATCAGCGTCTTCGCCTTGGTTGTGCTCGACAAAGCATGTTCTCAAAACGTCCTTGGAAGGGAAACCTTCCAATTTGCCATCAGCGATACTCCGCATCAAGGTGGATTTGCCAGCACCGTTTCGGCCGCACAGACCGTAGCGATGTCCTTTCAACAGACGAAGGTTGGTGTGGGAAAGGAGCAACATGCCACCGTATGCGAGCGAGAAGTCCGCGTTGACAATCTCAACCTCGTTACTGTCTTCAACAACTGGTGCACCAAATTTCTTATGATCTTCCTCGATGAAGTGTTTCTGCACGCCTTCGGCGACAGCTGAGCAGCTCTCATCGGGGAGCATATATTTGAGGTAAGGACCGACACGGTTAGGGATGCGTGAAAACATGCGGCTGTTGACATCTTCTCGGACCATCTCAGACACATAAATCTGACCATCCTTCCAGATGGCCGCATCTTCCTTCTGAAGGCCACCTTGAGCTCGAAGCTGGCTGTCCAGGACTTTGAGCACATCGTCGGTCGTAGTTTTTGCACTCTGGCCGTTGGTCGCCCCGTCTTTGTCCTCACCCATGGCCTTCTTCATAACATCGTTGGCTCTGGTGGCAAGCTCTCGAACTTCTGGAAGAGAAGCGCCGTTTTTAACTCTTTGAACTCCTGGCTGTAGTTTGGGCAAGAAAGTTCGGGCCTCTTCAGGGTCGTGTACCAACTTGGTCAAGTTTTCTACCACTACCACAGTCTGTCTCAGCACTTCCTGCGAAGTGGTAGGTGTATTCAAAGACCTCTCCAGGAGAGGAGTAAGGAGGGCAAGGACGGGCGACGTGACGATTGCAACAAAGGTCGTCTGCGACAAAGCGTGTATGGCTTTCTGCAGCGTCTGTGCCGAAGGATTCTTCATTGTGTCGATTAGAAGAGGAACTCGGGGAGCGACGTCGTCGTTCTGCAACAGAGTAGTGAGGGATGTCATGGTTTTGGTGGCTGCTTTGGCAACTTCGGCCTTCAGATCATGCATTCCGCCCTCAACGACTGGGATTAGCTCTTTGAGCGTGCGGCCCATTGCGTCTCGCAGGACGTCTTTAGCTTGTTCGTCTTCCTTCGTGCCTGTTCCCATCTGGGCCTTATCTGCCATCTTCCCCAGTAAAGTGAAGGCAGCGACGGTGCCCTGCCATTTACCTGTCGGCTTTGACAAGTAGCGGAGCAAGGCCGGAAGAAGGCCAATGGCCATAGCCTCGGGTTCAAGGTTCTTGAACAGCTCGTCGACCGCATATTGCGCCGACTCTCGGACAGAAGGGCCCTTGTCTGCTAGCCCGTCGAGTACAAGATAAAGCAGTCCGCCATCACGGACGAGGAACACGACTTCACTAATAGGCTGTTCCCGAGGAAACTTTTCAAACATGGCACCAAGCATAAACATGGCGCTTTCCCTCTTCGAACCATTTTTCTTATCCACCGCCGCTTTCTTGGTTGCAGGTATTAAGTCATAACCCAATACGCCTCGGATGCCTATCGACTGGACGAGGAGGTTCGTGAGAGCGTAAGAAGCATCGAGAGCGATCTGGGCAGAATCTGTTTCGAGGATTGTTCCGAGGATCCCACTTACTTCCTCAGTGGTGGGAGGGAGACCAGAGAAGGAAGACTTTGTTGGTACCACAGTCGAGGCCATTGCGGGAGCCAGAGGAGGGCTTTCAATGTGTGGCATAGTCTGGCAGACTCGAGCCTAGGATGCTGACTCTCGAAAGAACCCACAGGACGAACCAGTGTAGTAGTCGTTCTCTGTGGAAGAAAAGAGTCACAGAGGCACACTCGCCCTTTATGCCGCACCCGGAGTGGAGAGGAGAAAATATGGAAAAACAAATTGCTGAAAGGGAACGCTGTGAGAAAATGTAAATCAACCTGCGGCTTTTGAGGACGGAGCCCCCTTCAGTATCTGCCACTTTTTTTGGGGCGTAACGGAAATTTTCTGGATGGCGGCGAGGCCACCATCGTGCCCGATAAGAGATAACAATTGGCCAGTGACGCAGGCTGAGTCAGCAGCGTGCTTGGATACCTACAGTACAGTATTACTTACAGGTAGATTTATATGGAGGCACAGGTACATAGCTCTAGCACCTAAACAAGTACCTAAATCCCCAAGAACAGCCCGTAGGTGCAGTAAAGCCTGGTTGGTACTTCACGTGTGTTGCTGGTAAAAGTCAAGCGTTCTGGATGCTTCTTATATGTTTTATATGCTTTTGGGTTAATGTTTTAACACATTACACTAGATATCATGGACTCATTCTTGCCTCATGCCCAAGGCTCATATAAAAGACATTCCCAGGTCAAGTAGGAAGTGTCTTCCCACATACGGAACTTCGCAGCTCTGGGTTCTCTGGGGGAAGGCGCAGCAGCAGTGGTGTATCTGTAACTGCAAAGCTGGCCGACTTCCACCCTTCTTCCTAAACGCAGTCTGTGTTGCGACATCACCTTGGTAGCTTAGAAGCCGGTTTCCGTGTTGCCTTCACCCATACTCCTGCTTCCACTGCTCCCGGATTGGATGGCTCCGATGATACCATCAATGTATGGAGCTCCACTCCATTTCTGATGTGTGAGGACATCGACACCAAGCTTCTTTTCTCGGCTTTGGACTAGGTTGACATATGCGAGCATTCCATCTTCCTTGAACCCTTTCGAGAGCTCATTCGTGATGGTAGCCGTCGAATGGAGTCCTGCGAGCGAAATGAGCTGCAGCACAAATCCTTCCTTGGCCAGGTCCCAAACAAAGGATTTTAATGAAGCGTCGTCAAAGCCTTGACCCATCCAGTTAAACGATGGACTGAGATTGTAGACCATTTTCTTTCCTGGAGATGCCGCACGGATCTCTCTGGCAAAGCCAGCCGCTTTTGGAACCGACGGGTCGGCGGTTTCCAGCCACAAAAGGTCAGCATAGGGAGCAAACTCAATGGCTCGCTTTGTTGCTGCTGGAATGCCGGCGCGGTAGTGGTAGTAACCTTCTCGAGTCCTGGGAACATCGCAAGACCATACCACGGGAGATTTGGTGTGCTGGGACGAGAGGATGCGTCGCTTGGAGAGCGACATGTTGCGGTCCTGCTTAGTTTTGTTGAGATATTCAGAGGGATCCCCCCTTCCGACTTGATATGAGCTTCGACAGCTTCGTCGAAGGTTACCAACTTATGTTCCTTGACCCAGGCAGCTTCGAAGACGTCGATCTCGGGTCCAGTGGCTCCCTTCAGTTCCATTTCCTGCAGAAGTTCGGACAGTGGTTCCGTGTCTGCTGTAACGCCGAGAATATATTCGTGATCCCGTACATCAATGGCACTGGAAAGTAACTTTCCACTCTCGGAATCGGTTCGTGCAATGACCAAGTTCTCGGAACCCATCATATCCCACTGGAATCTGGCAGCCACCAAACGATTGATGTGATCACCTACTGGTACCAACACTTTCCCCGCCAGGTGACCACACTTTTTCCCTCCATGAAGCTGATCTTCGAAATGGACTGCGGCGGCACCATTTTCGGCAAAGAGCTTCGCCAGCTTAATGACTGCTGATAAGCCTCCGTGGCCCGTATCCCCATCGGCCACAATAGGTCTCATATAGTCGATGTACGGAGTGCTTTTACGTTCCTGTGCACTCATCTTTTGCCTTGCGTCATAATTCTTGCGGTCGTGAAGCTGTTGTGCCTTGAACAATCTCTGGACTTGGTTGGGTACTGTGTTGTATGGATAGTCGCCAAAGTCCGCCGAGACCTCGTTTGTAGTAGTCAAGACAGAAGAGCAGGCCCAACCAGAGACGTAGAGAATCTCCTGGTTCGGTGCTTGCTGTGTCATTTGTACAGGGTCGATAGCACCCATCGTGTGCACCGGCTTTCCTTCGGCCGCTCTTTTCTCAAGCAAGTTGAACAGCTTTCGTGCCATGATCGAGCTCGGATAGGTCTGCTGCAAAGTGCCTCTCTTGCTCACGACATCTTCTGGAGTATACGGTCTCTTGATACCCTTGTAGCGAGGTGATGCCCACCACTTCTTGACGTCTTCCACCTGCTGCTTGAAAAGAAGATCCTCTGCATCTCCCGCCTTATCCTCTGTCGCAAGCAATTGGAATGAATCTGAGGGCAGTGGTGCGGAGACTGGAGGTTCAACTGGAGGTAAGGTGGACAAACGGCGCGCCATCGTTGTGACGAAAGGGTTTGCAGCGGCTGTTCTCACGACGGTTCGGTTCGATAGCCTTGGAAGGCTCTTTGGTACTCGTCGTAACATGTTCACGTTTGTCTAGTCTTGAGCGTCTAATGTGGAGGGCCAAAGGGTAACGGCAGGGGAACAGGTATATAGAGAGATATTTTAAACCCTCGTAGTGGTGGCGTAGCACGGTGGGCGGACAGCAGCCCGAAGCTGCTTTGTAAGGAGGCTCAACAACACGTCCCAAGGACACTTGAGACTGACCAGAGACTCACCATTGCCCTGATGAGAAGCATTGAACATGCGTGACTTATGGCACCTGAATACATTACCTCCGATCGCGCATGTGAGGAGAAATCCGAGTTCGGATCGGCGATTGTTGCTCCTTAGGGCCACAAGTGACCCTGCACCAGCCAAGGGACCTCGGCCCTCCAAACACGCGCTTATTTCGGAGACGTGAAAGGGTGGTCGTGCTGTCTGACATTGGCTGTGACCCCGCTTGATGCGGCTGGTTAAGGCGAATGTGCTTCTGTCAGACAAGCCAGTTGCTTTGCGGTGGCCGCGGAAAGGCCCTCCAACAAAGCCGAGGAATGTCCTCTTGCAGTATCGGTGCGAGGGAAGTGCTCACTGGCTGTACTGACAACTTTTTGAATAGAAAGCTCGAGAGCTCATCTTTTCTGTTCTTCCTGCTCGAGTTTCTACTCCTGTGATTCTCTGGTCTCTAGGCCCTCAACTTTTCGAGTCCTTCCACTACAATTTACTGCTCGTTGCTTCTAAGCACACCCATTTCCATACCCCGCAACATCGAATCCGGGGAATAACAAGCACCTTGGGCAGGAAACATTTCGTCCGCAATGGCATCTAGCTCGAGAAGTGCTCAACGAGCTCTGAGAGCCCTTCGGGCTTCCTCCACCCGTTCTTATACCCCCCTCACCCGCCGAACCTATGCCTCAACTGCGGAGCCAGACCTCAAGTCGACACTGGAATCGGTTATTCCCGAAAAGCGTGAGCTGCTTAAGCAGGTCAAGAGCCATGCGGACAAGAAGATTGGAGAGATCAATGTAGGGATGGTCATTGGTGGTATGAGGACAATGAAGTCCATGGTCTGGGAAGGCAGTGTCTTGGATGCCAACGAAGGAATCCGGTTCCATGGCAAGACAATTGCAGAATGCCAAAAGGAGCTTCCGAAAGGCACATCTGGCACTGAGATGTTGCCTGAGGCCATGTTCTGGCTTCTTCTGACTGGACAGGTCCCTTCGGTCTCCCAGGTTCGTGCCTTGTCTCGCGAACTTGCAGAGAAGTCAGACCTTCCCGCCCATGTCACCAACATGCTCCGATCATTCGACAAGAACGTTCATCCCATGACACAGCTGTCCTGTGCTGTGGCAGCCTTGAACTCCGAGTCCATCTTTGCAAAGAAGTACGCCGAAGGCTTGAACAAAACCGCATATTGGGAGCCTACTTTCGATGACAGCATCAATCTCCTAGCGAAGCTGCCTCGCGTGGCTGCTGCCATTTTCGATAAGGCTGCACTCGACATGCCTATCGACAAAGATCAGGACTGGGCTTATAACTTCGCCAAACTTCTAGGCAAGCCTGGGAAGGACAATGAAGGCTTCCAAGATCTGCTACGTCTATACCTTGCTCTTCACGGTGATCATGAGGGAGGAAATGTTTCAGCCCACGCCACCCATCTGGTTGGGTCTGCACTCTCCGATCCATACCTGTCCTATTCCGCTGGTTTGCTCGGCCTGGCTGGACCCCTGCACGGCCTTGCTGCTCAGGAAGTCCTTCGTTGGATCTTGAAGATGAAGGATTCAATCGGGGAGAATTTCTCTGACAAGGACGTCAGTGAGTATCTATGGGCCACGCTTAAGTCTGGCCAGGTCGTCCCCGGCTATGGTCACGGTGTCCTTCGTAAGCCCGACCCTCGTTTCAAGGCGCTCATCGACTTTGGTGATGCCCGTCCAGACATCTCCAACAACCCAGTCTACCGCCTGGTGAAGAAGAACAGCGAGATTGCACCAGGCGTCTTGACCGAGCATGGCAAGACCAAGAACCCTCACCCCAATGTGGACAGTGCTTCAGGCGTCCTCTTCCACCACTACGGCTTCCAAGACCCTCTATACTACACTGTCACTTTCGGTGTGAGCAGAGGTTTGGGACCTCTGGCCCAGTTGATCTGGGACCGTGCTCTCGGCATGCCCATTGAACGCCCAAAGAGTATCGATCTCCAAGGACTCCTCAAACTGGTATAGTTCAGAGAATTACTCGAAGAAGCACTGTACATATCTGAGGAGGTTCTTCACTGGCTAAAAAGCAATATAGATAGTTGTTTCATGTTTCGCGTCATGTAGGGAACCCAGTAGTCTATTCAAACATGCGTTTTTCATGTCAGTTTACCTAGCCTTCGACACTCGGGCAGCGGCCGGATCACATAGAGGGAACAACTTTGTTCCACCCGAGCTGTTATGCAGAACCGCATGACACCACCTATTATGATTCTCCCTGCTCCTCATCACAGCATTTTTTCATTGCCAACGGAACTTCCTGCTTTCGTCGTCCATCAGCTCATCCTCATACCTGAATCAAGTACCGCAACGATTTTCTTGAAGAGAGCATGATATCTATAACAAAAATTGGCCCCATACTACCGTTGTCGAGCCAAGTAGGTGAAATTCTCAACATCAACATCTTCTCTGTTCATCGACTTAGCTACGTCAACTACACCCATTGTATCCCTGTTGCTGCCACATCTTTACACTCTTGACTACCATTTCGCCGCTTTCTTTCCACGTTGGATACCACATGTCTTTTGCGTTCCAAAAGTCTCGCCTCGCATTTTTGCCTCCATCAACCCAAGGCTTCCCGTTTTTGCTATCCTCAAACCAACCATTTGTGCTTCCCACTGCGACGTTCAGGATGAGATAGAACTCTTGATCGAACGGGGTCGACTTCCTAGCGGTCTGGCCCCAAGGATTGACAATTTTAGTGCCGTTGCTATCAGAGTCGGGGAAATGACCACGACTCCAAAGGTCCTCGTCGAAGTTCGTATACAGCACTTGAAGAAGCCGAGTATCGATATAAGTGAAGATATATTTCTCCGACCATTCAAGACCAAAAGTATGGAATGTCTTTGCGTATGTGGTGTGCAAGGCCTTCCTCTTCACGTTCGTCTTCCACCAAGCATCGTTTGCAGAATTCGGGCCCCAGTGCAGCGAGCTAGACACGATATTGTTGCCACCTTGTAGAAATGTCCAATTGTTCCCTCTGGACTCTACAATATCAATTTCGCCAGACCGAGGCCATTCACCATATTTGCTGTCGACGGGGAGAAGCCATATCGCGGGCCATAGCCAGTCACCTGCCGGCAACTTGGCTTCCACTTCGATCCGACCGTACTTGATCGACCTGGCCTTCTTGGTGTTTATCCGACCAGATCTGACAGGATTGGCTGTTGTTGAATTGGTACTACTGGTATTAGTACCTGTCACGCAATTTGTCCATACTGTTGATGTACAAATTCCCTGAGCCAGGAGATCAATTCTGCTGTTCTTCTCCACGATTGCAGCGTCTTGCAGTGTTGGCTTGATGTAAAGCATACCATCCTGAATGAAAACGTTCTCTTCGGTGACGGTGGTCTCTTCGAATTGGCCGTTGCCGAAGCCACCGACCTCAGCTTCCTTCGTCCAGATATCCGACTCGAGACCTTTGTTCGGGAAGTCACTCGTGTACACGGGGCAGTACTTGTGGTTGACAACAGCCTGGAGACCATCCCAGACCAAGAAACCTGCAATCGCCACTCCCACGAATAGGCCAATCAATGGTATGATGGTCACCCACTTTTCCTTGGGGTCTTTGACGTCCGTCCATGGCCGTTCAACTTCTCCTTTCTTGACTCTTCGAGAATGAAAATATCTACGACGGACTGTACCCTGTGCCAGGGCAACCGAAGAGGTTGTTCGTGATGGGTCTTGAGAGGCATATGGCGTCAAGAAGGGATTCGGTGTGGCTTCCTGGACAGCTGTCACAGCTTCTGGTGACGCCACACGAGGTGTCGTACCGTTGCTTGTGGCGATTTCGGGCTGGATTGAATAACTAGGACGAGAAAAATGTGTCATTTTTGAGAGACCCAAAGGTATTTTTCGATTCAAGTCGAGATGTTCAGGACAGTACGGGATGGCATACGATACTGGCTCACCGCGGAGCTCCTTTGATGTCGGTGGCATTCTGTCGTCGCAGCGGGATTTTCTCTTGCTTATACTGGAAGGAGAACGAAATTCTTGATGATCAGCAGCATCGGTGAACTGGTCTCGGATGGCCAGTGTCCGCATCCAGATCCGATGCAGTCGAGCCGTGGGCCAATCTCATCCCGAGAAGCATCAAGTCTCAGGCATGTCTACATATCAAGATCAAGAAAGTATCAAGGGGAATGGTATGTCTCGTACTCGCATTTCGCTGACGTATCTAGCTGGCTAAGTCACGCTCTTGGGAAAGACTACTTACACGCATACAGCTACGCGGCATCGGCTTCTTTGGAGCGTATCTGGTTCACCTATACTCGAGTGGGATTGCCACAGGTTGGATTGAGAATCTTGAAGAAACACGCCATGGGACTGGACTTTCAGCCCACTGTAGACATGCATATTTGACCTCAGTGGAGAGTATATTCTACTCGATCTGTCTTACCTGCAAAAACGCGCATCATCAACCGCCGAATACAGATTCATGTGTACACTTAAGCCGGTTGGTGTTGGTCTGATTCTGAATTTCGCAAGAAATATTGTACCACCTTTCATCTCGAGCTGCAGCTCCTAGTCGCCTTTGAAAGGGAAGCAATCTGCTTTGACCCTGCTGGTCTTTCTGGTGTCGGTTTGACTGATCATATCATCGAGATGTCTCAATTTTTCTCAGTTTGTTCAGAGCCATCTTGAACGCTCCTGTCTCTCGTACATCACCACTGCTGCGCTCTGCAACCTTTCCAGGCGATGGCCAGCCCGTCTCAGTATTTCATGTCTAACTATTGAAGGCATCTCCGCCAGTTCTTGGCTTACCCCTTCTTCATCTTCCTTGCCGGAGTGACGCCAGTTTGGGGCTATCTTAGCACGATCATTAACCTGTTGGCGACTTCTGGTCTGTTGTCAAACATCGACCATGTTGCTGCCACCATCTTCTCATGTGGGTGGATATGATACCGCTCTTGTATCGCCGTCTGGGAGAGTTCCGGACTGAGGATGACATGTCAGTGTCTCAAACTGCTTCATCCTGATGATTGGTCTCCCCGGCCCTTCTAGAGAGGTATGTTCTACCACGTTTCGACTCTTTGATATTCTGATTAATGACATGGAACAGACTTGGCTACGCCTATTCATTAGGCAAAATACTGTACACTCATCCGCGATATACACGAACAGACATGCCTCAGCCGCCCTTTGCTCCAGCTGTGGGCTCTCCCACCAATGATGACTTCGTCTTCGAGGGATCTCCTGTGCAAAGTAGCGCTGCATCTATCAGTGCAAAGTCGTCACACAGTACGAAGAGCTCTTTTCTTGAGGAAATCAAACACGAGATTATGGTCAGTCATCTTTATCAACAACAATGCTCGCATCTTTGGGTTAGCGATGGAAGCGGAGAACGTGAAGGAGTCTTGCTCAGAAAGTCAAGAGGACAATATCTGGCGTGTCCACAGGCGCTCCTAGATTCCCGCTTTGCAGAAGCCTGCAAATTACTCAATGTGCAGGTAAATGATCTCTTCCTGGTCTAGGGCTTCGCTGATTACCCACCAGGTTGCCATTACCGTCAATTCAAGAGTCATCAAGACATTTTTTGCTTGGGCACCAGATGCTACTGACGTCCCATTAATGAATGGCCTTCGAGTACAGATTCTACCAACTATTCACGATTTGCCTCGTGCTCGAAAATATCAGTTTGCAGCTTATGTTGCCTCAGAGTCACTCCTCGTGGTATGGGACGATGACCCTTCCAATGTCATAAAACGCGCGACCACCATTGAATCACAGCTTATGGAACTTGTCTGGCGCACTGGCGAGGCCGATCAGGACGAGGCTGTGAGCCATGAGAAACGAGGTGGGGTTGAGGCCTCCTTCGACTCCGAGTCTGGGGAGGCGATTCCAGAATACCGAGCCACCAATCTGATGAACACCATCCTCGTCGCCTTCACACTGATCATTGTTGTCACTCTACTCGGCCTTGCATGTCGCTCATTGGCGATTGAGATTGCCGTCGACCGTTCGTACCTTCGTCTTGCCTTTCTCTCTTTGGTCCCGGTCCAAATCTTTTTCACACTGGTATGAAGATCCCCCGTACCTTGATATCAACCCCTGCGGCTACTGACGACACAGTTCTTCGCGCAAGTCATAGTCGGTTGCGTGGCTCAATGCATTGGCCCTGTTCGTCAAATGCAACTCAATTCGAAATATTTCTCGGCCAGGTGTTCACCGCGACTTTGCACTGAGTCCCTTCCACACATCACAGTCCAGTGTCCCGTGTACAAAGAAGGCCTTTCATCCGTCATTGCACCGACTGTTAAGTCCATCAAGCAAGCTATCTCCACCTACGAACTTCAAGGCGGTAGCGCGAACATGCTCATCAATGACGACGGCCTTCAAATCATCTCCGATGACGAACGAAAAGCCCGGATGGAATTCTATCAGGACCACAATATAGGCTGGACCGCACGGCCAAAGCACGGCAGCGAGGGGTTCGTGCGAAAGGGCAAGTTTAAAAAGGCAAGCAACATGAACTACGGTCTCATGCTTTCATGCAAAGTTGAAGAAAAGCTCCTGCTCTATCACCGTCCGAGCACTTGGACCTCGAATGATGAGAACCAGGCATATGACGAGAGCCTGGCACAAGTCCTCGCCGAGACTCCTCGTGCATGGGCGGATGGCAACATTCGCATTGGCGACTACATTCTCCTGATCGACAGCGACACGCGCGTCCCTGCAGACTGCCTCCTCGACGCAGTGAGTGAGATGGAACAATCTCCCAATGTTGGCATTATGCAATTCGCCTCAGGTGTCATGCAAGTGGTGCACACCTTTTTCGAGAATGGCATTACGTTCTTCACCAACCTGATTTACACAGCGATTGAATATACCGTCGCGAATGGGGACGTCGCCCCGTTTGTTGGCCACAACGCCATCCTTCGCTGGAGCGCGATTCAGCAAGTTAGCTATACCGATGAGGACGGATACGAGAAGTTCTGGTCCGAGTCGCACGTGTCCGAGGACTTCGATATGTCCCTACGCCTTCAGTGCGACGGTTACATCATCCGTCTCGCATCCTGGGCACATGGCGGGTTCAAAGAAGGCGTGAGCCTGACAGTGTACGACGAGCTCGCACGCTGGGAAAAGTACGCATATGGGTGTAATGAATTACTCTTCCATCCCCTTCGGCAATGGGTGTACCGGGGGCCATTTACCGAGCTGTTCCGTCGCTTCTTGTTCAGCAACATCCGCTTCACAAGCAAAATCACCATCATCAGCTACATTGGGACGTATTATGCCATTGGGGCAGCGTGGATCATGACGTTGGCGAATTATTTCGCCATTGGCTGGTTCAACGGCTACCTAGACAAGTACTACATCGACAGCTGGAAGGTGTGGTTCAGCATTGTGATTGTGTTCAATGGACTGGGAAATGTCGCGTTGGCAATCATGCGGTATCGCATTGGCCAGGCAAGTTTCCTCGGAGCACTCGTGGAGAACTTCAAGTGGATCGTGATGTTGAGCGTGTTCCTGGGCGGATTGAGTCTCCATGTGAGCCAGGCGTTGCTGGCACACATGTTTGAGGTCGATATGACATGGGGTGCCACGAGTAAAGAGGCCGAGTTCAGCAATTTTTTCATCGAAGTGCCGAAGGTGGTGAGGAAGTTCAAGTTCAGTATGGCCTTTGCAATTGTGGCCATCATTGGCATGATCTGGCTTGCTTGCAATCCAGGTGGATTGTTGCCGTATGATTGGGTCATTGGGGACTTTATTGCAATTCTGCCCATGAGCACGGTTGCTGCGAGTCATTTGTTGTTGCCAATTGTCTTGAATCCGGCTTTGATGACGTTCTCGTGGTGAGAGCGACAGAACAGGGAGGCTGATGAGAGATTGATGGCTGGATGCTCCTTGATGTCCTGATAAGCAACCGGCAGATGCAAGCCATCCTGGTGATGAACCAACTGTGTTGGCACTATGGAGTGCTACAGTAACAATAGTAATACTCATCTTGATTTGCAGGAATATCTTGCAGAAGGGAAATCGTAGTGCTACATCAATGTCTGGGTCGTTTGTTCCATTCCACATGGGTTGGTAAATATACGCAGGTAGGTTCATACAATGTGGGCAAATCATTGGCCACTTCAAGCGAAGAGACTCGTTGTTAAGCCATGCTGTCCTCCCAAGGCAGGCTTCTCTCCATTCATGGGCCATATTTATCACTGTACCTTCAACACAGCTCTTCCTGCAAGCTTACCAGCTATCATCAGGTCCATATACTTGTCCACATCCTCCAGCGTACCTTTCGTCAAGATAGGCTGAGAGCACCAGTCAGTAGGGAATCTTCAGAAGTTGACAACAAATATCGCTTACATGCACAAGTCCCCGTGCAGTAAAGTCTAGGGCCTCTTCGACGTCCTTTAGCGTTCCAACGACGCTTCCGACAATATTGAGCTTTCTCAGACACAGCATGATAGGCGGGGCTCCAGCTAGAACAGTTGGGTCCTTCGGCAGACCAACAGCAACAACCGTGCCTCCCGGACGTAAAAATCCTGGGGCGGATTCATAAGCTTGTTTCGTCGCTGCCGTTACGATGACGCCGTGAGCGCCGTACTTGGTGATTCTCGTGATCTCGGCCGCGACATCTTTGACCTTGGTGAAGTCAATGAATTCTTCGGCGCCGAGCTTCTTGCAAAGGTCGCGCTTTTCGTCGCCGCCATCGATGGCGATGATTCGCATGCCCTGGGCAATGTTAGAGATGAAGCGGTCCGGGCTAGGAAAAGGTAGGAGGATACCATAGCCTTAGCATACTGCACTGCAAAATGCCCGAGACCTCCACCAGCGCCCGGAAGAACCTAGGAATCGTTGTTAGCCCGTGGGTTCCACACGAGTCGAGAAGGACATGCAATCCACTGTCCGGGCTTAACGCCACTTCGTTTGCAGGCAACATATGCGGTCACACCACCACACATGATCGGACCAGCCTCTTCGTCCTTTACACCATCGGGTATGCGTGTCGTATAGCGTCCATCGCTGAGGGCATATTGCTGGAAAGTACCCGCGGCAGTGAAGCCGGAGTTCTTCTGATTAGGGCAGTGAAGTTCGTCGCTGCCGTTGGTGCAGAATTCACATTCGCCACAGACACCCCAGACCCATTTGATGCCTGCTCGGTCGCCCACCTTCCACTTATGATGCATGTCGTCACCCACAGCTACGACAACACCAGCACCCTCATGGCCTGCGATGCCCTTGGTTGCGGGCTGCATGGCTACTCCAAACGCTGCCCATTCGTCGTGGATGAGTGACTTGTCAGAGGCACAGAGACCAGTCCTAGACAAATCAAATGAGTTGATGAAACCAAATGGTGACAAGCTAACAGCCATACCAGTTGATCTTGACCAGCACCTCTCCTGGTCCCGGTTTTGGAACGTCGACTTGTTGGACTGGAGCCTTTGCATCCTCACCACTGCCAACCTTGACGGCGGCCTTTTGTTGTTTGGGAATATCAACGGTAGCCATGACGTAAACTATGGTCTTGATTCACGGGTCATACAGGAAAGGTTGCAGTGTCGATAGAACAGAGCACAGGAGTACGCGTTGGTCCTGGCAGGGGCTGACGCTGACACACGTATATATAGCATGCATTCTGCGCGGGAGAAGGGAAGCCAACTACCTGCCCTGAATCGATGTAGTCAATGCTCTCCACAGCATCATGCACAGTTCAGTAGCGAGGCGTCTGACGAGTCGGTTCCGACTCGGTCGTCAAGAGGGTAAAAGGCGGGGTACCTGGAGACTAGGAGCGCGATGGAGGGCTGGAGAGGTCCGATCATGGCACAAAATGGGGTTCTTTTGATCGTGGGATAGAGAACAATGGTCCTTGTTCACAGCCGGCGGTTCAGTCTTTGATGACTATCAGGCTGTTGCACGATGTGGGCAATAGTGTCAGTTTCGATGTGATCCCTCACCCACTGACACGTCTGTTGTACCACAGCAACTTCCGGGTACTATAAAACGGCGATGGCGTGTACAAGCATCGTATGACATCGAACCTGCTGTGTAGTTCCACCGAACCTCAGCCCTCCGAGGCAATTTGACCCGAGGCGGTGAATTCTTTCTGTGACTCGGGATCGTTAGAATGCTCACATCAAATATGGAGTAGGAGTTTGTTTGTTTGGAGGTACCTCGTACTCCGTACTCGTACTCGTATTCCCTCCTTCAAGACCTAGATACCTAGTATGCTGATACTAAGCTAATGAAGTATTAAAGCAAGCGTCACACAGATATGGAAGGTCTGCCGCTGTCTTTGTAACAGTCATCATCGTCCGCATCATAAACATTTTAGTGCAACGGCCACATTCATCAGAATAGCGAGGCGAGTGCAGCTTCATCTTCTTCGACTCCTGTATAGCTTCAGGTCTAGGATTGCTTCTCGACGCACCGCCTTTCTCGGCCAAGATGGTCCTTGCAGTAGGCCTTCCGAGAACCCTGCACTACCCCAGAAGATGACTGGCTGACGACGTCGTCTCCAGGCTGTCGGGCAGATTTGCTCGACTGCGTCGATGGTGCATAACCTTGCGCAGTGTCAGAGGCTTGTTCAAAGAGCTGTAGAAGCTGGAGCAAAGGTAAGTCAAACCCTTCTCCGTATATCGTGATGCTTCTCAGTGTCGAACCGTCTCGACTGCCCAGTTCGACCATAAGTCAATGAACTGCCCTTACCTATCTTCGTCCTCACTAGGCCCTATTCCTCCCTGAAGCCTCCGATTATATAGCCTCCTCACCGGCCGAATCATTGTCGCTGTGTCAAGATGCCACCAAAAGCCTCTTTGTGCGTGGCTTGCAGCAGGCTGCTCGAGAAAACAGATTACCCATCAACGTTGGGATTCACGAGCCAACGGAACCACCCTCGAAAAAGATTAAAAACACTTTGATATGGATCGACAAGGATGGTGATATAGTTCACAGATACCAGAAACTACACCTGTTTGACATTGATCTGCGACCCGATGGCCCGAGAATGAAGGAGAGCGATACAATCGAATCTGGCGGCGAGGTGACACAGCCATACTCCTCGGGGCTGGGAAACGTTGGGAGTCTAATCTGCTTTGATTTGCGCTTTCCTGAGCCTGCTCTACGATTGCGTCGGTTAGGCGCCGAGGTCGTGGTTTACCCTTCGGCTTTCACAGTTCCAACAGGAAAGTTACATTGGGAGATTCTTCTGCGAGCAAGAGCCATAGAATCACAAAGTTGGGTGATAGCTGCCGCGCAGTGTGGCCGGCACAATGAAAAGCGGGTGAGTTTCGGGGATACTATTGTCATCAAACCAACCGGTGAGGTTGCTGGACGACTAGATAGGGTTGAAGATCTGAACAGAGAAGAGGAAAATGCACGCAAGCCAGACCTACTTACTGTGGACATCGATTTGGACGCTGTCAAAGAAACGAGACGGACGATACCTTTACTGAGGAGGACTGATGTGTACCCTGAAATTTAAAAGATGTCTAGCCGGCGAGCTGCCTCAGAACTTAACTTGCCGATAACTACCTCTCCTCCCTTGATTGGAACTCTCTTCTTCCACTTTCCTCCCTTTCATCGAATGACCGACGGGAGATCACTGCATGATGACAAAAACGTTGTATCGAGTGCATCTGACAGCATACCGAATCGCCTGCCGGCCAACCCAGGCATGACAGCCCAAACATTGTATACATATAGTACGAATTACTCTGGATCTTGAACGTTGAAAGTGTAGCGTCATTGACTCGGTACAGCACAGGTGTGGTCTAAGGGTTTATATATTATTTATGAGACACCAAGTCAAAAGTGAAGTAGCATTGATGTTGCAAACTCCTTTGACAGGATTCCCTGGTAATTTCCTCTCGTCTTGTACGAGTATGAATTATCTGATCGATGGCATGCGGAGTAAAATATATGACCATAGATGGGGAATTACCGATTCAATGCCGCACAGCCGGTCGGCAGTGGGTCGGGATCGTCACCATTTCGACACGAGTCGAGTTGTCTTCATTAGGTGGACTTCATCAAATAAAAGGTTCGATGTGAACTTCCTTCTTCAACTTCAAACAAAAGGCCAGGACGATGAGGGAGGTGACTGAGCTTGGTATTGTGGAGGGCATCATCATACCAAGTGAAGAAGTCGAAAAGAACGTCAAGCTCGAACCACGAGCACCCAGTCCTGGGGTGCAGGATGAGGATACTAGTCACTATCTCGTCGAGTTCGAAGGCCTGGACGACCTAGACAACCCCAAAAACTGGTCCAGAGCAAGGAGATGGAGAATTACTCTTGCCATGGGCGGAATGGCGTTTGTCGTTACCTTCTCAAGCTCCGTGTTTGTGAGCAACCTTTCCACAAGGTCCATCACAAAGACTGACACGAGCTCGCAGGCTGTTGTCATTCTGCCAGTAGCAGCGCAGTATCACATCGGAGTCGTGACATCGACGCTTGGAGTATCGCTGTTCCTGCTTGTAAGGACAGTCACCTGTGCTCCCAACACCGCGTGAAAAGCTAAAGAGTTGATATAGGGTTTCGTGTTTGGACCTATCTTCTTCGGACCTGCCTCTGAAGTATTTGGTCGTCGAATCCCTTTGTTTTCGGGCTATCTATGCTTCGCAATTTTCCAGATACCCGTCGCTCTTGCACGGAATGTGGAAACGATTATGCTTGGGAGGTTCTTTGGCGGCTTTGCTGCTTCGTCGCCACTTGCCGTCATCGGAGGAGCTCTCGCGGATATTTGGAATCCAATTGATAGAGCATATGGAGTCTGTGTCTTTGCTGCCGCTGCTTTCTCAGGGCCTGTCGCAGGTATGCGAAGTTGCACCTCTCCTTCTATGCCTGACTTCAGCTAACGAGGACTTTTTCAGGACCGATCATCGGGGGATTTGTGACCCAGTCTTACCTTGGTTGGCGATGGACTGCTTGGATCACTATGATCATGGCGGCCTTGTTTGGTTGCATTGGGTTCTTTGTGATACCAGAGACATCAGCTGCCAAAATTCTCCAGATAAGGGCGAAAAGACTCCGACGTGAGACGAACAATCCGGCGTTTCATGCCCAAGCAGACAAATCTCCTATCAGTGCAAAGACGTTGGTATTCGTTTACCTTGTACGTCCATTCACCATGATATTGCAGGAGCCTATCTTAGCTCTTGTCACTGCATACATGAGCTTCATATATGGGTAAGCCAAATAAGAGCCTTCTCACTCGTCCCAATGCTGCCTTTCTTTACTGACGTTGACCTTTGCTAAGAATCCTTTACCTCTTCTTTGAAAGTGTAAGTCATACACAGAGCCCCATATATATGGGCGCAGCATTAACAAGTGAAGTTCCCGATAAGTTTCGAGGAGGAGCGTGGGTGGAACACCGGCGTGGGGTCGTTGCCCTTTGCATCTTTCATTGTCGGCATCGCCTTGGGGACCGGGGTCATTGCATACTCCACGCGGACCAATTTCACTCGAGCATACAATGAACACGGCAGGCCCATACCAGAAGAACGCTTACCACCCATGATGGTCGGCGCAGCCGTCCTTCCCATTGGTCTTTTCTGGTTCGCGTGGTATGTGGACGTGTTCCGACTCTCACGGACAGGGGCTGACTTTGCCAGGACATCTAACCCGAACATCATTTGGGTACCGCAGGTGCTTTCTGTCACTCTTCTCGGTATGGGATGCTTGGTCACGTTCTGGCAGGGCATGAACTATATCATTGACTGCTATGGCTTTTATTCGAACAGCGCCATTGCCATCAACACGTTTATCAGATCAATCGCCGCGGCAGGGTTTCCGCTTTTTGCACCATCAATGTTTCACAAACTGGGGGTTCCGTGGGCATCATCACTTCTTGGATTCCTCTGCCTGGCCTTTGTCCCAGTTCCCATACTCTTCTATAAGTATGGAGCAAGGATCAGACAAAAATCCAGGTTCAAGCCTTCCAGCTGAAAAAATACGTCAGGAGGATGTATGAGAAGCTAAAGCCGGTCTAGCCGAAGGAAGAAAGCGACAAGCCGAGTAACATGAACTGATGCATTGTTCGCGCGTGCTCTACTTCAGCAGGCGTTCTCAAATGCAGCCGAGTCTCACTCAGAGCCATTGGCAGCTTTCTGATGCGATAGGATTGCCGAGCTGACAGTCAGAAACCATGCATATGCAGCATAGTAGAAGACTGTGCAAGATTTCGACGGACAGCCGAATACGCAATGCCGGAGACACCTTGAGAGGGCCTAGAACAAGATCGCCTCTGTTTAAATCATTTGGAGTTCCGGCATTGGTTCGTGTCCCTGTTCAAGTACTCACATTCGACCAAGAAGGCAAAATTTCTGACCGCTAGGGACTTGATCCACCATGCCGATATTGCTTGAGATCTCGCTTGACCCCGAGCTTGATGTCTTGCACATGGCTTCTCCAACCTCGACGACCGTGTGCCCTGCAGAGCTTCCAGGAAGGCCGAAGGGTTTTGGTTCTTGTCCCTTGCGAAAGAGATTGGCTTCTGCTTAGACCTGGCCCCATGTGCAAGCGCTTGTCAGTCACAACTTACGGCATATCGACTAGGTGCAACCCGAGACCCAAGTCCCTGGGATGCGCGCCATATGCTCCCGTTGAAAAGTTGGGGAAGCGTCTGGACATGCTACCATTGTACATAGATGTATCAGTAGGGCGTTATCAACCTTGCGGTTGCTGTTCTCTGGTGTGGTGAGTCTCGGCTATGCAATCAAGACCACAAAAAATATGCCACAGGAGCTCCTGATGAGATGGGCCCTAAGTGTGGAAATTAGCGTCTTGTCCGCAACCGGTTGAAACGAAGACTCTCACGAAATCTTTCTGCAAATTCTTCCGTCTCAGTGGCGAAGTCCATGATCCATAGCAAGCTACAAGCAGTGAAAACATCACTCCGACTACAGAGTCAAAGCCCCCATGGTGGACAGGCGCCTGTTTGCATTGTATGAATAGCCTAATGCCCGACGCCCTCTTGACCTCGGCAATGGTGATTATTGGTCTCTGGTCGGCAAATGCGATTCCTCCAACCATTGAAGGTGTCAGGTTCTTTCGTACGGAGGCCAGCAAGCTTCTAGCCTTCTCTTGAAGTAGTCAAGCTGGATCAGAGCCACCAAACTGAACCTTGGCCACTGGTCTCATGGCTAAGACAATACTTGTTCCTCTTACGATGGAAGCTAGGCGTCACTACGTTCTTCGGCACTTCTGAGGTTGCAAGATTGGTTTAGCCCGACTTTGACTGCTCATAGTCCGGACATCATAGCCTGTCTCCAAGACCGTACGATGGGGAATATCACATTCCTGCGGGGCCATCCGTGTCAAGAGGCCAAGAGGGCTACCATCCACGATGGAGTTGGTGTGATCGCTCACACGCCGGTGCACGTTGGCATGAACAACCCATCCAAAGAGGGAATCTTCTTACGCTCGCTACAGGTCATACCTGTACCACTTCCCCAACCTTGTCTATCCTCCAGCAATGGGGAAAATAAACCCACCAGATGCAGATGCTCGGGGTAAAGAGTCTAGACATGGGTGGCACCAGTGGTATACCTTGGGGAAGCTTCAGTGAGCTTCTCCTTTTCCACATGGTTGCAGCTGACATAAAGGCCGGTCGTTTAGAATGCGATTGCTCAGGAGGACTTCCTCGCCGTTTCGTCAAGCATCACCAACATGGCTGTGAACGCGTACAATTTTATCATCGTTTATCTAGTGACATTTGGGTCCTTGACCTACGGCTATAACTCTGCTATCATCGGCGCGGTCATCGGTCTCCCCTCCTTTTTCGAATACTTTAACATCGATATCAAGTCAAACGATGGCTCTCAGATCACTGGAGGTATGTCGTAAACCATACAAGGAACACTCCTCGTCTGCGCCCAGGACCTGGCGCAACGCCAAACTAACGTCTCCTATAGCCACCAATGGTCTCTTCGCTGGTGGTGGCCTGCTCGGCTGCTGGTTCATTACTTACCTCGCCGACAAGGTTGGACGAAAACAATCCATCCAGATTACAGCCACCATCTGCATAGTCGCAGGCGCTCTCCAAGCTGGCTCCGTTCACATTGCAATGTTCTTGGTCGCCCGGTTCATGATGGGATTTGGTGCCGGCATGGTCAACGTCATAACACCACTCTACCAATCCGAAGTTTCTCCTCCTAAATCGAGAGGCTTCATGGTCGGCTCGCATGGATTCGTTCTCTGCATTGGCTATGTAAGTATAACGGATCTAGCGATGACTCGGCACTCTAACTTCAGCAACAGGGTCTAGCAGGTTGGACTGGCTATGGCTGTTACTTCCTGGAAAGCCAGGTCGCTCAATGGCGTCTATGCCTGGCTCTTCAAGTCGTCCCGCCTCTTGGCCTACTCCTCGGATCCCCTTGGCTTCCAGAGTCTCCTCGATATCTTGTCGCCACTGATCGACAGGAGGCCGGCTTCGCGATTCTCAAACGTCTGCACCACCAACCAGGAGATGAGGATTACACTACTGCGCGCGAAGAACTATACCAGATACGCCAACAGCTGGACCTCGAAAAGCGTGAAGGTCTAGGGCAGGGCTGGGTCAAGGGTTGGATTGTCCTCTTTTCCAGAAAGTCATATCGAAAGCGCCTCCTGTTTGGCTTTTTGCTTCTGTAAGATCGATCTCCCCATGTTTCATACGAAGCTTCCTATTGACGAGTTGCTAGCGGTCTCGTTCAATCGACTGGCTGCCTTGTCATCAACAACTATCAAGTATTGCTTTACAATGGTCTCAGTCTCTATGGATCCATGCCACTAATGCTCTACGCTATCTGGGATACCTGGGCAGCGTTTATGAATTTCATCAACGCATTGCTGCTTGACAGAGTTGGTCGCATTCCTATCATGGTATTCGGACAGGTGAGCCAAATAGCACATCCAGGCCTAGGATTGTAAATCTGACGTTGTCCAGCTTGGTTGCGCGGTGTCCGTCGCCGGCTTCACAGCTTGCCTTGCCAGATACGGTGGCACCGACAACAAGTTAGGTAATGGCTTCGGCGTCTTCTTCCTCTACCTGTTTGTCACCTTCTTCGGTGGTAGTATGGACGCTTCTTCCTACGTCTACTCGTCCGAGATCTTCCCAACATCGATTCGTGCTCAGGGCGCTGGATTCAGCGTGTCTGGTCTGTTCTGCTTCAGCTTGATCTACACTATGTGTGCTCCTGTCGCATTCAATAGCATCGGCTGGAAGTACTATCTCATCTTCATCATTGTCCCCATATTCGGTGCGGCAATGATGTACCTTTTCTATCCTGAGGTAAGTTCTACCAGCATATCTAATTTTCAAAGTACTATATATGATAAATGCAATGCTGACTTCCTGGTTCGGCGCAGACCAAAGGCTTGGCTCTCGAAGAAGTTGCAGCGAAGTTTGGCGACGAGGTTGCAGTCGATCTTTCTCACCTCTCAGCTGAAGATCGAGCAAGACTCGATAAGACCCTGATTAACTCGGAAGTTATGGAGATGGAGCATGTTTCTAAAGTTTAGACGAACCTCTCCTTGGGAAGCTGTAGAGCGTTATTTGTATAGGCGGCAGATGCCATGAGATGCGCAAATACGGTCTTTACCTACATGTGGCATGGGCACAACCCTCATGACCCACTGATATCATACAAGAAGCTTCATCTGAGAAAAAAAGATAGTAAGCCGTGGCAATCCGTGACTTTCCGGGTTGGTGGACTAATCATGACTACTACATCAAGTGTCTAGCATTTCACACTTTGGAGATGATACATAGCTAGCAACCTCGAAACCTGCAAGAACAAGCCGGGAATCCATGTGCCTTGATCCTCAAGCTAAATAGTACAAGCATGGAGTAGTGCAGCTGGTCACTGGCACTTCGTACAAGAAGCCCATCTCGCTCAGAGGGAGGGTCAAAGGAGTCCAGAACAATGTAGCTTGTGCATTCTTTGGCCAGACATGACGGTTCTCAGAGTGCTAAGCCAGTCCTGTAGGTTGCGTAAATGTTGTCTGATACTGACATGCCCTTCTTAAGACTTGATTGTTCCGAGTTCTAACATAACAAGTACGTGGTCGGGCCGCTTCGTAGATCGGAGTCGGTCCCATCAACTGCCGAAGACAATTACCAGACATTGTGCTGAGAGAATTGATCTGGAGCTATCGTTTACCTAGGTGGTTTCCAGCGCCGTTTCTCTATCTAAAGCAGCTACTCGTCCTTGATGCTCCGTCCATCTCGACGCGCTAAGGGATAGGAAGTAAACCTTCCGATGTACGACCATTGTGTACGAAGTCTTGGGAATATATTGGCTTGATCTCCCTGGACTCTTTAGGAGACTACCATGTTCACCTGGACTCGCAAGGAACTTCCAACCTTGACACCTATTTCTTATCAGCCTGATTTATACCCTCACCTCGTCTAGTACCCGTGCTTGAGGTCGCTCGTCATGGCAGGCGCAGACGATGACACAGTTGTTCAACTGCCAGGTGGACGACTTCGAGGCTTTCTCGCAGACAATGGGAAGGTCTTTCGCGCACGAGGCGTCAGATACGCCACTGCTGATCGGTTCCGGGAGTCTCGCCTCGTAGACCGCTGGGAGGATGTCTGGGACTGCACCAAGCCGGCAGTCCTCAGCCCGCAATTGCCATCTCGTTTGGCTGTCGTACTGGGCGACATACAGGGTAACAGGCCCCAGTCGGAGGATTGCTTGCATGTTTCCATCGCCGCACCAGCCAGTGCGGTAGGATCCGGGAAGAGTGCCGGTAAACAGTTGCCCGTCATGGTCTTCTTCCACGGCGGCGCGTACCTTACTGGCGGTGGTGATCTCGATTGTTACGAAGGCACCCCATTGGCAGAGCAAGGGGCTGTGGTCGTCAATGTGAATTACAGATTGGGCGTCCTGGGGTATTACCCCGTAAGCGATGCTGGTGCTTCAACCAATCTCGGCCTGTCGGATCAGATCACGGCGCTGAAGTGGGTGCAGAAGAACATCGCTTCCTTCGGCGGAGATGCTGGAAACGTCACGCTCTTTGGGCAGTCGGCGGGTGCTGACTCGATCTTCGCCATGCTACTTCTCGACGAGGCCCAGGATCTTTTCCATCGGGCCATCTTGCAGAGCGCGCCTTTTGGGGAGAGAGCCAAACTCTTCACAGAGCGGCAGAAGATGGAGAAGCGAATGAATGAAGCCATGCTCGAATCTCTCGCGGGTAAAAACATCAAGGATATAGCGTTTCATAACCTGCTCAGGACAGCTCAGGTCAAGGCTGCGATAGCGGCGTCAGCATTCCCGACGGGCGTCATGCCGTTCGGACCATCGTTCTATCGTCCTCCTCTACAAGGAACCACTCAGGCGATGAGCAACCTTGATGATGTCAGCCGGATTCGCAAACCTGTTTTGATCTCTTATACTCGAGATGACGGGGCGATATTTGCTAGAATGGACGGTTGGCTCGGTCCACTTTTGAAAATCCCTCTCCTTGGACGGGCGGCTTTGTCCTTCAAAGAGTGGTTGTACACTGGACAGATATTCGGCTGGGGGAGTGAAAAGATGTACAGCAATGTTACTGGTTCCGGGGGTAACGCGGCTCTGGTCTACTTCTCACACAGGTTCCGGCATGATCTGGGCGCCGCTCACTGTATATGTCTCCCGTATCTACTGGGGTCATGGTCAGCCTGGGAAGGGGCACCTATGCTCCAGGGACCGAACGCGAAAGAGATAATTGAACGCGTTGGGCCTGAAGTGCGTAAGCTGTGGGTTGCTTTTGCGGATGGCTCGGATTTCCGGGGGAAACGCTTTGAGGTCAATGATTCTTTCCGGTTCGAGTAAGTATGGCAATCTTCTTTGAACTCTGGTCTTGTTGTTTACTATGCGGAGTATCTATGGTGTAAACAAATTTGGTATATGATTGGTATATTACTCCTACCACGGATATGAGGCGTGTTTCTGTGGCGAAGCCTCCTTTGCTATGGTCACAACTTGATCTTCCAGGCCATGAGACATTCATTCAACCAGATGTATTATCAGGCTTAAAGAATCGGGGACAGAAAGCGACGTGTTAGGCCACAATCTCCAAGAAGACAGGCAGTGACTTCGTCATAGACGTCAAGGTGAATCGTCTAGTGGAAATGAGTTTGACCGATGCTAGTATTATATCCATCACGGACCCCTCAGTCGATGGAGACTTGAGACTAGTCGAATTGGTTGCGGCAGGTAACTTCCTCTATGCTCTGTCGCCTGGAAACGGAATTACGCCAGCTGCGGTCAGTGTGGTAGATGCGTCTGGTAGGCAAGGTTCAGCGAAATTGATCCAGCATTTCTAGCTCGAGTCGCTGAGTGTGAGTAAGAATGCTCAAGGTCTAGTTGCGTGTTGAGTGAGTGTACATGAGTGTGCGTGAAGCAAGTATGAAGAGGAACAAGGCCATGCCCACAAAAGCGCCCATTGTACAGTCATTTCCCTTTTTATGTTTCGTATGGATAAACATGAAGATTGCTAACATGTTTGAAATGTGTAATGATTCAAATGTTGAGGATATTGTCAACCTCTGTCTGTAATTCGTAGGGCTGCTAAAGGGTGATCAGCTCCACATGGATGCCATGAAAATTGGAAGGTTATCACAATCATAGTCGTGACTGGGACCTACACAGCAGTAGATCGTGCGGGATGCCATCTTCTCGGAGGCGAAGGTCAAGTCAATTGTTAACTCTCTGTCTTTCTATCTGAGCATAGTAGTACCACGCGTGGCGTTGTCAGAGACATGTATAGCTTTCACGAAGTTCGCCACCGACCCTTCAAGGATCCTCTTTGGTCACATCAGAGGCGGTGTGCCTCTGGCCGCTGACCTCCTCGATCTCAGCAACCCCACCCTTCTCCATTATGTTCTTCTCAACCTGAGCATTGGTCATGGTTGCTACGTCAGCCTGGTCGCCGTCAAAGTATTTGGCAATTTCCTCAAGCGGAACGTATCTCGTTTCGACGATGAAGAAGTAGATGACAATCAACTCGACCAACAAGAAGCAGTCGTAAAATATGTAGTACCTCCAATGGAGATTGTCAAGGGCAATGCTGTTGATGTACTGATTGAAAAAGACGGCGGAGAGCGTGACAAAGGCACCCAGGGTAAGTCCTTTGGCTCGTAGACCGTAAGGAAGAATCTCGATCATGTAGTTGGTCATTACGCCGGACCTAGTTCATGAAGTCAGCATTCGAATGTGGCGGGGGGTCGCCAATGACTAACCGGTAATTGTAGAAGAAGTTGTAGATAAAGATCATGACCACGACGCCCCTGCCCATGCCGACGCTGGCATGTTGAGCATACTGAGCACTGAATATGGTCCAAACCACAAAACTGAACAGCATGCCAATGGTGCTGGTCAGAAGAATACTTCTGCGCCCGAGTCGATCGACGAAAAAAGCCACGGACAGCGTGACGGTAAGAGACAGAGAGGCAATGCCGGAATTGATGCCCAGTTGATCCTGGTCATTCTTGATGCCAATCATGTCCATGACGATATGCAGGTAATAAGAAATAATACCGTTGCCGGACCACTGGCCAAATAGGTTGAGGCAGGCCACAAGGAAAATCCGCTTTCGATTGCCTGGCGTCTTTAAAAAATCGACGTACCGTGATTTCTTGTCTTCATGTTTTTCAAGAACCAGCGCGGTTCGGATTTCGGTATACTCAAGCTGAACAAGTTCATCTTCTTCGTTTCCGTTCGCATGATAGTGCGCCAAAATCTGGAGCGCTTTCTCAGACTGGTCCCTGTCGATATAGAATCGAGGACTTTCGGGGATCCACCAGATGAAAATCATCACAACTATGGTGCAGCTGCATTGCAGGAGGGACGGCATCCGCCAAGCCCAGTCGCTCTCGATTTTGAGAGTCCCAAATGTAACCCAGGATCCGATGAACGAACCGATGCCGTATGAGCAGCCCATGAACGTGACCATGACGGAGCGGTCTTGCGGGTGGCATAACTCGGCGATCAGTAATGGCGCCGCACTTGCAGAGAAGACAAGGCCGAACCCCAGGAGGAAGCGAGCCGCGAGAAACATGCCGAAGTTGCGAGCGCCGGTCTGGATGCCCACACCAAGGAATATGATCAGAGAGCTAACAATGATGCCAACTTTCCGGCCAAATCGATCGACCAGAGGAGGGACAAGTGGAAGGCCAATGATGGAGCCCAGGCTCAACGCTGAATTGTAGAGACCAAGGATACTGCCATGAGGTTGGTTGAAATAGTTTTGCCAATAGGACAAAGACTGGAGACCATTCATCATCGAACCGTCGAATCCGTTGGCAACGCCGGCAAGGACGAGCACGTAACAGAAGAAATAAAGCTTGCGGAGGCGCGCGCTTCTCCACCATTCGGTGCGGTCAAACGTACGGTCTGCAAAGAAGAATTTTCCTTTGGGAGGCCTCTGGAGAGTTGGGGCGACTCCGGGTGAAGTGCGTAGATTTGCAAATAACTTCATCTTGGCTTAAGGGTCGTAAATTGGGCAAGGTCAGACAATGTTCCGGTCAGTGCAAAGCGAGGGCAATGAAGCTGCTCATATATCTCGGGCCCCGGGAGGGGGATCTGTACTGGGGCCCCGTGGGGAACTCGACATGCGAGCTCGCTCGCTTCGGGGTAAAAGCTTCCTTCTGCAATTAACCGGCGGTCTCCCCGGGAGGAGCGTTTACTGGAACACCGGATTTATGTTGTTTATGGACCCGAGCTATCCGTGAGATCTAGTGCCATTACTACAAGTACTCTTCCAGGGAGACTCGAAGCTTAATAGCAACTGGATGGCAGTGGAGGGGATGGAGATCCCTGGAATGAGCAGCTCCAGAGTGGCGGCTCTCAGATTCTACTATTGGACCGTCCTAGGGGTTGGAAAACAGAGGCAGCCATCACGATGGCTAAATTGCGAACACCTGAGAGAGTACTAACTTTTGTACTTTCACTAGTCTTGAGACCGTCAGGATCGAGCTAAACTAGGAGGACAAACTTGGGCCTAATCAACCTCCAGGCCTTTGAAATGTACCGCGGGATTGCCATCAAGCACGCCATTTGCCACGGCGAACACGCCTATCACAGGACCAACAAAGTCGAGATTGGTCATTTTAGCCGCTTCTATTGAGCCGAGAACGATGTATTCCTTACTTCCTGGAAGGCGGTACTCACAGTGGTAGACGAGCTCCGTATAGCGAAGCCGAAGCCCCAAATCTCCATGAAGATCAACCGCCTTTCTGTTGACAAGGTGCACTTGAGTTGGTCGGTTGAAGGCTTCGAAGCAGATCTCGTTGCTGGTTAGGTCGTAGAAGATCCGAATGAATCGATGCTCCTCCTTATACATCGCAAGGCCAGTTCGCAAGCAGATTTTCTGGAGTCGGCCGAAATCAGGGAGTCTCATGGTAGTGGAGGCTGTGCCTTCGAGAGACTTCTGCCTCACGCCAATGAAGGTGGGTGAGCCTACTGGGTCGAGGAGGTCGATATCGCTTGGGAGTAGAGCAAGGTGACCCTCTGGTCCAACGGTATACTTCTTATCATCCCTGCCTCTGATGTGAAGAAAGCCTGGAACCGCGGAAATGGTGACTGCACCATTCGACCCAGGCTGAGGGAGCTTCCGATGTTGGGCATGGGCACTGACTGTGATAGCCACAGGAGATATCTTCGGCCAACCAGAATCCAGCCATTCCACAGAGGTGATGAAGGATTCGCGACCGAGAACAAAGGAATTGCCGGTCCTGCGTACGCCAAGGACAACCACCCACCAGGCACCGTCGATATCTTCAACCAGGTCGCCATGTCCGACATTTTGAATGTAGTTGGTGGTGTTGAAGGCTGTGAGGATTGGATTTGTGGGACAACCCTCGTACGGTCCCCAAAGATTGTCGGAACGTGCAATTGATAGCACGTGTTGCTCGAAACAACCACCTTCTGCGACCAATAGATAGTAGTAGCCGTCCTTCTTGTACACATGAGGGGATTCAAGCCACTGTCGGCCAGTTCCTTTCCACAGTGACTTCGGCTCAGATACCCTTTTTCCAGTCTGTATGTCAATCTCGAACTGGTGGATTGAAGCATCCTCTGCTGAGGCTATTTGGACATAAACACGATCATCCTCAAAGAAGAGACTCGGGTCGCCTCCGCCATACTCCCAATGGATCGGATCACTCCAAATGTTGGAGTAAATATCGTTTGTGGAAATGATAAGATGGTCAGCAACTTCACTGTTGGGTCCATTGCGGCCGCCCAGGATGTTGGACACAATGATATAGAAAGTACCTTCGTGGAATCGTATAGTCGGGGCGTATAGACCTCGGTTCCCGATCATTAGCCGCTTTTCATCCCACCGACTGATCTTCGATGGCGTGTTGGACAATGTCAACTGTGAATGTCTATTAAATGCGTCGCCTGTAATGTGTTAGCTGATTTCTTGGCTATCCACAGGATGGGACATGCCGATGTGCTGCCATGACACGAGATCTTTCGAGGCATAAACAGGGATGCCGGGAAAGAAATGGAATGTCGAGTTGACTAGGAAATATGTGTCCCCAACACGAATAACGGAGGGATCTGGAGCAAAGCCTGGTATGACGGGGTTGGCCGGCACCATGCTGGGCTGGAACAAGCTGAGAATAGAACGTCTCCTCGCCTCTCTGAAAACCCCTGGACTAGTCTGCTACCGATGCTGGCAAATCTGGCTGTCACGATCAACATGGATTTCTCTTGAGCAGCGTTGGCTTCTCTCATTCACCTTCGTCGCAGTCGACGTAGTGCGAAAGAAGTCCAAGGATAGCTCTTCATATGCTGCAGCACAAATTAGCCTATATCGAGCACAAGATTGACAGCCGTTTGTCGGAGGCAGGCAGCGGTCACTATGGCCAAACTGCCATGGGGGCTAATACGGAAGCTGTCAAGATTGTTCTAACCCAACTCCTGTCAAGTCTGCGAGGAAGCTTGCTCAGGGAGAAGATCGGCCGAGTCTTTGATCTGGAGTCCCTGATAATAGCCTGTTTGCCTAAGACCACGGCCCGTATACAGCACAGCGCCATTGTGGATGCTCCAAAGGTCTCTGGCACACTTCCAAAGAATGCCTGATCGCGTAACAATGCGGACCTTGACTCGCTAAGGTACGTTATCCTTGTTTACCCCGCTTCTCCACTTTCTCATACCACTTGGATTTGCATTCAATAGTCAAGTTGGACAGGGGTTCGTATTTCAGATAGCCCTATTCTGTTTGTTAAGCGCCGGTGGCAGAAAGTGGACAAAAGAATGCGTCTTGCCACTGGAAAATTCCCTAAAACAATATCATTACAATAAACAAAACCGGTACAAGTGTCGAAATTCTCGAGGACCGAAAGAGTCGCTGCGCAAGGCTCGCAAGTCGATGAGACACGGCTCAGGAAGGATAGAAAACCATCGACACTCCGATTCTGATGTCGTAAACACTTTCCCCAGAACAAAACCCACCTTGCTCTCCAGCTGTGCTCTTTTGTGAAGTCTGAAATCTGCAGTCCGTTTAGGCGAGCCCGAAGTTGCTTCATCGTGCCCTGCAGGCCGCGATCTTCCCGACGAGTGGTGGCCCAAGATCAATCATCAGACATGGCTGGTCGAGGTATCAATCCCATTGTTCCTGGAATGGCACCTGACCCTTCAATTTGCTTTGTTAAGGACACCTTTTACTTGGTAAATTCAACATTTCAGTTCTTCCCGGGGCTCCCCATCTATGCGTCGAAGAATTTAGTGGACTGGACACTGATTGGCAATGCTATCAATCGCAAGACTCAGCTTGATCTGACCCATACTGGGACAAGATACTGTCCACAGAAGATCGGCGAGGACTTGCTGGCCGCCGGAGGCCTCCACGCCCCGACCATACGTTACCACTCTGGCACTTTCTACATTGTCTGCACCAATGTCACGCATCCAGAGGGCCAGAACCCCGAAATGTCCTTCGAAAATTTCATCATCACAACGAAAGACATCTGGGCAGACCATTGGAGTGATCCGATCTATTTCGAGCTGTATGGCTTCGACCCAAGCTTGTTCTTTGACGATGATGGAAAGGCCTACATGATAGGCACCCAGGAGCCTGGTCCGAGTCTCAACATCATACAGTATCAAGTCGACGTCAATACTGGGAAGAAGTTGTCTGAGAAGAAAGTCATTTTCACGGGCGTTTCAGAATACTTTCCGGAAGGACCACACATGTACAAGAAAGACGGAAGGTATTACCTTCTTATCGCCGAGGGCGGGACTCACGAAAACCACTCGGTCAATATTGCTCGATCGCACAGTATTTGGGGTCCTTTTGAATCTTGCGAACATAATCCCATCCTGACCGCGCGTGGAACCGACGAGTACATACAACATGTGGGCCACGCAGACTTGGTCCAAGACGCTCAGGGAGAATGGTGGGCAGTCTGCTTAGGCGTGCGAAAAAGAGACAACGGGCGATACGTGCTTGGACGAGAGACCTTCTTAACGAAATGTACGTGGCCCCAAGATGGATGGCCTTCACTTGGGGTCGTTAGGCTCGCCCTTCCTCAGGGTACGGAAGCCCCAAAATCTCAAACCCAGCTACCACCTGCGAGGTCTGAGGCAGCCGAGTTCCTCATGATTCGTGGTTTTGACCCCGATGGAGTCCATGTCAGCAAAGATCGAATCATATTGACGCCTAAGCCTGGTGACTTTTCGGATGTCGTTTCTCAGATCGCATTCGCAGGCAAACGCCAGCGCTCCCTCAACGGGTCTGCAAGCTTGACACTCCGTGTTGAAGCCGAGCAAGCGGGCTTGAAAGCAGGGCTTGGCTACTACAAGGATGAATTTCGACATGCTCGGTTTTATTACGACTTTGGGAAGTCTACAATCGGCATGGAAGTGGTCAACACCATGACCTCTACTCGGAGGCAAATTGTGCAGCCAGTGGAAAGGACTGCGAGTATCGATCTGCGTCTGCAGTATACTGAAATGTTGTATACTTTTTCTTTTCGTGTCCATGGCGCACTTGGCTGGACTACATTAGGCAGCTTTGATACGGCGGATGTGACTGCCTATGACTTTATCGGTCCTGTAATAGGCCCATTCGCGCAGGGTACTGGCGTGCACACACCGGTTGAGTTTATTAACTATGAGGTGGCATAGCTGAATGGGTCGAACTGGTAGGCATAGAAGGTTGAGCTCAATGTCAAAAATTGCTGAAGCTCGAATCTGCCTACTTCAAGGCTCATGATATTAGAAATTACTTTTCACTTTGGTTGTTTCAAGAATGATGCAGCGACTACGAGCCATCCGCTTTTGCATGGCACCGCCATTGACTGACGACGTGTGCTTCTGGTCGTCCTACAAAGAACACGAATCCATGTCTGGTCGCCACGGCGGGTCACGACAGAAGACCACGGTTCCTGCTCAATCATTCAAGTGGAGTAGAGATTACTTTGCCCCCTGTCTATCTAGATGCTACCAACACTTTGCCTAGAAAATGGGTTCTTTGACGTTTTGCCTCTCGAAAACTGGCATGGTCTTAAGCGGCACGTCAACCTCGATGGTTTGGCCACCTTCATGTATATCGGGCCCCCCAAATATCCTCCACTTGCTCCCACTCGGCAGATACACGGATCTCTTCTTTTGACCAGCATGAAACACGGGACAACAAAGATATTTATCGCCGTACATGTACTGGTCGCAGATCTCCCAGCACATTTTATCCTCGGGAAACTCATAGAATAGCGTCCTGATGACCGGGGTGCCTCGCTCGTGGGCCGCGAACATCAACTTCTTGGTGTAAGGTCGCAAGGTTTCCCGAATTGATATGTGTTCTTTGCATATTTCGTATACCTCGCTTCCATACGACCAAATCTCATTCGGAGCGCCAGAGCGACATGGTGCTCCTCCTGTAGTCCCGTGCTGAGGCTGTTCAGGCAATCTGGCGCCGTGCATGCGCATGACGGGACAGAAGGTGCCGAATTGAAACCAGCGACAGAACAACTCCTGGTAAGCAGGGTCGTTTGGGTCGCCATCAAGGAAGCCTCCGATGTCCATGGTCCACCAGGGAATGCCCGCAAGGCCCATATTCAGCCCGGCAGAGAGTTGGTTGCGAAAAGCCGCCCATGTGGCGGGTACGTCGCCGCTCCAAACAAGCATGCCGTATTTCTGGCTACCTGCCCACGCACAACGTGACAGGTTCACAGGGTTTTCTAGACCTGCAGCCTTTTGGCCCTCGTAGAAAAGTCGACCGTGTTCTTTAGGATAGATGTTGCCGATACTAAGATTGGGACCAAGCCAGTATCTGTAATTATCGAAATCGTAATTGGTGAATTCAGGCTCGTTTTCGTCCATCCAGAATATCTTGACACCTTTGTCATAGTAGTTCAATTTGAGCTTATTCCATACAAACTGACGGGCCTCGGGATTTGTCGAGTCAGCGAACATGGTTGTAATGCCGTTAAGGAAGATCTGAGACACTCGAACACCGCGGTCTGCTCGGATGAGGTAGCCCTTTTGCACCATTTCCTTGTAGTTATCCGAGTTGGACTGGACAGTGGGCCAGACGGAAACCATGACCTCGATTCCCATGTCATTGATTTCTTTGATCATCTTGTCTGATGCTCATTAGGCGCGTCCCTAGTTACGAAGATGGGATGCTTACCGGGATCAGGCCAATAAGTAGGGTCAAACGACCAATTTCCCTGCTTTTCCCAGTGGAAGAAGTCGACGGCGATGACATCGATCGGTATTTGCCGGCGTACGTGCTCTCGGGCGACTTGAAGAAGTTCATCTTGTGTCTGATATCGCAACTTGCACTGCCACATTCCGAGACCATAATCCGGCATTATCGGCACTTTCCCCGTAACATTGGCATAGTTTTCCACGATCTTTGCAGGTGTATCACCGGCGGTGACCCAGTAGTCGATGGTTTGAGTTGAATAAGCTTCAAATGTCGTTCCATTTGTTGCGAAGCTTGCTCTGCCGATGCCGGGATTGTTCCAAAGAAAGCCATAGCCAAACGAAGACACTGCGAAAGGAATGCTAATCTGCGAGTTTCGGTGCGCCAACTCCAGATCGGCCCCTTTGAGGTTAAGTAATGGCTGCTGATACTGACCCATGCCATAGATCTTCTCATCGCCAGAATTTGACTCGAAGCGCGCCGTGACATGATATTTCTCTGTGCCCAGGATCGGCCTATACTGGCGAGGATAAATTTCCATCGCACTGGAAGTTGGCTCGTAGAAGTCGATGCGATTGTGAGATCTCTCCTTTAGTAACACGTCTCCTGCAGAATTTGTGACGGTGATTTTTCCAAAGGTTGTGACTTCTGCCTTGATGGAGCCATTGACTATCGAGGCACCCTCGTCTCCAACGGTGATAGTTGGAGTTGGTGACTCAAGAGAGAGGAGAGCCCAGTCTTCTGATGACATGCGATTCTGCTTCGTGGCTCGGATACGAAAAGCATTCTTGCCCCAAGCTTCGATCCAGAGGATCTCCCCGTCGTACTGGAACACCAGTCGACCGTCTTGATTCGTAAGCATGATTCTGAAAAGCTAGTTCAGAGCACTGGTAAAACGACCTCCCAATTCTCGAATTGACGAGGTTGATATGTTGAGTCCAAGACTGAAGTACAACTTGACGGGTGGAGCTTTCCTGTACAACAAATTAGCCTGTATACTTCCCCAGCTTTCAAAGAACCCCGAGTTAGCCGTGGGTGAATTGAACAATCACGTAGATTTCCGGTGGTTCATGTGCCGCTTGCCTGCTTAGTTGCTTGCTTGGGTTCCAAACTCTCAGGCGGGCCCTGGTGCGCGTGTAGCTTCATTGATCACACTCGCCGACCAAGAACACTCGATGTTAGGAACTACATCATTATAACCGGTCCGTCTTATTGTCCACTGGCGCCCGACTGCCATAATGGCGACGTTAGACAATGCATGTTGAATGACGCCTGCATCTAATTGCGAGACAGAAAAGCGCGAAACTGACGGCCCCCCCAGTCAAGTTGTCGCATTGACCCACTCCGAAAGGCGGTGTTGAGCAATTTCAAGTCTTCTACCATGTCGGCTGAATCATGATGTCCAAGTTAGAGTTAGCGGACAGGCGCATGTCAGAGGATATTGGAAGTTGTACACGCACAATGCGAAATTCACCAGCGTGACTCCAAGACCCGGGAGAAAGTCGAAGGCATTCCGCCATTTTTCCGGTTCTAAGTCCATCGCGAGTATTTCCTGCGAACTATACGCAGTAATCAATGTTCTGGCGGATGGAATGCAATGACATCAACTTGCCAGCGGATCATTCCAGTGTGATCAACATTGTCCGACTTCAAACTTGCCACAATGACGAAAGACGGCGGCAAACTTGTATAGAATAGCTACATCGAAATGTACAGTTGAGTTAATATTATTGAATTATATTTAATTAATTTTATATTATAGAGGGATAGGTAGGGAAGTACTAGTAGTACTGGCGTAGAACGTCCACCCAACACATACACAACACCAACCCAAGAACCAGCATATCGTCAATAGGTCGTCGTCGTCTCGATGCGTATTGCACGGATCTCTCTCTCAATTCAGGTGGGAGTAGCGTAGAATGTGAACATCATGCTTGTGTGCTATCGCTCGTCGTCTGCCTAGCCATTGCCTGGTGTGTACATGTGTTCTTCTTCTTCCCAAAATGCTAGGTGTGAACGAGGCTCACCTCGAAGGCATGCTCTCGCCTAACATACCAACTAAAGAACTGAAAGCAACATAAGGAAAAAAGTTGTTTCGCTCCGAACGCCACTACAACATAAGAGCGTTCAATATATGAGGAGTGGAGCGCAGGAGTCAGCTCTCGTTAACACTGACGGGGATAACGATGTCAAAAGGGACAGGGAATGGAGGCGCGAGAGAAGATGAATTTGCTGCCTTGCCCAACTGATTGTGTGTGGATGAACTGTTCGATGCTGCAAAACTCCAATGTTGCAAAAGATACCACTGGCTATTCTGTAGTCTTGTTGAGTTCATCTGACAACCTGTTCTCAACAAACACCGTTTTGACATGACGCCGGACCCTGGTAAATGTACACAGGACATAACCAGGAGTGCAATTCCATACTGGTTGTGTACGGTGAGTATGAGCTCGAGCACCTCAACATACCTGGTACTGTAATAGCCTGGACGTTCCCCATATGTCCCATGCATCCACTCTTGGGCCTAGACCAAGACCCGCCCCCGAAACTTCCAGACCCCTAAGCGGAGGCCGAACTCTTATGAAATATTGTAGACACCTAAACTGGTGGATTTCCTTGGAACCTCATGCGACGAATAGCTTTACTCTCGTTTGCAAGTCACGATTTCAAATGCAGATGCAAATGACAATCCACAAACACAACGAAAACCCGTGGCTCACATCGCCACACACATCTGGATTAATCTCCCTCCCGGCACGGGGCATTTCGCTCTTCTCATCATGTTCCGGCCCTGCACGACGGCACCACACCGACGACCCCATCGTCATCTTCTTTACGGGCGCCGGTGGGCCCTCTGCGCTCTACGTCAAAGTCCAAGAACATCTGTCCGCATTCGTGAGGACCTTCTTCTTTGATCGGGCAGGCTACGATCGTAGCTCGCTCCCGACGCACGATGGGCCGTTGATCGCTGAAGACGGTGCTCACGACCTCGCGTGCCTTCTTGACACGCTGGACATATCGCCGCCTTATGTGCTGGTTGGGCATTCATTCGGTGGCGTCCCACTTCGCGAGTTTATGCATGTTGCCCTGCGCGAGGGTGTTGGACGTATGAAAATGAACACGGAGCCAAAGAACGATGACCACGGGCGTAGCAAGGACCATGCTCTTCCGAGGGAACCCCCTGTAAAGGACGTGATCGCAGGAATCGTCCTCGTCGACACTGCCACAGAATTGATGCTGTCTCTGTACCCGCGCGTCCCGGCCGCCGAGCTCGTCGCCGTGTCCGAGGACGTCGACTGGGAGGCCGTCACGCACCTGCGCGAACAGTCTGGTATGACGGAGCGCGAGTGGGATTGTGCCATGGCTGCTGCGGCGCGGACACGGCGCAACGTCGCGGACAGGGAAGACACGCACGTTTTGAGGGAGTGGGATAAAAGGAGAAGCCAAAGATGAGGATGATAGATGAGATTCGAGCCTGACTCGTAGAAGCAGTCCGAAGTCTGGTGCGTGACGAAGGTGGATCATGTACGGCAACAAATAGGTATGTACACAGGCAATGTCTTCTCGAGGAGGAGCTTCTATCGGATACACGGTATTGTATGGTATAGGATAGAGTGGCAAGGCAAGGAACAGAACACGCCGAAAGCATTCGCCTATTTTCTCGATGAAATCACGATACGTTCCGATCTTCGCCATGGAAGAATCGCAGAATGGCACCAGCAACAAGAATTCCATCATGTCTCAACTCCGCAGTTTCTTTGCGTGCCTCTGCGAATCTCGAGTTCTTGATCCCGCCGTTCTCGACTCGCATATCAACTTGCCTTCTTACCATGTCCTCGTCGAAACCCAAATGGCCCTGAGACGTGAAGAGTCGATCGCGCAGATACAAGCCTTGGATACGCGTATGATCCGTGGTGGCCCAAACATGTACTTTGTCCTCTGGCCCGAGTAGGTCCGTCGTTTCCGCTGACGGCACATTAGTCACTTGGTCCTGATGCATCTGATGCAACTGAATCGTCGGCTGATCTGTTCTGAAAAGCCTCTTGCCTCGATCCGTGAGTTCGAGCTCTGTATGTGCGAGTTCCCAATCTCCGTCCGGGTGAGGCTTGACTTGGGCGCCTAGCATGCGGCAGAGGATCTGGTGGCCGAAGCAGACACCGCTGAACCGGAGAGATGGTCGTTCACGCCACAGTTGTCGTAACAGGTCGAGAAGCTTGAGGATCCATTCGTCATTGCCATGGGCATCGTACATGCTTCCTGTGATCAAGAGGGCTCGCGTATCTTCGGGGATCTCGTCCGCCGTTGGGACGTGACCGCGATGTTTGGGCGGGTCTTCGACCACGTAATGCATGTCTGTTTCGACGCTGAGCGGTGGAGTATGTTGTGAGCCGGCGTCGTTGAAGAGTTCGTCCAATATGTTTCCGAAGCTGCCTCGGGTGACCTTGGTGACAGGGTGAGGCTCGTCGGTCTCGAGGACGAACATGCGTACGGTGCTATCTGCCATTTTGAGGTGTATTGTGTCTGTTGGTCTGGGAGAGGTATGATGGGGAGAATGGAGAGCCAAAGCAACGGATGAGAACAGATGCTTCTCCCTTACCTAGACAATATCACTTACATGAGTACGTCGTCATTGCCATCGTCGAGTTGCTGGTATGGCGTTACGAGAGATATTCTCCATCCTCTGGGCGCCGAGAGAGAGATCAAGAACGTGTTTGAATCTGTAAGTAGTTATGTGACTATGACGCCAGAAATGGATCCTAATAAAAGTCCAAAAGGCCGAACCGAGGATGAAATCATCGCCAAGTACTCCGTACTGACAAGCCATTAGCGATCAGTCTGAGCTTCCCTTCGTCTCTTCCATGCAACTGTTCAGACAATTATACCTTGGTAATACTGACTGACCTTGATGCGATGTCGGAGGCCTGTAGTCTTTTAGGGTTCATGCAATATGCTGCATTTTTCTTAGCGTGGCTATCGTACCTCACTGTCGATTGGGCCGAGTCTTTGTCTAGGTCGCATCGAACGAGCCACGTAATCAGCGGCAGATCATCATGAGGGAGAGACGATTATCAGATAAGATCTGCCTCCCTCATGGCAGCCTGGCATCAGGTAGGATCCTGATGTCCTTGGTGATCCTCGTCCCTCTGATATAGATAAATATAACCAAATTCCATCCCATACCTTCAGGACGATGTGGTGGTTGAGTGGAATTGTTCTGGCCGCGTACGGCTTGTCAAAATACTCGTGGGCCGCAGCAGTACCCTTTGTCCCGCACACTGACCAGGAAAACAACGCTTTCACCAGCCCAGATGTCCACAATGCCAACCACATATTCAATGCGATACACTCGTCCATGCGTCAATGGGGTTCTTCTTTGAATCATAATGGAATGTCATTCTTCATGGCTCAAGTTCCAGCCGGCACGCATTTCTACCACGGATCAGGCTTTCGGCAACCCGTCGAGGGTATGGAATGGCTGGCTTTTGAACCCGAGCATGCAAGCTTCTTCGCTATGAGGATAAAGCGACCGAACGATACCGATGACAACGATGGCTCGGGACTCGAGAACGGCGACCGTACCCGCCTACTTCCGAATCACGATAGAGGAATAGTAGTAGACCAGAGTCCGATTTTGGAAGCCAGCGTCGAACGTCCCAGGTATGAAGTGGAGGCGGGGTGGCTGCACACCTACAGGACAAAAGATACCGTTCCTCTGCTTTACATTGATGGCATGTCCGCAGGCAAGACTGATAGAGGCACGCTCGACTCTCAAGATGCCTTGCTCTTGAATGTGACCAGGAAGCAACACGACGGGTTCTGGGAGCTTGAGCGTGCACGGCGCCTGTGCAAGCTAGCCAACGAGACATGGCAAGGGAAGATCAAGGGTTTCATACGCATGGAGGCCGGCTTTGAGATCATCATGTGCTCGTTCGTTGAGAATGTGGATTTCGTCTCCGCAGTCAGAGCGGGAGCCTCTCTCCTGACGGCGAAGAATCTGATCCGAGCGAGCCCGTATTGCAAAGTCCCATGGTGTGGATCAAGGCTATAAGTGCTCGATACGATGATATTGGCGGCGACAGGGTGAAGCTTGATTATGAGAACTTCATAACCAGCTTTGCCTATGATCTCGACCTGTTCAGCCATGGTGCCGATCTGCCCAGGCTCGAAAACCTGTCGGTAGCTTCTCTGGAGAAAGTACGCAATGATGTCGGCACCATGGTCGAGAATTGGGAGCCTTCCGACTCCGGTAATGTTAATTGGCAGAGCATCACAGACATGATTATTGAACGATACGCGAAGGAGCTACAGTACCTGGTCTCAGATGCTCTTGATGCGTCCGAAGCATTTTTGTACGAACTGTCGACCATCCTCCACGTCTTCATCGACTCGGATAATCGTGACTCAGTAGCGGAAGTGGAACGTTGTGTCAGGCAATTCGTGCCTGGCGAGATCAACTGCTCGGCGTCCATTGCAGGTCGTGCAATTGATGCTGTCACGCGCAAAATTTGTTCAAGTCTTTTGGCCGCTTTCGACAGCAACGTGTCTGTTTCGGAATCAAAGAGAGACTTGCGCTCACTTATGACATATTTAGACTGGACTACTTGGAAAAAGTGCGGTGATTGCGCGCTGGATGAAATCTGCTTCATACCTGTCTGGCCTTTTGGGTCGGAAGAGGATCGAGCACATCCACGTTGTCGAAATGCAACAGGTATTGACCGGAATCACGGTGGCTGGTAGAAGAATTCTAGTGGACGTGAAAAGAACGATATGAACGGCGGCGTTGTGAGTGTTAAGGTGCAGGTAAATTGATATTGTAGACTGAATCGATTCGACTGTGAATATTTCGCATGATGCACCGTCTACTTGTCCGTAGAAAGCTCATCCTGCGGATCATTACACGATATAGCGCCATACACCTCGTATTCTGAAATCGTAACTTTAATATCTGACCACTCTTCGTCTGATAGCTCGACCTTGAGCTTCAGGTCCGGAGATGTCCATTCTTTCAATCGACTCTTAGATATATACCCTTTAGTATCCCCTCCCACACCACACAGTCTGGCATGCACTATCGTCACGGAGTCGCTTCCCAAAAGATACTCCCATCATGAGTACCACCACCTCAGATGACTACTACGACCTAGGCACATACCACCGGCCGATAACGACAAGCAATCCAGAAGCCCAAAAATGGTTCGACCGCGGCCTGATCTGGAGCTACGGCTTCCACCACGAAGAGTCCGCCGAATGTTTCCAAAAAGCCATCTCTCTGGATCCGGACTGCGCGATGGCATACTGGGGTCTGGCGTACGCCCTGGGACCCAACTACAACAAACCGTGGTCATTTTTTGACGGCGTCGAGCTTGAATCGACAGTCTCACGAACCCATGCGGCTGTTGAGTCCGCCTTTTCGAAATCCCAGCGCACCTCCGCCGTCGAACAAGCACTCATCAACGCCCTCGAGTTTCGATACCCCCAAGGCAAACCCGCCTCAGACTGCTCGATTTGGAACCTCCCGTACGCGGACGCCATGAGTGCTGTCCACGCCCAATTCCCCGACGACCTAGAAGTCGCCACGCTCTGCGCCGACGCCCTCATGAACCTCACCCCCTGGGCACTCTGGGACCTCCGCACCGGCCATCCCTCGCCGCACGCAAAGACACTGGAAATCAAACGGATCCTTGAGCACGGCCTCTCCTTGCCCGGCGGCTCCACCCACCCGGGCCTCCTCCATCTATACATCCACCTAATGGAAATGTCACCGACGCCTGAACGCGCCATGTCTCACGCCGACACTCTCCGCGACCTGGTCCCCGACTCGGGCCACCTCCGCCACATGCCCACCCATCTCGACATACTATGCGGCGACTACCGCGCAGCCATCGTGAGCAACAGCGCCGCCATGGTCGCCGACAAGAAATACACGACACGCGCCGGTCCGCTGCACTTCTACACACTCTACGTGACCCACGACGCCCACTTCCGCCTATACGCCTCCCTGTTCTCCGCGCAGAAACGCACCGCGCTCGTCACGGCCCAGCTCATCGAGGACAACCTCCCCGAGACTCTGCTACGTGTCCCCTCCCCCCGATGGCCGACTGGCTCGAATCCTTCGTCGGCATGCGCGTCCACGTCCTCGTCCGATTTGGGTTGTGGGACGACCTCCTCGCGCTCCCCCTCCCCGCCGACGAGGACCTCTACTGCGTCACGACCGCCCTCATCCACTACGGCAAGGGGATAGCGTACGCTTCGCTCTCACGCACCTCCGAAGCCACCACCCACCAGACCCTGTTCCACTCGGCACTCGCCCGCGTCAAACCCACCCGCACCCTCTTCAACAACACCGCCACGGACATCTTGGCCGTCGCCTCCGCCATGCTCGACGGCGAAATCGCGTACCGACGGGCACGTTTCGCCGAAGCCTACGCTCACCTCCGTCGCGCCATCGACCTCGACGACTCTCTCCCCTACGACGAACCGTGGGGGTGGATGCAACCCCCCGTCACGCTTACGGGGCTCTCCTTCTCGAACAGGGCCACGTAGAAGAAGCGGCGGAAGTGTACTCTGCCGATCTGGGGTTTGATGACACGCTCCCCCGGCCGCAACGGCATCCGAACAACGTCTGGTCTCTGCACGGCTACTACGAGTGTCTTGTAAAGTTGGGACGGGTTGCAGAAGCAAAGATCCTCAAGCCGCAGTTAATGTATCATGTCGCCTTGGCTGACGTGGAGATTCGGTCGTCTTGCTTTTGTAGGCTGAAGACCGACGAGGTTATACCATGACATGACATGACATGACATACTCTTATGGCATGACATGACTGAGCAGATCAGAAGATTTCCTTAAGAGCCCTAATCACAATAGATTGGATCAGACTAGATTTGTGACGCGAGACATAACAGGGGGTGTGAAGGGGTGATGGCCAAATGTCATGAATCTCAGCATTACTGAGTACCCATCATCGGGATTATTGTATATAAAACTTTTCATACAGAACTCTTCATTACAAACTTAGTACAATTGGGTTGTCAACTTTTGACATTTTTGGGGGTAAGCATTGCGCTCGCCTAGGTAGGCAAGTCACAATCATCACTCATCACCAACAAGAATATCCAAAGCTCCCTTGACGGTCTTGACACTCATATAGTTTCTGTTCGGGTCACCCTTCTTCCCAACGACTCCGCCAACGACCTTTTCCACGTCGAGTTCGTCACCAGCCAACTTGATATCACCGGCAATGCCGCGCGCATCGATGGTGCCCTGGAAATTTGAAGGATACGTAATCAACTGATCACCCGCGATGGTGTTGTGGTCCGAATGAAACAAACGCTCCGCGGCGATGGAATTGACGTAGACTCGTGAAGGGCCCGAGGCGATCCGGGTCGAGAATTGAGCGCGTGGTTCGGCGTCTTTAAAGTCGACGTTGATCCAGATCGAACCCCTTGCCACGTCGATGGCTGTAGCATTGTAGATGGACAAGGTCCCGTTCAAGTGCCCATTTCCGAGATGAATGTGCGTCGACCCCTCGCTACCCGAGCTGATACTGGGGATGTTGATTGTGGCGTTGCCCTTGGCCACGTCGACTTCGGTATGTTCACGACCATGAGTCAGTGAACCTCGAAGAGCACCGTTGGCGATCGAAATGGCGGTTCTGTTGGTGTGGACTGGACCGGTCTTGACGAAACCCTTTGCGACTCTGATTGCAAAATCGCCGATTTCCAAAGACTCCGGTAGTTCGCTATAGTCGACCATGTGGCGGGGGACGTCGACGTCGAAATGCGGGATGCCAAATGTGCCAATGATGTTTGAGGGAATCTGAATCTTGGCCGACGCATATGTCATCAGTTTGCCGGTATCGGGAGTGTGGATGGTAAGACGACCATTGTCTTCTTCGACGCTGACATCATTGTGCTTGTCTCGCTTGTTGGTCTTGATATCGAGGTCAATGACCACCTTCTCCGATAGTTTGGAAGTTTCGAAAACGACCTTGCCGAATGTCTTGGAGCCACGGACCGAGAGACCAGAGGCAGCTTTGGGCTCGAACTCAAAGTGAGTGGTTCCTTCAAAGGGCTTCCAGTTGTTGATGGGTGGAATTGGGTGTTGATGACCGTCGTCGCCTCCACTCACTGATTCGACGAAGCCGTGACAGCCATGTCTGAGTCTACCAAAGGCCGGGCCGTGGTTAAGTAGGTCAAGAATGAAAAGAGAGCCAAAGAGGACAATGGCGACCTTGAGAAGACGATGGAAAAAGCTCGGTCGGTTCTCCTCGCGGGTGGCAATGACGGGAACAGGGAGAACATCAACCTGAGGTGACTTCTCGTCGGAATACTCGTTGAAAGCGGGCGACATGGTAAAGTTGAGGTAGATCTCAGGGACGAGAAAGAAGAAATCTCAGGTGAGGAGGAGAATATGTGAGATTGTCCAGTTCGAGGATTTCTTGAGGTCGCAACTTGTACTCGTAGTAAAATATCGAGGAAATGGTGTTGCCTGGACAAACGGCGAATCGAGGTTCACAATGAAGTCACGAGAGGGAGACGTGACATCACACGCCACACACCCTCAGCAGGTCACGTGAAAGTCACGTGCAAGTCACGTGAAATCGCCACATCGGCGGACGATTTCGTTGTACGAACACAAAACGAAGAACCGCCCTACAAGAACAGTCTCAATTGTACTCATGCCTGGCACCCGATGTTCCTTTGTCATTCCAGGGCCATTGACCAGCGGATCGTAGTCGACACTGTTGAAAGCAGGTGCTTTCAGGTTGTGCGATCTCGAGAGCCTTCAACCGACGTTGGTGGCGGTGCTGGTGCGAGGCACATGCAAATGTATCTCAGTCCGACGAACATGCGGAGAAGATTCATGAAACCTGACACCTTCATCCTTGGTTGGTTCGATCGACGTTCTCATACTCAAGCAATATTGATTCGTGGGTGAAGAGCATCCCTTCTCCGTTGGTGAGAAGCAATTCTGTCACTTGCGTGATTCTCCTCCACCACTAGCCGTGTACTCGTACTGTATGGATACCACAGGAAGTGAAACCATCAGCCGGGCCCAATGCAAGACCATGAAGTAAGCTGCACGACTTGATGAGAACCTGCCGAGGTTTATTGCTGTGCCGTCACCAATGACTTGCAATGAACGGAACCAGGCCGAAATTTGCGAGCTTCAAAGGGGGTATTTCCGACACCACCGGTTCGCGTCGCCCACCGCCCTAAGGTCAATATTTTCTCTTGGAGCGTTTCGCCCGAGAATTCATTCTCCAGTTCGTTATCCCCCAGACTGAGGAGCGGAACACGGGGTTAAAAGTATACAATCCACGTGTCGTGGATTCGCTTTCGCTTCACCTCGTCAATCATTCTCGTTCTGAAACAAAACCTTGAGTTTCCTCAGGGCATCGTCGCAGTTGACTTCCATTCGTGTGATGACATCGACAGCCTCCTCTTTGCTCAAAATCAACTGGCATATCATCCAAAAGTGGAATGAGTTCCTGTACATGCCAGCAGACTTGAGAGACTCGTCCGTAGCGTGCGATCGAACAGCCTGCCACAGCTGTCGCCATCTTTCCAATGCTGTTTTGAGACTGTCAAACACTGCTCCCCATTTTGATGCACTGACTGATCGATTCGTAATCGTGGAAGGCAGGTCATGTGATAATGTAACGATGCAAGAATGTATATGCGTGTAAAGTACTGTACAACACGTTAGCTTGTCACGATCGTCGTGCATAGATGAGTGAAAGAACATACAGTGAATCAAAATGAACAGATCAAACGGCGTAAAATCTCCATTGGTATCAATGTCCGAAGTCTGGGTGGGAGTTTCGGTGAAATTTGAGTTGACAAGCGCCATGGACGACGACAATCCCGCAGATGAAGTCTTTGCCTTGCCTTCAAAGAGTGACGAGAAGGCTTCAGCTATGGTCTGTCGAGGGGCGAATATAGAATCACTTTGCATGAACGGATGTCGCGAGCTGAAGATGGCTTCCTTGCAAGGTAGATCGGTGTCGAACTCGACCGGAGACATGCGGCAGGGGAAATTAGTGTAGATCCGGCCCGCACAGTCAAGCAAGGCAATACTGGCGACCGTGCTAGAAAGCAATTCAGTCAGCGGACCCTGCATGCTTGGGCGTGTGTTTGGAAGGAAGGAAGGAAGGGGGTTAGGCCGTACCGAATTCGAGACTCCTTCTGCAGCCACGCATTCTCCGATATCCGATCTGATGGCTGATGACGCGCATGGTGGTAATTGTACTTTCGTAGAACCTAGGAGGCACAGTCAATTACCTAAATAAGCGAGGAACTAAGCAGCGCAAGGTAAGCTACCTTGATGACTTCTCCCAAACGAGTCTCCAAGGCCCGACGTTTCGGTACTCGTGCACCGGACCAGTACTGTGCAATGACCATCAGAAATCCTGCCTGAACCTCTTGAAAGCGCTGCCATTCAGGGTCTGACACTGGTTCGGTCGTTTCAGGCGGTGCCGGCGTCGAAGAAGAATCCTGTATGAATCTGATAATCTCGGATTCAAAGGAGAAAATCTCCAAGTCAAAAACCACCAGTTCTGCAATGTCGACCAGTTTCTTCGCCGCCATTCTCTCCGATTGATCCTTGGAATACATCGCTCCCACAAAGACGATACTAATGACCAGCGACGTAGGCACCTTGGCAGGGTCAAAAGATGGTTTATGCAGCATGGGACAATTGAGGTGCCAGTTGCGAAAGTACAGCGATATAAATTTCGGGATCCTTTCCGGGGTCAAGAGGAAGTTGAGACACGCCGTCAGTTCCTGTCGAGCTTTGTCGTCAAGCGCCAGACACCAAAGCTTGTTGTAGATGGCCATGTTGACCGCTGAGATGTATTGAGCGTGGTCTGAGGGGTTGGACGCAGAATCCGAGGGAGTAGGCCCAAAGCGAATGTCGCCCGGGCCGATGGAAGGGTCATAGAAATCCAATTGCATGTCGGCATAGTTTGGCGAGGGCACGAGGCCAAAGGGGCCATTCCAGAAATCCAAGTATTGCTCGTTCGTGTCCATAAAAGACTCGAACATGCCCGAGTAGTCGATCGAGTTGGGACTTGGGTCACCCGCTCTTACGTCGTTGATCTCGCTTGTCTCTCCTGATTCGATCTGCTCCTGGTGGAATTGCATGCTCTGCATTCGGTCATCACATGGTGGGAGGTTGTATGTCCTTGTGAATGTGTCGGTTCCGCCATTCAGCAACGCTTTGATAGACACTCTATCGTCGGCGGCCACGGCGGCGACAGCGACGGATACGGGTGTGGAGGCGCCTACTTTCTTCGCGCCTATGTACAAATCGTCAACTTATACGCACTTGGCAGATCACAGTGGGCAATTTTGGCGCGCATAATCCATAAGCAGAGCAAGAACACATACCCGTGGACGGAGTGCTTTCCTTCGTCGAGGCCTTCTGACAACACGTAACCTGTTTCTTCTTACACTGGGCGCAGGGATTGCCTCCATCGCATCGAATCTTGGAATTCACACACTGGGAGCTTGGTGTCAATACCACAGCCCGGGAAGAGAGGCGAATCAGATCTTACCGTCACGCAGGCGTGTGGCCGCCGACCCTTGGGGACTGAACTGGGAGGCTCGCGATCTCCACGCCATTGACAAATGTGGTAATGAGTCTGGAGGCGATCTCTGCACAATCAGTCAGCGCACCTCTCCCTCGGACAGATGAGCAAGCGGATAACTTCATACTTGCGTGAAAAATCTCGACCGCAAAATGTGCATGAGAAGGGTCTTGCACCGGTATCTAGAACGCGACGCGTTAGCGATGAGATTCGAGATGCACCGGCGAGAATCTTCGGCAGGCTCACGTCGTGTTTGATGGCGTCTCAAGTGTTCGGCGCGATAAAAGCCCTGGCCGCAAATGGTGCAAAGATGTTTCTTCTCGGAAGTGACTGCGGGCAATGGAGGACTGGTGGATCGCTTCACACAGGCCGCCGAAAGGAGTTCCTGAGTGCGGATTAGATCATTGAATTGATCCATGGCGCCGACGACAGCGTGGTCTGTTGATGTCGTTCTCGTTACCGGCGGCGTGGTCGTGTTCGGCTTCGTGGGATGGTTTGAAAGGATGAGGAGAAAAGCGCGAGAAGGTTTTGGCGCTTAGTTGGTAATTCGAGGTTGAGCTGTGGGTGCTGGAAGCGTCGCCCCAATATTGGCCCAAGGGCTGATTGTCCCCGCAGAGGTTTGGGGATGACTAGGCCTGTATTGGGCTTAGCGACGGCTTAGAAACGGCCTAGTCTCGCCACCTGTCACCCTCTTTCATTGGCCTCGTGGAAGCCCGTGGGTGCCCGTGGGCGGAAGTTCGGGAGGTGCGGGGTACGAATTTAGGCCTCAGATGCCCTCCTAAGCCCCTACAGTAGGTAGACCCCGGGATGGGCTAGGGAACCCCTACACACAGCACCAGACTGGCGGGACCCCTGGTTCTTCGGGGCCCCCTACAGGCCCCGAAGATCCAGTACCAGGTGCCCGGAAGCATGGGCTCTCTGGGTTTCCCACCAGTACGAGTACAATATACCTAGTACAGTAAGCGAGAATCGTGATACCAGTACAACTACCCAGGCGTGCTGATCACTCATCATCGGTCCAGTTCGGAATGCTGATTCATTTATCCCCTAGGTATATTTCAACTAGTCTGGCCCTTGAATGCATCTTCTGTCTATCGAGCCTTCGCACCCAGACGCTGAACAGAGTTAAGTCACGTGTGTGCACATGCCCCCAAAAACGCCCTGCAATCATATCCTCTTACCAAGCCACAGAACACAGTCACGACGGGACCGGGGGAAAATCAATCTGATCCCTGTTCAGGTAATTCACATTGACCTTCTTATCCCTCTCGTTGACCGTCCAACCATTCCCAATCCAAGTCGCCGGATTCTCGCTTTCGTACTCGTACACAAAGTCCTCCCACCGGGGATGCGCGAGCGCTCTCATGGAATGAAGTGAAGATCCAGGCCAGAGCGCACTGACTCTGCCATCCGAAGTGCCACCCTTGTACCAGCTTCGGCAGTCCATGGAGAAAACTGTTGTCGAAAAATATGCATCGCAGTACTTGACGAATGTCTCGACAGCATCGGCCCGGGGTGCCATGCTTCGAATGTTGTCTCTTTGCATCTTGGCCAAACAAAACGTGACATAGTCAATGACTTTCTCGATCAGAAGCAGTAGGTTGCCTGTTCCCAGTGCGGAGTTCGGGCCCAGTGAGATGAAGTAGTTTGGAAATCCATCCGTGGCCAACGAGAGGTATGTTGAGGGGATGTCCTTCCACTTCTCGGCCATAGTGACACCTCTTTGACCGATGATGGGGAATCGAGGGCTGAATGTGGTGTCGAAGCCCGTTGCGCAAATGATGGCGTCCACAGGATGATGCTGGCCATCAGTTGTGATGATACCAGTCGCATCGACCTTTTCAATCGCCGTCGTGATCACGTCGACCTTGGGATCGGTCAAGGCTTCGAGGTAGCCAGGGCCCGGAGTCAAACGTCGACACACCGGAGGGAAGGAAGGCATCAGAGTGTCCACCAGGGTCGGCTTGCCCTCTAGACGCCGCTTCATGTTCTCGGTGAAGACCTCAACAGCCCCAAGCTGCTCGGGTGTTCCTTTCATCGTCACAGCATGCACCGTCTGGAGTTCGAGTTCGATGTCCTTTCGGAACTTTTCATAAAAGTCGGGCTCTGTCTGGAATCGTTTGATGTCTTCCTCCGAGAATGAGACTGTACCACCACCACCGTCAGGATGTGGAGGGCTAGCAACGTTCGAAACGGTCTGAACTTACAATTGTCCAGGCCTTTGCCCATCAAATCGACCTTCTCTCGTGCAAAAGTCGGTGATAACCAAGTTCGGCCTCGAATGTAATGATCGATATGAGCGGATTTGGCCAGCACAGCAGGCACGATCTGGATGCCACTGGAGCCATTTCCGATAACTGCCAGCTTCTTGTTCTGCACCCCCAAACATCAGCATCCAGAAATACAGACACCGTCTTACACAAAAACTCACCGTCCAATCGAAAGACTCATCCCAGCTGGCACTGTGTAGCAGATCCCCCTTGAAGTCTTGGAGACCGGGGATCTGAGGCCACTTCCAGTCGTTCAAAGCACCGGTCGCCGACAACAGCACATCGCAAGAATCGTCTATGATGCTACCGTCTTGAGTGTTCTTGACCTATAGGCTGCAGTGTCAGCAATCAGAGGTTCACTAGGCCACGAAAACATCGAAGTCAAGAGCTTACCTGTACTTGCCACTTTCCTTGCTGTTCGTCCCATTCAGCCTTTACAATCTGATGGTTGAGCTTGATGTATCGCATACAGTCATACTTGGCGACGACTTTCTTCCAGTACTGATGGATTTCTTGCGACGTGGCATAAAACTGCGACCATTCGTGGTTAGGCTCGAATGTCGCCTGATATGTGTGTGCGGGAATGTCACCTATCCAACAAAAATCATGTCAGTATGCGTCTCGGAGAGTGATGCGGGACTTCGGGTCGGTTCGGTTCACATACAAGCACATCCAGGGTACCTGTTTTCAAACCAAGTGCCTCCAACGTCAGAGTTCTTCTCGTACACTTGGAGCGACAGATTCGATAGTCTCTGGGGCAGTCGGATCGATGCCAATATACCGGAGATGCCAGCGCCAACCACGATCACACGAAGCGGTCGGAAGTCATCGATGCATCGGGGGTCCATCCATTGTTGTGGTGCAGCTTCACCCATGATGAAACAATTACCCCAACGAACGAAGTCTTCGATTAAGTACGAATGTCAATTCCACTTGGATTAGGGTGGACCGAGTTGTGCTTTGGACCTTCCTCTTGGTTTGTTTCCTTTCCAAAGAAATCTCAGGCGAAAAGCTGAAAGCTTGGGCAAGGCAAGGGACCCTCACAGTCTTTATAGTATGTGTGCGTACCATTCCGAATCCACCATCCGAAACACCTGGACTCCATCACCTGAGTAAAAGTTCCCACAGTTCACAGACAATTCAGAAGCACCAGGCACATTTCATTCCACACGATCCAATGGGGAACGATGGTTACAGATCGCCTGGGGTTCTGGGGGAGGTGGGATAAATCCGGTGGCTCAAGGTCAGCCCACCGCCCGGAAAACCCCATTTCATTCCTGGGGCCGCAACAATTGGACCAGCTTGACAAGTTCACTGGCCTAGGAGCCCACCCACCTCCTTCGCCAGCTTCGTTGCTCGCCGTCGCCATCTGTGGAGAGTGGGCGCCCAGGGTCTGGGCCACCGCCTCGGGGTAACCCCCTGTTAGTAACACCCGAAGTGCCAGGATCTCATCTACTCGCACCCACACGGAGGAAAGGAAACCTGTACGAGTACCAGACTGGTACTGACTGTGTCTCGGTAACCAATCGATTCTTCTTATTTGGCGAGATGAATATCATTAGCCGTACTTCTGGCCAGAGGAAATCAGTGCTCAACAAAGAAGGCTGTCTACGGGGACCCTCCGCACTTTCCACCAGGTAGGTGTATACTCGAGTGATCGCAATTCGTTTCATTTCCTTTCAGTCACATACATGTAAACCGAAGCTGTCCATCCATGCTGCAGAGCTCATACATCATACTGCTAGTTCCGAAGGGAGATGAGAGGCTCCTCTTCAGAATCCTGCAGGCAATTCCTTCCTCTCTCCAATCTCCTTTCTCATCTTGAGATCCTTGACCTCCTTCGCCGACAAGCCTTCCTTTCCATCTGCCGTCGCCTTGCTAAGGATGTACTCGCTCCACTCATCTGGATCGAAATCCGTGCCCATCGGATTAGTATCATACTTTTCCCCAGCCATGAAATCATTCGCCTCGTCCGGGTCGTCGAAATTGTCCACCTGCAGCTCAATCTTGTTTCCATCAGGATCACGATAGTACATGCTCGTCGTGGGTCCGTGGTTGACACACCACAGCGGCAGGATCGGATTCTCGCAGTTCTTCAGGTACAGGTACTGATGCGAAAGTGCCGTGAGCGTCGGATACGTGAACGCAATGTGATCCAGGCCGGCGTGCGTGATGTCCTTGGGCTTGGGGACGGCGTCGGGCGAACAAATTATTGCGATCCGGTGGTGTTCGTCATCGTATGCCAGGAAGGCCAGAACGTGGTCTTCGTGCACGACGTGTGCGTTGAGCAGGTTGCAGTAGAACTCGATCATGGGCTTGTAGTTTGCCGCTGGAGTTCGGAAGACGACGTGGGCGAGTATCCTTGGGGTTTGGCGGATAATAGGCCTACCGGCCAGAGTCTTCCCTGGTGCTGCGACCGAGCCATTGTCGTAAGTAGCTGAGGGTACCATTTTGTTTTTTGCTGCCTCTGACCAAGACTTCCTGGTATGATATGGTCCAGTGCCTAGCTTGTCTATTTGAGCTCTCGATATAACCGTTGAAGACCTCGTCCGAGTGAGATCGAGCACATCAAAGTAATGACTGTCTCATATATAGGTGTTGTCGTTGTCGACGTGAAATGAGGTGGTCCGCACGAAGCGCAATACCCCAGATCCCCGGAGAGAGTGCACTCGAACACACTTCACCGAACTCCGGACGATAGACGCCACCACCCGGAGAACTCGTGAACACGTGCTTTCTGGCATCAATCCACTTCAGGCCCTGTCCAGGGCACAGCGAGATTTCTCGCCGACTTCGACGGTCACCTTTTCCTCTGGAAAGAGTCTCTGGTTCGTCTAAAACCGGCGGTCTTACTTCGTTCTGCTCTGTCATAGTGCCCTTGGCCTTCTGGTGTATCGGTCTTACGACCACGATTATGGACCAAACCTGTTCCTTCTTCAGACATAGGCAAGAGAGCTGCGCCTTGCTCCTCGGAAATGACAACCTACCTTTACGAGTATGGACAAGTCATTCTAAAGGCATCCCGAGATCGTGGGCTGGCGAATCTCCAATGAAGGCCAAGTGTTCAGCTCCATGTTCCGAGCCTTACTCCAGACATTCCATTCTCTCATGTGTTCTCATCTGGGCTCTTTGACCCAGCTTGATTGAATGACATGAGAATCACTACCCAGTATGCATCAATTTCTAGGATCGCTGATGTTGTCCAATTCCATTGTCTCCCTATAAGTCAGGTTAGATCGTTGAAGGAGCTGCTTTCTCATTCCTCAGCCTGAACTGAACTCCTCCAGAACCGGTGACTTCCTACCCTAATTGGTGAGTGAATGCTCGCTCTTCCCAATTCTCAAATTCCTGATCTTATCCTCTGTAGCCCATGCAAAGCCTTGGTGCTCGGTTAGATCCATATCCACAGTTTCGCAGCTTTCACCCGTGCATGTTAGCGATGGAAAAGCTACGGGAAGTTTTTCCATCAGCAGAGCCCGCCTTGTGGCTGGTGGAGGCAGCTACATTTCATGTCCGCTTTACAGAGACCAGCGGTTCAAATAGCGGATTCAGGCATTGAGAGGATGGTTCGTAGATTCGAGGCCACTGTTGAGAACTGCAAACGCCATTCAGACCGGAGACTATCTGCAACAATGTCAGAAGTAGTACAACGGGCATTGTCACTGATCGATCTGAGTCGGGGTGTCCAAAGGCTCTAGAGACCGACCGTCAGTGCCTGGCCAAGGGGAGCAGACCACGAATGCTCGTCCTTTCTGCCACGAAACAGCCTGCATGCCAACAGCATTTAATGAATTTATTTTCACGATAACCCGAGGACCACCGCATTGCAAAGGCAAGACCAATAACTCATTGGGCTTGGCAACAGCTCGTATTGTGATGAGCCCTGAACAGTCGACATTATCGATGTGCTCCACTGTCAGCGAAAGCTGACAACCAGCCACCATGTGGAGATGACTTCCCTCGGCTCTATGAAATCTCCTAGCCTTGCCTCAGTGCTTAAACAAATGCTACTTGTATTTACATGGGGCACGAAGCACTGGTTCACAAGCCAGGCGCAAAACCGATCATTAAACTCTTTCCGAGTGAACTGCTCTACGTAGCTCCCGATCCACAGACAAGCATTCGAAATGGACAGAGCATCAGAGGTCTCGATTGGCACGATCGCCGCAAAACAACATCTTCGCGAGGAGGGTTGGTGTGTCATACCAGAGGTTTTGACGAAAGAGCGAACACGAGAGCTTTTGGCTCGCCTTTGGGAAGCCAAAGAAGCCAGTGAGAGACAAGGCGATCCGACCCGGCTCGACTTCTTAGATCCTAAACACCTGGAAATGGCCCGATATTCCAGGAATTCATGAATTCAAGGGCCCTTATATGCATTCTGCCAATTGGGACGTAAATTTTGACTGGACAGATAAGAGGGTCGCATTGATAGGTGCAGGATCTAGTGGCATTCAGATTCTACCACAGATTCGATGCAAAGCCAGAAAAGTGGTACACTTCATGAAGGGTAGAACGTGGATCTCGCCCGTGGGTTACGGTGCAGAAGAAGAGGGTGATTCGAGCGAAGGTAAGTCAGCACAATACGTTCCCAGCGTTGTCTTTCTTGATAATTGAACTGATTTCATCGAAGCCGAGATCCCCCTCGAACAGCGCCAAAGGTACCAGAATAACCCTGAAGCGTTTCATGAGTATCGACACAAGATTGAGGGTGGGATGAATAAGAGTCAACTCGTGACTTTTCGTGGAACGGAGATCCAGGAAATGTTCTGGAAGATGAGTGACGAGTCGATGAGAGAAAAGCTTCGGACGAAGCCGTGGATTTATGAGTCCACGGTACCAGACTATCCGCCTGGATGCCGCAGACTAACACCCGGACCGAGATATCTCGATGCTCTGGTTGAAGATAACGTGGAATTTGTCGGCACGGGAATCGAACGTGTTACCCAGACAGGCCTCTGGGATCACAACGGCGTGTTCCACGAGGTGGATGCCATCATCTATGCGACCGGTTTTGACTAGTGAGAAAAACTCCGTTGAGCCATCCAGTTGTACTTGCTGACTGGCTATAATTACAGTTCCTTCAATTCAGCAGCTACACCCTTCATCGGGCGTTCAGGGGTTTCGTTGGAGGAGGTATGGAAGCCACAACCGGAAGCATATCTCTCTCTCTGCGCCCCGATGATGCCCAACCTCTTCTTCTTCCTTGGCTTCAACGGCGGACCCGGTGCAGGGTCCTTTATCGCAATGCTAGAACATGTGGTCGAATACATCATAAAATGTATCAGCAAGCTGCAGAGGGAGTACATTTCGTCAATGGAAGTCTCGTAAGAAGATCAGCCGATCATTTTCTCCTCATTGTGGATGCCGAATTCTAACCCCCCTCTACCGCATGTAGTGAAACAGCACATCGAGCATTTTCCCAGCACATCGAGCATTTTCCGAGCACATCGACAACTACTTTGCCAAAACCATATTCACATATAAGGTGAGCCATGAGCCACGCTGCTACATTGCATGGGCTTTCTTCTGATGATCAAATTCGCGAATCTCTAACTTAAGTAGTGCAAGTCTTGGTTCAAACGTAACAATGAAGATGGCCGGATCGTCGGCTTGTGGCCTGGATCGTCTGTCCACGCCCAAGAAGTTCTTAAAAGCCCTAGATTCGAGGATTTTGTGTTTGTTCGCATGCCCGAGACTCGCCACAACATCATGAACTGGCTCGGGAACGGATTGACCACGGCTCAGGAAAACAACGAAGAAACCACTACTTGGACAACGTCGATATTCCTCCAGTCCTCAATGAAACTCGACGGCCTGGAAAAGTAGAGATTGCCACAACCCGAGTCTCAGCTCATGACAAATACCCACCACCACAAAACACTGCTGACACGGAAGCAGCGCATACAAATGTTGAAGAATTTGCTGCCGCAATCGCTACCTTTCCAAACTAGCAATGAGATAATGTTCTGATTGGGTCTATTGCCACGTCTGTTGTCATCACCTTTGCAGAGAGAACCTGTCAATTTGTGTGATTTTGATATCCGCTAGGACTTCAAGTCGTAGTTGTTAGACTCGAGATCACTTTTCAACAACAAGCATTCCTCAAACCCCGCATCTCATGGATCAAACAAGACCACTTCCTCGGAATCCACTGATAAAATATGGCTCGATTGCGTCTATACACGATGTTTATAGATCTTTTAAGCGTTTGTCCACATAACGAGAAGTCGCAGCATTTCAGGTTCATGAAGAAATCAATGACTCTCTTGAGCTTCTGAAGATAATTTCTGGTCCCACATGACCCGGCCCGACGGGAGAAATATTCAGACCAGTTCAACAGGTGAGGCTTCCAATCTGGCTATTCATATCAAAAACACAGTTGACTCAGTTGATCCTTCCTTTCTTCAAATCCTCGCTTTTCATTTAGGCCTCAACAACGAGCCTCGCAGATTTACAAAGACTAATGGCCCTTCCCCCCACCATTCACAACCGCCTTGTCGTCTTTATAGTATGGTCTCGGTACATTATCGTAATATGGTACCACGATCCAATCTTTGTCACTTGTTTTCCCGACCATACCTCGAGTCACCATGGTGACCGGGTCTTTGGAAATGATGGCGTTCAGCAACCCCGGCCCTTTCGTCGACGTGAGTTCCTTCACCGCTACTCGAGCATCCTCAACACTGTTCTCCACGATGATGCCTCTGCAACCGAAGCCCTGGGCGACGAGATCGAAACGGCAGTTTGGAGACAAGGTACTAGCAATCCGCGCCGGATCCTCATCTGCGTAAATCAAGTCCTGACCGGCGACACTCATACCCCAGAAATAGTTGTTGGCCACAATAGTCAGGACGTTCAGTCCGTGCCGTGCAAATGTATCAAGTTCCTGGATATGGAACCCCGCGGAGCCGTCCCCTTGAATGTTAACAATCAAACGATCTGGAACCGCCAGCGCCGCTCCGATACTATACCCCCAGCCGTTCCCTAGAAATCCTAGATATCCCGTCGCCACCATGCCACCACCCGGCCGAGCAAGTTCAAGTAGCTCCATCGCCCAGACCCCTATCTCGCCTCCGTCGATGATGATGATGGATCCTTCCGGTAACGACTCATAGATCCCCTTCATCGTGAAGAATGGATGCAAGCGCCCATCAGAGCAACGCTCGGCGTCGCCCTCGTGCGGTGATTTAATGCTTTTCAGGACTTGCAAGTCTTGAAGCCATGCATCCTTGGGTTGGATCGGATTGTTCACGCTAATTTTCTCTAGCAAGGCTTTGATAAACTTGGTCGCATCTGAAACAATGCCTAGGTCGATTGCGGTGGATTTACCAATCTCGCCGGCATCAAGATCCACTTGCACCACTGTTGCGCCCGAGTTGGGGATTACAGCCCCGGATCTTCCACCCAATAGAAATCCCGTTCGCGCGCCCAGAAGGAGTACAAAGTCCGGTTGTTTCCTCTGAAGCGCAGGCAGAAGGGCCAGGAGAGGTGCGTAACCTCCCCGATAGGGAGAATCAAAAGGTAGCGCTGGAATGTACTTTTGCGAATAGTACACTGGGGTCCCCGTCGCTTCAGCCATATCCAGGAGAGGGCTAGACTTCGAGTCTCTAGAGGTGGCTCGGGCAGCTCCAGTGCCGACGATAATTACGGGACGCTGAGCCGATTTCCATAGATTGATGAGCTCGTCAAGGGCGGCTGGATCAGGGTACGGTGCTACCGCAGGGCTGCAGGTGAGAGACCCGCATGCAATAGCATTCGTCCGGGGTGGGTGGAAGAGAATGTCGATAGGGAAGTCGACAACGACAGGTCCTGGAACGCCTCCGATGGCAGTTCTATATGCATAACTAACAATTCGTGGGATTTCTTCGACGTCTATGGTACGAAGTCTGACTTAGCCGCGTTCTCCAAACAGAGTGCTTTACACAACAACATTGCTCCTGTATCATCGGGGTACGCATGAAAAGAATAATGTAAACAGGGAATACGTACTAGTCACACGATGTGAAAACTTGCTGACAGGCTTCGCCAGAACAACCTGGTCATGAAACCCCTGAAGACTGTTCGTCTCTGCGTCGCGAAGAGGAGGCGAAGATGTTACCACGAAAATGGGTGAACGGTCCGCGTATGCTGTCGCTAGCCCTGGAAGGGCATTGCCAAATCTAGCAAGAGACCGGTTTAGTACTGAGACCCCTTCCCGACAAGACGGACAATCGCATACCCACTATTGGCCGTTACAAAGCAGAACCCGGCCTTGCCGGAGAGTTTGGCATAGCCTTCGGCGGCTTGCACAGCGGTGGTCTCGTGCCTCGTGTCGATGATCTTAATGCCAACAAGAGAGCAACCGATAAGAAAGGCGTCAAGGTGGCCTCCATGTAGTCCAAAGCAGACTTCAACGCCGAGTTGTTTCAATGATTGAGCAAGTAGGTCACCTCCGAGTAGCTCCCGCTTTGGGGGTTGCTGCCAATTCATTCGACTGCTATGAGACATGACGATAACTTGATGTTCTCTCATGAACGGTTGATCGGATACTTTCGTGCTTTGCGAGACGCCTTAAAACGAGTCGCCATGATGTTCGGTTGAATGAAGGCGTCAAGCCTGACTCGTACTATATGAGTAGACATTTACCTCGGATACCAACATGATTGGGGGGGTAATGAAAGAATGACCAGCTTGGCGACTGTCGGGTAATTATTATAGGTTAAGCACCATATGGGGCAGGGATCTGTGGAGTTGCCAACTGCAACATCTCGAGAAGTCAAAAGCCAGGCAGGAATTTCTATAGCTGCTGTTGGTCTTACGATTCCCGCGTACGGGTTAGACTGGTGTGGACATGCGAATAGCTGCCCGAGAGATCATAACAATGACCTACCTGTAACATGTTGCTGACCCAGGTCGGAAATGTGTGAAGTCTTGCGGTGTTGTTAGTCCGTTAGCACAGTCATCTTCAAGAACCATGAATACTTCCGCTATAGACTTCCAGCAGAAACAGAAACCCTCCTCTAACTCACCTGGCCTGACCAAAAATCACAAACTGGGTTCTGCACCAAAAGGGGCTTCGCCTAAGGCCGAACGAATGTCAACCAGAATTATTAGACATCCACGATGGACTCGATCGAGATTGCGGCCCCTCTAGTTTGTGAGTAAATATATGTGTATTATCGTTGTGGATGTGAGATGAAGTCGTCTGTATGATATGCATTGCCCAAGATCCCCGATTCCACTTACAGAACAAGAAGAGGCTGTATTCGGCACACTTAACCAAACTGCCCCACCCAGAGACCTCCTGAGCTCTTGTTATCCGGTGTTATAAACCCATCCAAGGGTGTGCAATTTGAGGTGATCAGAAGACCGCTTCTACTGAATATCTCAGAGGCATCACTGTATATTGCAATATCTGAATTCATGCACGGCTCTGGTACACAGCGTGGTTTGAAACCTTGTTTGAGTTCCTAGGGCACCGTCCTTCACTTCCGCTCCGGCCCCCAAGAGCCGCGCGGGACTTCCTTGCCCTGTGGCTTCTTGACTTGTTCACTTGACTATCCCCTTTAAATTTTCTTGCTGTCCGAACGTAGAGTAGAGCTCTCGCCGATGTCGGTGCCATGCCAAGTAGGTTTGGGTAGATTCGTCGGTCGGGAAACGCCGATGATAGTCAAAGCTAGGAGGACATCAGATGCTATTTCAGATGACCTGTCTCGGCTGTACGCAAGTATTTATGTCCTGATAAAACAGTAAGCATATCCAGAGAAAAGATCTCAACACTACATCAGCCCGTTTTCAATTCCATCGAGACCAAAGAAATCCATCTGATCTTGGCTGAAAAATTGAGCAAGATTGATATCTGCCAATTCGAAGGAACTAAAGTCTGCTTGACCTGGTGGATACAAGGGGATGCTAGTCGGTTGGAGCATCGCTCCGGAGTTCGGTAGCGGTTCAGGCTGAACTGTCAAGGCACTGTCTGCTCTTCCGATGCTTGTACCTTCTGTAGCTAGATTTCCCTGTCAGTACGCGTTATGAAGACGACGCCATCCGCATCCAGTCATGGCCCAGACAAATCGAGCTCGCATTCAGTCCACTCAGGAGCGGCGCGGGGAGCCTGGCCAAGGACACAGGGATAAATGGCGAATAGGGGTTGTTCGGGGTCAACTCACTGTTCCTTAGAGTGGACAGCAAAAGCTGAATGTATTCTGAACAAGCATTGCCCATTTTGTTCCCAGGACTGAGGTTGCGGAGGACTTCTGCCGCCCTTTCCAGGACGAACAAGTTCTGATGCAGAGGCAACGGCAGAAGATCTGGCCTCAGCAACAGAACCGCGAACGCAGAAAGTGCGGCGTGAAAAACTAGGTAACTCAGAGTCAAAAACGGCATCCTGAAGCGATTAGGCCTGCTGGCTATGCTTACCTTGGTAGAGTGAGAGCCATGGAGACCAACCAGAGCTACCCTCCGGCTTCTGTAAGTCATGAAGTATCGAAACCACCATACATGCACAGTGAAAGCTTTTTCGAACGCATATTGGAACAAGTTTCGGAAACAGAGCGTGCTCTTCTTCTTCCGCGGTAGTCTGCACTCGAGAAGCCATGAAGACAACTGGGCGATAAAGTAAGAGTTGGGCGTTCAAAAAGTCCAACTTCAACATAAACTTAAGAAGCTCAACGGCACGGGATTCTGCAGTATCGTCCACACTGCGCGTAGGATGCCACCGCACAGACGGGTGTACCTGTGCCCACCATGCCTCAAGTTGACCAACAAATGATATTACCTTTGGAACCGAACCTTCGGAGTTCTCGAGTTGCGCAAATCCCAGGTTATCGCCATACAGAGTGGCGACTATATCTGCAGCTATGTCGCTCAGGGCTCTATACGGACGATCAGTTCTGTAACGGTACATAGGGTAGTGAGACATTGCAACTCACATGGACTCTTGAAGGAAGAGAGCCCCAAGCTTGTCCACGCGGGTTGCTCCTGGGTCAGAATCATCCATAGAGGTAGTAACCGTTGGGAAAGGAGACGGCCGGCGAAGGAGTGTGAAGGCCTTGGGAACAGTCCATGGCCGTCCGAACGATAATCCAAGGGTCCTTTTTCGGTCAGCATCAATGTCGTATCCCAACAAGTTCTCGCCTCGCTCACCTATCCAGAATAATACAACCATACCACACACGGATTCTTTCCTCCTTTTCGGTCGCTGATAAATCTTTGGTAGCCAGATCTGAATGAAGCCCAAGAGAAATGGCGGCCTTAACCGCTAGCCCGTGGATGAACCACGTGCGCGTCGAGTCTTGAGTGGATTGAAGATACCATGCCATCAGAAGCAAACACTGTACTAGACTTTAGTCAGTAGAAAGCCGCGAGAAGAACAGGTAACATACCCATCTCAAGGCTTGTGGCACAGAACATATAGTCGTTGCACAATTTGACAGCTCTTCTGTAGTAGAGTGTATCATCAACTCCCGCCCTCCATGACGAGTTAGACGAAGGAGCCAACTGTTTCGCTGAGATTGCAAGAACCATGTTCAGCAATGCTAACCACATCCTCCGAGCTGATTTGAACCCAGAGCTTTTCAACTCGGCATAGACGACTCGGAAAGTAGCCTCATGTAGGTACGGGAAGAATAATGCAGCATGGCTGAAGTAATCATTTACGAGCGACTCCAAGTGCGGCTGTGATGGTAGTATGAACTCATTGGTATCTCTGATCTGATCAGATTGCATGCGTCTGCTGTGGGTGGAGGAATGAGAAACTGTTATTGTCCCATGTTTGATGCTGTCACTTATTGACGGAACCATTATATTTCTTGTCAAGCCTTGTATCTGGCGCAAGAAGGCTGTGTTAGAAGACGGACCTATAAAGAATCAGCAGGGATAATAGTTAGATGAGTCGTCAGTAGCCCACCGAAAAAGGACTCCTGGCCTCCTTCAGACACAGTTATAGCCATCCCATCGATTGCATTGTGCTCTTCCGGCTCATTGGAGATCCGAGCAATGGCCTGGGAGTCTCCATGCGCATGAGACTGAAAAGTTTGCGTTGTTGGGTTGACAATACCAGCTTGTGACTCGGAAATTCTTGCAGTGGAATTTGATGTTGGTGTGAGTACATCATCAAGGTTTGATGAAGAAGGTGCCTTGCTTCCACCTCGCTGAATAAGATTTTCGATGGTCTTCAGTCGCTCCTGAAGGTCGGAAACAATGCTAGATAGACGATGGGACTGGTCAAAATTGCTGGAAAGCAAGAATTTGCTGGGCAACAGGCGAACGAGGCTGATTCTGGTAGATATCTACGGAGGAAATTGCAGATCTGGAGCACTAGCTGGTACTTACTCGCTGGGTAAAATGACACTGTCTCCTTGCAAAGTGCCCTGGTACTGACAATCAACTCCTACTTGAAAACACAGAGAGCACGGTTGATCTCCCGAGCACTACTCGAGTGTTAGCTAAGTCGCATGGCTTCCTGGTAGTCCTACCCTCGACTTTCTGGTTCGACACAAATTGCAGGCAACGGTGATTCTGCGGCGCTTCCTGCCCGCCCCTTCGGTTGTGCTCGGCGCTTCCGGTGAGGTTGACGGCATAGCGGATGTCTCCTGTCTCACGAAGCACCCCGGAATCCAGAGCCAGTAGGGTGATGATAGGAAGACAGGAGGAATTCCTTGTTGAAGCGACGGGGAAAACTCCCCGAGCGCTGAGGTAAGCTGATTTATGGGAAGGTTCCCCGATAAACACGTGACATCTCAGGACAGCAGTCGAAGCCCCTAATGAACAATCAGTTCATCAACCGAAACATGCATTGTGATTCCCACCAAGCTTGCTTTTCTACTTGCAACACTCTGTACACTTGAAAAAATCGCGAATACCTTCCAGTCCGGACCACCAACGTATAAGTCCTGCCCGCTCAAAGCCTGGACAATCTGCCATCGAGCAAGCAAACTGCTTGGCGCTACATCTCTGTCTAGGACTGTGTCGGCTGTCTCCCCGTGTTCTCCACACTTTTCGACAGCAAGAGCGGGAGTTAGCACAGCTGAATTGAGTACATTATCACTGCCAGTGACCTCAACGAGACCGCTTGCATGTCCTATCTCCGTTAAGACCATTCTCAGTCTGAATTCTTTCCAACACGGTCTAGAGAAACCACCGTCCCATCCAGATCCCAGATCCGGATTTACTGCGTGTCAACGTCCATTAAAAGGACCTCATAAAGCGATCTTCCTATGGCTCTGTTGCCCCACCGGGTATGCTACCGTGAAAGCCATGTTGACAGTCCGGCTTGAGAGTCATAACTTATAAGATCAACATTGCAACCATCATTCACACCATGATTATATCACTGATTAGGACTTCCTCATTGCTTGTCTCGGAGGTACTAAAGTTACTCCACTTACTAATACTTTGGGGACGGGCTGACTTGCACCACAATACGGTATCACTTTGTACGAGCTCAACATAAGTCTGAAAACCATGACTGCCGAAGGTGGAACACGAGGTAGCGATCTACTTCAATTTTCAAAAACGCAAGATGGTCGTTCCGTCCTTCCTATTATCATTGAGGGCAAGAGGCTTCCTCTAGATGAATCTAGGCTCGTCGATGTCAGATCCGCAATTAAAAATGAAGTGGTTCATTCAGCACAAGGGGCCTCTGTTGAGATCGCTCGCGAGGCGGCACGGTCATCATATCAAACATTTCTCAAGTGGAAGACGACCACGTATGCTGAACGCCGTGACCTGCTCTTTAAAGTTGCTGGTCTCATCCAAGACCGGGAGGAGGCCTTTGTTGCTTTGCAAATGCTCGAGACTTCGTGCCAGGAGGAATGGGCTCACTTTAATGTCAGTCTAACAGTCGCACTCATTCGCGAGATGGCAGCGTGCATCTCACAAGAATGCACGGGTGAACTGCCAGCACCACAGGGTCAGGGTGCATTCTGTCTGGTCTTCAAAGAGCCAATTGGACCTATTCTGGCGATTGCTCCATGGAACGCAAGCATGATTATCGCTAGCCGGGCATTGGCAGGGCCTCTAGCAGCGGGATGTACCGTCGTCTTCAAAGCGTCAGAGAACTGTCCCGGAGTGCACCATGCTCTCGTTCAAACATTCAAGGATGCAGGCATTCCAGATGGATGCATAAATGTCCTTCAAGCGCGTAGAGAAGACTCGCCAGACGTCACAGAGGCAATGATCGCCGAGCCTGCAATTCGAAAAATTGCTTTCACCGGAAGTGCCGCCGTCGGAAGTATACTAGGCCAATTGGGATCTAAATATCTGAAGCCGATACTCATGGAACTGGGCGGCAAAGCACCAGCAATTGTGCTCAAGGATGCAGATGTCGCACAAACCGCATACTTGTGTGCAAAGGGTGCCTTCCTCCACCATGGTCAAATTTGTATGTCGACCGATCGAATCATTGTCGTGAGAGACATCGTCGAAGAGTTCTCGAAGGCGTTGGTTGCCTGCGTCAGGAAGCAACATCTGAACGGCGCAGGCTCTGCGGTCTCAGTTGCTGTCGCCCAGAGAGCAAAATCCCTCGTCGATGATGCTGTGAAGAATGGCGCATCTTATCTAGTTGGCGACAACGAATTTCGTGACAACACAAAAGCCTCGATAGTCCCGACCATCATCACAGGCGTGAAACCCGAGGATCGGATTTTTGGGGACGAGACTTTCGGACCATCAGCTGCTCTGTATGTTGTTGAGAACGAAGATGAAGCCGTGGAGCTGGCAAATTCCTCCAAGTACGGGTTGAATGCTGCAGTGCACAGCCGAGACGTCCTTGCAGCGTTGAGAGTGGCTCGACGTCTCGAGTGTGGACAGGTCCATATTGGTACTCTCACCGAGTACGATGAGCCGAATGCACCTATCGGCGGCGTGAAGTCGAGCGGCTGGGGAAGAAACAACAGCAAATATGCATTACGAGAATTCTTGCAGACGAAGACCATTTCGATCCACGATTCATCGGTATCGGCCAGCTTTGGTCAGTAGACCTGAAGGATAAGAAGCCAAGAGGCCAAGTTTTGAGAAGGTTAGGGGCCTGGTTGTCCTGGCTACCTCCTATGCCTAATCATGCAGTAGTACCGACACCCTACGTAGGGAGAGTACTGCATAAAAGTCAACATAGAGATACTTGATATTAGTAGTATTTTGAGGTATTCTTCAATAGACGGTCGAACAGGAGTCCGAGGCTACATTGCATGAGCATCCAAGGGAAAAGGTACTAGTACTCTTGCTGTTTGCACCACGTTAAGGCTCGCATTGTAAAGACCCTATAATGAGTTCCTAAAAACAACAAAAGCACAAGGAAACTTTGCACGAGAAACGATAGAGGACGGACCGTTAGAATGTGAGAATGGATTGCTGAAAGACTGTTGCTTTCCAACTTTTGAAATTTGAAACCCCTATCTCCTTTTTGCTTGAATCACATTGCAGTTGACTCGATCTCGTCGTGTCACTCCATCAACTCGGCCTGATCAACGAGAAAAGAAAAGCCGGGAGATTTGACAACGTGATGTCTCTCTGACAATCTGTAGCCTTGCAGAGATCTCGAACTCCTTAATCTGTTGAAAGGCTCCTCTGCTGCAAGGCCTCTGTTTCAAAGCAGGCCCACGGTGGCTAGGCAGTGCGCTGGAGGTTGGTAGGGGAAGTTTCGGTGTCCAGGACTGCAGTACCTTCTTCGACTCTCTTTTGTTTCCACGAGGACATAGGATGCTCCGTGCGGTCATTCAGAATACCAGCCCCAGTCAAGGCTTGACTTCAACTTAGAGTGATATGGGGCGAGCAGTAAACTGGCGTGCCAGGGAGCTGAATTTTCGGTGGTGGACTATTGTATTTTACTCCACGCTACCTACCCGAAGTCAGAAAAACTCCGAGTGGACAAGCGAACTTCGGATCGAGAGGCAGAGAGCCACGTTGAGTACCGAGCTCATCCGTTTGGACATCATTACTGCATCAGAAGTCGACGTCGAAGTCTCGATCAGCCTATCACGTACCTAGCATGAGATCCGTAATCTCATTGACGCCATCCTCTCGATCACTGAAGAATCAAAGTTTGATAAGCGCGGTGGTTCGCGCGTTTCATCTACAGTACAAACCCTCGCAGGGTTAATTCTATCATCGAACAATCCCCACATTGCTGTATCGTTCGCTCTATGCATACCTGTCGTCGAGTTGCACAACATAATATTGCTAATACGAGGTTATGCAGGACCACTAAAGGGAGTAGCGAGGTGGTTCGGAGTCCCGGTACAACTTGAGACACCCAGGGGAAACTCCTTACTGCATGGTTCTATGTGTTCCCCAGTCCACTTCTCCAAGGTCCTCAAGCAAAAAGTTTATACGGAGCAATCTACACTCGCCGTATCTTGTTCAGGAGCACCGAGTTTCCCAAGCTGTACTGTCCGGCTCCTGACCGCTTAAGTGCCAATCCCCTCTCCACATAATATTGGCTTGTTTCTTGAATCTCTATCTGCTATGAGGGATGGCGACATTCGGTTGTCGGGCACTTTTGGCGCACGGAACTCCCGAAGTTATGCGAGGATGTTGGTGAGCACTTGCGAAAAAGCCACGAGGTTGTCCGCTATCCCCTGCTCTCGCTGCGGACCTCGCCTCGGTTTCGCCTCGATCAACTCGTCAAATATACCTTCTGGCTGTCTTTTGGTCGGACCCTGCCATTAAACCGCTGAGAATGCAACATCGCGCTATCCTCATGGCGAAACTCGAGGACCAGGTAAAAAATAAGGACATGTACCCGTTTCTGCTCCTTAATCATTTGCTTGTCTCCTATGTACCTCTCGACCTGAAATTCATGTGACAGCCCAACAGCCCACAACATAGCAATTCCGAATCTCGAGGTACCGGGATGCTGGAGGTATAGTTCTTGTCTTGTGGTGAAACAGCTAGTATGAGCCTAGCAGGGGCAAGCCATGTATATAGTCAACATGCAAAGGAGAGTCGGACTACATGACGATCTCAGATGTATGGCTGGGAGTATCCTTTAAAAGCAGACAGTCGTCAGGCATGGTGGTGAACCAGTGGGATCAATCAACTTCGACATTCTTTACTTGTTGGCACTTACTTTCCTTCATTCACTCGTTCGTTTTCTAAGCAATATCGTGCACCCAGACACTCCTTTTATCAAAGCAGGTTCTTGAGAGAAGGAAGAGGAAGAGCAAAAAAAGACAAAGACGCAAATAAAGCAATGTTGTTTTCAATCTTGACCATTCTTGGGTTTGCTGCCTCAACGCTGGCCGACGATTCTTGTGTGGCGCCCATTCATAGCCAGCCTCCTGTACTGTACTGGAAATGGGAGCCAACCCCAATCTTTTCCTCACCAACAGATGGGCTTTTTGGAGGTGCTACTGTCACTTTGATCGAGTGGAAGACTTCTACCACTACCATTGTGGTGTCTGAGACTGTTTCGACGTCAACTGTTCCCACAGATGTGGCTGGTGATAGCATCACGCCTGCGACATCTGCCTCGCCTACCTGGGCTGACTGGCAGCCGTCTTCTATCACGGTGCCCAGCGCTGAGGTTACAAGCTCAGTGAGCTCCTCGATCTCCTCGACCTCCTCTTCGGTCCACTCTGTCGTAGCTTCAAGCTCTACAACACTTCGCTGGCCGGCTGCATCTACCACACTTGTCTCCCATTTCGTCAACTCGAGCTCTTCGACTGTATCTGCCGGTTTTTCAAGCAAACAGGCAGTCGCAGCCGTCTCTGGATCAGGCGCCTCTACTTCTTCAATCTCCGTTTCAGCCACGTCAACCGCAGCTGAAGCAACATCTGCAGCTTCCACCTCCGAAGTCTTCATCGGCCTGGGCACACGCTATGGCGGTTCTTGCTCAGAGGAAGACTGCTGGCAGAAAGGTGCTTGCAGTTTCGTTGACTATACCCTTCCAGCAGGAATTGACGGGTCAACCTGCGTCTCGGAGGATATCTGGAATAATGGTGCTAACTGCGGTGGCTGTATCTCTGTCAGTTACAAGGGCAAGACTATCACCGTCATGGTACGAACACAATCCCATCATTCTCGATACTAGAGGATAGCTATGCTGACGCGACAAAACTAGGTTACGAATCTGACTGGAGGTAACGCCACACATCTGGATATGACTCCTGATACCTGGGCCAAACTCACTAACGGGTACTCTGGTGGTGGAGTTGACGGTATCGAGTGGGAGTGGATCACTTGTCCTATTGCCGAAACTGAGCCCTTGTGGATTCGAATGCACAACGGAGCATCCCAGTTCTGGTTTGCCGCAACGGTCGAAAATGCTCGATACCGAACCTCGAAATTGGAAGTAAGCGCCGATGGAGGAAAGACATGGCAAGATACCACCCTCAACAACTACAACATCTTTGTATTGGACGGAACCCTTCCCAGTGACACCGCCACTGTCCGTGTTACCAGCATCACAGGCAGTCAGGTTATTGTCGACAATGTGGCGCTGAAGTCCAGCACGGATACAAAAGCCACCGAAAACTACTCCTGATCTAGAGGCCGCAATTTGCGAGGACTTCTCTCAAAAATTTTGGCCATTTATTTCTCTCTTTGTAGATAGTCCCTTTCTCTTCATCGTCTTGGAAATTGTATCACGCAAGACCACTGCAACGGCAGTCTTTCGATAGTTGTTATCATTCAGTACCGTCAATCAATCAGACTGACTCACCCTCAGCTGTAATTTTATCTTATACCATGCCCAAGTAACTAATCTTTGAGGCAAACATATGTAGGCAATGTCATTACAAGAGGGTCGACCATTCCTCTAGATCTTTCGAGGATGAGAGGAGACGATGATTGCTGCTTGCGAAAGGTCTGATTGAGTCTATCTAGTAAGAAGAAATTTACGATTCAACGTATTTTTTTTTCTGCAAGGAGGGAAGCCGACATTTTCAATTCAGAGTATCTATTGTGCGTCTCCAGCGGTACTGAGAATACAGGAAAGCTCCAGGCGTAGCTTCGTTAAATGTCGCAGTCTTCTAAAAGGATAGACCAAGGAATAGATACTATCTGTATAGATCTTGATACACACATAGCAATCCTAGATACCAAACCCCTACAACAGCAGCAAGCAAAGATTCCAGGCGCCTCGGCGGATGACTTTGACACTAGGCTGAATTAGGGAATTCTAATACCATACTTTTGAGAAATTGTATGTTTGTAAATTTAAGTCGCTGGGCTACAGATTATAAGCCCAGCCTTCGAATCGATCTCTCCTGAGAATGCGGTGTACATCCCGCCGTTGGCATCAGACAGGTCTAAAGAGTGAAATCTATTAGAATAGTGATTAGTGTTAAACATCCTTGGGAGATTCTGCTCCTGATGTTATCGTTTCAAGGCTGTCCTGTCCGTCTTCCCAAACAGGCCCTGAAGATAGGCATGTGTCGATCTGAATGAAAGCTCGAGATCTCCAGCGACTTCACGTGGATGTGTCAAAGAGTCACATCACCTGGGCAGAGCTACAGAATCAGGTTGAGGCTGCTAGAGGCTATAAGCCTCCCATCTCGAATGGTGAAGCTGGAAAAATGGGCTGCTTACTCGGACGAACTAAAAACTCACTGGCATAGTTTCGATTGAATTCCGTGAGTAGTAGGCACGAAAATAAAAAGCTGATACTGTTTGATCTCACACTATGTCACGGTCGAGTGAGGCGGAATTGTGTTGCGAGCGCGCCAAATGCTGGATGGACCTCACAGTGAGACCTTTGATACAACCGCTGCGTATAGTGGCTTCGGTTTTTTGATGCATATCCGCGGCGTGCGAGTAAGATAGAGCTGTGTAGTGCCAGTCGTCAAGCAAAAGTGCTATTAGCAATGAAGCTGCTCGGGTCAAGTCATGATTAATCTACAACTTTTAATTTGCTTCTCGATCGAAATGTCGGTAGGAACATCCTCCAATTTAACTCCTTCAATCACAAGAACATAGCTAGCTAGTATGACTTTCAATTCAGTGTTCATGGGATCTTTGATCTCCTTGCTTTCCTCGATGATGTTAAGCAGGCATTTCTGGTGGATCTGAAAGCATGGCGTTTTGAGGTGTCAAGTGTCATTTCATTACCATTGACTTACGGGCCGAAGAAAGCTTGTGATCGGAAGGCTGTGATGTGATGTTGCCCTAGGCGAGAAGCCCGACAAGGCAGAGGCTTCTTTGTCATCCGATGGGCGCAGCAGACAAATCCGTCGACTGACGTTGGTGATAACTACGCATCCTACTAGGTCTTGATGCAATGATTATCTATCTCATCGGAACACGACAGGGGGGTCTTTTCAAACAAAATACTTTGCATCAAGGTAGGTAGAACGGACCTCTGTTTCCTCTTGTAGAAGAGCCCAATGAGCAGCCCCCAAGCTATTCTTGTACAGCCACCTAGTGGGCTAGAAACCTCTGCAAAACTTCCTTTCACTTTTGGTAGGATCATGCGTTATCGATTTTGCATTTCACGACTTGGTATAGAGTCGTGCACCCTCGTACGACAACTTCGACAGCTTCTGCTGGACCATCATAGTCCTCTGCTCCGAAGCATTTCTATGTCTCCCCCATCATCTCACTGTAATGATGTGAGATGTGCTTTTGAGAGTGCCAACCCGAACCTGAGGGCTCGAGAGAGTCTTGATATGATCATGTTCACACAACGCTATTCTTGGGTAATGCTAACGAGCCTCAGCGAAATGAACGGCACATCCAATGGTTTGGCGATCGTAGTAGTCAGTAATCCACGATAGTTGACACCAGACAAGGGGGTCAAGATGTAATGACAACAGACATACAGTCTCATTTGGCATACGGATTCCTATCCATTAGGCTCTATACTCGTACCGACTCAAAAGATTTTGGTCGATGTACGACATTAGGACACGAAGTACAAGCCGGGCCGTGACATAGATTTGCCGACACAGTGTCATGAGTGCCTCTAGTACTATCCAACTTTCGAATCAGACCTTTTAACCATGTTCTCAGATCTCGTACATTCGTTGTCCGCAACACAAAAGTCGGTCCGAGATGAACAACGGGGAGACTAGCGACACTCCTCGGTCACTTCGGGTTGGCGTGGGGTTTCGTTCTCCCATTATCTCTCCGCAAATTGGTTGATCAGAGGACGCCTTCTAACCGATTTCCATGTATGTCGTTCATGGGACCATCATAACCATAACATTGACCGAGTATACGGATTGAACTAGGTCTCGTCCAGGCTTGTTCTCTTGTCGTACTCCGAACCAATACTTACAAGTCCTGCCAACGTTCAACCCTTGCTATATTAATACATGTTTGATGTTTCACTGTACTTACTCATCTCACCTTGTCTTCGTCGAGAGATCATATAGCAGCTGAAAGTTTGAGCTTAGTTGATTGGGATCTACTGGGGAATAATGGCTGTTGCTCCTGCATACATTCCCCCGGCAGGAATGAGGACCGCCTTGGATGACTTCAAAGACTACGTCAACCAGAAGCATGGCTTACATCTAAGTAAGTACTTAACAGTTGTCAGGCACATGATTTCCACTTGTTATGCGCTGACGACGGCCCTTCGCACATAAGGAACCTTCGACGACCTGCACGCCTTTTCGATAACTCGAATGAATGACTTCTGGATGTCACTATGGCGGTTCGGGGATATCAAAGCCTCTGTCCACCCAGCCAAGATAAGTCTGAGCCTCCATGAAGGGATGTACAGTGGAGCTCACATTCACACGCCATTGACGAAAGCATTCCCATTGACCAATTTCCCCGGTTCTTCGAGAGTGCTAGACTGAATTTCGCTGAGAACATGCTCTGTGGAGATGATGATCAACTTGCCGTAATCGATATCGACGAGAAGACACTCTGGAGTCCTCAGCAATATACGTGGGAGCAACTTCGAGAGCTCGTTGCAGCGTATGCCAGTGGTCTATGCGCCGCAGGACTGAAGAAAGGGGATGTCGTCACTTGTATGTATTTCCTAATCTCTGATCTCCTGGGTGGTACGGGTGGTACTGGACGCGCCCTAATCTTGAGAAGTGATAGGAGGCAATCGTGCCCGGTCTCTCGCACTGCTCCTCGCTACTGCTGCTGTCGGAGGTATCTTTTCCTCCTTTGCTACGGATATTGGAGAGAAAGTACGACTTCTCCCCAAGGTTGAACTTCAGCCTATGACCTGTACTGACCCGTAGCCTAGGCACTTGGCGACCGACTTGTTCAGCTTGAACCCAAACTTCTCTTTTCGGAATCGACATACTGGTACAATGGCAAAAAGATCGATATTTCAGCCAAGCTTGACAGCTGCATCAGCAAACTACTGCCCAACTCATGCGGGATAGTCATTATCGGGGAGACAAATAAGCTAAAGAGTCAATGGTAAGTACAGAGATGCGTCTTAGACACAGATTGCAGAGTACTGAAGTCACAACAGCACGAGTATCGACACGTTCGTCAACAAAGCGCCCAAGTCATCTCTCAAATTTGAACAGGTGCCCTTCAACACACCACTCGTCGTGATGTTTTCCTCTGGAACAACAGGAACGCCGAAAGGCATTGTCCACTCACATGGAGTATGTCCACCCAATCAACTGTAAGATATCGGAAACTGACAATTTGCTATCTATGCAGGGCCTTGTGTTGAACGGGTACAAAGAACACAAGCTCCATAATGGGTTTGGACCTGAAGATGTACATTTCCACTTTAGCAATGCAAGTTTCCTCGTTAACCTTTCATGCATGACATACTGACACTGGCGAGATCGGATGGACTCTTTGGAACATATCGATCGGTGCCCTCTTTTGCAAATCCACAATGGTTCTATATGACGGGTCACCATTCTATCCCAACCCAGACGACTTTCTCAAAGCAGTTTTTGCCAATGGGTAAGTTCCACCATTACCAGACGATACGTGGCGTGCTGTCGGTAAGCCATGCCTGACTCTGTCAACAGTGTCACCGCTTTCGGTGCCGGTCCACGATACTACGATGAACTTCAGAAACGAAATGTCAAACCCAGTAAGTAGAAGCCTGTCGATCCACCCATACACTCAAGGGGCGCTTTTGGCATCCTCACTAACTGTTCAACGTGAAGAAAAGTACGCAAAAGAGCTGCACACTATCCTCTCCACGGGTGCCGTTCTAACACCTGCTCTTGCGAAATGGCTCATCGAAGCATTCGGACCAGTCTGTCAGATCGGATTCTCAGGAGGGACCGAACTCTGCGGCTCTTTCATGCACGGCACGCGTTCTCTGCCTTCATACCCTGGCGAAATCTCCGTCAAGGCACTCGGAATGGACATTGTTGCTTTCTCACCGGACGGCATACCAGTCCCAGACGGGGAGGCGGGTGAACTTGTGTGTCGAAAACCATTCCCGAACATGCCTGCCATGTTTCTACGGGATCCAGACAGGAAACGGTACCATGCTGCATACTTTGAAGGGTTTCCACGTATGTATTTTTCCCCATCGTCCTCGCCACCTGCTCCTGTTATTGCAAAGATCTTCTCTGACGAGGTGCAATGTCAGGCGTATGGACCCACGGAGACTTTATGAAAGTCAACCCCGAAACAAAAGGCATTTACGTGTTAGGACGCAGTGACGGGACCCTCAACCCGTCCGGCGTCCGGTTCGGCAGTTCCGAGATCTACAATATCTTGTCCACGCCGAGATTCGCCAATGACATCGCCGACTCTATCGTCGTGGGTCAACAGCGCACATCGCCACCATACTCTGACTCCACAGAACGTGTCTTGTTGTTCATCAAGGGCCACGACAACAGTACCTCGCCGAGTAGTACTGCCACCACGTCTCTTTTCCCACCAAAGGACCTCGATCGGCGTATTCGCGAGCAGATAGCCCAAGACCTCACGCGCCGGCATGTCCCAGCGCACATTTTCCAAGTCGCCGAGATTCCGTACAATGCCAACGGCAAGAAGATGGAGATCCAAGTCAAGGCTGTGGTGAATAGTGGGGCGAGCGCGACGACGAAGCAGAGGCTCAATGCACAGGAAGTGGCGATGTTGAAGCAGTTTGAAAAATTCAATCACTTGGAAAAGCTGTTGGAGAGTGCGAAGAGGGACGGGGCCAAGGCGAAGTTGTAACGTCATGCTCTGTAAGCATACAACTGGGAAATCTAGAAATTTTGGCGTTACGTCCGAGCCATACGGGTACAAGACAAGAGGGATATCTGGGCACCTGACACTATCTTGCAGACGAGGCACAGCAGGGAATGAAGCGGGCAACGTCGAGATATCTCGATACTATGGTTCTACTAACATACTAGTACGTTAGAAATAGCAAGAGGGGTCGTACACGGAATAGAAGCCTCCGAAAGTAGAAGATAAAAGAATGAGCACTGGACATAGACAAGGTCTACCTGCGGACCAGTACCTTTCGATCGCATAATCAGTCAAATAATCCGGCCAATGCCGGATCAACGAGGTCGTCGCATATGTCGATGGACGAAAAGATGTCGAATGCGTCAATATCAAAATCCATGTCAAACATGTCAGTCTGGATACGCCACGAAAATGTCAGCAAAAGGTCACATCAATTAAACCCCTATATAGTGAACAAACATCTCGCAAGGACCACTTACCAACGGTACAGGCTGGGGAGGATCAAAGATGCTAGTATCCGCGTCGCCGAGTTGGACGAGGCTATCTCCCGTCCCCACTCCCACGCCGTTTGTGGCTTGAGGAGTGGCAGGAACAGTGATGTTGTTTGCACTATCGCCATCGACATTCTTCGCCGCCGCCCTGACGGTCTTGGAACAAAGCGCGACCGAATCCCGCGCGAAGTGGAACGAGATCTCCGAGTCCGTTATGAGCTCGATAAACGCGAAATGGCCCGCGCACATATCCAGCAAAGCCAGATCTGCCGCCGTCGTATCTCTGGAAGGGTCCATCAGGATATACACCAGCAGGTTCGCGTGGGCGTAGATTGGATAATAGAATGCCAGCCACGCGGGGGTATTTGCGTCGGTCGTGGTCGACCGCACCAAGAGGATGATCTGTCTGGCTGCGTTGGCGATGACCTCGGAAGAGCGCTTCATTTGTTCCTGGATCATCGGGTCCGGGTCCGGGCCGTGCATGTACCGCGCCGCGATCCAGGGGTAGAAGAACAAGATGTGCGTGGCCATGAAGCTCCCCCAGATCGCGAAGTGGAGGTAGATGCTGTGGTTGCGGCGAGCCGTCGACGAATAGCTTTTCTCTCTGAGACACGGCGGGATGGACTCCAGGAGTTTCTCGAGCTGTTCATGGATGTCCTGGATAGTCTGCATGGCTTGTGTGACTGGCTGTCGGGGTGCTTTGATGGACATGATACGTCGGGATATCTGGCTGGAGATCTGGGCGTGCCTGATCACCAGCGTCAAGGTCTCGACGTCGATGGAGCTCCCTGGCGGCGCGTTTGTTGGAATGGGAGTGCTGATATTCTCGTCGTCTATGAGTGAAGGTCGACCGCTGCGGAAAACAATTTGTTTCTCAAGGCAGTAGACAGCCCACCATAGCCAGTTCCTCGTCAGAACGTCTGCCTCGGGCAGGTTCCATGATCGTGCAGGCGCTCGGTGAAGGCCCCGGGCCAACGCTAGTTGTACAGCATTGCTGGCTAGAGGGTACTCGAGAGCTGGACTACCTAGACCTTCTGCATAGAATCCCTATGCAAGAATGGCGAAGAGTTATTAGTCATCCACTACGCACAAGGGAATGAAAGAGAAGAAAACAGTCCTTGTCATAATCCCTAGGACGGACTAGAACCGGCTCACCATAAGGACAATCGCTTGGAGTGCAGTGAATCCAGAACGACCGAACAACATCTCCCCAAATACCGACATTGCATTCATGAAGAACTGGTGACTCTTGGTGTTTGCAGCGACAAAGGATGCGGAGTTGTTTTTGGAAAGCAAAGCCCTACAACCAGCTGCGTAGACGGTGTTGCGCAACGCGAACCAAGAAGCATCATCGCTTTGTATGGAGTTGGGCCGCGCGAAATGAGCGCGTAAGCGACTCTCGAAACTTGGCCGATGTACCGTCCCAAAGACCGCATCGTAGGACTCTTCAAAGTATGCCGTGACATATGTCCAGGCCGCGGCCTCGTCTGGCTCTGGGTACTGTGTCTTGAGACTTTTGAAGCGTTTCATCTTCAGTCGACGGCTCCACGTGCGAGCAAGGTTGTACGCGACCTCAACGTATTCGTCCGTTCCCATTCTATTACTGATCCATTTGATACCCGGTTGAGTGCAGACGGATGCCCAGGAGCAAGGCCCATGATCTGTTACGCGTTAGCCAACAGGTAATGGCTTCCGAGGTTCAACTCAAAGCGCGGGTAGGACAGCATGATAAACTTACGTTCCCAATAAACCCGGTGTAGAGGAATGACACTCTCGTCGGTGTCGTGTTGGTCATGCGCCAACGATCTAGTATTGATATCTCTTGTTGGCGTTCCTGGGGAAAAATTTGGTAGTTTGCTGCTGCCGCGCACGTGAAGCATGTTCGTCGGTGATATTACATCGGTTGATGCTGACATGGGCTCTCCTCGTTCCTCTTCATAAATATCAGATGTCGTGTATGATGGCGTCGGAGGCAATATCGCATTCAGTTGGGAAACGCCACCATTGCATGATGTAGGCTTGATTCGATTTGGCCAAATATCTGGTTTGGACATTGACCCGGTCCTGGCGCGCTTCCCACGTCGGGACACTGGATAGATGCATGTTGTCTGTTGTCTGTGACAGGTCTTGCATGGGTGACCTCCACTGCCTACAGGTAAGGATAATTAGCACTGTCGCCAGCATAGAAGTATTTATCGGTCGACGCAAGTAAGGTCATTCCCTACATTTTACTTTTCGATCACGACAGTTCCCACAGGCACTCGTCAATTTCACAACAGGAGGACTTCTAACGGCTGGCAACTCCATGAGGTGTCGTATGGTTGTGAAAGGAGGAGGGAACGAAACGAAACCACAAGGTGGGGATGATACTTGCAGAGTAAACTCTGGGTTGCATAAAATCCGGGGAATCAGACCAGTCTCCGGGCAAATGCTCTCTCCCCAGCATCGTAAGGGACCCTGCAGGAGCGTGGAATGAACAATTGAAGCTCAGGGATATTGTGTCAAGTGCCAACCTTAAGCAGATGTCCAAGCAACGCCCCCGGAATCGCTGACCTATAGAGCTCGATAGAACCTATTGTCCATGCAGCCTCGAGGGTTTTTCTGGGAAATCGATCAATAGTAATTGGCCAACGCTAACCAGCGTGAGAATGAGAGTGCAAACCCCAGACTAAACACACTGTAGTGGCCGTTGCCCGCCCCACACACAAGGAGGATGATCAGAAAGGTCACCGAGTTACCCGGAGTATGGTGGCCTTGTTTGGCTCTTGTGAGCTGTAATTGGTTGCGAACCCCGAGAGCTTCCATACTGAAGTCCGAACCCCGAGGCTCTGGGGAGGTGATCGTACTTGTACGGGCCGTATGGAGTACTGGCACTGGCCAGGAGTCCAAGAAACCAGACTATTGTGGTCAAAGTAGCTACTTAGCTTGATTCACGCACTACAAAGTACTCTTGCCACCTAGTAACTCGACAGCAGCATTGCTGATACAACTCTTCCCGCTCTCCTTCACCTTCGCCCGGTATATGACTTTGCCTCCCTCCTTCCACATCTCCGTCACGATTGTCTCACCCGGCAGGACCGTTCCGCTGAATCTCACTTTGATATTCTTAAAGGGACCATAGGCTTCGAAGACATGCTTGCCACTGATGCCGAATGTGGCTAGACCATGGAGGATAGGGACCTTGAACCCACCCACCGACGAGAACTTGGGGTCGATATGTAGCGGGTTTCTATCACCCATGAGTCGATAAAGAGCCGCAAGATCTTCCGAGGTCTTCTCTTCAACCACCTTGTCGGGCACACGAGATGGCGGATTGTTCATGGCCGTTGACGCGCCACGATCCACGGGCGCTTTCTGACCTCCAAACCCACCGGCTCCACGAATGAAAGCGACGCTCTCGTTGTAAAAGACTGGCTTCCCGGCACTGTCGACAGTTGTGGAACCTCGCCTTACTAGGGCCGCGTTTCCTTTGTCCACAACTTCCAACAAACGAGTCTCGGTCTTGAACGTGCCTGATGTCGGAATTGGGAATTGCTTGAGTTCCAGATATTGCTCGCCGTGAAGCAGCATCCGCTGGTCGTAGTTTGGTACGATGTCCTTGATCTCGTAGGGTGCCGAAGCATGATAAGTCGGTACGATTCCGAAAGTTGGAAGGACTTGGAAGTTGGCCGAGTTCTCATAGACTAGGTCGAGCTGTTTCCTGTGGGAGCCGAGAGACAGGTTGTACAAGATGACATCTCTGTCCGTGTAAGTGTAGGTAGAAGGCGTGCCCTTCATCTCCATGGCCTGCTGGATCTTGGAGATGTATTTTCTGTTGACCCGATTTTCCTGCGACAAACTTGCGGCCTGTTCGACGTTAGCATACCCTTCGATCTACGCATCACGGGAGAACTTACGACCTTGGGATTCTTCAAGACATTGCCCATGGTGTAGCGACTTCCCTCTTGTGGTGATTCTGGATTGTCCGCTTTACCGTTGTCGAAATTGCAGATTTCCCCAAAGGCCTATATAGGACTGTAAGTATAGGTAGTATCAGAATCGCGAATTGCGATAACAACCCACCTTGGCCACTTCATCCACACTGGGGATGCCCTTGTCATGCTCAAAGTCAACGCCTCTGGCTCTTTGCCATCTCGTTGCGGCGAACCAACCACTGCCCGCCTCATACAGTTGTCCAGTGCCTGGCGGTCGATCGGAGCACAATGCAACTACCAAGGGCGCAACGTAGTCTGGCTTGACAGTGTTCACGGCATCCTCTGCCCATACTGTGCGAGTCATGTTTGTGCCAGCGGATGGAGCAACGGCGTTGACGACGATGTTATACTTGGCTCCTTCCCGGGAGGTGGTTTTTGTGAAACCAATCATGCCACATTTCTGGAACAGTGTCAGTATTCAGACTCAAGGAGCTGCTGATGGTTCGTGATGGTTCTCACCGCCGCTGCGTAATTGGCTTGCCCGAAGTTCCCGTATATGCCGGTCGTGCTGGTAATGTTGACTATCCTTCCGAATTTCTGCTTCGTCATATATGGCCAGGCAGCACGAGTTATAAGATAGGTCGACCGTAGGTGGACGTTCATAACCGCGAACCATTGTTCGTCCGTCATGTTGACAAAGGCCTTGTCGCGCAAGATGCCAGCATTGTTCACCAGGATGTCGAGTCTGCCATAGCTGCTGATGATCTTCTGTACAATGGCCTCGCCCCGTTCGACCGACATGGTCAACGCTGACGCCTCTCCCCCCATCGACCTGATCTCATTTGCGACTTTCTCGGCATTCTTCAGATCATTAACCACGACACGGGCTCCCACCTTGGCAAAGGCGTGAGCGTATGCTCTTCCTAGCCCATCGCCACCACCTGTGACAAGGGCAACCTTGCCCTTGAGGCTCACTTGACTTGGGTTTGGGACGTTTGCCTTTGGCAATGCTTTGGCCTTCTGAAAGAGAGCTATGGGCCCCGCCGGGTTATTTGGGTGTTCTACTCCAGTCCAGTCCGCGATCTTCGAAGAGTTGTCGAGAATCAGATCTGGACTGAGAGTATCCGGGTTAGCGACAAAACCTTTGCTCCGCTCCCACCGAATCTTGCTGTAGTGGCCAGCGGCCGCCTCGAAGATGCTCCCAGTTTCCTGACAGGTCCGGCTCACCAGCACACCAACCAACGGTACGACCCAGTCAGGTTTCATCGCATCCATCATGTCCGACGTCCAGACTGTCTGAGTGAGACGACTAGCGGCGCCAGGTGCCAGGATGTTGCAGTGGATATTGTACTTGGCTCCTTCTTTGGCCAACGTCTCACTGAACCCTACCAGGGCCATCTTCGCAGCGGCGTAGTTGGCTTGTCCAAAGTTCCCAAACAGACCAGAGGTAGATGAGGTATTGATGATTCTGCCATATTTCTGTTTCCGCATAAAAGGCCAAGCGGCCCTCGCCGTTTTCATGGCTCCGTGGACGTGGACGTCCATGATGATGTCCCAATCTTCGGTCGTCATGTTTCGTAGTGTGATGTCCCGAAGGATTCCAGCATTGTTGATGAGGATGTCGACTCTTCCAAAGGCATCGATGGCGGTCTTGATGATTCTCTCGCCAACCTGGACTGGATCATAGTTCGCAACGGCTATGCCGCCTGCATCGGTGATCTCTTTGACCACGACATCTGCAACTCTGGAATCGCCTTTCCCGGCACCATCTTTGCCGTTGAAAGTCCCACCGAGGTCGTTGACCACAACTTTGGCACCACGCGAGGCCAGAAATTTGGCGTATTGTCGTCCTAGACCGTTGCCAGCACCGGTGACAACAGCAACCTGGTCCACGTAGCTGATCGGAGAAGCCATGGTTGTTTAAACCACATCCGAAGACGAGTTCAGGAGGCCTAGAGGTTTGGAGATCAAAAGTGAAGAACTGGCCAGGTACGACGAGGTCCTCATGGCTCAGGTGAGCCGAGGAGGTTCGCCGCTTATACAAAATGCTACTCTACCCTAGCAATACGTCGACAATACCTCGGATATATGAGAGTACCTAGACTTAGTGAGTATGGCGAGGGTCAACCCCGCACAGCCTCACTTTAGCCTCGAGTATGGGAATCCTCCCAGGCTATCGTGGACGAGGCTGATAAAGCCTCGGCATGTTTCGACGAGGTTCACAAAGTCCTTGCGAAACCAGGCTGTTGGATCTCAAGCATCTTCATGTATCGTACCTACTACCTGGAAATCGTAAACCCGCCATCAATCCTCACATCAGCACCATTGATCATAGCACTCTCATCCCGACAAAGGAACTCGATCGCGTGCGCAACCTCCGAGGGCTGGCTAAACCTCCCCGTCGGTATCTGCGCGAGGTGCTTCTCCTTCTTCGCTTCGTCTGCCCACGCCTTTGCAGCCAAAGGAGTCCACGTCACGGTCGGGCTCACAGTGTTGGCCGTTATCCCCTTGGGCCCCCACTCGCTCGCCATGCACCTCGTATGTCCCAACAAGCCAGCCTTGGAAGCACAGTATGCGCCATGGCCGTCCAAAGCTACGTGCGCGGCTTGTGAGGCGATACTGACTATCCTCCCTGGCGGCGCTTTGGCTTTCCCTACCCCGGCCACTCTGGACTGGTAGAGGTGGAAAAATGCATTGCTGGTAATGAACGGACCCAGCAGGTTGGGCAGGAAGTTCTTCATAGCTTCCTCTGCCGAGGTTTCCTCAATAGGCTGTACCGATACATAGCCGGCAGCGTTGATCAAGATGGACGGAAATCCGTCCAACTGAGATATCTCCCCAAAGACCTCTTTGATGGATGATTCCGAAGTAATGTCGGCTTCGAACGTGTGGACTCTGTCTGGAACGTCGGTGCCGAATACCCGTTTGACCGTGTCGCTGACCTTCGAAGCTTCAAATGGAGCATATAACAGTACGACGGTGGCTCCTAGTTCCCAAAGACGAAAGGCTGTCGTCGATCCCAAACCGCCTACAAGCTCTCCATTAGAATCTCTTCCACGCGTGTCTGCGAAACGGTAATACCTATTCCTCCTGCAATGGTTGCGATGCGTCCTTGGTAAGCCATCGGAACGAAAGGTGCTACGCAAATCTCTCCCTGATACTCATAGATTCAGTCCTCGGTAAGAAAAGAACAGTCGATGGATGATGCTTATTAGTATAAATAGTTTGGCAGGTGAGTGAATCGGCCAAAGCGCCGAGTGATGCCGCGATGCTTCGAGTTTCCTCCCCGCACTGGGTTCTGTTGGAAAAGCAAACACTACACAGTACCAGCCAGTACTGGATGACGTCGCAGGGTCGGAAAGATACAACTCCATGCAAGAAGGTGAATGTCTACAGCTCGCCTATAGTTCTAACTCGACATTCTACAGACAAGCCCTCGATGACGTGGCATCATACCACGCCTGACGAGAGAACTACGCTGCTCCGAGGATTCAACATTGCATGCGAAATCACTTGTTGATTCTTCCATGTGGCTCGGTGTAGAAGCGGCCCGCTGCTTCGTCCTCTCGTAGCCAAGTGCTTGGGTATCAGCACTACGTGGTGAAGGATTGCAGAGACCGTCTTCATCATGAAATGTAAGTCCAAGGTGTCCAATATGAGGTAAGTCAATCTGTTCGGTCCGCAATGATACCGAGATGTCCCTTGTTACAAGCCATAAAACACCGCTCTCGCAATGCAGCAATCCCTCTCCTCAGAAACTCAACCTTCTCACGACACCTATAAGACACTGAACCGTTCTTCTCTTTGAAACCCGCACGGAAAGACATTGCAAAGTCATGGCAGGCCGGCCAGCACCACCGCCCAAGACCAAGCTCGGGTATCATCGTGTGCTTGGTCCAAATGCCTCTGTACTCGTGTCTCCTATCTGCCTGGGTACTATGAACTTTGGCGACATCTGGTACGGCCCAGGACGAAGGTAATGCCATCTAGCTAACTACGACCAGGGATGCTACTGCCGGTGGATGCAGCAAAGAGACCGCATATTCAGTTCTCGACCAGTTCTACGCTGCTGGCGGCAACTTCATTGACACCGCTAACATGTACATGGCAGGCCAGTCCGAGGAATGGCTTGGTGATTGGATGGGGGATCGTGGCGTTCGTGAGCAGATGGTCATTGCCACGAAGTTCACTTATGCCTATAAGATCCCGGAAATGCTCCCCGAAGGTACAATCACGTCCAATTTCGGTGGCTCTAACAGGAAAAGCCTCCGACACTCGCTCGAGGAGAGCCTCAAGAGGTTGAAGACCGACTACATCGACATCTTCTATGTCCATTCGTGGGATGGAGTGACTGGTATCCCGGACCTGATGCGTTCGCTTGACGATGTTGTTCGGCAGGGCCGGGCACTGTACCTGGGCTGTTCAAACTGGCCAGCCTGGATGGTCGTCAAAGCAAACAGCTACGCAAGAGAGCATGGATTGACTCCGTTCGTGGTATACGAGGGCTTGTGGAATGTTGTTGCCCGTGACATCGAGCGAGAAATCGTTCCCATGTGCAAGGCCGAGGGTATGGCAATCACGGTCTGGGAAGCTTTGGGAGGGGGCAAGTTCAGGAACAAAGCCGACCAAAACCAAGGAGGGGCACGTCGACTGTATGATCTCTCTGGAAAGGGTATGGGACAGTTCGAGATTGCAGCTACGACTTTGGAACGTGTGGCGGCAAGAAAAGGCACGACCGTTTCCGCAATTGCCATGAGATACGTCATGCTTAAGGTTAGGGATTTCGACACTCTTACAGATATGCTTCGGGAGGCTGACATGCACAGGCGCCTTATGTCTTCCCAGTAATCGGTGCGCGGAAGGTTGAGCATCTTCGATCCAACATCGAAGCTCTGGACATCAACCTCAATGATGCGGACGTCGAAGAGCTCGAGAAAGCCGTCCCGTTGGACCTGGGATATCCGCATATCATCTTATCCGGAAGTCCGACTGCACATGTTGGGCCGACAAGACCAACGTACATACAGATGTGGTGCGGTGGGTTTGAAGGTGTTGAAGAGCCGAAGGTAGGTCGAACATACAGATGAGGCCCGATTTGAGCGACGAGAGTGAAGCGGCCAATGGCTGACTCAATGTTCCCTTCCAGGCGATTCACTGAGCTTTGTAACGGGAGCTGCTGTCTTGGAAACCAAGATCCCGAGAATTTCTGGAATGTTCAATGAGATTATGAGGACCGGAGGCTCATGACTGACTGCAGCGCCGACCGTTGAGTTGGGTAAGCGGCCGGAGAGATGCCTGTTTGGAGGATTCGTGCTAAAATGCCAATCTCCCTTGGCTTGCTGACAGATGCATGACTCCTTGGTAGACACGTAGATAATACAACAATTGCCTGGGCCTTCAGCTGGGCTATCTCTGAGCACCACCATTCTGCTGAAAAATATATGCTCGAAAATGCGCAAGGGGTCTCGAACCTGCACCGAGTGTAAGTATAGCTCTCGCATCACTCCCAAGTTGAACCGTCTGGTCACCCAACTGTTATGGTCTTGATATTGGGAACCCGTTCCATGTCATGTATGCTTCTGATACCGACTAGGCAGGCGTCGCAAGGTTCGTTGCATCTATCGGTCTGAATCATCGCTTGAATGCAACAGATGCCTCTCAAGAGGTACGAAATGTGCTCGGCCTGGAGCGTCAAACCAGTTTTGCGATGACAAGAGAACATTGAGGGAGAGAGTCCTCCGCCTAGAGAGTTTGCTGCAGGAGGTCCTCAACAAGGAGCCGAGATCTGGGTCTCCATCGACGAAAGATGATGCTTCCATCTCATTACAGATCAATGGTCAAGCATCGGACGATGGCGGCGATGGAGGCCTGGACGCCAACCATTCGGCACCCCTCATGGAGGCTCTAGAGACGTCCGATGTGAGACATCAACATCCTCTGGAAGTCCTTGTACCTCACGCTCCTTGTTAACATCGCGTAGCTTTTTGAACACGATGGCCCCTACCAAAATGGTGGACCTAGTCATCTCTTCCAAGTCACATCCCGTCATCATCACACCACACATATGCCTTTGTGTACGGCTACTAGAGATGAAGTCAATGGCATCGCTCTCTGCGACACTTTGCGAGCAGCCTTACCCAATCTCTCGGACATCAAAGCCACTATGGTAGATAACACGCTATGGTGGCAGTTCTGGAATCAAAAGACGTTTGGTACAGCCCAGGCCAGAGAAACACTTCCTCAATACACCGAAAGAGTGTATTCTGAGAACGATCCTATCGAATTAGGTCTGCTGGTATCAGCATACGCGCGTCATAAGAACGAGGATCCATTGCGTCTGCTTTCTGTGGTTGACCAGATGGTAATCAGCAATGACAGATTTGCTGGAACGCTTCGAGGATTGACTTTGATCGCCTTTCAAGCGAAATGCTACCTGGATATGGGTCAGCCTCGACGAGCATTTCTGTGCAACCGGCGAGGTCTCAACCTTAGCCAAGTCATGGTACTTGCTTTCCAGTGAATGAGTATGTACACAAGCCATCAGTGCTAACTCGACGCAGAACCTCCACCACACTTATTCATCCACGGATGACAGAAGCTCGATCTGGTGGACACTATACCAGGGAGATCGATTCTTTTCCATACTCCTCGGTCTTCCTTACGGTATACGAGACGATCAGTTTCCTTTCACAATCGGAAGGGATGAAACACCAGCCGGTGCTGTTGCGCAGTCATTCGCGTTGCGACTGGGCGCCGTGATGGGAAAGGTCATTGATCACAAGCAGTCTCAGACGCCACAGGGGTTCTCGAACATTATTGATATCGAGGACGAGCTGGAACATCTCGCTTGCACACAGCCTCGACAATGGTGGTCATATTCGATACCCGGTCATGCCGACACAACAGCACTCAACGACTTTCGCGAGCGTCTCCTTCAACATTCTCTCTTCTTCTTGGTTCGTATGTACGTTCACATGCCATACATGGTGAAGCAGACGTCGTCACATATGTACGAAAGCAGCAGACAGTCCGGGTTCGATGCATCACGCGAATTCTTGCGCCGATACCATGTTTTGAGTTCTCGCCTCGACGGAGTTCCTCTTTTTGAATGCAAAACTCACGACTTCCTCGGCTTTATGTCAGCCCTGCTTCTTCTCGTTGGCAATCACAATCTGTCTTGGAAGGGAGCTGCATCACAGGATATGACCCTGATTGACACGACGATAGAGATTCTGGAAAGGCTTGCTACAATCAAAGCCTGCAAGATCTCTATGCAAGCGCACAGAGCGCTTGTTGATGTTCTTGCCGTGTGCACTGGCAAAGAAGAAACTCGGCATACAATCCCTTCAAAGATCTGTATCCCGTACTTTGGCACTCTTCGTGTTGCAAGTTTGAATGTAGCAAGGGCAGGACAAGAGGGGTTCGGAACGAAAGATCCAATTCCAACACCTACTGGGGAAGGAGGTGTTCATGATTCTCGACAATGGAATGAGGGAGTACCATCCAGTCCTGTCGGTCAGAGTCAGTGCGAGTTTGACTTTGATTTCGACTTTAGCATTCCAGGCCTTTGTGACAACACCGCGGCGAATATCTCTTTTTGCGACTCGTTGCTCGACCTAGACCAGGACTGGTGTCTGTCTTTCGACGTAGACACGGGAGGTCGATGAAGGCTGAGTGTTGTTGTGTATACTGGTTTCCGTGATCTCAGAGGCGATAGACGAAGGATGATAGGCCTTGGGCTTCAGTATTCCGTGACAGCAAGTTGAGCACCTGTATTGGCTGTAGTAGTAGTAGTAGTTGTTGTTGTTGACGGGTTTTCAAAGAAAGTCGAGCTCAAGGCTCGAAGCAGCCAAAGTTCGTCCACCACGGGGCTTCCCTTTACACTCCCCACCGATGAGTGAGTGCGACGTCACCTCCACCAACCCACCATCACCACCGCCATCTCCAGACTTGCGCAGGCCCTGCTTATTTTCCACTTTCCACCCTTCGTCTTTGTCCGTCCAGTACATCAATCCCAATTACACCCTCTCGAGAACCACGTTCCTCGCACTTTGCGAACCGTATACTCGTACAATGCGTCGCACAATCCTCATAACCAGTCTCTTCTCAACACTCACCTTATCCGCCGCCATCTCTCCGTTCAACCTATTCCGCAACACCCTTGACCTCCAAACCCAAGAGCGAGACCAGGTCTCACAACAACAAGGCCAAATCCCCATGAATCCAGGCCCGTTCCAACCCGAGGACCCTCCCTCTACAGGCGACAGCGGCAGTGGCGGTGGTAACCCAAGCGACTCTACGCTCTCCATCTCCGACATCCTCCCTCAAACCCGCAAAATCAACATCTTCGCCTCCCTCACCCGCGACATCTCCACGGTGACGGGACGCCTAGAATCAACCAGACCATCCGACAACACGACTCTCCTCGCGCCACTCAACAGCGCCATGCAAGCCCTACCGCGGAAGCCATGGGAAGATAGACCCGGCGACGATTCCGGCATCAGCGCCGCCAGGAACGAGGACAAGGCCGCGCAGAACCTGGCGCGGTTCGTCGAGGAGCATGTCGTGCCGACGAGTCCGTGGCACGAGGGCGAAGAGAACAAAATACAGACTCTGGGCGGGCAGGAATTGTGGTGGGAGCAACAGAACGGGAAGAAGGTCATTATGCCTGGACGTCTCGAAGTTGATGGCATCGTTGGACGGGTGGGGAACGGCGAGATCTGGGCCGTCAAGGGCGTGGTCAACTATGCCTAGACAGACCGTGGCACGAGGCATTCGTACAGTGACCAAGACGTGACGAGTTGTGATGATTGAAATGAAAATGGGACAGAGAGCAACCTGGGGCTATCTCACCAGAAAGAGAGGGCTGATGATGACGAGGATATAATGAATGGAACCTTTTTTCGTTTTTTTCAAGAATATGTGCAAATTAGAAAATCTACGTTTTTCTTTTGGAGATTCAAAACAGGTCTGCTCTTCTCTTTTACTTGTTCTTCTTTTGCGGCGTAGATGATCGCTGGCTTCGCGACGGCGACGGCGACGACAATGAAGCACGAGTCTCTGCGAAGTCTTGTTTCTCGGTGAAATAAGCGCCGAGCAAACCGCTCTCGCAAATCAATTTCCAAAAACACCAGAGATAACATATCCCAAACGCGACTGCGCCAATGCAAGAGTTGACCACAACCCATAAATCAGGCTTGTCTTCTGGCGGTGAAGCGAAAGCGGCGAGCAGATGCCAAAACACCATGACAATGTACGTTTGGAAATGCAGGATCTTGGTCGGCGTGCGCAGTTCGTCCGCTGCAAGAGGACGCCCTGGCACATTTGGTCGGTCGGGGTCGTAATACGCGCTCACACTGGTCGGTGGGAGTCCGAGCAAGTAGGACCATAGAAGGGTTACGACGACGTACGGCGTGCGCAGACCGTCTCTTTGGAGTAACGGATACATGGTCCACATTCCCAATATGTTCGCCCAACCGATCCATGCTCGGTATTCCTTGCTCAGGCCTTGCTTCCCGCCGAGTAAGAGAGTCATTGGGAGTAAGGGGAGCAAGACCGACTTTTCGTGGACCTGGAACGAGAACAGGAAGAAACCCCACGCCGAAGCTGCAAGGGCATATGGGAGGAGTGCTTTCTTCGGAACAGCGCCGATGACCAGCATGGGGCCGAGGATCGATGCGAGTGTCGCCATGGCCGAGAGGCGAGAGAGATCGACGACACCCTCGAGCTTACGGAGTTTATAGAAGGTGTTGGCGAAGCACCAGAAATTGGCAACCTTGTCTTCAAAGAGGCCACGGGCAAACGGGAACATTCGATGGACCACTTGACTGAGTTGAAGAAGGACCATGCCTAGGGGAGTATTGGGGTCGGTAGGGACTTTGTGGTCGGCCAGCAGTGGTGGCGGGGGTAATGATCCGGAAGGAATGTCTGCCTGGCGATTGTCATAAAGTGATCCCAGCAACAAAGGTGCAAAGAGGAAGGCGAAAGCGACAAGGGTGATCAGTGCGATCAACACCAGCCGGCCCAGTCGGATCGATGGTGTGAAGCATGATCCAAGCAGGTAAGCAAAAATGACCGGTGAATAGTATAATGCCATCTGCTTGAATCCTAAAGCCGCGACGAAGAAGATGCATGCCCACAGAGGTCTGCTTGCGTAGATGCTGGACAGGGATGCCACTACGAAGCCGAGCATGACTGTATTGTACTGGAAGTGGCCGTGGTCGATCAGGATCGTGGCTGGCTGCATGAGGATGGCAACGAGAGCGATTGATGACGCGGTGGTCCCAACTCCTTGAGCCCGACTGAAGCGACGAAGAAATATGACCAATGCCGGAACATAGATGAGATATTCGGACACGATGACGGTTGCGCGCATGAAGACCTTGAGATCCTGAGATTCCAGTCCCCGAGACGAATCGAGAGCAAACCACTCTTGGCTGAACAACGAGCCACTTTCACAATATTAGCTTGACCTCGTGCAGCACAAAACTAATTTATAGACACTTACATCTTGCCGCATACCCAGCTATGATATGCTGTCAAGGGCGGATAGTCGAGTCCCCAATATTGCAGGTCGTAAAAGTACCATTTTGAAACTGGTAGATGCGTGGTGATTTCCATCCAGTGTCGTTGAGCTTCGAAATCTCCGTGCATGGGAGGTTGCTGGTAGCCCGAATGGCCCCATAGACCGACACTCCATCTGAATAATCCCACAATCATGAGAATCAATGGTAGGAGTATCCATTGAGACGTCGTGCCTCGAGCTGGCCATAGGAATGCCACGAGAGGGAACTCAGGGGCGACGACATTGTCTTCGGAGGTGAACTTGACAATGTCTGTGATTGTTGCACTCCGAGTCAAAGGGGGCTGCTTCCTCTTCTTGCGAGGTCTGTGGGCATTGGCAGGACTCGACATTGTGTACTTGTGCCGGGGATTGTGAGAGAGAAGCTCCAGAATGTCAGTTGAGGCCAGGGTCTGACTGTTAGGGACACTCGTAGAGGCAACGTATGTACACTGTGGTGCTTTGGTCCGCCTGGAACGGTGAATCAGGGTCTCACCAGGCGCAACTGGAGCCCAACCGAAGTTCCCAGCCACTCAAATTCGCTGCTTCTCCACCGATAAGAGGCACCAGTGACGCTAAGATAAGGCGAAATTTTTCTAAATTTCTGGCTGCCCATAAGAGAGACTCTTCTCCGCCATTTCTCACCAGAGAATTTTCCATCCTCTTCATTACTTTTATCCATCTCAGTATTCCATAGTTGGCATCTTTTCGAGGGCATCTTATTGAGGTCTATCGAGGGCTCTGTGGGTTTTGATACCGAGGGCATCCAAACATTAGTTGCAGGTCTTGCTTGTCTATTCCTGCTGACCAGGTTCCGTCCGACTTTTTCATCTCGAGGGCTTGCGCGCTTAGCAGAAGATCTTTTCTGCCAGTCATTTGCCAACGCATTTGACTCTTGAGGTCGAGGGCTCTGATTCACATTGTGGGTTGAGGGTTTTATCACACAAGCACATTTTCGCCGTACTGTAAAGAGGTTCCGAGGGACGAACTCACTACCGAGGGTCTCAGGTTTGCAGAAAATTCTTCTCTCATCAACTACTCTACTAACCCGAAGAAGTTTCATCATCATCATGTCCAAATCAGCCAAGTCCAAGTCAGCGCCCGCTGCAAAGGCCTCCAAGTCCGATGTCTTGAGCAAGGTCAAGGGTGCCGCTGTCACCAAGCCAGCCCAAAGCGACAAGAGCAAGAGCAAGGACATTGCCAAGAAGGTTGCCGCCAAAGAAGAGAAGCGATCCAAGAAGGTTCCAGTCAAGGAGCCAACACCCGAGTCGAGCTCCGACGAAGAGGAGGAAGACAGCGAGTCGGAGGAGTCTGCTTCGGAGAGCGAGTCCGAGTCCGAGGTCGACACCAAGAAAACCAAGAAGACCAACGGTGTCAAGGTCGCCCCCAAGGACGCTTCCAGCGACGAAGAGTCCAGCGAGGAGTCTGATTCCGAGGAGTCTGCCTCTGACGAGTCTGACGCCGAAGAAGCGGTTCCCAAGGCCAATGGTGCTGCCAAAGCTGCCGTGAAGGCTACTGAGGACTCGGACGATAGTGATGAGTCTTCTGAAGAAGAGAGTGACGAAGAGGAGGAAGCTGCTCCTAAGACAAACGGTACCAAGCCTGCTGAGGCCGAGTCCGAGGACAGTGACGAAGAAGACAGTGCAAGCGAGGAGGACAGCGACGAGTCTTCCGAAGAAGAGAAGGTCGAGAAGAAGTCCTCGAAGCGCAAGGCTGAAGACACCGACTCGCCTGCCGCTAAGAAGACCAAGGTTGAGACCACTGACGCAGACACCTCCAGAGGTCCCAACTTGTTTGTCGGTAACCTTTCATGGAACGTCGATGAGGAATGGCTCCGCTCCGAGTTTGAGTCCTTCGGCGAGCTCAGCGGTGTTCGTTTGATGACTGATCGCCAAACTGGCAGATCCAAAGGGTGAGACACACTTTGTACTTTCATCTTATGTGCGCAGACTAACGTGTTATAGATTCGGCTACGTTGAATTCGTCAATGCCGCCGACGCCGCCAAGGCTCAGACTGAGAAGCATGGTGCTGATCTCGATGGTCGTGCCTTGAACGTCGACTTTGCCAACGCTCGTCCCGACGCTGGCCCAAAGCAAGACAACCGACGCAAGTCCTATGGAGATCAAGTCAGTGAGCCTTCGGACACTCTCTTCCTCGGCAACCTCTCCTTCGACTGCACTCAGGAGGATGTCACCGACGCTTTCGGTCCTCACGGCACTGTCCTAGGCATCCGTCTCCCCACTGACCGTGAGACTGGTGCTCCCAAGGGCTTCGGCTACGTCACCTTTGCTTCGGTTGACGAAGCTCAGGCTGCTCTCGAGGCCATGCAGGGTGGCTACATCAAGAGCCGACCAGTTCGTCTCGACTACAGCCAGCCTCGCCAACAGAATGATTCTCCCGCTCGTGGTGGATTCGGCGGCGGCGGCCGTGGCGGTGGCCGTGGCGGCTTTGGAGGACGTGGAGGTCGCGGCGGTGGTCGCGGTGACTTTGGCGGTCGTGGCGGACGAGGTGGTCGTGGAGGTGCTCGCGGTGGCCGTGGCGGCAGCTACAACCGTGGCGGCTTCGGAGACTTCTCTGGCACCAAGGTCACCTTCTAAGTTGATCGCATTAGATCAGTGGTGTTGTATCGACTATTGACGGTCATTGTCTTGCAGGATACCCATGGGCACCACTCGTATGACTGGTTAGATTCCGCATCGCCGGGTCTCGACATTTTCTATTGTTTCGGCTGGGACTGGAGGAGTTGCAAGGTAATGTGCTTTAAAAAAGTTAGTCCTTTTTGTATTTCCATATGCAATTCTCATTGTTGTCGCTCTTTAATTCTTTTGTTTGATGTTCTTGGATACATGGTCAGTCGTAGTCGTTTCCCACGCACAAGATAATGGGATCACCATAACACTGTACGGATCTTGGGTGCTACAGTAATTACAGTAGAGCCTTCATGGCGCCACCAGGACCCATCAGCAGCGAAATCGGGCTCACTATTTAGGCTACCATATCCGTAGACTACAGTACATATGTACGTATGGTACAGGGACGAGCAATCGGAGTGTCTCCTCCTCACGGTCACCGCTTCGTTCAGACGAGTGGATGACGGGTGGGATGGTATGGAGTACGAGGATCTTCATATCTCAGGTACTCGGTATGCATATTCTGTAGATACAGCGACTCGCACTCGTGCTCCAACGCAGAAAGCAAGCGAGTGACATGGGAGAGACAGGCCTGGTGGCCTTGGGCCTTCGTCTGACTGCGCCCAACCACAAGATGCCGCGTGATACACCATCTGATCATCGAGTCCGTGACAGGTGATGCAATTGGCAGTGTGGCTGCGAGTCTGTGCTCAATCAGCTGCCGCCCTGCAACATTGGGAGAGGGAGAGAGAGGAAGAGGGAGATGGCTCGAGAATGGGCACGATCCGCATTCCCTGCTCAGACTGGGACTCCTCCTCCTCTTCCTCCCCTGCCCTGCATCCATCTCTGCCTACTACTCGAGCGGATACTGTAGTGTGGGTGGTGACTTGGGTCCGGTGTCCTGTACTGTACTGTAGGTACGAGTTACGACAAAGCTGGCTTTTCCGCACGGGCTCATCCCTTGCTTGCAGTAACTTACTTAGCAGGAGTATGACACGTTGGACAACTTGTCCCTTCTTCATCTCTCAAATCTACATACGGATACAAGCAATAGAAAGCCATCATCTACTCGCAGTCGCAACAAGGCCCTCACTTTGGTCGTGAACCGGATTCCCTCATCGCTGACCTGCCCCGCGCTACCGAGGATTCGCATCTCAATCTACCCGTGGCGCATGCGCAGACGAATAAGCCCTCCGTCAACCCCCACCACTTGACAGCGTCAGTCGGTGAGACCAAGCCACTACCATCCTCGCTATCCTCGCTATCTTCTCAACAAAGTGCTGGCCAGGCCGACCGTTTTGGGCACGTCCGACCTCGGTGGTCTCCTAATCCCATCTATCCAGAGCCTGAGCACGTTTGCGTCCTAGTCTTGGACAATTACTCACCCTCTCGGATTCAACCTGTCTGCTCATCGGAATTTAACAGACTGCCCGGCTCATTTCAACAGTCCAGCCTTCACAAGAGACTCATCTACAAAGAGAACACAATGCGACCAGTCGAGAACGAACTCTTCGGGCTGCCGAAAGAGGAGCGAGACAATCGCGCTCCCGCAGGCACAGACAATCCTTCAATGCCATCGTCACGTATTCGAGGGATGCACTCAGAAGGTCATCGCCGCCTAACATTGGGAATAGAGTCGAGCGCTAACCATGCAACAGATTCCTGGATCGAAATCTCATCGCGTCCGTCATCCTCTTCATTGTCGTCCACAAGCAACGATATAATCACCACCGGTCTTGAAATCCGGCCTCAAGATGAACGGCTGTCTCGTCAGCGTCATACTTCCACGCACCTCACAACTTCCCAGCCACGAGCAGCAAGCACTGCCGGAAGCAGTCAAGATGAATATGAAGAAAGTGAGAGTGACAGTGATCGGGTTCTGAGTAGTTCGAATGAGGACATCTCTCAAGACGAGGCCGCCGACGACGACGATACCTCGACAGCGTTAGGAGTAGGGACTATGGATAAACCATTTACGCCTCAGCCAAACGCCTTCAGTCATCCTCCTTCGTCCCAGCAGGGAACGATTCCAGACTCGTACTTCCCTCCTGTGCCGGCATCTGCAGAAGCCCGTCCCTCGAATGAACGGACTATTACCCAACGAAGTTATCAACGACAAATCCAATCACGTCAGCGGACCTACACCTCTTCCTACCAACCAGACCATGACGCCGCATTGAGAGCATCTCTGACGACCCTACTATCATGTGCCGCTGCAGTGCGGCCCAAAGGCCCCGAACCTCGACCAGCAGCACCTTCTACGCGGCCCTCTGCGCAACCAACATCCTTGCGATTGGTCGCAGAATCCGAGATTGACGGCCAATCCAGGCCCCGACCAAAGAGGACTTCATCACCCAAACAAACGAAACGAAAGTCCCGAGAATCCAGCAAGGAGCGTCACTCCAAGAAGGTGCGGCCGACCAAAGCAGCCGTTTCCGGCGAAGACCTTATCAGCCCGACCTTGGCTTCGTGGATGATATCGGCTGGAGTCGTCCTTGTCTTTTCCGCAATCAGCTTCAGCGCCGGCTACGCCTGGGGTCGCGAGGTCGGTAGAATCGAAGGTGAGATGGGCTTCACAGGCGGCGGCAACTGTAGCCGGGAAGCCATGCGTGGCACTGGATCTGGCCTGAGACGACTCAGGTGGACGTCGGCGGCAGCGGCGAGCAGTATCAGCGCTTAACTTTTGAGTCTAAAGAGCGCCAGGAATCTTGCCTCTTGATTTTTTCTTCTTTTTCTTCAACCAGGCGTTGCAGTGTGTGTTGAGTATTTGAGACACGTGGTATGAGGAAAGAAGGAGGAGACGAGCATTATATTCATGAATGGCAACGGGGCAGCAGCAACATTTAATTGGAGGACGCTAACGAATGGACATGGGACATGGATATATGATTGATACCCCTTTATGGTGTGGCAGAGAGAGTACTGCTTTCCTTTCCTTTTCTTTTCTTTTCTTTTCTTTCATTTTCTCTCCCTTCTTTCACACAACAAACGGCTTTTCCCTCTTGGGACATCAGGCTTGATGCCACATGGTATATGCAAGGGTTCCGAAACACGATGCACGAAACAATGAACATGGACATGGAACATATTCAGGCATGGGATGGTGAAACGGGAGCGGGTGACGATGGTGCTTTTCTTTCCTACCGGCGATGGAATGGGGCCTGGGAGTAGCAGAACCCGGAGTTGGTTTGGCCTGGTTGCAAAGTCTTTTCATGATTGTTTATACCCAGCCGTACTCGGGCAAGTGCCTTCCTAGATAGCATATACAAGTGTTAGACGAGATGCGTCGAGTCCAGAGAGACCTGCTTGTCAAGGAGGACGGAGGGTGGGTAATATACAAATTTGTGGTTATAAACTTTTCTCTTCTTTGTTCGAATTTCACGGTTTCCGGATAAAAGCCTTGGAGAATGTTGGCATCTCATGTATTTCTCGAACCATGGTCTATCGCTTGATTGACTCTCGCTTTTGCCAGATACTACATGTGCTCTTGGAAAGACACTCAGTTGGAGGAAGATATTCATTCACATACGGCATTGTGAGATTGTGAGAGATTGTGAGAGACCGCATGCTTTTGTCTCGTCTTAGTCATGGCATTGGCTAGTATGCTGGTAATTGTACACATTCTCCCTTCACTCTCCTCTCCTTCACTCTCATCTGCATTGGGTGCAGCGGTCCGCTTTTCCCACACCCTCTTTCCTTCGTCCGTTGCCAATTGCGATTGCGTACGCACTCTATCCTCCCTCCCTTGAATGATCCCCCGTGCATGCCGATGCCACAACTTCCGTGCTATCGCAATGCAATGCACTTCACGCAAAGAAGGCAATCTCGACGAGGCGAACCCCCCGTTTCGATGGTCTAGTGGGTTTTCTTTGTTCCCCAAGGGACGATAATGGTATACTATACCAACGATACGATATGATGTACTCGGGAGTAGTAATAATAATAATAGGTCGACAGTAATGTTACATTGATTTCAAAAAATTGCTCTCGCGGATCCCACGTCTGCGAGCGGCGCGGGCGGACTTTGTAATTTCGTGCCGTCGCTCGAGACTCGTCACGGCATCGTCTTCGGGGCCGGTTATGTCTTTGCTCTGTTCGTGGACGGGGATGGTCTTGGGGATCGACTCGAGAAGGCGGGCTTGTTTCTTTTCGTAGCGTGCTCGTTGTTTCTTTGTCATTGCTACAAACAGGAAGGAGTGCATGTTAGCGTTTTATGGACACCTTTTTGGATCTCTCCCATTACACCCCATGGGGGCAAAACGGGGGCATGGGTAACGTACCTGATACATCGACCGTTTCGCCCGGTGCCATCTTCTTGTCGTCCAGTAGTGTCCATAGCCAGTCGGGGTACTCGTCGTCTTCTAGTGCTATGATCTTGGGCTGCGCCTTGGTGTACCCCAGGCCCTTGAGCTCGGCGCCGCCGGGCACAGAACTTTTCGGTCTCGAGGGTGGTTTCTTGGACGCTGCGGCTCCTTTCGTCGTCGTCGAGGATGGTCCTGTGCCGGACTTTGCGCTCGACGTGGAGGGTGTGTGTGGTTCGGACAGCGGTTGGGATTTGCCGGCTGTGTTTGAAGATTGTGTTGGGTTGCCGGCACCGTCTATGGAGATCGATGGAGGCGCTTGGGGAGGTGCTGCATTCGGAGTCGAGGGGACCGTCGCGACGGAACGTATCGAGAGTGGTGTGTGCAGTGAGTGTTGGGGTTGGATGTGGACAGACCGTAGGCGGGTGAGAAAGCTGCGCCGGCAAGAGGAGCAGATCATGCTGGGCGATCCGGTTGTAGAAACGGAAAATTGAAGGAAGAGAAAAGGAACAGACTCAACACAGTCTGGGTGAATCTGTCTATCAGGAAGGGCGGCCTAGATTGGTGTCGTAACTATTCTCCTGGCGACAATGAGCATTGGGATTCGAAGCTCGCGAGTTGAAAAGTCCCAATTGAGAAATGTTTGTCGCGGGCTTGGCTTGTTTGATGCTTGGAGTCGCATTTCACTCTGTGCTCGACTTTTTTGATCGCTCTTCTCGGCCTGGTTCGCTATTTACCTATGTAGATGCATTTCTACAGCCAAATGCTGGGCAAAGAACATGTCTCATGGAATCGAGTTTTTGTCTTATGTCATGTCTTCGTATTACTTGAAAAGAGAGTACTACTGAAAATGTAACACACATGAACTCCTACTCCATCATTCGTACCCGGTGACGCCTGTTGCCCTCCATCTTGTTAAAAACTCTTACACTGTACACATTTTATCACCAGTGCCCGACAATAACCCTAGTCCTACGCGTTATAGACCTCGTCCTTCTGTGTCGATGATACAGGTGATATCGACCGCTCAGTTTCGGTGCACTTTCCAGAATGCTGCCAATGCCACCACCGCCGCGGCCACGGAGAGACATATCGCGGTCGCAGGGGCTTCACCGCCGAATTTTAGTAACCCATTCTTCGATGGCGTTATCTCTGACAGATCATCGACGTAGTGTCTGGCGAAAAGGTCGTTCTGAAGCCACCAGTACTTATTCAGGGCTTTCAAGATGTCGACTCTAGTGTTGATATCAAGCGCCTCGACACCCATGACAATGTCGGTGACAGCATTCTCGACCCATCCCAGCAGCAGATTCACATCACGATACTCCACGAATAGTGGTGGCTTGTTCTTTCGGTGCTTCAACCCGGAGTCCATTGAACCTGTATGTGCTTTGCCGACCTTGTCGATGTAATCCCAGAACGTGCTTTCGGGTGTCCAATCGTGGTTGGAAACTAGTCTGACTAGATATGCCTTGAGGAAATCTTTTCGGGTTTTGATGTTTGCATGGTCCTTGTGAAGCTCGTGTACGTCGACCGACGAGCCGCCGGCAGTCTGTGCTGGTGCGAAGGTAGCGGCTGTGACGTCGTAGTCGAGTAGATGTTCGTAGACGGCATCGACAACATCCCCCAACAATGGCGCCAGGACTGGCTTGCATGCTTCAATGAGAGGTCCATCTTTGGCAGGATCCCATCCAAGGAACGACTGCATGTATGCCATGCGAGCCGGCAGGTTGTGGGTGATGAGCGGACCGTCGATGTGCTGCATGATTGCTGGTGCTGTCAAATCGTACTTGTGGTATTGAGGTGCTATTATGGACTTCTAGTTCTCAAACACGAGGCATCGCATTCTTATATCTATCTCGAAAGAAAACGGGCCGGGTGGTCAGTTTATGAGGATGATAACTTACTGAAGATCCATTTCCGCGGCCAAAAGGCACACAAGTGCTGCTACGAGAGCTTCAGATGGGCCAATCTACTCCTCGACGAACCATGGAACACCAACGACCCAGCCGGAATCCACATGTTTACTGCGAAACAATAAATGATACCATCGCGTGGCCGTCGATGCACGGGGCTGCGATACAGGACGACATGGGTAATGCCGGGAAAGCGATAGGTCAGTCGTTAGGCCAGGAACTTGCGAAGATGGAGTGTATCTCCGCGGGGTACATGTTCGTTGTACTGGAAATCTAGACAATGCAACGACATCATTATTCAACACAGCATGGCTGACAATGAGACTCGTGGCCTGACTGTGTCGCGCAAAATTCGAGATGGCGTGAGCTATTGGAAAAAGGGGAAAACCCCCATCCAGACTCAAAAACGCTCATAATGTTTGGTAATAAATTCCACCCGGGCACAGCCTTGCGACCAAAAGGAGTCGGCGCCACCAAACATCGCCAAACATCGGCAGCAGTTGTTAGAAGGCAAATCCTCTCTTTCGCCATTGGAGCCCCGGTGTCGCCCGAAAGTCTTCCGAGATGACATCCATCCTTGTGCTTGGTTGTCCTTGAAGGCTCTTATTTCTCTCTTCGTGGATGTCTTGCCTGCTCAAGGTTTCTATGCCCATCTGATTGGACTAACGGACATCTGTCGCGGTAGAACTGAGACGATGAACAGGATCATGATGCACGCGGTCACAACTGGCCTTGAGGTACCATTCTGTCGGCCGGACGAATTCAAGGTAGGATCACATCTACAGGCAACTAATCAGGTACGGCAACAGATGCCCTGCATTGTTCGTGATCTTGGCCTCTCGACGAGGGCCTTTTTGAGCTACCTACAATGGTGAACCGGCACGTCCTGGCCCAGCAAACGCCTTGTTCAATGAATCCCAGATCGGCTGCCCTCCAAATGCAAGATCACCGAATGATGGACAGGTCAGCGGTGTGAGGGCTGATCCCAGAGCATCTGTTATCAATTTCAGTGGCTCGGCCAATGTTGCAAACAAATTGGACAGGGAGTTCGGTGACACGGTCTTGACTATCTGCAGTGCAAAACAAATGAGATTGTTCCCTTGCAACAGAGTCTCGAGGTTCAGGACACCGCCAGAAATGTCTCCGATGTCTAGCGGTGTGAAGGAGTTGACCGTCCCGGTGTTGCCTCCAATTGACATCAGCTTAGGATACTTGAGAAACCAATCCACGAAGTCGAGATTCATTTGAACGAGGCCATAATCCACAGGTCTTCGGAACCAGTTCTCGGGGATCCTTTCCCAGCCTCGTTTGTACTCCAGCCCCCCGTTTTCTGTCTCAACCACGCCCCAGAAGGACCTGAAAACTTCCTTGGCTGTGGAACATGTCAGTACGCATCGGAGGTGCCCATTTGGGCAGAGTCTTACTTAGGATGCCATCTGGATCTTGTGCAGAATGGTTCGACAATAGCCGCAGAGCAAAGGCAGCTCCAGCATTCCGGGCAATCATTCCTGTGTACGGTCCATACCAGCAGTATGGATTAGTTTCAATGCATTCGTCCAGAGCTTCGACTGCTTGCTGTAGCACATCATCTGTCGAGATAACATCTATTTCGGGTCCGGGCCGATTATACAGCTTCAAAAATTTGTCCATGTTCATCGTTGAAGCGTCACCGGTGACGTACAGGTCGTCTCGTGTGAGTGAGGCATCAGCCTCGATGAAATTGTGAGATCTTCCAATACCCTGCGGCTCGCCCAGGAGTCCCAACAGATTCCCAAGCAGGTTCCGTACCTTTGGGGATGTTCCGTCAATCGAAAAGCCCGGGGTCAGTGATAAGGGATCTCCCGTCCACACGGTGCCTGCGCCATTTTCAGCTCATGATGTTGCACCAAGCCACTCGCAATTACCCATCGTTGAAAGGATTGTCGAGAGGCCAATGTCCATTCCGTAGACTGCGATACAATCAGCCTCAAGGTTAATAACACGGGACTGATCGTCAACTAACCTGTGTTTATTACCCCAATCACCTCCAAGAACTGGCAGTACTCATATCAGAAATAACTTCAGAGTAAGCGGCCAGAGGGGTACTCACGTTTGCTACTCCAGATCGATCGATATAGCCATGATTGGCTAATGCATTAAGTCCCGGACATGGGCCTCGCTGGGCACCAGAGCCGAAATCTGGAGCTTGCCATTGATGTCTACCACTGACTTATAACGGTCAGCCTTGATGTCTCTCATCTTTGCATGTCTATCATACCATCTATCGGGTTGATCAAAGGGTCGAGAAGAAGCCTCTTGTCCTGCTGATGTCTCCGAACATGATGGACGATCTGCTCAAACGATAGACCTTCCGGAATGTCCAACCCGCCCGATCTTGCTAGGAGCGCGACGTTCGAGGCTGTGGGAAATGCAATTGTAAAAAGGCTGCAACCGACAATTGTCGCGCAGAGGTGAAGAAGAAGCCTCATTATCAGGCAAACGAATGACAGTGTTACTGCACCGGCAGCAATACACGCAGGAAAAGAACGACTGGGGTGAGTTGTCGAATTTTGGCAGCAATGCCGGGAGACGAGACATTATTGTCACCAGGCTACATGCTGACAACGACCATGGTGACCGTGCAAGTCATCTGTAATTGTTCAACGCCGATCCATAGAAGTGGATATGGGCCAGAGTGGTTCCTTTCATCTGAAATCAACATGGACCTACCAAGTAGCGGGTATAACCAAGCACTCTTCCTTCCTGTCGATGGAGTTGATCGAGTGTGCGCAATTCCCCGAGGCGAGTCATTCAAGAACTGCCGAAAAGAACCACGGTATGATCGGAATGAGCTTTCGAAGCATTCCTCATGGTGTGGGTCCCCAAGCTGGCTGCACAGCTACTCGTAGTTACCGCCAGGTTCCACGAGTACTGTACCTCCGCACAAGCCGTTGTTGTTGATCATTTCCTACAAGAACGGCATGGTATACAACAGTGCCAAGGGCTGGCTATATCCGGGGATCCAGTCACTTTCGCCTCGTCGGGCCACCGACCTGGCTTTTGAAGCGGCCAACTGGGAAGTGGAGAAGCGGGACGCCCATAGGATTATTGGGGTCTTAACTAAGGCAGGGCGCCCCCATACCCTTAATCAAAGCTCATCAAAAGCCCCAAGACAGAAGGAAGGAAGTGCATCTGAAATAGCGCCAGCGCCATGGCGAAGCGTGTCCGGTGGTCCTGGCACGCGGGAGAATTCTGTCAATCACTCTTGCCATGATGTGAGCTGCAAGGCTTCTCCTGTAACAAAAGTGGATCCGACCGTTTCCTCCTGCATCTGAGTGTCCCATGGTTGCTGATCATTCGGCTTTCTGGAAACATGGATTCCCCTCGAATTTGGCGTGATGCTTTGCTTGTTATATCTCCTACACTTGCAAGGGGAAGCATGAGACCTGCTGGTAAAGGACGTTAGAGCCTGTCCTCCTAGGCAGCCCAAGTGACCTGCCTTCTAGAGGGCCATGAGGTATAAGTATCCGTTATATGGAATATTCCCTTGCAATTCTGCACAATTCTGAACGCAGGTCTAAGTCTCGACGAATTGAAGGCATAATCTAACTGTTCCGAAGCCGCCGATGACCCTGACCGCCCCTAAAGAAGCTTTACCCGGGGTCGTGCTAAGGATCTCTTTCTTCTGCACTTACTGGAGCGACTCCGTGAAGTGGGAGAAATATGCTGGGGATTCCCTGCTGCAAGGCTAGAATACGAGCCAGGAGCCTTGTACGGAACCATGTCTGCATTAGTGAACCTCTGCCCAAGCCGTTTCTGACAACAGTGGCAAACATCACGGCATGATCCCAACTGTATTACCCAACAGCAGATGATATGGTACACCCGCCCTGCTAGCTCAGCACATTAGTTGAACCCACAACGAGGAAAACCCGCCCTATTCCCACTTGAACGAGTACAAACGGTTTCTTCTCGTCTGCATGATTGGGGACGATCATTCTAGGGACATATCCACCGAAGGATTGAACTGAATCAGCTTGTGGTTGACCTTTCTTGGCCATTGACGAGCCTACCAAATCCCTGTAACTAGATACTGCACGAACACTTCTAAATTACGCAGACCTATCCGTATATGCTCTCAAAATTATGGATCTAGTATTCCATTGCCCCGATATCTGTACATTGAGCTCTGGGTCAATTCAAACCACAGCTCGTGTCCTGCTTGACGAACTGGGTCAGAAACTCCACTTCAGCATAAGCCGTACCTATCGGAGTATAGCCAAGGGCCAGAGGGCTGGTATGCATTACTGCTTGCGGGTGCGGAACCTGTAAAGAGTGCGCAATCCGTACAGAGTACTGAACAAGTATTGCCAACCCAAGTGCCGATCGACTAAGCAAGAAGGTATATACAGCAGTTATCGTGGAAAGTTTTGATGTCCGTCTCTTACGAAGTCCTGAAGGAGACTCCAGTTATCTAAACCAACGACCATACCATGCGCTCTCCAACTACATTCGTTGTTCTTCTACTTCTTGCAATACTGTCAGCTACCAGGGCACAGCAACAATATCCCGAATGTGGTGTAAGCATATATCCTGCCGGCTTCGACAGACACTGACAGAGTTCAGCTTAATTGTACCATGGCGGGTATTGCCCAGTCCAAGTGTTCGCCAACGGATACGGTATGTATCTGTACGGACAAGGAGTTGACAGCTGCCATCACGGAATGCGTGGCGTTAAAATGTACTATCAAGGAAGCACTGAGTAAGAACCATCTTTCTCATTCTAACGAACGTCAATGCTGACCATGAGAGCAACTCAAAATGTGTCCTACACAACTTGTGGAGCTCCTATACGCGATCGAAGCCGTCTCGTATCAGGATTTGGTGCTGGCGGAGGTGCTGTAGCTTTGCTCGTCTACCTTACTCGTATTTTTGCAAAGTATACTGTGCCTGCAGCAAGGTTTGGTTACGATGACCTCAGTATTACTATTGCAATGGTGAGAATAATGATGATGATGCATTGGAACTGTCTGCTAACGCGTACTACAGGCACTTGGCGTCGTATTCTCAGTCCTTGCACTGATGCGTGAGTTACAGGTCGAAGTACATCTGCTTTGCATACTTACTTACACCGTGACAGTCACGAAGAATGGGTATGGAAAAGATATTTGGACAATACCTTTCGATCACATCACCGAGATCCTCAAAGTTTGTGCCTTCCTATATCGGTGCCGGGCTCTTTTTGCTGACTGTGGATCAGATTTATTACGTTGACGAGATCGTGTATATCATCACGGTTTCCATGACCAAAATCGCCATCCTCTTCTTCTACCTTCGAGTTTTCCCAGAGATGTATTTCCGCCGGCTCGTCTTTGCTGTTATGGCAGCCACCGTTGGCTATATGATTGCATTTGTCCTCGTCTCTGCCCTACAGTGTCAACCCGTGAGCCTTGCATGGACGCACTGGGACGGAGAGCATGCAGGACACTGCAACAATGTCAATGCTCAGGGATGGGCTGCTGCTGGCGTCAATATCGCTCTGGACGTGGCTATAGCTGTGATGCCATTGGGATTGATTTCCAGGCTGAACCTGCACTGGAAGAAGAAGATGCAAATATCGATCATGCTGAGTGTGGGAGTATTGTAAGTTTCCATCCATCATAACTGCAGTCGCCACATTGTTGGAAACAGCCTCCTGACTACCTTTTTCTTTCATAGTGTAACAATTGTGAGCATCCTCCGGCTCGACACTTTATTTTCATTTGCAAAATCCAGCAATGTCTCGTACGATGGCGTCCCGTTCGGATACTGGTCTTCAATCGAGCTACATGTGGGACTCATATGCGCCTGTATGCCAGCACTATACTCCTTGTTCAAGCACTATTTCCCACAAGTCTTTGGTGGTGGTACGGTTCAAGGCAAGAGCACAAAGGGAAGCAACACTGGGCGATCAAGCCAAAGGGGGCCGCCAGCCATTCATTTGGACTTTCAGAAAAGCGATAACAAGAACGACTTTCATCCTTTGGTGGATGTTGAAAGCATTCGCGACGATAGACCTGGTGTCGCACTTTGAGGTGGCCGGCACTCCATCCCGAATGTGCTGTGTATGGGAGCCTTGAAAGGAAACCTATTCCTGGCTGGGACAAAACTACATGATGATAACGGTCTAATCTCTTACTGTCTGGTGGTTTGCAGGTCTAATCAAGCAGCGTAATCCATAGATTCCAAGTACCTACTTCATAGTGAAAATAGCTATGTATCTCCTAAGGACCAGAGTATGGAGCCTGCCTCAATATTCACTCGTGACTGAGAGACAATTCATCTCTTACGCAACAATATCTCTAGAAGCTACCCAGCGCGGTCTTGTGCTTGAGCAGAATCATTATCATGGAGGCTCCACATGTGGCGTGTCACAGAAGGTCTTGTCAATTCATATTCCGAACCACCGCTAGAATTTGCACATTGAGGATACAGAAAGTGTGATATGGAGGCCGTTGAATGAGTGCCCACTTGGGGCCTGCTTTGGTAGTTCCGGCTGGGACAGCGTTAGCCTGTGCAAGGCTACCCGGGCACTAATGCAGGGGGCCCTGGTCCCAGATCAACGGTTCGAATGCGTGGTCGATCATAACCTCTTGGATGTCGGAGCTTTTTGCGGAGTCTGGTCTTTGAGTGACTCCAGCCTAAGTAGTTGCTTTCAAGTCCAGGAAGAAGACCAGTTGCTTGACATGACAAAACCTCAAGGCTTGGTCAGTGTAGGCTGTTTAGTCATCACCGATATAGCTACTGCAGAGGTCTTTGGAGCTTCCGATGTTGTCAACAAGAGGGTTTCTGAGGCACCACCAAAGGTAGACAGACAGTGATGGGCTCTTGGTTGCCTGAGCAAGAAATTTCAAGGACTGCTAACATGGATCATGGATCTTGGAACTTTGAAACTTGCTTGTAGCCTTGTTCATGGGAAGTCCCATGTCCCCACTACCATGCTAGGCCATATTGTACTCCGTACTTGTTGGTGCTGAACTGGAGTAACTCCACAGCAATATTCATCATGCGTCGCCGGCGCTTCCTTCGTCTGCCGTCCCGATTGTGAGCATTTGCTAGGTCGCAGTTGCCCATCCTAGTCAAGCTCGATTCGGGTCGACCAAAAGGTCTGAACCGACGGTCACATCATCATCACCATAACGATGCTATCCAATGCACATCACTTTGCTCGGTCTGCATCCGGGTGGATGTCCTAATTCCCGCTCCTAGGCTCTGTGGAATGCGAGGAGCAGTTGTGTTGGATATAACTCCCTCACGAGGCTATGTCTTGACAACATTGGACACTCAAGTCGCTCTTTTGTCTGACCCTCAAGTCATTCTTTTGATTGTGTTTCTCGCGGAGGAGAGGTTGGTTGTGGTTGCTTCGCTCCTTTGGACCACACCATGAGGGCCTTTGCACTCTTTGTGCTGCTGAGTCCGGTTGTGACAGCTTTGTGAGTGTGATTATTGAACAGCTCTTAGTTTACATGTTAATATCAATCAGCACTGCCGGACATAGACATCTTCATTCCAATTTTGCTAAACGACAAAATGTCACTGCTCATGCACAGAATACTACACAGGTACCAGCAAACTCCACGGAGTATGACTATGTCGTCGTCGGCAGTGGCCCTGGTGGCGGCCCATTAGCATCGAGACTGGCAATAGCAGGCTACAAGGTCCTCTTGATCGAAGCTGGAGATGACCATGGAGATGCTGTCTTCCAACAAGTCCCTGCACTTCAACTACAGACCACAGAGTACGAGCCAATGCGATGGGACTATTTCGTCAACCACTATTCCGACGAGTCCCGCCAGGGGGAAGACTCCAAGATGGTCTGGGATACCCCTTCGGGAGACCACTACGTTGGCAACAGTCCACCAGCTGGCTCGAATCCCCTTGGCATCTGGTACCCTCGCACAGGAACTCTGGGAGGCTGTGCAGCACATAATGCTATGATCACAATCTACCCACACGAGAGCGATTGGAATAACATCGCAACAATCACTGGTGATGCTACCTGGCAGGCTGATAACATGAGGAAATACTTCCAACGTCTCGAGCGATGCAGGTATCTGCCCAACAGCATTGTTGGCCACGGTTTCGACGGCTGGTTTGAAACGAGCCTCACCGAGCTGTCTCTTGCAGTCGAAGATACGAAGCTCTTGTCTCTCATCATCGCAGCTGGAACAGCCATGGGCAAAGGTCTCTTGGGTAAAGTCATCAACACGGTAGCCGGGCTCGGTGAAGTCCTTCTTCGAGACATCAACGCTTATGTTCCTTCCCGAGACTCACAAGAAGGTCTATACCAGGTGCCAATCGCAGTCACTGAAGTCGAGAAGAAACGCAACGGTCCTCGAGACTTTATCCTCGCCACCGCCAACGCCGTAAACTCTGATGGGTCACGCAAATACCATCTCGACATCAAGTTGAATACACTCGTCACCAAAGTTCGGTTCGATACTAGTGGCTCGAAGCCTAAAGCTGTGGGAGTAGACTACATCGAAGGTCCAAGACTGTACCGTGCGGATCCCATGTCTGGGTCAGCATCAGCAGGAACCCCGGGTAGTGTCGGTGCTGGTAAAGAAGTCATCGTCTCCGCTGGTGCCTTCAACTCTCCTCAGCTGCTCAAACTTTCTGGAATCGGCCCCAAGGCTGAACTTCAGAAGTTTGGCATCCCCGTCATCGTTGACCTTCCCGGAGTGGGCACCAACCTACAAGACCGGTACGAGACCACGATCGTTGGCGACAGCAACACCGATTTCGCTCTCACTCATTCGTGTACATTTCTCCGTACAGAACCTGATCCCTGCTTGGAACAATGGAAGAATCTCCCAGGTCCTTCTCTCAAGGGCACATACGCCACCAACGGCATCGCCATTGCGGTCGTGAAGAAATCTTCTGTTGCAGAAGGAGATCCTGACCTGCTCGTCTCCGGTGCCCCAGCATACTTTACCGGCTACCACCCAGGCTACGCGAACGAGTCTCTCAAGGACGCCCACCACTGGAGCTGGATCGTTCTCAAGGCACATTCACGCAACAACAAAGGCACTGTGACATTGAGATCGGCCGACCCCCAGGACATGCCGGTCATCAATTTCAACTACTTTGACACCGGCAATACAGCCGACGGCGCCGATGAAAAGGACCTACAGGCTGTGTACGAAGGCATGCAGCTCTCCCGTGAGATATTTAGGGACTATCTCCCTCTCCAAGGCACGTTCAAGGAAGTGTGGCCCGCGGATCGCGTCAAGACAAAGCAGGAAATGAAGGACTGGATCAAGAAAGAGGCATGGGGGCATCACGCGAGTTGCACGTGCCCGATCGGTGCTGATGACGACCCGAACGCGGTGTTGGATTCCAACTTCAGAGTGCGAGGCGTGGATGGGCTTAGGGTTGTCGATGCCAGTGTTTATCCTAAGATTCCGGGCTTTTACATCGTCTTGCCAACGTACATGATTAGTGAGAAGGCTGCTGATGCTGTTTTGGAAGATGCGTGAGCGCAGGGTTATCCCACAGCAATCCTGGTTGAAAGGAACAAACTATACACAACCAGAGGCTCGGAAGTGTCTTCAAGCAGTGAGACCGACCTCCACTATTCTAGAGGCGCTGGCACATGTACATTAGTAGCGGCGAGTAGTACGGATGCGTGCTTTCATTGATAAATTCAGGCTTACCATATCGTGGGCTCAAGGACTATTTCGCGTTCGTTCTGCTAATGGTAATCGTGCACTGAGATGAACGGATCACATCCTGATCTTAAGCTGATGGGTGATTACCAAAATTTGCTGCAAATAAGGTAGATCAGTCGAAGAAGAGCCCTGCTGTAGTATGCGTTGTCACTTGGTACGAGTACAGGTGAGATTAGTCGTTTGAATCATTTCGATGTTTCGGACCCCTAGCTTAAGGTCGGCGAGTAACGACGTGGCGCTCGCTCTGTGTCGATCATCATATGGAGTGGGAAGTTTGAAAGGGAGTGTGGGTTGATAACTCGTAAACATTATAACTTCACCAACCATGAGCAAGGAAGTATTCTAGCCCCCGTCAGGCGTAGGTCGACTCCCAGCGTATCGCACCCGTAGTGTGTCGCTATCTTCTTTTACAACATGATGGCGTGTTGTCGTGTGTGTATGGGCAAGGAAAAACCAATCCTCGTATTCGCTCAATAGGTGTAGAAGTACAGAGGTACGGATAGATCACGATGACTATCTACACATGCGTCGCGGCTTACGGGGGTCTGAAGGTGCTTACATGATGTTGATCTTCGGGCTCAGAGGGTGAGTAAGCACAGTAATAGACACGATCAATGGGATAGAGATCCGCACATTCAAGTTTCAAAAGTCGGCGCAGGATAAACAGGGAGGGTAGTGTCAGGAATTCTATCAAAGCAAACGGTCGTGATGCGGTATAGGACAAAACAGACAACGTTACAACACCCCATAGAAACCATGTTCATGATCATGTTCATATTCGTCATCATATATCTGGGTATCTCTCGTTGTGTCAAAATATCATGTCCACTGTCCAGACTCCAAAAGACACATCGAACATTCTTCGAGTATTCTGGATTTCTTGTCCCAAGTCCCCTGTTTCAAACACGAGAACAAAACCAAACAAATGGAAGAAAGGTATAAAAATATGTAGAAAAGCAATACTCATCCTCCAGGGGACTGACTTGTCACCATAATCCACCTAAAAGAGATAATATGCAAAGCTCAGGTTGTTATCGAGGTCGGCTTGTGTATAGTAGGTTGGCATTTGACGTTTTGGTTTTTTCGGTTTTGGCTTCTGTTTGGGCTTCGGCTTTGCTTTGATCTTTGATTCGGATCTGTTCAGATGGGTAGTCAGGTCATTGAGCTCGGTCTGGACCACTGGTAAATCAAAAAAAGTACTGACCCTGGCTCTTTATTCTTTTGAATCTGTTGATACCAAGCCTTGGCCCTCCTGAGATTACAACGAGGACACAACACCCCGTCGAGCTTGGAAGATTGTTGTTGGTGATGCCCCACCGACGTCGTAGACGACGTTGCCTCACTCGGTGTTCTGGAGTAGGCGGGCTTGTTCACCCCTTCGTCCAGCAGCACATAAGGAGGCAGTTCCTCTTCGTCGGAGTCCTGTCTCGTTTCATCTCCGAGTGATTCTTCCGTATACGATCTCGAAGGTTGGTGACCGAGAAACTCTTCTGTCTGTTCGTTCAAGGGCGTCGAGCACACGGAGCCGTAGGTGGGGCATTCCTCTCGAATTGAAGGGAGGCTTGAAATCCTCGACGAACTCGCTCTCAATGGTGACGGGCGTTTGAAGGGTGAAGAGATGGTGGGCGGTTGGTGCATGCCTCGAGTGTTTCCGCAGAATGGCATCATCATGGTGAAGGGTGAACTGCAGATCCTGGAACCACAGAAGAAGTACCCGTAGGAATTCCACGTACGTTGCTACGTGGTCGGCAGGTTGTCGTTGTCGGGAGATATTTCAATTTCGGAGTGACAGCGAAGATGGCCTTATATCATTTGTGGCGGGTCCGGGGAATATATCAGGGCCCCCAAGTGGTACTGGTGCGTCTGTCAGGTCAACGCTTGTGCGTGTATGTGTGCTCGGTCGGTTTTCAAATGCCACACGGTTGTGTTGGAAACTGGGATGGCCGCCTTAAATGCTTGTAGATGCAGATGACAAGTTGACCCAGTCGACTGGCATGGAGTACCCGCCGCCCCGACGAGCTGGACCAGGCCTATCCATATCCAGAAAGAGCTCTCCTCGGACCCTTAAACAATCAAGCAAACTATCACCCACGAAGCTGACCGGAAATGTCAAGCGCCAACCTATCACCAGTGTCACGGTGGCAGTGGTTGAGGCTGTCTGACCTTGCTTGACTTTTCAGGCGGCTCGTCGTTGATGGTTCGGGCACCATGTGCTGAGTGAGAGGATTGTCGAATACGGGTCAGCTTACCCCTGTGGTCGTAGCCCGTACAGGTCTAGATCTTTCAATCTATTGGGCACGGACGCATCTGGCCGCACGTCTCACCTTGTCCATGTCTAGGGTCATATAAGATTTTCTCAGGAAATGGACAAATGACTTTCTGTGTATCCAGGTCGAAAGTGGCCAACACACTTTGAACAGTTTCCATATTTGTGGTGATTTAACCGAGTTCGACTTTTACCCAATCGTACTTGTTCAGTGGTTGCAATGCAACATGCCAGTTGAAGGTAAGCTAGCGGCCATGGAACTGATAAGCGGCGCATTTTGCGAAAAGGGCGTTCCTGAATGGTCTCCCTTCAGCCCCATGACCGGGGTATCGTGGCACCTGTTCAGCCCTGTGCACAGACGGGGCGCAGCCAAGGTAGCAGTCAGTCTTCAATTGTGTACAATATGCGAGGCGACAGCAAGCCACACGGCGGTACCGATAGCCCCAAGGGCTTGGTACTAGTTGGGTCCCCCAGTATGGTTGAATTGAAAGATTTGGGGATGAAATCTCACATAGCAAAGCGTCTCTCACATGCACATACATCTTCGATTACTGCATCGCACGTGTTTCGTTGATCAGCTACACGCCCCAGAGGTATCCACAATGTCTGACTTCAGATCGACATGCTGATTAAGGCTCACGCTGCTGCTATCTCGGACTCGTCCTTCGACGTGATGCATCACCTACACATGGTCTTTGGAGAACATGTCGCGTACCCCTCCTCTTCAAACCCCCCTACACCCCGTAATTGGACTTGTTGATATTCCTTAGGATGCTCAGCGTGAGATGATAGTAGAATCCAATCTGGCCCCAGTGAGGTGCACTGTCATCTTCATCCTCGAGGTGGGCTTTGTCTTGCTTGACCTCCTCATTCTTCGCCTTCGGCTTCCCTTCCTTTCTCGGTTTGCGCAAATTGGCGAGAGATACTTTCCTGACTCGGAATACATAATAGAAGAACAGGGCTGCCAGTATGTTGAATCCAATATATGCCCACAAGATCCCAAAGTTTCTCCACTGGTCGGATGGCGATATCGAAGCACCAGCCAAGAACTGATTGGCGTTCCTGATAGGGCAGTACTCGCAGGATGTTATGGCGTTAGGATTGTATAGTGCTCCGGGGGCTCCTCCTTCAAGGTATTTCTTCAAGTATGCCCCACAAGTCTGACCATTGGGTGGGTCGAAGATGGCCAACTCGTTATGTGCGCAATTAACCGCTCTGTTTTCAAGTCCAGTGCCAGCCCAGCCTCCAATCAACTGCAGAATTTGAGGTCAGTAAGGCGTGGATGACCACTGGGATGTAGTGGTGACTTACATATGTGAATGGCGATACCCTCCACATGAAAATCCAGAAACCAGGAAGAGCGTTTGGAGTTTGTAGGACACCATTGAACTGAAGGGTCATGGTGAACAGCAACGTCGATAACGCACCAGCCGTCTCCATACTCGGCATTGTGAAGATAATCATTTGCGCATAGGTAGACGCAAACAGAAGAAACTGCAAAACAAAAGCATACATCATGCCTTGGGAATGACTTGGTTGATGAGACCCAAATACAGGGAAGTACCAACATGCCCAGACGATCACGGACAGAAACGTCTGATACGGGATCTCGACAATGATGTTTGCCAGGACGAAGCTAGACCAGCTATACATCTTGGACGGAGCCTCTCGCACTTCAAACAGTGATCGCTGTGGAATGAAACGTGACATTATCTGTGTATGGTCAGTGTGTTCATAACCTCAATGACAGAACCCCACAACATACCTGGTTGACAATAGTGGCAAATGTAGCATTAAGCATAAAGACCGAAAATACCGTATTTTGCATGCCTGTCATTGACGAGTTCTGCAAGAAGAACGTGAACCCGATGAAAAGGGCGGCCAGAATGTTTGCTTGGAATTTAGCATAGATGTATCCCGGAGTACGCCAATAGTTCTGGAAAAGTCGTACAAGAACATAGCGGAGTTGGGTTGGCAAAGACGCTGCAAATTCCCGCTCATCATCCCTATTCAAAGTATTGCAATATTTCTCCTGAATGGTGGTTTTCAGTCTGCTTTTGATGATTGCGTTCGACGAGCTGGATTTCCATATTTCTGGCCAGTCACGGGTGGAGTCGCCAATGACACGTAGAATATATTCTGCAGGATTTTCTTCACGATCACAAGGCTTTGCTCCAGCAACCTCGAAATATTGTGTCAAGGTTCGGCAGTCAGGTCCCAATGGTCCGAAGTATGTCGTTCGACCACCCTTGGCAAGAAGAAGTATCGAGTCGAATTGTTCAAACAGGGTGGCGGACGGTTGGTGGATGGTAGCCAGTATTGCTTGGCCATTACTTGCCAGTTTTCTGAGTAGCGAGATGATCGTCCAAGCGCTCTGAGAATCAAGGCCGGAGGTTGGCTCGTCCAAGAACAAGATAGCAGGCTTCGCGGCAAGTTCGACGCCGATGGTGAGTAGTTTCCCCTGTTCGACGTTAAGACCCTCGCCCGGCAGACCAACAACAGCCTCGCTGAACGCCTCCATACTCAGCATGTCAATGATACTCTCAACGAAAGCATATTTCTCTTCGAGTGGTATCGATGGAGGCTGCCTGAGTACCGCCGAGAATCGCAGCGCTTCCCGCACAGTGGTGGTGGGAAGATGCAGATCTTGCTGTTGAACATACCCTGTTTTCCGCTGATATGAAGGCTTCAGAGCAGCACCATTGACCATGATGGTGCCTGACACCTTTCCTATGCTACTGTGGCGTTGAGCGAGAGTATCCAGCAGAGTCGTCTTTCCGGCCCCGGAAACACCCATGAGGCAAGTCAATGTTCCTGGCGTCACCCAGCCAGTCACATTATCGAGCAGTCGGCGTGGTGTACCTTTGATACTGATGTCTAAGGTTACATCCTGCCAGGTGAGCGTACCACTGTGTGGTAGATCGTTGGTCTTAGTAGTGGTAAACCTAGAACGCTCAGCGAATGTGGTGTCAACATTCGTGGTGGTTGTGACATTTGGCATCTCTTCGGTAGCATGGGCGCTATTGATGTCCATGCCGTTCGGTGACTCGGGTTTCCCATGTTCAATGTCGACCTTTGGGGAATGGTGCCCATGAGCTGCCTTGCGATTCCGGAATATGAGCCGCTGAGGCTGTGCAATCGCGGTTGATCGAAACTCCGTGGCGGCCAAGTAAAGTATAAGAAAAGCCACCAGGTATGCAATGGCAATACCGAAGTTGCGCCATAGATGAGAATAGCTATATTGAAACCCAGAGGCTACCCAATTGTCGCCGGAGACGGTGCGAGAGTCTGGCTTTGCACCAATGAAGGCGCATGCAAAATTCGTATCTCCAGCATATGGAGGGACGAGATTTGCTATAGCACAAGGGTACTCTCGTCCATGAACTTCGTTCACAAGGAGCGCTTCAAATACGTAGGCTACCGGGTTAATGTAACCCAGCCAACGGAACCAAGGATGCATATAGCTTGTTTGCAAAGTGTATCCTATTGTATAGTCAGTCCAAAATCTTATCCTTTGAAAACAAAAAGGCATAAAGTCCCTCGATTGGGGGATAACCGTGACAAGACTCACCAGTGTACATGACCTGAGACAGAATTCCAATACCTGCGATAGCGTATGCGGTTGGCATGAGTTTACAGGCAGCGCCGATAGTTCGGAAGATCGCCGACATGAGAAGGGTGCACACAAAATTGAAGAGAAGAAAGATGAAGAAGTTTGAAGCTTCTCGTCGGAGGCCGGTCATGAAATAAAAGACCACGTTGAACATTGTTGAGATGCAGAACTTGACTGGAATGTCGACAATGTATGCGGCAAGTGCATCGGTAAAAGGGTGACAGAATGCGTACGTCTGCTGCTTCGTCACGATGGCGCGCTTGAAGAATAGCGAACTGATTTCGGTCACAGCCATCAGGGCGTTCGTCAAGGTGGCCAAGAAAATCACCGAGCCTCGCGATTGCAGACTTGCTGTCGTCCCATCGGGGCCGTAGTAGATGCTGCCAACGATGAATGCCAGGATAGTACGCCCCATAAGGAGTGTGATGGTGGACGCTCGGTTGTTCCAGAGCAATTGGGAAGACCTCTTGATACAGATTCTCACCTGCATGAAAGCCGAGGTCAGGTAGGGAGACGTGTCACGAGTATGGTGAGCTTGCATGTGATGATGAGCGGACTGAAGAGCTGCAAGGCGATCGCTCTGGTGATGCGCAGCTTGACTCTGAGAGAGCTCCACCATGCAAGCCTTGTATTCTTCCGACGCAAGCCAGTACCGTTCAAAGTCGAGAGCAGTCTTGGGAATGCGATTACTGAAATCATCACGACACTGCCGCTCCGTAGGGTTGGTGACAGCCGTGAGGAAGTCTGGCGTTGCTTGACGTGGTGGACAATACCAGCCCATTCGTTCAAAATATGAACGAGCTGATTCGACAGGGCCAAAGTATATCTGTCGACCTTCGTAGAGAACAATGACCTTGTCAAACAGCTCATAAAGGCTTTGGCTAGCCTGGTAGACGGCGGCTGCCTGAGTTATTTCGGCAATCTCAGCCATGGTCCGCAGAGAGCGGACAAACTCCAAAGCTGTCGCCGAGTCGAGGCCTCTGGTTGCGTTGTCCCATGCTGCCACTGAGGAACGGGTCAATGCCATTTCTGCGATACTGACTCGTTTACGTTCCCCGCCACTGACACCACGAATGGTGTCATTTCCAACTTTTGTGTTCCGTGTGTGGGTCAAACCAAAGATTCTCAGCATCACTTCGACCATATGGCTATTGTACAATGCTCGATCGACTCCTTCAATACGCGATTGAGGGGTTTGAGTGACTGCGGCGAAGTGAAGTGTCTCTCCAACAGTGAGATGAGGGAAGTGCTCATCGGTCTCGGCAGAGTATACCGCACGGCCTTTGAAGTTTTTGACAAAGCTCGATTGAGGAATCCCATCATAGGCGATGCATGACTCTGCGGACAAAGTGAACCCATGCAATTGACCCGTAATGCACTTGAGCAGAGTCGTGCAGCCACTTCCAGGTCGGCCGAGGACGAGAAGCATTTGCCCACGCTCGACAAAGCCATTGAAGTTGTTGAGAATGACCTTAGGCTGTGGTTTTAGTCTGGTGAACAGGAGCATAGGAAGTCGAGCAAGCGCCATCCAAGGGGAGGCGACTGTCTTCTGCAGCTCTAGATTGGAACCTGAGCCTGAAACAGTGAGACCTGTAAAGGAGAACCCGACAGTTGTTCTGTGGAGAACATCCTCTTTGACCAATTGCATAAAGGTTGTCGCCCAGAAACGAAAGTCGAATGATTCGCTCTCCGGGTCCAGTCTAGGATCTATGTCGGAAAGAGTTCGTGGAGTCAGTCCGATATCTTTGGACAAATTCGTAGCAATACGTGTCAGCTCAGTGTCGTTGTCTTTTGTGTAGTGTGGAAAGTTGAGATGCTTTTTCTCCTTCTTCCGGCGACGAGCATGCTGTTCAAGTCCGTCTCGCAGGCGATCGTGCAAGGTAGCCTGTACAATATCTCTATAGTCATTTTCGTTACTGGAGGCACGACTGAGCGATGCCATGGTAGAGCACAAGACAGGTCCGCCCCAGAGGAAGATGGCGTAAGAGGAGCTCTGACTGCGTGGAAAGTAAAATGAACGATCAAGTCTTCATATTATATGTACTTGCTTGAAGGGAAATCCCATTGCGTGTGCAAGCTTTCCCGTGTGAATGCCCATGGCATTGTGACAGTGCTGGAGCTGAGTCGCACGGCGCAGTGTTACGAGCAGAATACGACGTGTCATCGGCCATGAGGCTCAAGCTTTCGCATCGCTTCCACATAGCCGAAACTTCGTATATGGACATCTTCGCGACGACCGGTAGCCCTAAAGAAAACAGCTATGACGGAAGACCCCGCGGGAAATGGTTAGTTTCACGAGAGGCTGTCTCTCGGGTTCGAGTTGCGGCTGGATGAGGCTTGAATATGGTTTGGGGAAGCGAGAAATGATGGCGATGCTCCCCTTAAGCCTTCGCATCACTTTCCGTATGCGGCTTAGTGTCTGGCTTGAGGGTGGATGTACATGCCCTTTGCGGCGACCAGCACGTATCGACATTGGTCACCTCGACGTTTTCACCAACTGAACGCCTAGGAATACGGATGTCTTTGTCACCGTTCGACCTTCATACGAGCCTTGCTGACGACAAAGATTCTCCTCGGATGCCATGTACGGGCCCGAGAGTCTGGAACATCGCCGCTCCTTGGCCTCTCCTCTAGAGAATTGTCGACATTGACATCAGGGTCTCGTGTTCCTCACCAGTCCCCTTGCTATGGCACACTGCCTCTCTGCCAGTGAGCCATGTTGTGGCTTCAGGCCTGCGAGCCTCGCAGCGGCAATTTCTTTGTGTGCAGCTGTACTGCATAGCGGTTCTATCGCACGAAGGCAGACTCGAGGCGAGCTGAATGTCGACAACACCAACACCTCTCAATTGTGTCTCCTCTACACGGGGTGAAGTCTATAAGACACCTTGTCGTTCCCTTCAATCCACAATCGTGAACTATTCTCAACACAGCTCAAGTCTTTTTACTCTCTATCTCATTTTCAAAGTCCTCAATCCTCCCAACACACTTGACACAAACGTCAACAATGTCACCAACATGTCCCCCTCTTCCTTCCAACGCAAATGTCAAAGGCATCGCTATCATCGGCACCTTCACATTCCAACACCTCGTCCAGATAATCGGCTGGATCTGCCTGGCCGTCACGGCGCTTCTCTGCGTCGGCCTCTCCATCTTGCACTTTCGAAGATACCGAGCACCCAACGAACAACGAAACGTGTTTCGTATCATCCTATTCCCCGTGGTCGCCTCTCTTGTATCCGTGATTTCAATCCACACCTACGCTGCCAGCGGATACATCGAGCCCGTCGCCTCTCTGTACGAAGCCATAGCCCTAGCGTCCTTGTTCATGCTCTACGTCCAATACGTCGCGCCTGAACAAAACACCCGGGCATCGTTCTTTCGGGAACTCGAGTACAAGACGAAGAAGGGCGACATCAAGCCTATGAAACACTACAAATTATTCCGGGTACGTTTTGGGTTCCCTTTCCGCGTCCTTCTGCCGTTTCCTAATACCACACAAGCCCTGCGCATGCCAAATTCAACCACACCCACTAATACTTGAGTGCAACAGACTGCATGGACTATAGTATTCTCCTACATAGTCGTCACGTTCATCCTCGTCATCGCCGAGGAAATCACAAAGGCGACAGGCGTGTATTGCGAAACTTCATCTAAGCCGGCATTCGCACATGTTTGGGTATGTCGAGTCCACACTCTCGTGTCTGTCGTTGCCACCTTCCCAGTCCCAAGGCTCCCGACGCATTGCAACTAAGATTGTTGTTGATACTGATTTTAATGACGACTAGATTCAACTGCTCACACTCATAACCACAATCATTACCGTCGTAACGGTCGTCCGCTTCCAACGTCGTCTCAAACACCACATGACAGGTCGCAAGGCCATGCCAAAGCTTCTATGCTTCAAACTCTTCGTCCTCATCACCACACTTCAGCACGTACGTACCTCGAATTTTCACCTACTCACTTACTGGCCCACGATATCTGATAGGTTCACAGTTCGCATTCAGCATGATCGACTCCCACGTCAAAGGCACCCCGAAAATCACCTACAACGACATCACCATCGGCCTGCAAGCCCTCCTGGTGTGTATTGAAGCCTTGCTCACCCAGATAGCATTCTACTTCTTCTTTCACGCGAGAGAGTTCGCTGCCAACAGTCACGAAGTTGAAGGAGACAAGGACGCGTTAGGAGCAGTAGTGTACAGACCCCTACGAGCTTTTATGCACGCCTTGAACCCCATGGATTTGATACGTGGTATTGGTCAGGCCTATGGGATGGTCAAGATCTAACTCGATCCAACTCTCCGAGTCTTAGACTCTCAGGACGAGATCGCGTGAGCCAACGACTGAGTGGTTGGCATGAGCCACAGTTGGCACCCTCGTAGTTTAGTTCTTTGGTTGCTAAGACGTTGAGCTTAGGTAGAAGCTTGGTATAAATGGTGTAATAGCGCTAAATACTCGTATTCTTGAGATGCGAAACGTTTCGAAAGCTGAAAAATCCATGTGGAACGAAAAGCACTTCCAAGGGCATATCAAGGTTGACTGGCCATATCCGTACTTCACATCTTTCTTCGATACGAATGTTTGATGTCTATCCGTAGAGTACCTCTTCATATCTCAGCTCCTCCTTATACATGCATGGTACAAAGAGGTAATTATCCAGTTGACGAGACGGTTACACTTCAGCGGATGTCCTTCAAGACCCTCTTCCCATTAGATCATAAAGATGTAGATTTATTATTCGCTCCTACATCTTCATATCTCAATAAAGTACTTTCCACATTGTAAAGTGTCGACACACAAAGGCTATGTAGACTCCCCACAATATACGCCATTGACATTGTATCAATGCGGCTTGCCAAACAAAAAATTGTGAAATTGCCTTGCTCAACCTAGAAAGGACAAGACAATGGCAGTAGAGCCTTGAACTCCCTGCTAACATCCGTGACCACCCTCCTGAAAAATCCATCTCACAGTCGCCCAAAACATTGAGATGCCCCGGGTCATACGTGAGCTCTACGGCAGAAGGACCTTGGCATCGTTGATAGCATTGAACACCCAAAAATGGTGTTCTGCTATCACCATGGCTTCAAAGAGGACCAATCTTGGCTGTGAAACCTTGAGATAGCCGCTATATGTAGCGTCTGAGCCGACAATATCGCATTCGAAAGTCATGCTTAGAAGCCAAACGGATTATCAGCCGCTATATCTGTGTTAGTATCTCATCTTACGAAAACATTTGACATGTTGGAACTTACTAGCGTTGGCAAGATTTGCGCGTCGTCCAGTAGGCTGAGGCGTCAGCTTCTTTGCAGGAGACATTCCAAACTTGATGTCAGGAGCAGGCCCTGTTTTCTGTGGTTGCAGAGGCGCGGCTGCAGGGAACTGAGGCATCGGAGGCACCGGCGGAGGAGAGAACCTCTGAAATCCATTCTGTAGAGGTACTTGCCCAAAGCCAGTTGCTTGCGGCGCAATTCCCTGTTGGAACGTTGTAGGCTGGGTTTGTACGGGTTGAGGTTGAGGTGGAAATCCTGTTGGTTGTGGCTGAATACCTTGGCCAAACCCGTTCGGCTGCTGCTGTTGGACTGGAGACGCGTAACCAGTCCTTTGCGGTTGTAAAGCCGGAGGGAGCATTGTGTTGATGCCACCTGACGCTGAATTTTGTTGGAATGGCATACCAGTTGGCTGTGGTTGGAATGCCGGACGAGGGTCTGCAAATGGACTACCAGTCGCATTGCCATTGAGATAGGGCTGCTGGAACTGTGCAAATTGTGGATGCTGCTGGAAACCAGTAGGCTGTGGGCCAAGACCGAATTGACCGAAGCCGGTAGGCTGTGACTGCAATTGCATCTGCTGATATTGTTGCTGCAATCTTTGTTGTGTCAGATCGTTCAAACTTTGGCCGGGGGGCGCTTGGAACGCTGAAGTATTGGGAATGCCGGTGAGTTGAGGCTGTAGAGGTTGAAGGCCAAATTGGTTCTGTTGAGGATTTTGGGGTGCAGATGTTGGTCGCGGCGGCGGTGGTAACAAGCCAGCGCCAGTAAAGCTTTGCTGTGGTGCTGTCGGTCTCTGCCTGGGTGGGTTGAACTGCTGCGGTTGAAGGCCGCCTGATTGAGGTTGTATCCCTGTTTGTTGCGGTTGGAGGCCGGAGAAAAACTGTGGAGTTGCTCCTGTCTGCTGAGGCTGCTGGATAGGAGGTGACTGTATAACTGGAGGTTGCGGTGCTGCAGGGGGAGGTGCTGGTGCTGGTTGACTTACCGCGGGCGCGGCTGGCTGGGCCGGAGTCGGTACCAGAGGAGCATCCAGCAGAGACAAATCCTGCATGGCGCCCGTAGGAGGTTTCGGAGCTGTCGGTGCTGCAGAAGCTGGCCTCGCCGCAGGCGTCTGCGTGGGTTGCTTGACTGTCCATGCATCATCATCGAATCCACCTTCTGGTTTCCTTGGAGGGACTTCGGTCAGGGGTGTTGCTTTTGCATCGCTCAGCTTTTCTGCCTCTTTCTTAGCGAAAGCGTCGGCATCGACCACATCGCTTGTCTGTCGATTAGTGTCAGGCCTGCCTCTACGGGTATTGTTATGCAAGGCTCCGCCTGGACCTGAGAATATTCCTCCTGCCCCAGCTTCACCGTTGGTACCATTCACGCTGGCTGACCGCGTTCGTCCAAACCTCTGGTCCAGGTATTTTATAACCTTGAGTGTATCACCTTCTTTGAGGCCCAGCGTTCGTAAGGTGTCGGCTGTAATGTCAGGGAGCACGGTTTCGTCCATTGAATCCCGAATCATGGCTTGCGAGTATCGCTCACACTGATGTGGACCTACACCCGCTTTCAGGAAGAAATCAAACCAGTCGTACTCGGGCACCTTCGGTTGCTCTATAGAGGCACCACTACGCCCTTTTGACTGCTCAGACGACTGCTGACTCCGGCGTTTCATCTTGATCAAATCAGCCACTGGAATGTGCTCCTCGATCGATTCGTTCGTTACCTGCTCAACGTAGTCAAGGTCTTCTGGTGACATCTTGGTCACAGGGACGGCGATCTTGACGCCGTTAACCTTGTGCAGATGAATCTTCCCCTCTGCCACACCTAAGAATTGAGCTTCAACTTTGAAAGAGCCAGAGTGATCCGTCCAGGTCCTGACTTTAGTAGGGTCCGGCTTGGACCGTTTCTTTCGATCATCCTTTTCTCTTCGGTCTCTTCTGCTGGGCTGATCGTCTGCGAGACTACTTCCGCGCTGAGGAAGTGGCATTCCCGGCCCAACCTCGCTGCGTGACCTCGAATGTTCAGCATGCTGCCGTGCCCGATCAGCTCTTGCGGCTTCCTTGGCGAGCCGTTCTTCTTCGAGGCGGTTCTGCTCAACTGGACTTAGGCCAGCATTCAACCCGCTTCGCGAAGGTGGCTCAAGAGAGATAAAACCGGTCACCTCGATATAGCTGCTAGGGACAACGCCTTCCTTGCCGTTCTTCAATCGCCTGACATTCCACCACTCCTCAGATTTGGTATCGTCCAAAATGATGACCTCATCTCCAACACCGACGGTTACTTCATCATCACCTTGGGCCATGAAGTCGTAAAGAACCTGACCTTTTTTGTGGCTTGCACCGCCAGAAGCTGCCTCAATCACCTCCCGAATGCCCTCTGCTCGATGAGCACCTGCAATCTCTCCGAGAGCTCGGACAATTTCTTCTGCGGTGTCCTTGGCTCCAGCGTGTAGGTCTAGGCTCTTACTGGGCCTGACGAGTTCGATGAAGACGTGCTTGCCCTCGATTGAGTAGTGTGTCATTCTATCAGCCGTCCATTCCTGTGAGGGCCCGTCTCTTGACTTTTCGGGAGACACCATGATAGTTCCGGTGGCGATGTTAATGCCCAAAGTCGTTGGCATCTTCCGCCTTCGTCCCATCGCCGACACCATCTCGTTAATATTATATAAGTGAAATCCGCCTGGCGATCGAATGGGGGCATCGTCATCGTCAGGGCGTCCGATGGCTCTGTTGTAGGGCGGGGAGGGTAGAGGGCCTGCTCCCTCTTCGTCTTGTCGAGAGTATGATACAGGAAGTGACGCATGCTGCGACGGAGGTCTCTGAGGTAATGCAGGTGCTGCTTCTTCTTCGTCAGAAGGATCTGGGGTTAGCTGCACACGGGAAGGCATCGGTATCTGGCGGGCTGAGGAGGGCGATGCAGGGGCTTGACCTCCCAGGACTCGTGCCAGGTTGGCTGCAGGATCATGGGCTGATCTTGCTGGAGATGCCGGACTGGACATCGTCTCTGGCTCGGGCGCAGGGGGAATGGATCGTCTGTGAGAGGCTGAGGAAGGTGTTGGAGGTGCATCCCCGGAGATCTCAATGTAATTTGCAGGCGCAAAGCCATAATCATCGCCCACGCCGACCAGAGTCCAGTCCGGATCTGACGTGTCGTAGACCTGAAGAGTAGCATCTTCTGCAAACGAAACTTCCTCGTCAGTTTGCCGAGTATAGTCGTAGAGAGCTTTTGCTCCGTGGACGGGTCTGGCCTCCTCGACATAGTTGTTGGGAATCAGACCCTCAGGCTCGTCCTCATCATCCCCGGCTGCTTTCTTCTTGGCCTTCCACCAGTCATCCTCGGCTTTTTTTTCGAGTATGTACAAGATTTCCCCCTCTTTGATCTCAAGCTCACCGGCACCTTGCGGTTGGTAATCATAAAGTGCAGTGCATACTGCCACGAAGCCCATAGTGTGTATAAAGGGAAAGGTGGTCGGAGCAAGCTGGCAGTATACGATGAAGCTATAAGGCACAAGCCATCGGCTTCGATACCGTGATCGATTGTGCTGGGGAAATCAAGGAAGCAAGTTGGTGTTTCGCTTAAGCGAGCAATTCCGTAAGATGTCGCGGGCTAAACGCTGCTTCGGGCGAGGAACAATCGACGCCGTTGGTGTTGGCGTTCAAAGGCTGAAGCGACCCGTGCTGCCCAAAAGGGTGCTGCAAGGTGTATGCAAACAGATGAAAGTATCGCTTTACTATGCAATCGTCGCGAAAATCGCTCGAGTTCTGGCTGTGATACAGGGCGTAGCCGATTCCAGGAACATACGACGCCTGCGCCTCCGAGAGCTGCGACTTGACGACGGTAACGCCAAGCCTGGCGGAGAATTGGTGACGCTATTGGGTCATCACAACAACCACCGAACTCGAAGTCACCACCACAGTCGCTCTCCTACGACACCATACTCATATATACAGCTTGGTAGGTGGCTATTCTGAGGCCAAACTCAACAAGTGAATCGATGTCCTACACTGTCGCGTCACTCGTCACTTCCTCACCACCGAACCACTCATCTATCTGCGCATCCAACTCCAGCTGATACAGCCACTTCATATCCCCGTGGCTTGTTTGGAACCCTCTTTGACTTACCCTGCTGCACCATCTTGTCGGCTTCAGAGAGTCTCTGCACCATGTATGTAAACTTGGATTGTCCATTCCAGCATACCTGCAACACCGGTGTCTTCGGGGCCAGTATCGGGATCGAGGTACTTTCGCATGCTGGAATAGATGCCGTCAACGCCAAACAGAAAGCTGGCAGTATGTTCACCCGCTCTGATGTAGAAACTGAAAGAGTCTGCCGTCTCTGAAATCAACTCCTCAGACTTGTCATACCACTCGATATGTCGATATGGACACCATTTTCCTTGACGGCATCTACAAGTATCTCAACTAGAAACTGTCTTCACATACGACGAGATTTTGTACTTGTAGATGGATTCATTGTTCGGGAGCCTTCTCGATGGTCTCATCGCGCTCGTTTTGCCCTTTTGACCACAACATCGAAATGGACCAAGGAGTTATGCGGTGGAGAACGCTCAGTGAATCGAGGATGGAGAGTCCATTGCACCACAGGAGAAGGCCACTATTAGCTGTGCGAGAGTCTGGTACCAATTCATGATGTGGGTCGAAGATCGTTATGCCCTCAGGCGAAGCGAATGCCCTCTTGATTAGAAGCGACGACGCAATGGTCAAGCAAGTCATAGAGGCGCCTACAAAGGCCACCGCATGGTCTGAAGTGTTGCCGTTCCGGGAAGCCGAGCTTGTTGACGGATAACGATTCTTTTCCTCCCTGGACGTCCTTCCGACTGACAGAATCGAGATGTCCCTGCAACCAATGGTGTTGCTAATCTGTCGCAGTTTCATGGAACGCCTGGCCGTGAACTTTCTATCATTGCGCCAGTTGTGATGCCTTCAAACACCTACCTTGGCTGATGCTGGAAGTCCTGCATTTAGTCGTCAGGCTACACGGCCAAGTCCAAAACGGCCGACAATTGGGCTTTCGACCTAGGAAGGAATGCCTGGTAAATCCATCAGTATACAACATGAAGACTATATGGACAACAAACAGCAGTGTAAACCTTGACGTTTTTAAACGTGGTAAGGCAAAATCCAAGCTTTCGTTCAGCGGCGCCCGTGTGTCACTCCTTTATGGCTCCATCGCAGACTCCATCACCTACAGAGTGACACCATCAGTGCTTCGTCTGGGGTAGTTCTCACTTATTACCCGCCATCTAAGTTACTGTAAAGTACTTGGCAGCATTCATTTGACAGATACTGCGTATGGATCACCTGTAAAAGTATTGTGTAAGTCAGGTAGGTATCCGCGCAAATGTGCAAGCTCCGAATCTTGTTTCAGCCACAAATCAGTTCCACTTGGGGGGCTGAATTTAGCATGTCCGAGATACTTATAAGTTAATGGCATCAGACTGGTGCGACCGCCTATCAATGGACATGTATCATGTTCAGGCCGCCCAATTTCAAGAGCACTATGGACGCTCGCGGATTTGGTGTACACTTGGCGTTGATTTTGAGCCTTTCGGATACCTGCCTGGAGGTAGTGTAACATCTGAGAGAGGCTGAGCCATGTAAGAGTGCTCTTCACACTCTGGGTACAAGTAAGATGCCATATTCTCTGCTGTTGGGGTTGCCTATGAGATGACAACAACACGGTAAGCCATCCTTCAGTTTTCTGGATGGACAACCAAAGGTCCATATCCTCCCTCATGCTACCTCCTTGGGCAAAAGCAGAGAAGCCCCAGGCGAAGGCCTCCACGAATCCAGACGAGATATACGCTCCGATCGGGAGACATCCGCGAATCCTCTCCAAAGATGCCGTGGTATACTATTCGACTGCAGCTGCACTGTTCATCACTCCGTTGATCGCTACCATAGTCTGGCTAAGCACCAACCACAACAATTGGGGGAGCGAACATTGGTCTTTCGTACACAGTGCCACCATCGGAGGACGCTTGACACAGTCGGGAGCCAAAGCCATCGATGTACTATGCAGTGCCTTTATCGCACCATTGATCCTCGCTGGCTTCAACTTCATCTGGTTCTCCTGTGCCCGAGTCGCTACCATCAATGAAAAGGACACATCGGCTCAAGGAGTGCCTTTGGCGTGTCTGGTTGAGGTCAGCAGCACGACCGGTGGATCCTACGACATCTTAAAGCTGTCTACACTCCTCGCTCCACGCACAAGACGACTGCTAGGCCTCTCCCTGCTTGTTGTCTCCTCCGCCTTTGCCAAATCCGCATTCGGCAACGTCATCGCCTACGAGGCTTTCAATGAAGATGCGACTGGGCAGGGCACAACGCTTCGAATGCTTAGCGATGCACAGCTTGCAATCCCCAATTCGCTTGCTTCCACCACTTTCGCTGGCGTTTGGGGATTCAATACCCAGCAGAGATCTTCCTTTGCCAATCAATTTAGTGGCATGTTGACCGGGCTGAGTATATCAAATGCAACTTCGCTGTTGGCCGAGGACAAGGCCTACATGCTCAACAACGCGACTTCTGCATCATTAGCCTTGCCCTCGATTGTACAAGTTCTACATTCTGTTCCAGCTTCTCGATGGACAGTATCTTGTAAGCCTTTCGCTCCGGACACGTTCATGGTACAACAGATGGGTGCCAAGTCTGTTCAATTCACCGTGACCCGTGGCCAGACCGATCTCCTCTCTGGGTACTACCCAGGTGATATTGCTCTGATGCAGAACGCGTACAGCGAAGACTACCCTTTCATGGCATTCCCATACAATGGTACTTCGGCTTTTCTGGGCTACGCGGGCAGCTTCAACTTGAGCAACGAAACGTACCAATCACCATATGGCGATATTGTGCCCAAGGCCTTCAACATGACGGCATCAGGTTTCAACGGCACGAAGCAGATCATGTCTGTATGGGGTATTGAATGCCAAGTTCATCGACAGAACGGTACGGTTGACCTGCTCCGTTCGGCGACCGGAGACTGGGAGAGAAGCGTGGCGAGCGTCAACATGTCCGACGAAAAAGCCCTATACCAGCCCTTGCGTATGCAGCAACTACAACTCAACCTGAACTACCAAGCTCCCGATGTCACAATTCCTGGACTGGCTCCAGCCCTTGCCAGATCCGCAGATCCATGCTATGACGCCACAATCACAGGCACTGAATGCACAGCCCCGACAAACAGTGACGGCACATCAGGGACAACATCCAGGACAACCGACTTTGAGATATTAGCTCTCAACTTTCTCTACGCGTCTGCAGAGACGGAACGCATGGCATATGAGGTTGCGAGCACAAATTCTACGCGCGATCAGCCTGGCTTCTTCGTCGATGTAACGGACACTACTCAGGTACTACGCTATCGTATTACTTATGTGCCCGTAATATTGTTCGTCGGCATTGTATGCATGTTTGTTGCCGCGGGCATCACTCTCGCCCTGGTGGCAATGAGCTGGAGTAGCATAAGTGGCAGATCATTCAGACAGGTTGATGAGTTGAGACTGTTGGTTGATGTTCTCGCGGGATTGAAACAAGATGAAATCACGAGTCGACCGCAGTTTGGTACGACACTGGAGGGGACTAGTCTTCAGAATGACGGTGACGAGAGTAAGACAAAGTATGAGGATCTAAAGACATCGTCGGACGGGGAATTGCAGACATGGGCATCTCTGTGTCGGGTTAGGTATATCGAGGACAACGGAGCTGTTGGTCTAGAGCGTCTGCCAGCTCAGTCATAGGCGGTCTTTGGTAGTTGCAAGAGCGTTATTGAGAATTGAAAGATGATTTAGAAAGTCTGAGAATGTCAGCCACCTGTCTCAGTTACCTAGATCAATAATGACCTTGCGGTATCAGTAGCATTTGTATCCAAGTAGGCGAGGCTGAACGAAGACGGCAACTTTTGGCTGCGGAGATTCTGGAGACTGTGTCCGTCTCCAAGTCCTCCGTCAGGACAGTGACATATCACATACTACCATAAAGTACCCCGTACCTGCACACATATTCGCCCAGTCTCCAGATCATGAGGTGACAGGAAATGATGAGCTTTCGTGGGTTTGTTTTGGCCGCTTTATTCGCACGATGCCTCGCCAGCGAAAGCACTTTCAGCGTCAACGATGACCTCTTCGCTTTCCCACAGGTACCAATTGTCACTTGCCTGTGTACCTGACCATCCCTCGTGCTAACACTCTCCAGTATTCTGTCGAATTCGCAGACTCATACATCCTAGAAGCCGATGCCGCAGCCTATCTCGCCAACGATGGAACCAAGCTTGCTGGGCACGACGAAGTTTCCTCGAAGCTGAACGATAACAACTATGGATCAGCCGCAGGGGAAGAGTCCATCCCAGTTGGCACGTACGAACGCCTACTCCTCGAGGGCTATCCGCACCTCTGCTTCATCCCAGAAGCCAAACCGAGTGTCGAAAATGCAACCAAGGAAGAACCATCTGCCGCGGACCGTGAGAAAGAGTTGGATCGTGCAGTCAGTCGAGGATCGGAGCTTCTGCAAGGCATGGCATCGAACCAATGCCTATACTACTCTACCGGCTGGTGGACCTATTCATTCTGCTACAACGCGCAAGTGACGCAATTCCATGCACTGCCGCCGGGGACGAATGGTCGCGTGTGGCCTCCGCAAGAGGATCCTACTGTTCCAAGCTTCGTCCTGGGCAGGTTCGAAGGACAGAAGAACAAGAAGACGGCCGAACAGACCTCTTCGGAGCACGCGATATCTACAGAGGTCCAGACACAAGCAGAGACCAATTACCTTGTTCAACGCCTAGAAGGAGGAACGCCGTGTGATCTGACGGGCAACAATCGCAAGGTCGAGATTCAGTTTCACTGTAACCCCCAGCTCACAGACCGAATCGGCTGGATCAAGGAGACAGCGACATGCGCGTACTTGATGATCGTCTACACGCCGCGACTATGCAACGACGTCGCCTTCCAACCTCCCAAAGAGAGTCGGGCACATGCCATTACGTGCACGGAGATCATCTCAGAAGGGGAAGTCGAGTCGTGGGAAGCTCGTGGTGAAGAAGTAATGTCAAGCCAGACACTGGAACCCGGCAAGTCTCAACACATCGTCCTCGGCAATGTCGAAGTTGGAGCAATGAAATACATTGGCCGTGAGGGCAAGAAACTTGAACGAGGGCGTATTGTGCTCACCCAGGACGAGAAAGCAGATATCCTCATCATGCAGAAGAACGGACAAGTCTCGAGTCTGTCGGCGGCAGATATGAAGAAGCTTGATATTAGTCCGGAGGAAGTCGAATCGTTCCGGATAGAGCTTCAGAAGATGGCAGGCACAAAAGACTGGAAGATTGAACGACTCGATGATGTCAATGGTAACATTCAACTACGAGGGGTTGTTGCCTCGGATGATGAGGACGAGGTCGATACTACGAAGGACGCAAAATCAGCCGAAACCAACGAAGAAGAGGCCGACGGCAGTCAAGAAGAATACAAAGGAGAATTGTGACACGTCGAATTGCCTTGTGGTAGACCACTATCACTCTCTCCTCATAGTTCGGACAACCAAGTCTGCATTTGATGAGATGTTCGACAGCATCGACCGCTGATCCCGTGGCTACAAGCAGCGCACAGATCAAATCACACTATCGGCTGGCCCAGCATCCAGCTGGGTACACTGGGCACATGGGAGCTGTACCATTTGCTGGTCAGCACTCGAACCGTCAAAGCTACGAAGACAGATTCTACTCTTTCCTCTCAGCGCTGGAACAAGCAACAGCGGTATGCTGGGCGACATGGTTCTGGGCAACGAGAAAGCTCATGATCGGTGGCGAACTAGTTTGTACACTTCTACTTACTATTTCGACCTAGAAGCTGTACAAGTCAGGCACACAATTTGTACTCTACACATCAACGAGCGGGCCAGCAGAATGGTCTAGACCATTTTGCACGCTGGCTGAAAACCCTTTGGAACAAGGGGGAATTTATCTACAAGAAGTGTCTGAGCATCCGAATGACCCATTTCCTCCACCCCGTGGAAAGCCCCCGGTCAGATCCTGCACCTTTGATTAATACTTGCAGACGAGGTGAAATGTTGAATAGACTGTCGCGGGCTACAGTACTCCCTACGCCATGTTTAACACCGGGGTACGTGAGGTAGTGTCAACATTGACACTGGTGGTTTCCTCAGCACTCGGAGTCAAACCAGCTCGAACCTTTATGCAACTATCGTGGTACTAAATCGAGCGAAATGAGCAAATCTCCAACAAACGATGCCTCTTGGAGATGGGATGGAACAAAGATAGCAAGGACACCGTGTGGTCCATGATCAATTCCGTCATATGAATTGCCATGAATTCAATCCAAAATTCACATAAAGACAAACTGAGCTAAGCCAGGTCAAAGTCAAACGTCACGACAGTCAAACCCACGTACGCGCGTATGTGCATAGTAGACTATACTTGATTCTCATATTACCTCGTTTCAATCATCTCTCATGCCTAGGTAGGTAGGTACCCAACGTGCCCCATGGTCATGAGTACGAGCTCTGTCCATCACATAGTCCGCACGCATCAGCAATCAAGGAGGCGGTCTAGGTCCAATGATCTGCCTCCTCGCACCACCAACACCTAGACCCGTGCCGCCACGGTTCTGGCTGTCTCCTCCCATATAGCCATATTGATGCACATCCCAGCTCTGCCCTGGTGCGCTGCCTTCTCTGATATCTCGCGCCCTCGCAGCCGTGTCCTTTTGACCCTCTTCCCACTCCCTCTGCCGTTCGCGTTCACGTTCCATCTCTCGCTCAAGCAGTGACTTTGATGCCCATCCTCCTGCTTTGGTGCGTGCTTGAGACTGCATACGTCGCTGATTTTCAAGATCCACTTCCGTGGTGGTCGAGTAATCCTGTGGGCGATGGGATGAGGCCTGAGGTTGCGGTGGCGCCGCGTGGGACGCGAGGTACCGATCTGTGCGATTCGTGCCAGGTGTATAAGTCATTGGGTCGGGAAGGGGTCGTGTGGAAGCAGGTACGGGTTCAAGGCGAGGAGGCTTCGCAGGTGGTGTATCCTCAAGGTCTTGAGTTTTCTGCCATTCGCGTCTGAGGTAGTCTCGTTCCGAGTCGTCCCAGTCGTCTTCATGGCTTGTGTGGCCGATGTTTGATCGGCTTGGAAGAGGAGGCTGTCTGGGCTCCGTTTCGAATCTGGATGGCGCAGACGGCTGCAAGGGATGTTGTTGTTGCGCCTTAAGTTCCTCCAGTTGGCGTTCGAGTTCGGCGATACGTCTGCTCTCAGTTGATTCCTGCTCTATGATATTCTGTTTGTGCGAAGCAGCAGCGTTGACGCGAGCCTGATCTGCTTGGTACTGGCTGAGGAATTGGCCGTTCAAGCGAGCGTCACTTGTTGCGCGTTGGCGACTCCGTTCGGCTGCCGATCGTGCCTCCCGCTCGGCTTGGTCTGCTGCTTCACGTTCTTGCTCAAGTTCGTAAGCACGCTCTCTACGACGCTGTTCTTCTTGTCGCACACGTTCCTCTTCTTGTAGACGTTCACGTTCTTGGGCCCTCTGTTCGTCCATTTCCTGTTCTCGAGCCCGTTGCGTCTCCTCGGTCCACCTACGTTCTTCTTCGAGTCTGGCTTGCTCTTCTTCCGCAGCCCTTTGTGCTTGCTGTTGCCGTTCGTGTTCTTCTGCATCACGGCGTTTGCGCTCGGCCTCCTCTTTTAGACGTTTCTCCTTTTCTACAGCGCTCGGTACATTGGGAGCGGGAGACGTAATTTGTCTTCGTGCGCCAAATGCGACACCTTGGTTCCCCTGGCTAGCACCACCCATGTACCCGTACTGATGAATATTCCATGCCGGTGCCGTCTTGCCTTCATCAGCTTTGCTGCTCCAAGTACTGACCGGCCCGCCCGTAGCAAGCCCACCTCTCCCTAGGGTGTTTTTGGTTGGACTTACCCGACCCGAATATGCGGCTTTATTCAGCGGGTTAAAAGTGTACGAAGGACTGTCAGCAGTAGCGTTGCTCGTGCCTCGAGGGCGAGCCGCTGTTGTGGTGGTGTACGCCGGAGATCTCGGTCCACTTGATCCCGTTCCTTGCGGACTCATGGCTGCCCCCTTACTCTTCGCACCAAGAGTGGACGGGAATGCTCCCGGGTTTATTCCATTTGCGGCGCGACTGAACGCGGAAATGCATTGTAAAACTTGTGCCGGATCCTTACCATCGTAGAGATCGACAGTCAAGAAACGATCGTGGGATGGTAGGTTCAACGGCGGCAGTTCACAGGCGCGTAGAAAATGAGATATATTTTCCATCTGAACGAAAGGCATGGTGGACTGTTTATACTTGACGCCTGGGGAGACCGCTAGATTGACCAGTCTTGCAGAACATGACCGTTAGCATCGGCGTCTTGTGATGTATGGTTTCATCTTACTTGCAGAGCGCGACACCATCTTTCAAGGCATCCATCAAATCTCCCGGAGGCAATCTTTCCCCCAGTGTATCTTCAATCCATGCTCTTACTTCTTTCGCGGCACCAGGCGTGTACCGGTCAAGGCGCAGTTTGCGCATGTCCTGGTCGAGACTCGTGACCGAGGCCATGATTATGGTTGATGGGAGCGCGTAGGTTTCTGAAGTTAGCGGAAGAGGTGTCTAGGTATACCATGCGAAGATATTGTGTACGAAGTCAATGGCCACAGGCGGACACGTACGCTTATGGGAGGAAAAGAGTGGTAGTGTAAGAATGATCAAGGCTCGTGAGGCACCAGGCGGATGGAATATTGACCCCTGCAGGTTGACGTCGATCAGAACAAGCCACTGCACAATCCCGTCATTCTAGTGTATTGTACATCTGCGAACGCCTACATTATTCTTCTGGACGGCTTATGCAATAATCCATTTCAGCACTTGAATTGGTTTGCTCCCAATACCTAAGAGTCCACCACCATGGGGACCATGAGAGATCTCTGGATCCGCTGGAAAATGCTACGCCTTCCATGGCGCAAGCGATTCCTTGTCGGTTCGTATATCCAGAGCTACCCTCGGTCGTTTATGCGTATGCTAACAACTTCCCAGGTCAAGATCTTGTAGGAAACACATATTGGGAGTTTCGAGATGCTCTCAACCACAACCGAATGCGACGAATGGTCAGGGCTGACCGTAAGACCCTCTATGCCGACGTCCAGATTTCGCCTCAATGGCACCAGTGGCTGCGACAGACTCGGTCCGATCCACCAAGTTTGCAGGAACAAGCTGCGGATCTGCAAAGACAAGCAACCTTAAAACAAAATGCAAGGCTGGCGGATGCGAGATGGGCAGCGAAAGCAAAGTATATTGAGAAGCCAAACCCGACTGTCACACCACAGCTTTCAGGTGATCCTCGAAAGAGCAGAGCAGCGGCTGAAAGCACGCCTGGACAACATCCTCAACCCGAAAAGAGCAAGAGTGATGTTAAAACTCCTGCCCAGTCAGCAAAGGATCCATGGAAGCAGGCCGATGAGAAAGGGTCAAACCCTGGAACGACATGGGCGCCCGAGTCGTGGGTTCCTGGTACCTCTAAACGCTGAAGCCGTGCAGGTGGCGCTGTAGCGCTACGGGATCATCTCTGAGCTCGGTGTAGCTTGTGAAATACGCCTGGCATCTGAATCCGATACATGGCCAACCTGCCACAATTCCAGAAAGACAACTATATTTTTACGAGCACTCACACCATTAGCTGCTGGCCAAGGTATGATTTCAGGAGGGGAGTTCTAGAATTGGCCATGCTCTATCAGTCTTTGGAAGGCAACCATCGCCACAGTACAATTATTCCTTTCATCCTCGGTGCGAAGGCATGGCAAGATCTCACAATGACCTCTTTGAGCAAGACTGGGTTGTCTCGGGAGGCTGCCCCTTGGTTCCTGAGATACTCAAACAAACCATGGCCACATAGCTCTTCATTGTGCTATCCTTTTGAGTACCGCTTGGCGAAGAATACTTGTCAACAGCCCAACACCGCCTTTGATGGCGCTAAATCAAGACAAGGTACAGTAATACGCGATACCGCCGTACCTCATTAACCAGCAGCAAATGCTCCAGATGTACAATCATGTCTCTTGCAGTTATCGTTACTACAACACTATCACTTTGCTCTCACATCATCAACACCGACAAAAACAACAAGACAGGCATCGTGTTCACCAAAGAGTTTCTTGAATCATCAAACAGTCCATTGTAACAATGTCGTCCAACGACGTCTCTTCTTCTTCTTCTTCTTCCTCCTCCTCCTCCTCCCCCCAAACCTCGCCAGCGACCGACCTAACCGTCGCCAACCCAGACGTTTTCTTCTCGCTCATTGAGGGCGATGAACCAACCACCACGAACCCCTCCCTCCGGCCAACAACCGTCAGGAAAGCAACGCCGCCAGATGGCTACAGAGGAGACGAAGAGGCCGGTGTGGCCTTCTACTATTGCTCGGGCTGCACAAAGACCTGGGTGGCGGTCTGGAAGGAGAAGCCGCGTGTTTCTGCCTTGTCCGTGTCCCTCTCCGACTACAAAAAATTGGCGATGATGAGTGTGTGCGAGACCTGCGAGGAGAAGGTCCTGGAGGAGTTGCAAATGGCCCACGAGGGCTACGTGAGAGTGGACGAGAAGAATGAGGACTGGGAGTTGGTTTAGACGAGGCTCGAGAATGGGCCAATGAAAAGCGCGCATCAAGCGCAAGGCTGAGAAGGAGATAGTAGCAATGAAATGCGTTCTAAAGACTCTATATACCCATAGCGTGCTTCCTAGCATCATGACCTGCTCTAGAAATGTAGCGTTCTGACCTGCGTTCTAGCCTGTCCTTGCTCTTTATTGTAGTGGTTGTTATCAATGTGGTGACCACTCCATCTAAGAAGAGGTATGGTCGCTGATATTGATGTCTCCCTGAACGCTGTCCTCCATTGAGATTTTGACCATACCGCTGCTATTTTCACATCCTTTGCTGTGTCTAATCCCGTATTTGGAGTGGAGGGCACATCATTTTTATTTTACTAGTTCCAGTTTAGCACATTTGAACCCAGGTTCTCCGAGAATGCTGAGATGTGCCATTATGTAAGTGCATGGGCAATGCACATTGTCCATCTTCGGATCATGAATGTACTCTGCAACATGACTGTAGATAGCACGGAACTCGGAGTCGCATCTGTGCCCTGACTCTTCGTTAGCAGAGTCATCCCTATCGATAATTGCTTCGACCACAAAAGCAGTCGCTTTACCGTGGGCCGAGCAAGACTTGACGAATCCTATCCGGCCGCTTGTCAAGAGGGAGAAGGCGATACCAGACTTCCACGCCCAAATCACATGTCCATGCCAGATCAGCCGTAGAAGTTGATGTGTTCTGAATTTCCGCGATAGTGGAGGTCTGTATGGATCTGGTCTGCTCCAGAATGCGGAAGCCTCTTGCGGCGAGTCAAGTCGTGGCAGAGAGTGGTACAATTGAAACTGATACATGAAACCCCAACCTAGGAGTGTAGATACAAGGATGAATATCGATGTTAAGACGAACACCCACAATGGCTGGCCCTGGCCAGTGAGTTCGTTGATGTTCATGCCGAAGATCGAAGTGCTCAGGCTGATCGGAACGAAGAAAATCGCCAGAACAGTGACTAGAACGGTCCAAGACCGTGCCAATCAGTTGGTCTTATATATGGAGGAGGTGTTTCTAGTACTTACTCAGTTTGGTTCTTTTATACTCTTCCAGCGCAAGTTTCGATTGTCCCATAGCTGCCCGAGCATCTTGAACGCTGGACCACGAAGCCTTAGTTTCGAGATAGTCTCGAAGAAGGTCGCCTGTGCGATGAGCTTGGGTTATAACACATTGAAGCATCCGAAATAGCTTCACAAACTCGTCGAGAGTCTGTGTCTGACCATTATTGTGGTCAGAGTCGTATTGAAGAAAGCAATCGAAAGGCATTGTTCCATCATGCCGCAACATACGAAGTTTGTGCCAGTCTGTTTCAACTAGCCTCGACGAAATATGCCACCTCTTCATGGAGTCACGAATAGATTGATCGAGGTCGGCAAGATCTCCACGACAAGTCGTGGTGTGGATGTCAAGGATTGGCAGTAGGAACATAACCGGATCATCATTTGCGGCTACACAAAATGATGAAGTGCGTTGTTGAAGAGCTGAAACATAGACTTGAGCATGGTCGATAGATGAAAGAGAGCGCCTGCTGCTGTAGTTCCGCATAACCGTCTTCAAATTAGGTGCGCGATAATTTATCGAAGCAGTCTTGTATAACAGCGTGATTGCCGAAGCACTCATCAATCGAGTAGCACCTGCTACAATGACTGCGAGCTTTCAGCTGAATAGCGAGGCAACATCAAGATTGTAGCTTACCAATGTTGGCGGGCCCTGGTTCGTTCATCGGATCATTGTGAGCAATTTTGGCAGTCCACTCAAGGCCGAGATTCAGATGTTGCGGTGAGCTTTCCAACAAGAACTCGGGGAGACAGCTGTCAAAATCGTCCCAAATGCCATTGTTTCGTCCAACAGTCTCTGAATGTGCGATATCCCTGAAGAAGGCAGGTTCAATCCCATAGTGCACACCTGTCAATTCCTGGACCCAAACACGAGTGCTTTGTCGAAATACAACGAGCCTGGTTATATCATCGTTACCATGTGCCCGCAGCATATGCCTACTAATGCAGACCCAGTCTTTGAACGACTGGCCTCTGATGGGGCCATTGATCTGCCAACTGGTAATTTGTCCCGAGGAAGAGACATCCAAGATTGTGGCAGCAGTGTCGAAATTGAGGTGATCCGTGCTGTAGAGCCGCTCAGTCCACCCATTAGCTTTCATATCCTGCTCCCAGATGTTCAAGTAGGTTTGATTTTCCATTGAGTGAACACTAGAACTAGATACCCTTGCAGTGGCAGAAGCAGAACATGAGCTGCTTGTCGGCGTAATACTGGGACTTGCCATTTCCTCAGACGTTGCGGTAAGCTGTAAAGAATAGATAAACCAGGAGGAGAGTTCAGGATGTCCGTAACAGAATCAGGAAAAACAACAACGGGGCCTTGGTTCTCCTTTTACTGTGAGGCTGACCAGCAATTCTTCATATCCTTCTACTCTCAAAAGGATGCAATGTCAGTTCTGGGCGGCCATGGCGAGATTATATTTGAAAATCAAATCAATTTGGATGGAACCTAGGCAACATGCGTAACCCATTAGTACAGCGCATCATCGACACAGGCGCACCAACGCATCCTGCTTCATTGCTGTCCTTCTGCCCTGCGCCTTGGAGCAGTGTGATTGGACATCCGATGGATAACCGCATGTCAGATCACGAAGTTGCATTACCTTACCCGCCAGGTAGTGTTCATTCTGGCTCTGAATTGCTGAGTGCACTTGGTAATGCGAACTTACAAGCCGTCATAGTTGTACGAGGCGTCTCAGCATATGGCGTAGAACCAAGCCTTAGTGTTGAGTATAGGTAACAGGTTACACCTCTGCCAGAAACAGAAGGTCTTCCGAAATCCCTCCGAACTGTTTTCCCAAAGTCGCTCTCACCAGTCAACTACTCCTGCGGCAACGATAGCAACACCGAGGAGGTCACGACTCGTCTTCCATAGCATCGCTCATCATGGCTCTTCCCGGTGTCGAGCAAACGATCCATCGTGATCCGGCGCTGTTGTAAGTACTCAGAGCCCAGGTCATTCTCTCACTTGAAGCAAGCCACCTAACTTTGATCTTAGCTACTGGATTCTCCTCCCCATCACGATCGTTATGATTCTTACTGGCGTTCTACGACACTACGCAACCGTCCTGTTACACACCCCTCCTAAGCCTCCATCTTCTCTGCTCGAATCCCGCGAACGACAAGCAATCTTGAGAGGCATCAATCTACGAAACAATGCCAACGCCGCACTAACAACATCCTCCTTCACAAGTCGCAAAGAGTATCTCATCGATTCTTTCAAGAAGGGTTCTTTCCTCCGTGGAGGTCCTCAATCTCGCGGCCAGGCAGCTCCGAACCCAATGTCCGACCCCGCAGCCATGGAAGGCATGATGGGTATGATGAAGGGCAACATGGCTATGATGATCCCGCAAACACTTATAATGTCCTGGATCAATGCATTCTTCGCGGGCTTCGTCATTCTGAAACTGCCTTTTCCCCTCACCATACGATTCAAGAGTATGCTCCAGTCCGGCGTCATGACCAGGGACCTCGATGTTAGATGGGTGAGCAGCTTATCCTGGTACTTTTTGTGTCTGTTCGGCCTGCAGAGTGTCTTCATTTTCATCTTGGGCAACGAGAATGCGGCAAGTCAAATGGCTCAGCAGATGGCTCAAATGAACCCCGGCGCCAACGCGAATCCTTTTGGACCAGGCCAGGATCCCGATAAGATGTTTTTGGCCGAGGCTGAGAATCTGGAGGTTCTTGAGCATTGGAGTATTCTTGACGAGGCTGACGACAGACTCCTGAACATTTATGACAGCTGAACATATCACCCTTGGATGTACCCTTCAGCCTCGTTTGAGAAGCGAGCCTTAGTCGGGAAGAACTCGCGTATACTACTTGGCCTATGTCTAAGCTTGACGACCAATCCTGTCATTATTAGTCTCGGCTAGTCGATACCGTCGGTTTCGTCTCGACGAAGACAGGCAAGCACACAACAGACTACCAGAGAATGGTGCCCGGGTGTTTCGCCTGTTGCCCAAGTCATCTTTGATCCCGAGTAATCGCATTGCTCACAAAGTGATGGTCATGACCTGAATTGAAGGGTTTCTGTGTCATGGACAACGACATACACACGCTAAACTGGGCTTCTCGTTGCAGACTGGCTCACTGTATAAAAGAACATGGCATCCAGAACAGTGCCTTAGTACGACTACTGTACTGCAAGACAGATCCTCAATATAGATCAATGAATTATGACTCGCGACGATTGTAGATGACCATTTATCTACATCTCGGCTGGTCAATCATCTGAGTCTTAGTCTTTCTACAGGGGTATCGAGTGTGCCAAATAAAAACCCAACCACTGTGCCATGCTATGCTGAGCCACGCCTTGCTATACTCGAATCATTTCGCACCGTCAAGTTAGATGCACAATTCCCGATTCCTATTCCAATTCCAATTCGGTCTCCTCGTTCTCTTCCTTGTCCTTCAATATCATCACAAGGCCTTCTCAAGTTTACTGGCAAGCTCATCAACTTCAGCGTCCTTCTTCTCCGCCACGGGCGCCTCCTCAGCCTGGTCGTCTGCCTCGACGAGCTTGGCACGTGCTTCGTCTTCCTCCTCCTCCTCTTCCTCTTCTTCCTCGTCGCTGTCTTCGCCTTCGAGCTCGTCAAGTTCGTCCAAACCCCAGTGTTCTTCGGGGTCGTCGTCCTTGCCGTGCTCGTCCTTCCGCTCACTCAGCAGCTCGGTCAGCGCCTCTATTGACGGATCTTCCTCCTCGAACTTGTTCCCATTGAGTTCCACGCGCCTTAGTTTCGGCAGTCCGTCTTTCGCAGCCTGCACCAGCGCCTTGACGCCTGCGGGGTTAATGTCGTTGTACTGTAGTCTTAGGATCTCGACGCTCTCGTTCCCGCCTGATGCCAACGACTCGAACACTCGTACGGCGCCCCTGCCACCCAGGAGACTGTCACCTACACCTAGCTCTTTAAGACTGGACCAGCCTTTAAGTGTCTTAGCGAGGGCGAGCGCCCCCTTGAGTGTGAATGTGTTGTCTTGCATGTCTAGAACCTCGAGGTTTTCGCAGTGACGCAGGCCAGACGAGATCAAGTGTGAGATGCCCTCGGGCCTGATTCCGTTCTGTGTCATCTTGACGCTCTTGACGCCATTCTTGTGCGCTTCGTACGCTTTCGCCCACGCCACCATACTACCATTCTCGAGCCGGTTGCGACCACAGACTATGCTCTCGAGGTGGGGGACGTCCTTGCCTTCTTTCCGAGCAGCTTCTTTGCGCTCGGCGAGAGCGACGAGGGCTTCAGCGATGGATGTCCCCGCGATGGGGCCCATGCCGTTGTTGTTCAGGATGAGGTGTTTGAGAGGGACATGTTTGGAGAGGAAGTCGACGAGCGGGTCTTTTGTGTTCAGGCCAAATGCGTTGTCACTGAGATCTATCGTGTGCAGGGCGGGGCATTCGAGTAGGGCGGTCAGGAGGGATGAGAGTGCCGGTGGAATTTCTTCGAGGAGTCTAGAGGTGAAGATGTCGTGAAGATCGGCGCTCTGGAGAGTGCTCTTGGACGAGAGTATTGGTGCGAGGGCTTCGCATGCGGACACACCGAGAGTGTTGCCTGAGAGGTCGATGTGTGTGATATTCGAAGACTCCTGGAGGGGTGCGATGTGTTTCTCGAGGTCTTCCTTGGTATCAAGTTTGAGGCCTTTGCCGGCGAGAGAGAAGGTTTCGCCCGCCATGACGATCGCTCTCTGGAGGAATTAAGAGTTTGGTAGAGAGTTTAGATATGGCTAGGTGATGATCTCAGTAGAGAAGGGACGGTTCTTCGAGCACGGGAGGCAACAAATGTGCAGACGGCCTTCAAAACAAATAATCCCAATCCCTGTCCGATTCTAGAATCTTGGAGGGGTGCGAGCCTCGGCTTGGCACAAGTAGCCTCGTCAGCCAAGGGGTGACTCTGTAGCGCAGGGACGTCCCTTCTGCCCCTTTTATCTTGGAGTACACTGAGCAAGATGATGCCGAAGGTAAACAGTCGAACAGAGTGTACAGGGTATGCTGTCGAAATTCATACACCAGATACCTATATCACTCGGCTTGAAGCCCTTCAACTATTCTTCGCATCCTATTGCCACTCTCCACCAGCATGATCCATGCCTCGTCACTTCTGTTCTCTCCCTTTTTGGGCCTCTTCCCCTCGAAAGTGTCAACGACCTTGCTCATCCTCCTTTCGATGCCCCTATGCACCGCCGTTGTCAAATCGTCCCCGCGCCTCAGTTCTCCGAGTTGGGCTAGACTCCTAGTCAACGCTTCTAGCAACACAGATACCCGTGCATTTGCATCAACACTATTCTTTCCGGCTGCGAAGGGGAGATACTCCTCTGTCAACTTCTTCTGTGACAGTAGCACGTCGCTGCGGATCGAGGGCGCAGAGTTCTCCAGGATTCGTTGTAGCAGAGATTCGCACAGCAGTGCTTCTGTCTGCGGGTCGAAAATCTGACTTGAAATTCGACTTACGCCATGTAAATTTGGCCGCCTGGGTCCTTCCGGAGACGGAGCCGTAAGAATGATCCCAGTAAATACTGACAGAGGTAAGGGCTTGATGAACTCAACAAACAACGTAACTAGCTCCTCCATATCTGGAAATGTCGTTGGACTCGTGGCTGTCAAAGTAGGATGCTCCGACACATATGTCAATAGCCGCAACAATCTCATGCGTAGATTTACTGCCTCTGTATCACCCAAGCATGCGGCATGCTTGTCATCGGCACCACCGTCATGATAATCGCTCTTCAGACTGCCCGCACTGGTTTTCGGAGTGACCTTTGCACTTGGCGTGCGAGTACGGCTTCCAGTCCTACGTAGACGTTTAGCGGGCCGTCCATTCGCAGTCGCGCCAGTTGCGGAACTTGCATCATCATCGTCAGAAAGGTCACTCTCGTCGTGCATGAGATAGTCGCCATAAATATCTGCATCGATGTCCACATCTTCGCGCTTGGCTATTGTTTTGGTCTCTTCTTTGGTAGGCTGTTTGAGCTCATGAGAAAAGATAGGACGAAACTCAGACGTCGAGCGAGTGTTCCCGTCGGCAAAGACGGCGCGCAGTATGCGTCGGGCTCTGGCGTGGCCACCCGAGGCGAGCTCTATGTAGCTCCACAACAGACTCTCTTCGGTAGTAGGCGAAGGGCCGTTGGTGCAAAGGGTCCAGTCCCTTTCAAGTACCTCAATGAAAAATGTCAGTAGGGAGCTGTAATAGCCCCAACGGGAAGCATGAACTGCCGACAAGGCCGCCAGGCTGGCGCAATTGAGGGCCCACCCGACCAAATGCCAGAAATCTTCACAGCATGTAAAGAGAGACTGTGGAGAGGCGTAAGGTGTGTTGAGGCCCGTGGACGTGATAGAATGACTGTCCGAGTGGTACTCCTCCTCCTCCTCATCATCGTAGCATGTAGTGCTCGTGTGCCGAGAAGTGCGGCTATCGTATCTATGGAAACCGAATGCTGCTGTAAAGTCTGCATTGATAGGTCCGACAAGGGAGTTTACCAGGCGTAGGAGGCGAAGTGCAGAATTTGCCTGGTCCCATTTCTCGCGCGAGTATGTACGAGTGGTGAACACAGGGTGGACTGAAATGGTAGCCGCGAGTGCGAGGTGGGGTGAAGACGGGATCGTGATGGGTTTCAAAAGGTCGGTATGAGATACGCTATTGCTGACGATGGAGATGAGAAAGTTATATGCTTGGGTGAAGAGCTGTTCCTCATAGTATGTTTGAACATGCTGGGAGATTTGAAAGGGCAATTCTACTGCTGTTCGATATGTCGGGCCAGTGGACGTAGTAGAGATTGTCTTGCTGAAAGACTGAGTTGGTGGCGGAGAGGAGAGGGGTGATGACGCGAATTGTGCCCTAGCACCTACAGCCATTATCAAGGCAGAGTAGTGGATATCATTGAAAGACAGCGACGGGCCAGCGGAGCAATGTTGTAGGTACTGACAGTATCGTTTTATGGTGGTGGAAAAGTAGTTGGATGTACGAGTAGAGGTTGATTGGAAGGGTCGTTAAATAGAGCCGCTAGTAAATTAGGTCCAGTTAACGAATTAGTGCGCACAGAGAAGGACCAGAGGCCTATCGAACAAAGTTAGGCGACATAGGCCCCTAAACCTTGTCTAGACGGCCTAGTTAATTAGGTAAGCCAGCCCCTCTTATAAGTACGATTTATTAAACCATTCGCTTACGGAGTATTGGACATGCCTTCCCCGGATTCCTCACTTCATAGTGCATCATATCCTCTTGTGTGACCATCACTCCGAGGTCGAAGCTGAGCTCATGCCTCAGAACGAGGTGGCAGACAGTCGAACACGGGACAATGTCACAGGCATTACTGTCACAGAGGCAACGTCACCACCAACCCGACGCAAACGGTCCAAGATCTCACTGGCTTGCAACAACTGCCGCTCTCGGAAGACCCGTTGTGATGGCAGACTACCAGTCTGCCTTGCATGCGACCGACGACGCGTTGGGTCCACGTGCATATTTGAGCGCCCTCCTCTTGATCTCAACAAACAGGACGCAGAATCACGAGCTCGAGTTCAGAACAGTCAACAACTTTCCATTATCGAGGCGGATCCAACTCCATTTGCTGTAGCCGGAACTCCCGATGGGCAATCGTTGCCCGAAACTCATGGAGAGCACCATGTTGACGGAGTCGCGACTGTCACTGTCGAGAGCGACACGGCGTTGTACGGAGGGTCTTCGACAATCAACCTCATACGGCATATGACGAAGAGAACCCGAAGCGTTGATGCGTCCCCAGAAATCGTTTTGTCAAAGAAGAGGCCCCGCCACCCTGTTGATACAGCGAGAGCTCAACGATCAGCAGGCTATGTAGAGGTCATCCACGAAAGAGACGACAGTGCTGTTGTTTATCCTGTACGTCGGAGTGCAGACGATTATCTTGCATGTTACTGGGAATTCATTCATCCTGTCTTTCCTATCATCCACAAGCCTTCGCTGGAGAGGCAGTACAGAATCATGTGGCTTTCAGAGCCTGAAAGAGTCGCTTGTCAGCAGAAGTCGGATGACAACCAAAGTATTTTTGCATCGATGATCAACCTAGTCTTTGCTCTAGGTTGCCAATTTAGCACACTGATCCCCTCCAGGAAAAGGTCATCAATTGCTGATGATTTCTACCAGCGATCTCGCCGACTCTTTGTGTTCGACATCCTGGACTCATCATCATTACCTGCAGTACAGTTGCTGTTACTCCAGGGCGTTTATCTTCAATCTTCGAGATATGCCACCCGCTGCTGGAATGTCGTCGGACTTGCAATCAGGGTAGCTCAGAGCTTGGGTCTGCATATCCATAGCGAACGGGAAGGTGAGACGCAATTGGATCGTGAAATGAACCGCAGGATTTGGCATACTTGTGTCATGCTAGACAGGTAGGCGATGTTGTAAAGGCTAGGCAGAAAACTGCTAACACGATGAGGCTCCTTGCAATGACCTTTGGACGGCCGACTATGCTTCAAGATGCTGCCAACATTCCAATACCTTTGACGATAGATGACGAATTCTTGCGTAGCGATGGGGAGGAAGGACTTCAGCCTATGGATGTTCCCTCCAGGTTAGGCTTATTTGTCTCATCCTGCAAGCTTTTTGAACATCTCGCAGAGATCTTGCGGACATTTTACACGGCGAATCCAGAGCCTGATGATCTGATCGAAATTGTTCTGAGGCTCAATCGCCGCCTTGACAGCTTTGCGAAATCGGTACCGGACTACTTACAGACCTCCGAGGTATCTCCACTGGTTGTGTCAGAGAAGAACAGTTGCGTCAGCTTGCAACAGCAAGTTCTGTACTGCAGGTATTTCTACCCAGTCGAAAACATGTCCATTGCTCACTTTCACTTAGGTTTCTTTATGTGCGACTACTCTTGTTACGGCCGCTTCTACTCTCCACGACCCGTCATAGTCATCCACAATCGACAAATGCTGGCAAGATGGACACCGAATCATCGCTGGATCGACATTTAGCCATCCAGTGCTGCAATTTGTGTGTTCAGATGGCGCACAGACTTATTGAGATCCTTCACCAGCATCTTGATACTGCATACAAGAGTACTGGATGGCATTCGGTATACTGTAAGTGCAAAATGGCGATCTGCTCAGAATGGCATTGACGATGAGCAGTCACATTTGCGGCCATGATCACCCTGCTCGCCGCTGTGGAATGCCCTGAGGATATACAAATACAAGATGCTGAGCAGTCTTTTGAGGCAAGTTGGGACCGTTGCTTACGAATTTTGAAACACTATGAAGAACAAATCATCTCTGCGCCTCAAGCAATCTGCGTTCTCAAAAAGCTTAGAGTCCGAGCTTCTCACTCCCAATCCTTATCTCAGGATCAACTTAACCCTAGAGCTGTCTCGCCTCACGCTCATTTGTCTGGAGAAGGCACCCAGGGGGAAATCGGTGCTCAAGAATCCGATGAACAACCCAACAGCTCGTCACACGTCGCCAACTACGCCGATGCGGATGCTATGCTGAACTGGAGTCCATTTCTAACTTACGGGATTGATGACATATCAGATGCTTGGTTTGGACAACACCTCCCTGACCTCGACTATTTTGGACTCTTGGATAATAATATCACCACCTCGTCGTTGTCCTCTATGTCTCAGAATTAAGTCCGACCCTGTGAGCTTTCCAGCCTTCTACGAAGCTCCGATCTAGCTTTTTCGCATGCTTTCGGAACATCGAAGTCTCCAATGATGGCGTTCTGTCTGTTAATTTCCGACTCGATTTTGTCGAAGTCCCTTCCGACACCTTTTGCTCGCCACTCATAGCAGTCGCCGATATGTCGACTTGCTTGCACCAACCATTGACCTCTGGCTTTCCTTTCAGCGTTGAAGGTCGCAAATACCGCCTCCAGATCTTGAGGCGTTTGGACACTCTCGTCGGCCAGGAGCTCAGCGAGGACAGCACTGTCTTCGATGCAGAAACCCGCGCCAGCACCGTGATGTGGAGACGTTGCATGCGCAGCATCTCCGGAGATGCAGATGCGCCCCTTGTACATGGTAGGAACTGGATGTTCCCCCAGATCAAAGATGGCCCACTGTAGTGCAATCAGTCAAGGATGGTGTGTAAAGGCAATATTCCTACGTTACTTACCACGTCCAGGTCGGGGTTTGTCAATTTCAACAAGTTGATGACATTGGACCCATACTCGGCAAAGTCACGGAGGGCATCTTCTCGTTTGGCAGGTCTTGTGAGCTTGTTAAAATCTGGCCACTCTTCCGGCGTCGTTCGGAAGGCAACAATATTCAGCGTTTCACCGTGATTAACAGGAAATGTCAAGACATGCCCGCCAGGGCCCATCTGTCGCGAATTAGCAGGTTTCCGCAGCATACTGGTAGAAACTCACATGCATGCATGAATTCTGCGCCAGCTCTTCACCGATCGCTTCGATTGCCTTGTCCATCTGGGCTAGCCCCCGATATGCATACTTGTGGGTATACACTGGACGCGCAGAAGGATGATCTCGACCGACAATGATCTGCCTTACGGTCGATTTGATACCATCGCAGCCAACAATGGCGTCGGTTTCTGCTGTCGTCCCATCCTCGAATTCCATCAACAGTCTGCCATTGCTGCTTTCCTCGACCCCCTTCAACCTCTTGCCGAATCGAGCGACTTCCTTTGGCACCAAGTGCACCATCTCGTCGAGATACCTTGCTCGATGTACACCACTCTGGCCATTCTTGGTCTTGATTGTGAAGGCGATATCTTGTGCTTTGCGGCCTTCAGGGGGATCGTCCAGACCATTGAGATAATCAAACCAGACCTTCTCCTTTGATGGCCAAAGGTTACGGGTGCAGATCTTCTCGTATGCCTTGTACACACCCTCGTGGCAGACTTTCATCGCCTGGACCGCGTTGGGACTGAAGGATACGCCGGCACCTATTTCACCGAATTGTGGTGCTTGTTCGTAGATTGTGATGGGTATACCACGGTGGTGCAGTGCAATCGCCAGTGTCAACCCTGCAATGCCGCCCCCAATAACGGCGACCTCAAAGTTCCTGGGTTTTGTCATGGCTGTTGTTGTTGTTGTTGTTGATGTCGGAAGATGGTCTTGCGTGCTCAAGTGTCCTATTACGCTCGATAGTCGTTCAATACTGGACATTATCTTTCGGTTCTTCTTGAGGCGGCCTCTTGAATACTATATATGCTCAAGCCGTGCCGACGACCCGCACTTTGTGACTTTCCAAGTCTGGCAGTAATCCAGCCGTTCAAAGTGATTCTTTACACTGCGTGAATATCAAAACTCCAGTAACCCGTGTTGACCAGCACTTTAAGAGGGCAATGTTGCATCGCAAAGCCGTCATCATCATCGGGATGTGTCTGGAATGAATTGTTTTACCGACAGCCGATCCCGATAGCCGTCTCAATGGAACGAGGGCGCTGGGTGGTTAGTATCGGAATAATCCCGAACAGCCCCTTGAGTCTTCCGGGGCCACCATTCATTCTCATTACCCCACAACACTGGACACTGATGAGAAGGCGTAGTTACCTAGGCACTCGCAAATGACAAGAATGACCAAGTCCGCGACGTACGGGGCCTGCTCTTTGACACATATTGTTTGTAGCCTGTTGAGAGCTTAGGCTTTGAGATTAGACACCACGGAGGTATTGGGATATTCTCAGAGTATACAATGCCTTATTCTTGTTGGGGGAGTAATCCAAGTAACACTAATAGTCCAATATTATCACAAATTGATTCTCAGGTATGACAAACTTCAAATTCAGATTCTGAACTTGAAACTAATAGACCTAATAAACGTCCAAGGATTTTAGAAGTCGAAGATCGCTCTGAGCCAAAAACATTCTTGCAAGCACGTCCAAAAAGAACGCACACTGCCCCAAACGAGTAAAAACGAACAAGGCGAAGCACCACCACGTTTAATTGTGGCGGCGCCCGGAATCGAACCGGGATCGGATCGGAGCTGGGAAACACCATGATATACGGCCAAAGAAAGCTGTACGAGGCGAATAACCACAACGATACATGCTGACCATTACACCACGCCACCCGCCTGAATGTGTCGGTTTTTTGAACCCATTAATATTCAAGGTAAGCAAAATTTTCACGTGCGGGGCTTTGCGAGCACGTCGGGTCGCCTATTGTACAATACTTGGGCAAGCGAAGCACTAGCCCACGGGATGACGATCTGGGCGCCCGCTAGGTGACTCAGCGGACCGAATGTCCCCAACCCCGTATATACATGTTCAAGGCCGAAGGTATAAATGAACACCTGCTTGCGGCAGGCGTACACAAGGGCTCTTGTGCACTGAAGATTCGTGGCCACTGTCCACGGACACGTAGGCCTTCCTTGTCCGAGTCTGGTTTGCGGTGCATGGGCGGAGTCGAATGTCCATCAGAGAGCCTTGTGGAGTAAGTACAGCAGGAGGGTGTTTACAATAGTACCCTGAGGAGCTAGGCTAGGTCGACGATTCGTATTCTGCAACCATCCTCAACCGAGGATTTTCGTTGAACTCTCCATGATTCAGTAGCGAGTGATCTGGTGCCTTTGTTTGTGGGTGGCGTGTCTGATGTACGGTGGTGCTTCAAGCGAATCTGTACTCTGATTGATTAGGCGTCCCAAGTCATTGTACAAAGAGGGCCAACGGATCCTAAACTCCATCAGTCTGGTAAGCACAAAAACTACGAGCTCTGTGCCCTTTCTGGAGTCTCTGTGGTCTCTAGCTTTGGAGGATAGCCAGAACCTCATCGAGCCAACACTTCCTTGCAAGCTTCTCGAGACACCATGTCGGACCCAACAGACTCTAGACAAACGGTCCTGATAACAGGCTGCTCGGAGGACTCCCTCGGTGAAGAACTAGGAAAGGTATTCCACAGACGAGGATTCCACGTCATCGCAACAGCGCGCTCTCTGCCACGACTCACCAGGCTATCCTCGCTGGGTATCGACACATACGAGCTGGACCTATTGTCGACAGAGTCAATCCACACCTTGTGCGCCGGTATCACGACGCTCGACATCCCCTTCAACAACGCGGGCGGCAACCACGTCATGCCCTTTGCAGACACCACGCCCAGAGACTTCCGATACATGTTTGAGCTTAATGTGTTTCCACAGTTTGAACTGACCCAGCTTCTCCTGCCGCATCTCATCTACTCCAAGGGCATCATAGTGAACCACACCTCGCAATCGGCGCATGGCTTGAAGTCGCCCGCGACGGCTTACGCGAGTGCAAAGGCCGCTCTCGCCACGCTCACAGACTGCATGCGCGTGGATCGGTGTGCGTGTGGTGGAACTTGTCACAGGCATGGCCAAGAGCAACATCACCAAGCTCGAGACCACGTACACGTTGCGCGAGGGCTCTATCTACGAACCCATCAGAGCGCAGTTCGAGAAGAACATGAAGGGAGAGGAGGCGGGTCCGACGGCGATGGACGGCGAAAAGTATGCAAAGCGTGTGGTTGCGGATTTGTTGGGTGGCCGGTTCGGTACGCCCAAGTGGATCTGGAGAGGTACGTTTGCGACTCCAATGTACTGGATCCTTCTTGCACACACCATTTGGAAGGGTTGCACGGATGGGTTGTTGAGGGCTGTGACCGGACTAGGTGGACTGAAGCGGAAGTTGAAGGAGGAGAAACAACATTCCTCCTGAGTTCACGTAAACCAGCCAGCGACATACCTGAGTGATATTGCTCATGTACTGTTTGGTTATTTTCTTGTAAGTTGTAGTGTAATGGGAGCGACAACCAGACACGGGAGGCACTAAGAGTACGATAGCAGAACTCTGAATCTCGTTGGGCGGATAGGGGATAAGAGGACAAACCACTAGCTAACATTCTATGAATGATGAGGAATCAGCAAAACAACAAAGGCCAAGGTAATTCACGAGCTATGGACAGTAATATAGGGAATAAAGAAATTCATTATTGTGTCTCGTAGAATTGCAGACTTGGAAGCCGCATATTTCATTTTCATTTGTGAAATGCAATGTCCCAGATAAGAGCGACAAGCAACACTCTCGGGCGGTTCATATACCCTATCACCTGGGGGAACTGTAATTTCCAAAGCAAACTGCGCCGTTCCCAAAATCTTCATTGCAATGCTGTCCATGCGCAATTTCTCGCTAATATAACAGTTGTAGTAGTCTCTTGTGTATCTTTTCCTCTTGCCCAGACCGATGCTGAGCTTCCCCTGGTCGCATCAAGCACCCCTATGAGCCAACTCGGACTGTACAAAGAGCTTCTCTAGGGGTCCTTCGCTACCTGGGTGGAGGTAATGTCGTTCCATGATCTCCTAGTGCTGGTGGAAGATGTTGAAAAAGATGCCTGGTTTTGTGTCCTGTGAATATCTATTTCATCCATTGTGCTCTGCGTTGAGCTCTTTTCCGTGCTTCAGCGACACTGGCTGGGTCTCGAAGGGCACCCAAGAAGAGGCCACAGGGAATCAGGAACGACGTGAAGAAGCCGGCATATTGGAGAGTGTGAATTGATGCCGAGACTGGCGAAGCTTTCCAGACGAGAGGATTCATTTTTTGGGTGGGTGGGTGTATTTAGTATTGAGATAGGTAGATGTGTTTTATTGGAATTGAGGTGTTTTTTGAGGTTTTGCTCAGATGTCGAAAAGATATCGCCAATTGGATGTTATTCGATGTCGAATTGAACTGATGAATAGTAATGTCTAGGAAAGAGTGCCGTACTGTAGCTCACCTTTTGTATTTGTACCTACCGTGTCAAAATGGACGAGCCAGAACGCCGAATGTGATGTGGTCTGATACTGTACGTAGACATGAAATTGTCCTGCCATACAATCATACCACTTGATGATGCACTGATGATCGCCGAGCATGGAAGAATAATCGTACTGAAGAGACTTGGGAATCATGTGTCAGGAGATAATGCGACTGAGGTTGCGCCACACGTGAGGCTTTAAGATGGACCGGTGGTGTGACGGACGGGATGGATGCGCTCTGGACCCAAAATTTCCTGCGTGGCAGCCTCGTCGGCAATGTCCGATCCTCTTGAGCGAGGGATCAACGCTCTGCTGGATCAAGGTCCGTATGCGTGTTGGGCCAGGAGAGCCATACTGTAAGATGCTTCCCCACAGAGGATTGATCTGGCTTCTCTAAGATGCTGTGCTCCAGAAAAAGACATTCTGCTTGTTGCGTCATTTTCGGACGCCAGCTGGAATGCCGCAGGCCTAGCTGCTGGTAAAAAGCGAACGAATGAGGAAAGCCAGATGATGGCACTTGTCCCATCAGTCCTTGCGAAGGAGAACGTCAGGCCCGTAGGCAGTACCCTACCCACTGAGTATTGGAAAGGAGAATCTTGTCAATTAGAGGAGTGGTACGGAGTAGCGTCGAGATGTACACAGTATGAGACGACAAGGCTGAAAATGAACACGGGTACTCCGTACCTGACCGGAATATCTTCGGCTCAGGCCTGTTCCAACGAACATCTGTCCTCGATGCTATGCTAACTACGAACGGGGAGAGTGAGTGACACGTATTGACGATTCAGTAAACAGACAAACACAATAATGTGCGTTTAATGAGCCGTTCCAGACGACTTGACCTTTCTTCATACCGCATCGCAGTCTGTCTTGACTGAAGACCAAACCCACCAAAATGTCCTCACCACCTCAGAAAGTCTCCCTCTACTCTGTCAATGGTATACTACTACCCTCCGCTGCGGCTTTCTACCTTGACACACCTGGATCTAACATTTTCCGCAGATCTCAAGAACGCCACAGACGATGCGCTAGCACCGTACCTCACAAGCCTCCCCAAGCCATACACATTTCGACAACAACACTCCAGTACGAACGTTCGATTGATCCTAGGCTACACCGCAGTCGTAATCGCCGGTGTGCTCTTCTACGCAGACTACAAACTAGGTTGGGACGCGACAAAGGCATACACTGGTCCAGCTTGCGCGGCGTACTTTGTACTGAATGGCCTATTGACATACTGGATCTGGGCCGTCGAAGCGGGCACAGTGTTTGTTGGCACAAGAGAGGGCGGACAAAAGGTTAGACCTGGACATGGCCCACTTCCTCTTCGTCATCCTCACGCCTCATGTTCCTTTCCTTCTGCCCCTAGTATATCCTTTCACGAGGGTTGAAAGTCGCGATACTGACGTTTACCTCTCGTTGTTTGTACAGTTGACCCTGAAATCCTCGACGCAGAAGTACACACCAAGTTACAAACTCAAAGTGTCGTACGAGGCGCCATCGGGCAAGAAGTGGGAAGACAAAGAGATAGAAGGCTCGTTTACACAATGGTTCAACACGCACGGATACCTGCAGAAGAAGGAACTCCAGTCCTGGCTGGCGGAGAATATTGAAGTTTTGGGCGTTGCGCAGAAAGAAGGAAAGGCCGCGATCGAACCAGCGACAGAGATTCCAGCAATTGACGATGCCACGCTCATAGCCATCTCGGGGGCAGGGGGTATGACTTTCTCATCGGGTGCCGATGCGGTACCATTGCCTCCAGTGCCAGCTACACCTTCGACGGCGAAGAAAGGCCGATCAAAGAAAAAGACGTAGACGTCTCTCCTGAACCTGATGCTAGAGTTGTTGACACCGCAACATACACAACCAGTCCATGTGTTCTGGGTTAACACCACTTTACGGACCCCATGACATGAACCGACTTGGGGTTGAAGCAGAGGAAGCTGGGCCCGAATACCATCCGGTGTCAACTGCACTTCAGACATCGTTGGGCAGGCGTATTACGAACACAAGGACCTTGCTGTGTCACGGCACTGTGAAGCCTCGCGGCCGCGACCTGGTCATCTGCCGATATGAAAGTCTGTTTCATTGTCTGATATCATGTTGGGGCGAGAATGATCCATATTGACATCGAGGTCAAGGAAGCCCTGGAACCACCGCCATGAAATCCTTCTGGAGCTTGAAAGCGAAGACGCTGAACTCAAGCAGAGAGTAGAGATGAGCTATGGCAGATGGGTCTCGAATGCTCCGTGTATTTTCCAGGGGTTCTTCGTAGGTTACATGTGCCTCGTCTGAGCAATACACAAGTTGCGATTGACGACGACGAGAACCACCGCTCCGATAAAGTTAGTCAAAGAAGAACAATCCCCATATTCAGATTTCAAGCATGGCCATGTGTGGCATTCGTTTTATTTCTCGCTTCTTATTCTCCTGTGATCGTTCGCGTCCAACGTATCATGTCGGTTACAAAGCCTCAGGTGCAAGTATCGTCTTGTAGGGTTTCAAGATACTTTTCAATTTCATTTTATTCGATCACAGTGGACATTTAACAAGCTCTTCTCTTGTTATGCTGCTACACATTTGATTGTACGATTCAGAAATTATCCTTGGGTCTCACTCATCCTTTGTGTGTCTCTAATTTTTCATCATTCAGCAAGCAAAGCAAAACCAACGCTACTATTTCCCTGTCCACAACACAATGCGGAGTTGCCCCCAAGTCTCCTACATCCCTTAGGAAGCCATAGGGGTATCCTCCATGGACCGAGTCGTCCGTCCAACACTTTTTTTCGTTCCATGCATATATACTCATGACAACACTGAGATGATTGCACCCGACAAGCCTGCTTCGTCTGTTCTCACGGATACCTTGACTGTGACGCCTGACTTTGCGGAAAACACCATCTTGACGAGCGCAGCAACGCGTCCACCGGTCACAGACTTGCCGTAAAGTTTCAGAGTATGGGTGCTGTTGGACAAAACCACGTCTGTGCCTTCGAGGGGTTGTAGAGAGAGGGACTGCGTAAGCTGCTCTGTAGCATCTGATCACGAATATTTAGCATGAAAATTGCTCCGATTGGGTCCAGTAGATACTTACCAGCCAAACTCTTAACGCTCGCCAGCTGTAATGTGTCGCTGGACTCTTCGCCGTTGGCACCCGTTCCTTCCCAAATATGATCGAAGCTACCAGCAAAGGCAGGCGAGACAAAGTCTGCTCCTGTGAGCTCGAGATTTTCGACCTCATACTCATCTTCGTATCCACCTTCCTCGGCCTCGCCTGTGGTAGGGTCGATTTCTTTGCTGGTGAATTTGAGGACGTTGCTGAATGTGCTGATGGGGAAAGATGCCTCTCCTTCGATCTTTTTAAAAGCGACATAAACAGTACCTGGCTCGTTGGTCTTCAGAGCATTGGCAGGGATGATGAATTCTTCTTCAAGAGTCGGCTCTTCGTCTTCAGATGGTGTGGCGAGGACTGAAACACTTTCAAGCACTGTTTGGTCCAATGTGTTCTTGATATCATATTGGATAACCACATGTTCCTTGAAGATATGCTTGACTGCGGAAACGACGTACTCGGTCTCGCTCTCTGTAAGCGCAACCACAGAGCTGGACTTGAGCACCGGCCCATAAGCGGCAAGCTCGGGTATTCTGGAGAACTCTTGGGTGTACTTCTGGGCGGCAGCTGCTGCGGATGGTCCATCTGCAATACCATTTGCCTTTGGCTTGACTGGCCCGGTGCTGGGAGCCTTCAGCGTCGGGGTAGCGGTGGTGAGCTTCTTGGTCCGTTCTTCGGCCAAAGCTTGTTCCTGTGAGACCACTGGAACTAGGCTAATGTCGAAAGCTTTGCTGAAAACAGACTTGTCATCTGATGTCACATACATGACGAGCTTGTGTTCGAAGGTCGGTAATGAGTAAGTGAAATCGTTCTTGACGAAACGTTCGGCAATGTCGTCCTCTTCGTCCATCAACCTCAAATTCAATGCAGCTCTGTCACGGACTTCATCATCTGTATCATCCAAGCATCTTGTCAACAATACCTTGACACTCTTCTTGACCTCCGGATCCTTCTGTCCAACACCAAACTTCGCCAAAGCAGTCACTGCGGCAGCTCTGACCAAAGCATTTTCCAAAACCACTCTGTTGTAAATGTATCGAATGTATTTCGTAGGCTGCGGTGTCTTTGGACCTTCAACACCGATCAAATGCAAGATGCGGACGGCGAGCTTTGTGAACTCGCAATCCTCGATGAATTCGCAAAGATGTGACAGAGTTTCTTCCTTGCTTCCCGGCACAAACTTGATCAGGTCAAACATACTCTCAACGACAGCACGCTTGAATTCGTAGCCACCCTCATCACGAAGAATCGTGCTCAGGAATGTAAGCATACCAGCTTGTTTGCTGGGGAACTTCATGCAGAGAGTACGGATCGCTTCAACGATAGTAATCTTGAACTCGTCCGTAATCTCGGCCATGAAGCCTTGGATCTGCTTCATCAATCGATCAACGCTAGCTTCGTTACCAGTTTTGAGTAGAGTAGTAATGGCAAAGGTCGCGATGCTTCGATTGCTGTTGGAGATCAATGCCTCGATGTCAGGGTTGGCGGAATGGACGGCTTGCGGCTTGAAGGAAGCAAAAGAATGGAGGATCCGAATAGCTGCGAATTTGGTGACTGCCCGGGGCGAAGTCAAAAAGGACTGCAGAACGTGGATGGCTTGTGCCGCCTCGGCATCAGTCACATCTGGCATATTGCAGATTGCCTTGGCTGCTTCAAAGTTGACCATCTCACTCTTGTGTCGCAACCAAGTATCAAGCATCTGCACCATGGGTTTTCTGAGGCTGGGATCTTCTTCCGCAAGTCGAGCAGCTAGTCGGACAAGCATCATGACACCAGCAGGGCTCTTGACAGCTCCCGCTGCACCATATTGCTGCACCATCTTGACAAGGGCCATCCGATCGTGAGAGCGCATTTGATACAGTAGACCGATAGCGTGATACTGGTTCATATAGTTTGTGTTGGCGGCTGCCAGGGAATGTTGGGAGCTGCCCCCGAAGCTCAAGAAACCACCGCCAGATTTCGACGAAGACGCGGCCTCCTGGGTCTCGCTCTGCCACCTTCTCACGACATCTCTCGCGATCGGTAGGAGGTGATATGAGGACACTAGCGCTGCAGAAGATACTGCGGGAGATTTGTCCACAATGGCAGTCTTGATCAGTCGTTCAATACCTTGGACTGTCGTGGCGTCGATGATTCTGCACAGGGCTCGGATAGAGTTGGCTTTGTAAATGATCTCACTCCCCACTGTCATATCCTTCATGATAATACTGGTAGACATTATCACATCCTCGGCCGTATGGGCCAGCTCTTTCAGGATCAAATAGACCATTTGGCGTAAGGAGGGGTCCTTGTTCTGGAACAATTTGGAAATACCAAAAAACAACGTCGTAGCTTCGTTCGTAGGGAATTTCTCCCCGGTAAAGAGGAGGACACCGATCTTCGTGAGAAGTGTCCGGCATTTTCGAGGGGAGATGGGAGAGGAATTGAACAATCGAGCTGAGGTACGGTCAGTTGGGAGCAGGCCAAATTGTCAGAATAAGCGCAAGTATACCATCTTGAAAGACAGAGGTACGGTCCAACTTGAAGCCGACGGAGTGGTCGGCATCCTCGTCCTTCTTTGCGTAACTCATTGTGAATGTGGTCCTTCGTGTATTCCTGGTGTCTGTGGGAGTGGATAACGAGGATGCGCTGAATAGCACAAGGAGAACAACCGGTTTTTGTCGTGGACTACCGCAGGATCATGTCGCGGAAAAGGAAGGAAGGAAGAGTACGTATCGAGGGAGAGACAGACGTGGAGTGCACGCTGAAAGAGTGTCAACAAGGGAGGATCTGTCGACGTGAGGCCGCTGAAAGTCGCAGGGGGATGTCTACAGTGTCCTCGCCCAAAAGCCAAATTCTTGTGGAGTGCGCGTTGTGCGCCACACCTGAAAGCCACTGTGGCTGTAGCGTGTCTCGTTGACGACGCTTCAAATCCTTCACTTCGTCGAGATCATTGGTGCCTGGACCAGATACACACCTTGCTTGACCTCAGGATTGAAAAAGCAAAGGTGCTGCGAAGTCTCCCTATTCCTTCCCAACATGGACATGCCAGTCAATGTGCCGGTGGACGACCCGAATGCCGATACAGAATGGTAAGCGAAATGCACCGTCCTATGTCTACCCCAGCCTATGCAAGCAAGATTCATGTTTATGCCTCAATTACAGGAACGACATTCTCCGCAAACATGGCATAATTCCAGAGAAGCCAAAAGACCCAGAGCCGATTATTCAGGAAGCCCTTCTCGAGGCTACACGCAAAGCCCATGAGAACCGGCTCGAGGATAAAGACTTAGATGAACTCGCCGACTTGGAGGATGAAGAGGACGAGGCGTTTTTGGAGCAGTACCGGCAACGTCGCCTTGCCGAACTCTCAACTCTTCAAAAGAAAAGTGTCTATGGCCAAGTCTATCCGCTTCAGAAGCCCGACTATGCACGAGATGTTACGGACGAGAGCTCCAAAGCATTCGTACTTGTTAACCTGACGTCTTCGCTTGGAACAAACGTCGAGTCCCGCGTTTTGACTGATGTCTGGCGTCAAGCAGCTGGCAAGTATGGCGACATCAAGTTCTGCCAGATAAGAGCGGACCTATGTATCGAAGGGTACCCTGAACGCAACACACCAACAATCCTGATCTACAAGGATGGTGACATCAAGAGGCAGCTTGTAACCCTGGCACAGTTGAACGGACCACGAACGAACCTTCGCAACATCGAGCAGCTTCTTGTGGACGTTGGTGCGATCACCGAGAACGATATGCGGCTTAAGCGAAAAGATAGTGATGAAGAGCTTGGCAGCAGCAAGAAGACCACAGAAGAAGAAGATGATGATGATTGGGACTAGCGACGATGATTTGGATCGGTCAAGCTATACGGACCAAACCCAACCTTTCTGAACGCTTACAGTCTTAACATTTCTTCCTGTGTTTCGAGATTCGACCTCCGAGCACTCTCAAAACCTGCTCAACTCGATTCCGTTGGCCGTTGTTGAAACCGTCGGTCGAGGTTACAACGTGTCACTGAATCAACATGAACAATGGGCCTACGACGTAGCAGTCCTCGGGTACATGTCTGCCATCGATTCTCCAAAAGTCTTGAGATCTCCTCATGTGCTCGGCCACGAGTGCTGAACAATGCTGGCTGTGCCCACAAAACAGTCAGCTCGATAAGCTGCCGCTTGCTCTTGCTTGTTCGGGGTAGCAAACTGACCGCTCGAAGCAGCGAATGCTGCAATAGCGCGGCTGCGTTTTCAGGTAGAGATGTGTAGCCTGAAGAGAATGCGTTTACTGTTGAGCTTGCCTGAGCATCAGAGGACGGTTTGTCTCATGTGAAGCACTTGGCTGCAGAGCAGCAACTTCATATTCAAGAAAGACTCTCAAGTATTGAAGAGGCTCTTGGGGTAAGCTCTCAAGTTGTGGAACCTATCATGGTATACAAAGCCACTCTTCCACTATAAACGTAGGACCTTACTTTCAAACGAAGTCATAAAAGTCCTCCTAGTTCCAAAATTTGTTGACATACAATGCACCATGACGCCTCGCTCAAACCAAAAATCCAGTATCACATTTGCCATAAAGCCATGGATGCAATTGAACCAAAATTAGTAAACTCCCTGCATAGGAAGTCAATTTGGTTCAAATCAATTCGTCCCGACCACCTGCGACCGCACTCTCGCTGATCGCCTGCCTGACATCGCTCTCCAAAAAAATAGGCCCTTGCCCATCACACCTGGCCAACTTCTTCAATCGATCACATACGTCGCCTACATCAACCAGACCCTTCCTGAACAGCTCGTGCGCCTGGATATAATCCCAAGTTGCACCGGCACCGAGTAATTGTTCGCCAGTGTCGTTATCGATGGTGATAGTCCTCATCGTGCCGAAGTGTGCGTATTTGGAGAAGGACTCGGCTCCAGAAGCCATGCTACTGGCCGCCGACCGTGCCTTTGCAGGTATGTCTGTCGGTATGAAGCGCATGGGTCCCACCAATTCATCGGGCTCTTCCATGAATGGCGTGGGTCCATTAGACGCAGAACCAGACGTAGCTCGTAAGATTTCGTTCTCAGTCGCGATTTTGGCTAGTTCGCGGCGTAGCCTTTCATTCTCGCCGTTCAAAGTCATCGATTGATGCTGCAAAGTCGAAAGTTTGGCCTCGAGGTCTTTTACATGTTTTTCTTTTCTTTCTCTGAATGCGCGTTGCCTGTTTATTACATCAGCAATCCCGTTTCCATACTCGGCACGATGCTAGGCCCTTACGCTGCTCGATTCTGCGCCTTCCGCTTATTTTGTTGTGGTGTCAATAGGTCCTTCTCTTCACTACTACTCCGACCAACAACTGTGTCTTCTGCGGGTATTTCCGCAAGCGTTGCAGTCATTCCTTTCGAGTCGCCATCGGGCATGGATAACATCGAATCCTGATGCACATCGAGTGGAGGGGTTACGTTATTAGGTTGATGCGGCCGGGCAAGAAACGTGGAAGGATCATAGTGAAAGTTCTGCTGGAATGCCGCGAAGGCGGAATCGTATTGGTCCTGAGACACTGTCAGAGGAGTCAAATAGACGTACGTCCAAAGAGGTACTCACGTTAGATGCATTCGGATTGAAGTCGTCTAGTGCAGGCGTATGATTGTTGCTGGGCGTGTGTGAGAGTCCAAAGAATTGGTACGGTTGGGGGGCAGAAGTAAAGTATGAGAAATCCATGGCTCGTGTACTTGCTCTGGCAAAGACTGACTTCGAGGATACTGCTGCCACTAAAGGCTCGGGCTCTATAACGGACAACACTCGGAGAGATATCGCAGTTGCACGAAATCGACACTGTCTCGAATCGAAGGGAGGTAAACGTGCACGATGCGACCGTGGCACAATTCAGAGCAGATACGTAGATGCACTCTTGTCGTCTCTGGGCAAGAATCAAGGAAGAATTGCAATTGAGGCCGAGGCCGTCGAGGGTGGTATTGAGATCAGGTTGACTAGGAAAAGAGGCGTCAGGGAGTCGTCACACCGTTCGAGGACATTTCTTCAGCGTGAAACCGCGTTTCTCACAGATATACCGAGGAGCTAGTCGCCAGTGGTCGAGATACTCGAATTGAGTCGACGAAGACGGTTGTGGTTGAGGAGTATGGCCGTTTTGGAACGGGCAGCGAGGACAGAAGGATTCCAAGCGATCGGCGTGGATTTCCCCGAACTAAGCGAGGGGTCGCAATCCAGGGCACTCAACAAACAGTACTCCGTACTCAGGATCTCTGTCAACGGCACATGTTCCAAGAAGAATACGATCAACAGATGCCACGCGAACCTCGTATTATGTTAACGAACGCAGCAGATATCGAGACGCTCTCGGTGGCTATTGGCACTCACTGTCTGCCTTCAGGATCTACTATTCCTTGAGGTACGAGTACAGGGTACAAAATACAGTACAACCTCCGAGCAATCCATGCTGGCCGCGTATTAGTCAGTTGGCCCTTGGGCGACGCCGCTCGTCTTCCGAGTCCGTGTGCTCATGCAAAAAGCGAGTACAGTGCATCCAGGTCCCAGCCTGGCACCAGCCTAGTGAACCATCCAACACCCTGCAAGGCGAGTCCTACCAGGGATCGCGCAGAGACACATGCGAAAACCGCCACTCACAGACTGAAATGAAGCCACAAGCAGGGGGTTTCACGCCTGAGTCAGCAATCTAAAAAGTGCTCTAGTGCCACTTAGGCATTGGACTGAGCCTCCGTCGTCAATCCCTCGACAAAAAGACGTCCATTTCGTCGCACGGTTCAGCAGATTCCCCTTCCTCTCAAAGTCTTCAGCATAGTTCGGGGTCTGAGATGGCGAAGACAGCTAAGATCAGCCTCAAGTCATATCCTCTACGACTGAAAAAAGATGGCCGTCGACAACCGGGCCACAATTGCGCCCATACATAAGCACCATCAAGACACCCTCTGTCGAACCTGCCGTGATCGAAGAGTAGAGCACTCATCTAGGCCCACTTAGAGAGCAACGGTCTGGAAACAATGGCTGACAAGGTTGGCCCTGGTGCATATTGACTTGGGGGCCAGCGACGTGGAAGGTCGACCGCCAGTCGCTGAAGTAAGCTGGAGAAATCGACCCTCTCACTCCTCACTGGTGGCAGCGGAGATCATGCGCTTTGACTCACAAATGTGCTCCCTCAGGCCTGCCTACGAGATGCTTGACTCCGAAGTCTCCAGTAACTACATCAAATATCGTAAGAGACGATCCTCTGCACCACCAAAACAGGCACTGGGATTCACTTCGACAATCCAACTGTGGACCCTCGTTCCTTGTTGCAGAACGTGAAGTGTCGTCTTCAGGACTAGAAGGATACAACTCCTCCTCTTGATGGCGAGTATTCAGAATCCCGAGTCCGTTGCGTTTTTTTTGATACGCGCGTTACTTGTATATTTGGCTTTACTCCGTACCACAACGGTAAGTACCCTACTGTCCGAAACCTCCTTACCCGACGTTACTGTTCCCTTCTTGGGCCTGCAGCATATCAGTCATTCTTAGAGGCCGCAACCACCTTCTCATCTAGGCAAATTCCAGGAACAACTGGGAATGTTGGAATCTGATCATCGCCAGTCACTTGTCACACTGGCGATGCAAGCCTGGCGCATCACAACACATGCAGAACCTCCAGGAACATGCGGAACATAAGATAACATCTCAGAAAACTAACACAATGCTAGCGTTTCTTGCGGTAAACTGCTGGAGCCATACCTCTCTGGATAGTTAATACATTTAACTCGCAATGATAATGATGTGAACAAGCCGCAGCCCGCATCTCTCTGACAAGATTGATGATGGATATGATCCGCAGCTGTATTGCAGCAGCTGATAAAGATGTTTGGCGTCTTGTCACTCACCACCTATCCCGAACTCCATCTTCTGAAATCACGACCTAGGCAGCTTTCCAGCTGGAAGGTCGGGTCGATTACGCTCATTCCAGATGGAATTTGGAACAAGTCGGCATAAACAAGGCAGTAAAGGCAGTAAGCCTGGACTGATCGCTCGATAGAATGTTCGATGGTTATTCAGCTGGTGTTGAAGGCACTTCACCATGTACCGGTCGCACGTTGTTGGCTTTCAAGAAGCATTGATTCGCCCGACCATGGCATTTTCGATTCTTGTGCTCTATGTAAAGCGGATTTGTAACACTATCGATGGCTCAACAGCTTGGTGGAAGCATCCATCCAGCCGCAGAGGTGACTCTGCCGTTCCTGGCATTAGTTGTCGGCCTATTGTAGTCATATCTGTGAAGCAAACGGAACCCAGTTAGACAGGCGATGCCATCTGCCACCAGCTTCTCTCGGTTATGCAATGCTTGTTGCTCTCTGGAATCGATTGGTTCGCTTCAGACCCACGCAATGTCGATACATCTCACATACCAAGAACTCAGAGGGAGTGCCCGAGAAAAGAAACTAGCAAGCTGTATATAACCCGCATTACCTAGTCTAGAGGCATGGCCAGCCACCGAGTGATTGCGTTGAGGGGACCAATCCAAGGAAATGGAGTCAAAATGACCGGGATCGCACAACAAATGATAACAGTACATGCCGACCAGAAAACAATGCGTTTGGTCGCTTGACGTTGACGCAGTCGAGTTGACAATCGAAGATGAGTTAGAGGTCGACAGTGCCTGGCGTTGAAACCTAAGGAAAGGAAGGGCCGTATTTTAATGCCAATGGCGCGTTAGTGGACTTTGTCTACCACACCCGACGGACAGTAATTAATTAGCTGTCTTCTACTGCCAAAATGGTGGCATGAGATTGAGTGGCTTGCATATCCTCACCCACACTTTGTTTTCGCTACGCCGGCTTGCCTTTCGTTGCAATTGAATCGAATCTCTAACCTTTCGTTACGCAGCCAGATCAGACTACTTTCATCCATCTGACCAACTGCTCCGGGGTTGACGAGCTTTGTTGCCTCCATCTGTCTTGCCAAAGTTTTATCATATTCTAATCGGCACTTGGGTGGGAATATTTGAGATTCATGATCGGCTTCAAAACAGACCTGTCAATTTCATTCCGGCTGTTGGTGCCTATTTTGCTACAAAAGAACACAGCTGCCACATTACGGAATTTCGATTTCTAGGCACACGGCGCAAGAAATAACAAACATCAATTCATAACTTCTGGGAGAGCTTCTGTGACCATGTTGCGTTTCTCATAATGCGAGCATCTCACTGCCGCAACCGTGGTTCTACGGCTAATTGTGGCTCGGCGGCATATCGAGACGTTTCGCTGACCTGGTCTTCCGGACGCATCAAGTTATAACCTCATAAGACCCGTGCACAGTCTTAAAAATGGAATTTTCATCGTCATCTTCAGAGGCAGGCTCTTCACGGTCTAACCGAGACGCCAGATTTACCGGGATCAACAGCCCCTCTGAGGCATCACACCATGGCAAAGCGCCGGAAGCTTCTCCCCAATTCGACATCATTGCATGGTACCCAAAGCATCAAAGCTGTCGGAAATATTTCATAGACCATGCTCAGCATGAACCCCTTGTTCAGGCCTTTGCAGCTTTCATCAATATCTTGCTGCCATTTCAACGACAGCCGCACCCAGTCTACAACACAACAGGCTCTCGGAGTGGCAAGGCCAAAGCAGAAAGGGAGAGGACATCTAGTAGCACTTCAGAATCAGCAGCAGTCGCATCGTCGGTCTCTCTGATTCCCTACATACGCCGCTTGGTTGTTACCGGAATGGATGTACCTCAGGTGTTGCATGGATTCTTTGGTGATGATTGGCGGCCTGGCATTGGGCCGCAGCGGGAACAGGAAAGGCGCAATTATCTTTTTGCAGCAAAGAGTGGAGGCTGGGCGTCTGTCAAGCGTGACTACGACATGCTGCCTCTCGAGACAGTACCTTTCATACGGCCACTGTATGATCCAACTGATGGAGAAATTGAGGCTGCCGAACGTACGTGGAGTGAATGGCTCGCGGTGGAAGACTGGATGGTGGGATCTCGAGCACCAGAGTAAGACAAATGAAACAAGCTGTATGCTGTGCCTTTATATGCCGGCATGCCTCTTGCAAAGCAGGTACACCCGCCGCGGAGCCTTCTCCCTGGTTTATTCTCCTTTGGGGCGAGGCATTGATTTGTCAGGGTGTTATGGCATTTCATGGCTCCCGCTTAGATTCGTAGCTCTGGAGGTATATCATGTGTATCTTTATCTATTCCAGGGTCTAATTAATAATCCCATGTTGCTAGGTTTTGGATCCTAGGAGCTTCAAGAGAGCGTTACTGGCGGTTCATGTCAGCCTTATGGCACTAGCGCGAGGCTGAGGTGGGAATTTTAGACGCCACTTCCGCATTATCTGATCCGACTTATCAATGTCAACCTCAGTAGGAAATGTGATGATGAATGAAAATTCGAAGCCATTAACTTGCTTTCTTCCTTCACCTCTCTCTCTTGGATTTAAATATTCCAAAACCCATCGACCGTCGCTCAGCGTCTCATTGAAGACTACCAATCCCTTCGGATTGACTTTCGTCTGAGGTTACCGTCCAAAAGGTATTTCGACGTGATGATTCGCCACCTCTTCACTGCAGAGGAGTGCTCATGAATTCCTCCTACGTCCTTGGTGGCGCTGACTACATCACCCTGTCAACTACAAACGATGGCTACCAATGCGCGTATGCTGCTCGACCCCAAATCGATGAAGAAGAAATCAAGGCCCGAAGGTAATAAACCAGTCGCCGTGCATTCTTGCCTTTTAGCCTTACCTTACCCAGATGTCATTCGACTCTACTTATGTGTTGCGCTTCTTCACTCACTGAATGCTATCTAATATTTGATTTCTGATATCTGGCAGCCAACGATTCATCGACGGACAATATGCCTCCGAAGCACCATGCCACTCAATCTTCCAATCATGCTGATCCATCACGCACAAACTGGCAGTTGCTCCATAGTCCGACAGGATATTCTGAGCACCGGACGCTGCTAGATCCACGGTCCCTCCTACAGCCCAAGATGTCTCAGATTTCAAGCCTCAATGCAGTCCGACCAACATCGCACAGCGGTGCAGACCTTAACGATACCCGTCCACACCCCTCATCTGCGTCTGGTTTGAATCGCCAACATAGCGGGCCCCGATCTCTTTTAGAGGCCGTGCATGGTGTGGAATCCCGGGTCGATCATCCACGGAAGAAGGTCAAGCCAAGTCCTAACTCTGAGACCGCTGAGCCAAAAAAGACGTCGAGCTATGCGCATCATCCCAGCAGTGGTATCATTGGTGGTTACATGCGTCCAGACCCTGAAAGGTCTGCCGAGAATACGTTGAAATCTTTAGTCGACCTCACCAACGACGACGAGGGAGACGCAGACGATGACATCGAGATTGTATCTTCCAGGACGTTGGACGACGAAGAAGTGTGCTATGGCCATTTCTCGACTAACGTACACGCGCACCGCATTCCCAAACCAAAAACCATTTCGGCCTTTCAGGGCGATAAGGAATGGCCTGTGATGAAATGTACCCTCCTACGAACGCGAGCAAACGACACCGTTATTGAAGTCTCCGACCCATGGGGTGTCGTGTTCGGGAAGGTTAATGCCGACTTTGCTGCTGCCCTGACGCCAGTTTTGGATGGTCTGCCAGGAATTCGAACGCAGGCGAGACTCATAAATCGCCGTAAGAAGCCGAACGAATGGCCCCACGTTGAATGCTCTGAGTTCTTGAAAATGGTCGTCAATGTCTACGGGCGAAGAAAGGATGTCGCAAAAATTGGACGGCACTTTGGTCAGCACAACTTCTGGTTTCGCCCACCAATGGCTCCTGAGCCTGGTATTCCCATTGTCAATCCACACGTGAAGAGGGATCTGCTGCCTCAGATTGCCAGAAAGACTGGGCAGAGCAATATTATTGCTGATGCCCGCACTCTGGAAGAAGCAACAGAAGCCGTATCGAAGCTCTTCGACTCATTTGCGAATGCTGGAAGTGCCTTGGAAGAGAGCTCACCACCCTCATCAATCATTACAACACCCTTGTTGAGCCATCAAAAACAAGCGCTCACGTTCATGTTACGTCATGAGAAAGCGAGAACATTCGGGACTGAAGAGTCGGAAAATTCTTCTTTGTGGAGACGGGTGATCACTAAGACTGGCACCACGGTCTATCGCGAGGTTGTCAGTGGGATATCCCTAAAGGATGAGCCGGAACAAGTCTTTGGAGGACTACTCGCCGACGTCATGGGTCTGGGGAAAACCCTGGAAGCTCTCTCACTGATCGCGAGCACGTTAGATGAGGCGATGGAGTTCAGCAAGGAGAAGATTATCCGAGACGACCAAAATGTGCTGCTAGCGAACACTCAGGCAACATTGATCGTCTGTCCTACCAGTACGGTCAAGAACTGGGAGGATCAGATTGCAGCACATATGGAGCCGGATGCCGTGTCTCATTATGTTTATCATGGCGCCAATCGAGAACGCAACCCTTACAAGTTGTCAAAGTTCGACATCATCATTGCTACCTACGGTGTTGTAGCCTCCGAGTTCTCGGGCAGGGGCGCCACTGGTGTCACTCCCCTGAAACAGCTCAAGTGGTTCAGAATCATATTGGACGAGGCGCACACGATTCGAGAACACAAAGCGCAGCAATCTCAAGCCATCTACAGCTTAGAAGCGCAACGTCGATGGTGCTTGACAGGAACACCGATTCAAAACCGGCTGGACGATCTAGGGTCACTGACTAGGTTTCTGCGACTCTACCCATACGACAACCCAACCCGATTCAACCAGTACATCAGAGGCCCTGCTCAAGCTGGAGACCCGAGTTTTCTGAAAGCGCTACGAGTGTTCGTCGACTCGTTTACCCTCCGACGACTGCGAGATCAGATCGATCTACCAGAGAGGAAAGACTTTGTGGATTTGCTTGACTTCTCCCCAGAAGAGCGACAACTGCACGATTTCTTCAAGGAGATTGCACACGTGCAAATTCAGGAATTGGCACACATGAAACAGAAGAACAGCGGAGTCCAACATCATGTTCTTCGTGGTATCATGACCTTGCGGCTGATTTGTGCACATGGCCGTGATCTGTTGAAGGAGAAGGATCTCGAGAAGCTGAAAGGCATCAGTAAGAGCGAGGCTATTGACCTTGATGACTACATGCCCTCAACCATCTCTAGGCAAACAGCCTACGAATCTTTGAACCTCATGACTGAGGCCGACCTTGATCTTTGCAGACGATGTGAGCGCCGAATTACGGAAATGGAGTTCGAAGACGAGCACGGCATCCGCTGCTACATCTTGCCGTGCTTCGATTTGGTCTGTGCAGAATGCTTCGCGGCGGACAAGGGCACCTTCGACACAAGACCCGATAAAGAACCAGTGACTTGCCCATACTGCTCCAAAGAAATCGCTGCGCAGTATGTTGGATTTAGCGGATCCACTGCGCAAGAGATTTATGCAGCTCCAGATGACAATATTGCACAGGACGAAGACGAAACGGCAGCGCGTACATACCAGGGGCCGCATACTAAAACAAAAGCGCTCCTACAAGATATTGCAGTGATGCACAAGGACAGCGAGGCTTTGGAAGCTGCCGGGGAACCTCCGCTCAAATGTGTTGTGTTCTCTGAATTCACTTCGCACCTCGACCTGATTGAGATTGCGCTGCGAGACAATGGATACTCGTTTGTGAGGATCGATGGCAAAATGTCACTCAACAACCGAAAGAAAGCCATGGACGCATTGGCGTCAGACAACAGTGTTACAATTCTCCTCGCATCGATCAAAGCGGCTGGCCAAGGACTCAATCTCACTGCAGCATCTCGAGCCTTTATCATGGAGCCTATGTGGAATCCAGCCGCGGAGGCACAAGCTGTCGATCGGATTTATCGGATCGGGCAGACGCGACCAGTTTTGGTGAAACGATATCAGATGAAAGATAGCATTGAAAGGAAGATCGTCGAGCTACAGAAGCGCAAGCAGCAGTTGGCAGACGTGTCTTTGAACCAGAATCACAAGCAGCTCAGCAAGAAGGAAGTGCGAGAACAACATATGAAGGAGATCTTGGCTCTTTTCAAATGAATCACGACGCATGGCGGATTGGATGCAGTGCTTCTTGAGAAGCTTGGACATGGAGTTTTGGCGCTGGCGCTGGCGTTATGGATAGAACTGGAGCTTTTGAGATGTATCACCATCATTTGCTTTCTACGCATACCAACAGAATCTTAGAGAACAAGATGAACTTGCCTACCTTACGGGGTATCCCGTAGGTAGTCGGTCGTAGAGCTCAGAGACGGATAGTCTTGCACCCATGTGTTCCATACCAGAGACACACTCATGAGCAGCATTCATAGAATCCATCCGAATGGCGTGTACTACAGTATTTGGCCTTTGCGGTTGGGTTTGTGACAATCGACCGCTCTGTCTCGCCTCGGGGGGAACATCCACATTAATCAAGCACTCTGTACGAAGGTAAGCTATCTACCGTACGGAGCAGGTGTATGGAGTACATACAGTTCCGTACAGTAGATATGAAATGGAGCCCTCCAAGTTAGTGGCAGGCTTACCTAAAACTGGTCCTAGGTCGCTCTGAAGCACGCCTAACGAGGCTGGAATTTCTTGGTCTGGGTGGCTGAAATGCCATGAAATTGTTGAGGGTTTGCCATGTGCAATTTTTGGCAACGCTTGACTAGCGAGCCTTAGTGGGTATTAGTGAGACCAAAGAATGAGCTTCCAGGAGCCGGGGCCTATCGAAGCCCCCCGTTGTCAGCCACTGACGCCTATAATAACAGGCTCCCCCAGGCTAAGCGGCGGCCAATGCCTCAACTTTCTTTTATCGCCGTTATTGCCTCCCCAATCGAGAGCCCGCGGCGCCCATGTTCCTGGCACCTTTGTGTCGTGAATCTTGCAGCTGTCATCTCCGTCTAGAACCTTGATTGAATTTCTTGACTTTGCTGTCGACCGGCAAAGTCTCGTATGGGCTCGCACTCGAAAATTGCTTCATTCGCGAACGTTTGGGATTTTTGAGAGACCTTGCATCTTGCCTATCGTTTGCCCACTGCGCTGCGGGACTGGGCTTCGAATACTCCGTACAGTGATCTCTTTGGTACACCGACCGCTTCTCCAGCCGGCATTCTCACTTCCGGCCATACGTTCTTTTTCCGTGATATGTGCGGAGCATTATAGATCTCTATCGATTGCATTCTTTTCTTTCTAGACCGTCCTTATCGCCGGGCCTGTCCAGAATGGTTGTCGTCGACCACCACGAATACCTCTGCGAGGAAGAGAAGCGTCTGAAAGAAGACCGCGAGCGGACAAAATACTGGAAAAAATGGGGGCCATATGTTTCTGAACGACAGTGGGCGACAGTCCGCGAAGACTACTCTGACAACGGAGACGCTTGGAGTCACTTCTCTCATGACCAAGCACGATCCAGAGCATACCGATGGGGCGAGGACGGTATTGCCGGTGTTTCTGACAGCCATGGCTTGCAGAACGTTGCCTTTGCCTTCTGGAACGAGAAGGATGAGTTCTTGAAGGAAAGACTGTTTGGTCTGAGCAATCCCCAGGGAAATCATGGTGAGAGTATCAAGGAGGCACACTTCCACCTGGATAACACACCTACTCACTGTGAGTCTTGCGCAAATATTGTGCCCTGTCCGGATAGTGCTAATCTCGTGCACAGCGTACATGAAATACCTCTACAAATACCCCCAAAGAAAATTTCCCTATGAGCAATTGATCGAGGAGAATGCAAAGCGAGGCAAACAAGAGCGCGAGTACAACATCATCGACTCGGATGCCTTCAAGGACAACCGCTACTTTGATATCTTTATTGAGACATGTAAAGAGACGGATGACCCTGAAGAGCTTCTGTTCCGTGTGACGGCATACAACCGGGGTCCAGAGGCCGCACCTCTTCATATCATCCCGCACATGTGGTTCAGAAATACCTGGACATGGGGACATGAGCCGGAGAAGCTGAAGCCGAATGTTCGCATGGTTGGCCCCATGACTGCCCAATCCAAGCACCACAAGCTGGGCACTCGGTTCTTCCAACTGTCTGCGTCGCCCGGATGCGGCCCAGAGGCCGATGATGTCCATCCGCAACTCATGTTTACGGAAAATGATACCAACCTTGACCGGTTGTATCAAGTCAAGAACAAGCAGCCATATGTCAAGGACGCTTTCCATCGCTGGATTGTTGACGAAGAGAAAGGTGCTATCAATCCCCGATGTTCGGGAACAAAATGTGCTGCTTGGTATGACTTTGGTCAAGGTGAAGGCGTCCCTCCTGGAGAATGCGCTGTGGTCAGATTTCGATTGTCGCGCAAGTATGACGGCTACCTCAACGAAGAGCTTCTAGACGACATCATGGAGCAAAGGCGCCAGGAAGCTGATGAATTCTACTACCGCATCAGCCCTCTGCCCATGGCTGACGACTTGAGGAACATCCAGAGACAAGCGCTGTCTGGTATGCTATGGTGCAAACAGCATTACTACTTTATTTGGGATCAATGGGCCAATGGCGACCCCAACATGCCTCCACCGCCACCTGAACGGAAAAATGTCCGAAACTCGCACTGGAAGCATATGCATCTGGACGACATACTGTCCATGCCCGACTCATGGGAGTATCCGTTCTTTGCTGCATGGGACTCTGCGTTCCACTGTATCCCACTGGCCATGGTGGATCCAGAGTTTGCGAAGAAACAGCTCGACCTGTTTACCAGAGAGTGGTACATGCATCCCAACGGACAGCTGCCGGCATATGAGTGGAATTTTGGAGATGTCAACCCACCTGTGCATGCTTGGTCCGTCTTCAGGACTTTCAAGATTGAAAGAAAAATGTACGGCCGACAAGATCTCGACTTTCTCGAACGTGTTTTCCAGAAACTACTCCTCAACTTCACATGGTGGGTCAACCGCAAAGATTATGATGGCAAGAACGTTTTCGAGGGTGGTTTCCTGGGTCTGGACAATATCGGTTTATTCAACCGCTCCGAGCCCTTGCCTACCGGTGGTGTACTGGAGCAGGCTGACAGCACGGGGTGGATGGCCTTTTACTGCCTTTGCATGCTGAACATCTCTCTGGAGCTGGCCAAACACAGACGTACTTATGAAGACATTGCTTCCAAATTCTTTGAACACTTCATCCTGATATCCGACGCCATGACATTCAGGTCGGGCGGCCAGGAGACAAGTTTGTGGAACGACGAAGACGGCTTCTATTATGATGCGATCTCCTGGGGTGGACCTTGGACACAGCAGATGCCCGTACGGTCCTTGGTCGGCCTTATCCCCCTATATGCAGTCCTCACTCTTGAGCCGGAGCTTATCAACAAATTCCCCAATTTCAAACGTAGGATGGAGTGGTTCATTGAGAACCGCCACGACGTGGCAGAGCGCAACATCGCCTCCATGCGCAAGAGAGGCAAAGATCAGCGTCTGTTGTTGTCGCTGGTCAGCAAGGACAGGCTCGAAAAAATCCTCAAGAGAATGCTAGACGAGACTGAATTTCTCGCTGATCACGGCATCAGAAGCTTGTCCAAGTACCACGAAAACCACCCGTACAGCATGGATGTCAACGGCCAGAAATTTGGCGTCAGCTATGTTTCTGGTGACTCGGATTCCGGCCTTTTTGGCGGAAACTCCAATTGGCGTGGACCTATCTGGATGGCGGTGAATTTCTTGCTTGTTGAGTCTCTGCTCCGATTCTACATGTTCTACGGCACCAGCTTCCAAGTCGAATGCCCGACTGGCTCTGGTGAATACATGCATCTGGGCCACGTTGCAGAAGAGATCCAGCATCGTTTGCAACATCTCATGGTGCGTGATCACGAAGGTCGCCGTGCCATCAACGCCGGTAACGACACGCTTGACTATGATCCCCATTGGAGAGATTACTTGTGGTTCTTTGAGTTCTTTGACGGCGATACCGGTCGTGGGCTCGGAGCCTCACACCAGTGCGGCTGGACTGGTCTGATGGCCAAGATGATCCACGACACCGGTATCAACTGCCGCCTGCCCCAGACTCCAAGGACACCCTCCACTGCTGCCTCTCACTACTTTGACGACATCTACGGCCGTGGCCTCACCAGGAAGAATACCTACGTCGGTACCCCGGGCCCTGGTCCGCGTATGCGACGATCGTCGACGTCTCGGTCCATTGGCAACAGGTCAAGCTTCGTGTCTAGTGTCAACGGTGACGCAAAGTCCGAGGATGGCGAGCAGGGCTATTTCCCCAAAGTGCCATCTCAGAGTGGTATGTCGGAATCGGACGCATGGGGCGAAGAAGACAAGCTGGAGAGGGAGCGTCGAAAGAGCGTCGCCGACAGTCACTTTGAGAAGTACGTCGGAGAGCAACTTAGTCGACTCAAGACGGATGAGAGCGTCGCCGTTTACGAGGACGAGTTTGAAGCTCAGTTGGACTAGATTGAGCGACACCCGGCAGGCTCACCGTACGGGTAGACGTAGACGATGGATGGATAGGTGATATATACTGAATTGCAAGAGAGTCATTGTTAGAAAATCAGGGGGTGGGGCGTGATGGAAGCAAGCAAGCAACAAGACGAAGACGAAGACGAAGAGAAGAAGGAGAAGAGAAGAAAATAAATAGTTATACACTGCATCTTTTGGACTAGATGAGAGTGCGCATCAGGCATATTCGAGCAAGCAAGAGGTGCCTTGGTAAGGTCGAGAGGTGTCAAGAGACTACAAACTATAGATTTATCATTAATACGCAGACTGTTGTTACTTCCCCAATTTCTTCGTTCCTACTCCCTACAGCAGGTATTTGTAGAGAGATCCAACCTCGTATCAACCTCACTCAAGTATCCATCTCGGGCATTTGCGTGAATGCACACGAATGTAATGGAGAGCCTTTGTTCGTTTGGCTCGATTTCCACGGAGTAAAGTAACCGAGAGCATAGATGACACGAAAATGAGTTGGCGAGTGATTGATTGGTCTTCATATCAGGAAATGTGCACAAATTCTTCTGTTGTATGTTTTGAATGGATGCATGGAATTGATGAGTTTTATATACACATCTTCTCCTCCCTCGCCTTCTCCTTTCCCTCTCCTTCCATACTCAAACCTGCTATCCGGAGAGCGCTCCGACGAAACACATCAATCTCTCCGTCCGATCTATTTTGTGGCATGTCGTCCTCTCAATTCTCTTCTTCTGCTCCTGTGACCATCTCTCCAAAATTCATTTTCTTTTTTTTACACGGTATCAGTAAGCATCTTGTTCATCTTGGAGATCTTGCTTGACACGCTCAGGTCGATGGTGCGTTCGCCGATTTCGACGACGAGACCGCCGAGGAGGTCTGGGTTGACCTTTGTCACGGTCTTGAGCTTCTTGCCTTGGCTGTATTCGGACTTGGAGATGGCTGCTTCGAGACGTTTAAGTAGTTTGTCGTCGAGTTTCTGTTTGGGTATGAATATCAGTATTTGTGATCTTGGCCCTCGAAAGATACAAAACCCCCGATCTTGATGCAATGGAGAATGAACATACGCTTGCACTTGTGACGACCAATTCCACCTCTCCCTTGGCGGCGCTCATGAGGGTGCCGAATTTCTCGCACACGCCCTCGAGCAGACCGAGACGGTTGTTCTCGGCGAGCGCGGACAGGAAGTTCTTGACGGTGCCGGTCTTGTCGGCGCCGCCGGTGTGCTTCTCGAGTTCAGTGACGATTTGGGACTTGTCGGAATCGGAGAGCGTGGGTGCCGCGATGATGGTTTGCAGTTTCGGGTCGGACTTGAGAATCTGAGAGAGGCTGGAGATTGCTTTTGAAGTCGGGTCCAGCACGTTTTGTTTGGCGGCGGCCGTGTACTGTTTGTATAGCGAGCAGAATATGTTAGCCGTTTGTTCATCTTTCCCTGGGGGGTTTCCCCGTTCTCTTCTTCAACAAATTAAGGGTAGGCAGGGTTGTTTCTAATGGTCCCGGCTGGTCTTCGTGTGCACCATCACCACCACCACCATGAGAGGTTCCAACCCCAAATTCCCGCTCCGTCATTCCAGGAATATCAAGAATACGTACCAAAGCATTTGCATAGGTTCCATCGAGACCGAACAGAGCGACGGGAGGCTTGGTGTCTGCGCCTGCAGGAGCAGCGTAGGTTCGGATAGCTGTTCGGGGAGCTGTGCGACGAGCGGCAGCGAATGCTGGCCGCATGAGCCTTGAGGACATCATCTTGTAAGGGATCGAGAGGTGGTCAAGCTCAAAGAAGGTGACGAAAGGAGCTTGGAGGGGAGATTCAGAAGGACGAATTCAATTCCTGCGGTACGAGTAGCTTCCCAAGATCATTGACGGTCAAATTGAAGCTGCACCCGAAAATGGGCTAGTCCTGATTTGGAACCGCTTTTCCAGACTTTGAGGGCTCTGCAAAGGGCACCAAGCACTCTAACTTCAGGCACTCTTCTCTACGGAGACGACGGTCTGTGAAGAATTGAAGCATCGGAAAAGGATCTCCAGTATAAATCTAGGTGAGTATGACACTTTTACTGCTTCAAAGCGCGAAAGATCACACGCCGGTCAACCCAAGTCCAAAGCCCTTTTTCATAAGATCGCTTTCGCCGACTTAACCCACAATGCAATACTCAATTTGTTGTCCAAAACTCCTGTCACTCTCCCCTGAATCAAGGTCATCATTTTTCAGGGAAATCTTCAATACGGTGCAAAGCTCCAACTTGCTACATCTTCCTCAATGACAAGGCGAACACCCCGGACATCAATATGCTCATACATCTTTGAAATAATAGCACGAGCTTGCTTATGCCATGGTCCAGTGCCTCCTTTGATCGCATCGTCCTTGTGTCGCCAAACACCTTGAAAATCGTCAATTGGGGGAAGAAGCGAAGCAAACGGGCTCACTCACATGTTGCCAAATTCCTTCTGTTGGCATCTGGAGTACCATACCAATACTTCAACAAGCCACCGCTTTGAGTAGCCTCGACGTGGGAAAATTTATCGAGCCTGAACAGAAGTTCCGAATCGATGTCTTCCATGAGCTTTGACCGGAAGTCAACAACATAGAACTCTTGCCTTGTCCATGTGTATCCTTGTTCTCGAGCCAACGATTTCAGCCGAGACATTACATCACCCCAGTTGATAGCATCCTGGTAGGCGGTAGTGGCGTATTCTTTTGTAGCAGGTGCCAGGACCGTCAGTGCCAAAGCGAGAAGCCGGTTCGGTGTATCAACACTTTGTAGGTCCAGTAGATGTTCCTGCTCGAGGTAGGGCGACACCACAAACCAGCGAGCATCTTCATAGTCTATCGCGCCGGCTTCATGATCGAATCTCTCCGGTCCAATTCCAACAACACGAGTGGTTTCTCGTAATGAACCCTTCAAATCTCTTTCTTCTGCCACCAAAGGAACGTGTATGGTCGTGGTCGTCATTTGTCTTTGATGAATCCTGGTTTTTTGTCGACCCAACCTCAGAGCCCAAATACCCGGAAAATGAGTGTTACTTGTACTGGGAACAAAGAGAGCAGTGATACTTGTGGTTGAAATTAAGTAGTTGAGACAATGACCAATTATTCGGCTGTTGAGCAACCTTGTGGTCCTGTGCGAAATTGTGTAAAAGAGGCGTGCGATGGCGCAATGCAATGGCGAATTTCGATGCTGGAAACCGTGTCAAACGTAGGACAACTTTGCGAATAGAAGTATTTAGAGACTCCGTGAAAGAAAAAGCGGTCAGTAGACAGGAACCTGAGGGAGATGGCTATGCACGTTGTTTTGTTGGATTGTCGTGGCGGACTTGGTCGCTGCTACTGAATGTGCCAGAGGGCTGGAAGCGAGCACAACCGGCCATTTCCAACATGCGGCACACACCTACCTTGCCAAGGGCCTGTTATAAAGGCAGAAGAGGATCGCAGGTGCATAGGAGACGTAACGAGGACGAGTGATGCCGCGCCAGGCTTCTCATTTCCTTATCGGGGCAAAATATCATGAGCGTCGATAAAGACGCAGGAAGGCCACACCAGCAGGCGACACATGTCCTTCTGCGTGACTGTCCAACACTCACACCTCACCAGTAGTCCCCGGCTCGGGCACCACTCGCGTGTGGAGGGACTGGCGACAAACAGCAGATGATGTGGAGATGCCCCTGTATGGCATTGTGAGGCTCTGAGAGATGATGTATATGTTTCTTGGTGGTATCTTCTTTTTTCAACACAGCGATACGATGATACGACGACAACAGAGGGTCCTCGAGTCCTTGAGCTCGGCAGTTGAGAAACAACCGAAGAGGGGAGATGGGTGAGGAATGGCAGGCTGATTGGTGGGATCATAACCTCTGCCGGACAACAGTTTTTCCGTCCCAATTTTTCGCAGTCTCATCAGTATTTATCTCCATCTGCGGTGAGGGAGAGAAAAAGTCACCGATCTCCCACCCCTCATAATAATCCACTCTCTTTTCACTGAACAACCAAAACCACACCCTCAACTTCATCTAGACATCCTCCTTCTCGAAAGCTCTTCATTACCGCAACCATGAGTGCTCCAGCCCAAAAATTCAAGGTCGCCGACATCTCGTTGGCCGCCTTCGGCCGACGTGAGATCGAGCTCGCAGAGATTGAAATGCCAGGTCTGATGGCCATCCGCAGCAAGTACGCTCCCGATCAGCCACTGGCCGGTGCCAGAATCGCTGGGTGTCTTCACATGACCATCCAGACTGCCGTCCTCATCGAAACCCTCAAAGCCCTCGGTGCTGAAGTCACCTGGACCAGCTGCAACATCTTCTCGACGCAAGACCATGCCGCAGCGGCCATCGCTGCAGGTGGTACCCCAGTTTTTGCTTGGAAGGGTGAGACAGAGGAAGAGTATGAGTGGTGTCTGGAACAACAGTTGAAGTCTTTCCCCTCAGGAAAGACCTTGAACCTCATCCTCGACGACGGTGGCGACTTGACCGCCCTCGTCCACAACAAGTACCCAGAGATGCTGAAGGGCTGCTACGGTATCTCAGAGGAGACCACTACTGGTGTCCACCACCTCTACCGCATGCTCAAGGCCAAGAAGCTGTTGTGCCCATCCATCAACGTCAACGACAGTGTCACCAAGTCCAAGTTCGACAACTTGTACGGATGCAGAGAGTCCCTTGTTGATGGCATCAAGCGTGCTACCGATGTCATGATTGCTGGCAAGATCGCTGTTGTCGCCGGCTACGGTGATGTCGGCAAGGGTTGCGCTCAAGCTCTTCACAGCATGGGTGCCCGCGTCCTTGTTACCGAGGTTGATCCCATCAATGCTCTGCAGGCTGCCGTCTCCGGCTACCAAGTCGTCACCATGGATGATGCTGCTTCCCAAGGCCAAATCTTCGTCACCACCACCGGTTGCCGAGATATCATCGTTGGAAGACATTTCGAGGCCATGCGTAATGACGCCATTGTCTGCAACATCGGTCACTTTGATATTGAGATCGATGTCGCTTGGCTCAAGAAGAACGCCAAGGAGGTCACCAGCATCAAGCCCCAAGTCGACCGATACACCATGGCCAGTGGCCGTCACATCATCCTTCTGGCTGAAGGCCGTCTAGTCAACCTGGGCTGTGCCACTGGCCACTCCTCGTTCGTCATGTCGTGCTCGTTCTCCAACCAAGTTCTTGCTCAGATCCTCCTGTACAAGGCTGAGGATGAGGCTTTTGGCAAGAAGTACATTGAGTTCGGCAAGACCGGAAAGAAGGAGGTTGGCGTGTATGTGCTGCCCAAGATCCTTGATGAGCAAGTGGCTCTCCTTCACTTGGAGCATGTCAACGCCAAACTTTCCAAGCTCACCCCTGTCCAAGCCGAGTATTTGGGTCTGGATGTTGAGGGTCCTTTCAAGTCCGACCTCTACCGATACTAGATGTCGCTTTGTATGGTTTCATTTGGAATGCATTTTACACCGGCGTCTGCACTTTAGGGGTGTGTTTCTAATGCTCAACGCATAGAATACAATGAACACGGGTTCTTGTTCTTGGATGGCAAAAGAATTGCAGGCTCTCAACGACTTGATTGGGAAGGTCGGAATGATGATATGACAGAAACGACCAAAAAGTTTGTGTCCTATGTACCTCTAAAACGAGGTAGACGAGGAGATTATGTCCTTCAACGGACACCAATGAAGAGCTTCATCAGCTCTTTGAAAGATACCCCGAATAGAGAGCACGAAAGAAGAGTTGCTCACGCCTTGAGAGCACAACGAATGATCTACTCAATGACACTCCTGTTCCCTACTCGTTCTCGTAGTCAGTATGGTCCTAATGGCACCGTTAATTCATTCGTGCATTGAACTGATCCTCGTCGACTGCGTCCAAGTAGCTGGAGGAGGGGTAAAGACGACACACGTGACTGCACCGTGGCTGCCTGTAACTCGTATAACGAAGCGTGCTTGCGGTTTAGCGTGCTATCATCTCAACTTTGACGTAGGCTCGGATCACTCCTTGATTGAGAGTTGGGGCGGAAGCTATGACCAAAGACGAGTCAGCTGTCCTCAATGTGGCAGCTGAGTGTCCCTGCCAGAATGTGATGCGAGTACATTTGACATGTGCAACATATGCCTGGGTTTATATCAAAGGTGGCGAATTGACGGGAATGTGCTCATAAAATCATCTTCAGCCGGCGCCTGTTTATCAAAGGTACTCGTGCAGACACGGCACAGGGGAGCGCCAACCTGCCTCGTCGCCACTACTCGTACAAGTACTGCCTACCGCCTACTGACGCGGGATTGACAGTTCCCTCGGCACCGCAACAATGCGTCGGGTCAATCCACCAAAGAATGCATATCTAGTTGGCCTTGTGGACGTCGGAAGGTGAGCTTCTTACGGAACACAATGTCTGCACTGTTTGGATCATCCTGACCAAAGTGCATCGTTCAGCAACGGCATCCGGTTTTCAATCTCAGACCTGTCTCCCCCAACAACCAGAATATTGCCGACGATATACAAGGACCGCTCTGGCATTTCACTATACGACGCACAGTTTGATCCAGAAACCGGAGAGAGAATCCCCATTCCACTTCGCGTCATCAAGAATGTCACTGCTGAGCTAGAACGATTCAGTCTTGTCTGCGAGGAGTATGGCGTCCCCAAGGGCAACATCTCTGTTTTCGCGACAGAAGCCACTCGGACAGCCATCAATTCTAAAGAACTCAGGGATCATATCAAGGAGAAATCAGGACTAGAAGTCCAGATGCTGAGCAAGGAAGAAGAAGGTAACGTTGGTGCCATGGGTATTGTAAGTAGCTTGCCGACGGTCAAGGGACTTGTGATGGATTTAGGAGGCGGCAGTGCCCAACTCACCTGGATCATCTCGGAAGACGGCATGGTTAGGACTAGTCCTAAGGTCGCCGTGTCATTCCCTTATGGGGCTGCGGCGGTGACAAAGAGGCTGGAAGATTGTAAAGACGCCCACGATCCGGAGAAGGCTCTAGAGGATTTCAGAAAGGAGATCAGTCAAAGGTTCCGAGAAGCATTGGACAGCTTGGAAATCCCGCCAGAGCTTACAGATCGAGCACGCAGAGAAGGCGGATGGCACCTATACTTGTCGGGCGGCGGATTTCGAGGCTGGGGTTATTTACTTCTGCATGAGTCGCAGAAACATGGCCAACACTACCCAATTTCCATCATCAACGGCTTCAAGGTCTTCAACGATCAGCTCACGAATACCGAAAGACTCAAGGAAGTCGCAAAGAATGCGGAGAAGATCTTCCGCGTTTCAGACCGCCGCAGATATCAGGTTCCTGCCGTCGCCTTCTTGATCAACGTCTTGTCCAACGCGTTGCCACTTGGCGGCCCGTTGGTAGCTCGTTTCTGTCAAGGAGGAGTGCGAGAAGGATTGCTCTTCCGAGATTTACCAAGATTGATACGAGCACAGGATCCCATTGCCGTCGCTTCTGCTCCCTTTGCGCGGCCGTCTGCTGGCGACTTCAAGACATTGCTGCTTAGAGCTTTGCCACCAGCGGCATTTGGCATGGTCTGCCCCGAAACAATCACATCCCACATCATTGAAGGTCTGGCTAATCTTTGCTTCCAACATTGCACTTTGAGCAAGGAATTGGCCTCATTCTCAGCCCTATACTGTACGATCAGTGGTGTTCTAGCCTCTGCGCATGGCTTGTCTCACTCTTCTCGAGCAATGATTGCGTTGATGCTAGAAAGTCGGTACGACGGCGAACTTCCTCCACGAGAGGAGCAGTACAAACGACTCCTGGAAGACATTCTAACACCAGAGGAAGTTTGGTGGTGTAGATATGCTGGCACTGTTGCCTGGTTGATTGGACAGATCTACCCAACAGGCGCCATTGGCTCCAAGCCAACGCTGTGGCTTTCTGCGCGTTTTGCACACCATCTTGGCAAGTCAGGGAAGAAGAAGGGAGTCGAACTCACTGTTTCAATTCCTAGGTCTATTAGACAGATTCAGCTAGTGGACGACCCAGATGATGACGAGGACGAGGACGAGAATCCGATTGTTGGCAGGACACGGATCGAGGGATATGCAAAAAGGATTGCCAAGGTGGGCAAGAGGAAGCGTTGGGTCGGAGGAAGAGAAGGATGGGGAATGAAGGTGAAGGTGATTGTTGCGGAGCAGCTGTCTTTGGATTGACATGTGGGTGAATGGAAATTCGCATCGAAGTATATGATATCAGGTTACATGATTCGGGAGTTGTGGGCAGCTTCTTTGTCTGTTTGAGTGGTGAAGGAGTACAGGTACTGTCTCTGGACGTTTTCATGATACGATAAGGAGTTCTAGCGTACTCTGTATGTTTCACAGCAGTAGTATATGGTATGACAAGTATGAAACGCGTTGAAGATGCTTGCATAAAGAAAGAGGGCAATGACAATCCTTGTGAAGTTCAATGGTGCTTGTCTTTCGACGCCTAAGCCATCTGCTTATTACCTGCCTACGGTATTGGTGCACAGGCACATTACCAGAGCTCTCCCTTTCAGCCTCGTTTTGCTATTTTGCCTGGCGTCCTGCCTTGTCTCATTCCTGTTTATTATCTCTTACTCTGATGACTCACATTTCGTGCTGGAAGCAGCTGTTTTACGTTGTGCTAAAGGCAAGATGAGTCTACAATGACTCTCAATCGCGCATCGCCTCGCCGCTTTTGAGGAATAACGAAGCCGAACCACCTCCCACCGTCAGGTCTGGTGTGTCCAGGGTACAATCACCTTCTGGAGCTTGAACCATTCGCTCGGATGATTTTAATTCGAGTCCACCATCGCGGACTAACACTGATGATCTGAATGTCAATGTCCATTGGACGAGGTGCCACCTTGCGCAAAGGATATAAAGCCATCCTCGGAAACGTTGCTCAAGACGTACGAATAGCTTCACCTTGGTCTATTGCAACAGAGCAGCCCTGCGCTACAAGGCCCAGAGCCAGACCTTTTCAATCCCTTATGGCCTCTGGGGACGATTCGCGTTCACAAACGCAGCATTCAGGCTCGAAGCACGAAGTCACCAAGGGGAAGGGCAGGCAGCACACGACGCAAAGGTTCAAGAGACCCACACACTTTGTTTGCCTGCCTCTTGTTACGGAGAGTTCAATACCACAGTTGTCTGACTCTCTGGCCTTTTTCCGATCGGTGACTACCCATTTCGATAGAGACGCGATGGGCACGGGAGGGAGAGAGACCGTCTCACAAGCTCAGCATGGTTCCGACATGGAGACTGGAAGTGGAAGTGGGAGGCGCGACGACACACTTCGCCTGATTCCTCGTGCTGCACATCGGCCTCCTGGGACTTTTCATCTCACTTTGGGAGCGATGGATCTGAGCAACCCGCAGGACTTGGAGAGGGCTCTACAGTTACTAGAGAGTATTGATTATCTGGACCTGTTGGCCGAAGCGGGAAAGTCACTCGGGGATAGTCACGATGCGAGTACTCGCACTCGTACAGGTGAGGGCGAACTTTCTACCGAGTCCCATCATACAGATGGATCGAACAGTCCAATTAGAGCTGGTGGCGAGACAGGAAATCAAGGTCATAGTGTGGCCGAGGGAAGTGGGAGTGGAAAAGGATCGGTCCAAGCAACGGCAGAAACCCTCGCCAAACCCTTGAAGTCTTTATCTCGAGCGATATCACCACCACCCACGTCAAAGGCATTCAAACATGATGGTGATAATGATAATACCACTCGGACTTCTTCAGGTCTAGACGCAAAAGGTCAACGGCTGCAATCCTCCCCAATGACTCTGACCGTCACCCTTCACGGCCTCGGAACCTTCCCACGCCCAAGTAGCAGCCGCGTCTTCTTCGCCCACGCAGACGAAGACACAGGAAGATTATTACCGTTTGGAAACCTTGTGCGTCGACGGTTCCAGGACGCAGGACTCGTCACCGAAACAAGAGCTTTGGTTCTGCATGCCACCGTGGCGAATTTGATCTACGTCAAGAGAACGCCAATGGAGAAGGGGAAAGGCAGAGGTAGAGGAGACGGAATGACGGTCGACGCGAGGGATGTACTGAGATATTTCAACGATGGAAAAGCAGTTGAAGACAGAGCCGCCGAGCGAGAGCAGGACCAGAAGGAAGGAGGTTCGCTTTCAGTCCTCTCAACAGCAGCGCCAGACTCTAGCTCTAGGTATATTTGGGCACGGGACATCCTGGTCGATAGGATACGGATTTGTAAAATGGGTGCTGAAACGTCTGAGATTGAGGGTTGGGGCATGGAGTATAAACCTGTCGGGGAGAAGGTGTTTGGGTCATGATTGTTTTGCTATTACCTAGGTATACAGAGAAGGATCTTTGTCATGAATACCTGAGGGAAAGGTCGGATATGAAGAAAGACCTCCAAATTGACTACTTGTGTAAAAAGTAGACGTTAATGTATCAATACTGGGCACAAGCCCAGTAGAATTGAGCTTTTGGCTTGAGCAAAGGCTCATAGTACCCATGGTAAGCTCAATACTTGATGAGCTGAGAGATGATAGGTCTTATTATCAGGGTTGATCGCTCAGTCGCAAGTTTAGGTAGGCGAGTGAGTACCTTTTTGTACCACATGCGTTTATGTGCGACACTATCAGGAATCGCCATTGTAGGGTACCGGGAGATTCCATTCCGTCATCTCTTGTAAAGATGCCCTGCATCCAACCCTGAGTAAGGATGGCATCCGGGTCTCTGTGGAACTGAAATGGTGACATGACGTCCCCGACAAGACGAGGACAGGTGTGACTTTAGCCAGCCACAGTCTCTCCTTCGGCCTGATGTATAGGGTGGATCCGATGATCTTTTGCCATGTTCACCACTTCCTCATTTCGTGGCGGTGTGTGTTCTTGCGTTGTCACATTCGTGGGATGTGCGTCGTGTGCGTCGTATGCATCCACTCTCCTCGAAGGCATATCCCGTTCGGTGAGTATGTGGTACTGTCATGATGGCCTGTCAATTAATGTACGACCCGTGACAGCTTCATAGTGGCAATATAAAAATGCTTGGTGTCCAAGATGTGCTCTCGGATGTTTGTCAATCTCTGCATGCTCGTATTGGAACCCGTAACCGTACCCGTAACCGTACCCGTACCCGCACTACGTTAGACCGGCCCTCGACACCGGCGGTAGGGCTTCCTTGCATCACAGTGCGGTCTTTCAGGCGTGGATCTGTAACAGAGGATGTCGCTGACAAGGCGACAGGAATGCCTAGCCACCTCTTCCGATAGACCGGTGATTTCTGGATACAGCGTTGCTTGCTCTGAATAAACACAGGTCTTCTCAACTCTTCTCCTTTGTCTCGGGCAAATCATCCTCGTCGAAAATGACCCGGATCATCAGACTGCAACTAGGACAGATGGCAATGTCCTGACCATCTCGCAAGTCGGCGATTCCAACTTCGAACCGGTCACCGCAGGGGCATGGGTAGTGGTAAATCTCGAGGTTCGAGTCGTACGTCATGTCTTCAATCTCGATTTCGTCGTAGATGTCTTGGTCTTCGTCTGCGGTCGAAGACGCCGCGAGTAAGTTGAGTGTCGTGGAGGCTGCGGCCGCCGTGGTAGTTGTGGATGGCATGATTTGATATTGATAATGTCGTGGCTGTCTCTATCACACGAAAGCCCGCTGTATACCGTGTACGCGTGCAGCGTCCAAGTCCGGCTGTGGTGCCTCGCAGTTTGTACTCGTTGGGAGTGCTCCGTACAGGGAGGCGAACAAAAAAAAGAGCATGTTAGTAAGAAATCTCATGCGGGGGGATCACAATGTCAAAAAACAATCTGATGCAAATGCGGGGACAATTCTTGTAGTGGCGTGAAACGACGAGGTAAATCGACACCGAGCGCACCTTGGCGCTCACCCGACTTACGCTGCTTTTAAAGATCGCTCACTTCCCACTCACCTTGCACTCACCTTCACCACCCTTCACTCACCCTGCACTCACCCACGACCTCTTCTTCCCTCCTCAGTCATGAATTCTGCTCTAGCGCCAGACAGGGATCTGCACCTGCGGACGAACAGAATCCCCACTCTCGTTGGCCGCCTGTGCCCTACTGCAAAGCTGGAAAACGCTTCCCTCGAAGTACAAAAATGGGCCCCCTCCCGGAGGGCGAGCGTCCTGGGACGCTGTTTGCAACCGCTGTTCTCTTCCACACCCGACCGACCGTGCTTGCCCTCGAATTCTCTTTCCTTGCAACGCCCTGCGGTTGACATATCTCAACCAACTATCCGCCCGCCCTAGGATGGCTCGCAGCCAAAGACTCCGTACGGCGGACGCGTTCAGAACTCAGGCTGCAGCTAGAGGCTACAAGAGAGGCGTACATAAAGAGCAGGACAAGCTCCGCAACCAAATCACGTACGATGATAAGACCATAAAGGGGCACGACGCGGTTTTAGATCGCTATGTCATGTACGACCACTTCCACCCACCCTCCCTAGTACACGGTCAGGCTTACTAACAGGCTACATAGCTGGACGCTCCTGGGATTACAGGACATTGCTTCTCTGGAGGGACGCCCCCCTCCCGACGAGAAAACGGCTCGAGAGTGTTGTCTAGGGGCTGGAGTGCAAACACCGGAGGTGGAAACTATTAAAGACTTCATGCGCTTCTACGCCTGCACAAGTGAGCCTAGAATTGATGAGGATGCCATAACGGTTGATTCCATCAACTCAACGGCCGAGAAGTTCTTCGCGGGATTCAAGCGAGTCACTACAATCGAGATAGAAGAGGCAGACAGGATAGAGGTATATCATGTGAGGAGCCCATAGCTTTTCTCTCAATTAAGAGCTAACGCAAGATTGTGTTCATAGTTCAACCGGACCACGCTGAAAGATGAAGGGCTGGTGGTCAAAAAGTTAAAACCGAAGGACAACTTTACCATAAATACTCTCACATCCTTTCAGATCACCCTCTGGGCGAAAGATGATATACACTACATTCCAGAGCGATATAGGGTCCAGTCGACCTGGATTAGCGGCACATTCTGTTCGACTGGTGCCAGGTTAGGCGCCTTTTTCACGGGTGGCCTTCGCTACAAGGTGAGCAGGTCTCCATCTATTCACTCAAGGTATCAGAGCTAATATTCATAGGACATTGAGCTAGTGTTGCGGCGCTCCGATGGCCCTCGACCATGGCGGGTTATGTACAAACTCGACCAGCGTTGGATTAAGAATAACCGCGACCCTGAATACATCGCGTATGTATCTATAACATGTTTAACGACTTCTCTCTCCACTTTTCTTTCCCTCTCCTGTTCATTCACGCCACCTGCTAACTTCTGGCATCGGTCTGATAGATTCGGGACCGCCCTTCGAGAGCATAAGAAGTTTCGATACAACGACGCCGGGCTTCTCCTGATGATGGCTCTCGCTGATGGAGCCTTATTTGGGATTGATTCGATGGATGATCTCGAGAGGAAGCGGGTCCCTCCGGGAGATAACTTCTTGCACTTGAGATTTAAAGAAGCGGCTTTGGAGAAACCTTTTCTACGACGATGTACCATGAGTGAAGGAGTCACGGACGATCCTATGCCTTTGTGGGCCTTCGAAAATATTTGGAAGAGTACTCATCTCAACGCCGGCTTTTTGCAGTGGCCAACGATCCACGCCATCCGACGAGGGCTAGGCATTAAAGTGGAGAGTAAGTATCTTGCTCACCCATCTAATCTATCCCCTATTTCCCTCCTACGGAGAGTGTTCTGTATTAACACGAGGCTATAGAAAAGTATACCCCTGTTGAGCGCGCCCAACTCCTGACACAGAGTGACCTTAATGTTTTTGGCCAAAGTTATCTGGCGAATTGTTCGTCAGTCGACGGTCAAGCAGCTTTCTTGGGAGAGTCGTCTGATCATAGCCATATCGAATATTTTCAGAGTATCGATCGCTATTTAGAACCAGGTCTTCCACAAGAGCTCCCGGCCTGTATGGAGGACGAATTAAATAGTGATTTGGGTCTTTGTGAGTTAACCGAGCAATTTGCCAATCTCGAGCTGGCAGGGGCAGAGAGTACCCCTATTAAGGAGTTAAGAAGATTAATATCGAACTATCGTCGACGGTTACGGAAGAAAGCTCTTCGCCGCTATCAACAGGAGTGGGTGAGCGCTCGCAGAGACTGGAAAATCCTCTCGGATGGAAAGGAACGGCCAAATGATCCTAGCAAAACCGACTTGGTTCAGGCACTATCAATCCTTATTCCGGAACGTGGCCGGCTTGCCCAGGCAATGCGTCAAAAGGAGTCAATGTCCCCAGAGTCGATGTGGCAGGCATTAACCGATGTATACTCCTTAATTACTCGAGATCTCACGGTGATTTACCTTCCCGGTATGAACCCACAGGAGGGCATGTGCCCCATACCATCTTGCCAAAAGTCCATGGATGAGTAAGTCACAACTCCCTTCTCATTAGGCGATTTCCCCTCTCGTTTTAACAGACGTGAACCTAGCCTGCCTAAAAACCGGCGTAATGATCACAATTATGCCTGCATCCGCACCGCAAAAGCGAAGAAGCTCCACCAGCTTCCGTCGGACATCCACTATTGCCACATTTGCTTCAATTGGGTGGTTGGAAAGGACGAGTGGGAATCCCATTGTGGCTTGCACCTCACGTCGCTAACCACGAAACGATGCGGGACGCTCTCGTACGGCAATACGCTCATCCGACCGGCTTACTCTCCTTTTCGCCTCGGAAGCAAACTACCCGCTGCTCTGCGGTTGCAGTCATGGACTCGTGACTTTAATGCCTGGAAGCACGTGAACGAGGAACTTGAGGGCTGCTGTTGGCCGATGCGGTGTCCCCATCCGCTGTGTGACATCACACTTAAGGACGACCGCGATCTACAGTTTCACTTCATAGACGACCACGACTATAGCCGGACCCGACCTGCGCCGCGTATGGCTCCCAACAATCCTAGTACAGCCGGCCAAACTGCTGCGATGATTGACGAAAGTGAGACCCAGAATTGGAAACGGAAACCCACCTATGGAGACGATATTGTCGATTATCGGTTCATCGATTACACCCATCCATCTATTTATCCAGAGTCTCCATTATCTAGTCGCCCCTATAAAAAGGCTCGTTCTACCAGTCCCAAATTATCGCCTCCGTTACCGTCTTTCATCGACCTGACCGAGAGTGGAGATGAAGATCAGTTGGATCTAGCTCTCCTACCTTGGGCGGAGGATCCGACAATCAACGATGATCGGCCTATACATGGCTGCTCAGCTTCGGAAATTAGCGACGACCGCTGTTTTTCTCATATTACCCGCTCACGCTCCTCTTCGATCTCGCCTTTTGGCGTTCCTACCCCAGATAGCAGCGGGACGATGGTCTCCCTGGAGGTCTCGAAGGTTAAGCACTCGTCCAAAGCCGTGGATGACGATTTCAGTTTGGATCAACTGTTCAATCAATATATCCGTACCCCCTCGCCTTCGCCTCCGACCTTCACGCTATCGAGCGATGCGACCAGTGAACTGGGTGCAGATACGCCTTTCGATCCCGAACCTAACGGATCCCCCGGCAATGCGCATATGAACGGCGAGTCATGTAACAGCCCAGCTCTAGAAGAGACTTCTACGATCGAGGTGGCAAGATGCACAATGCCTACTAGCGTGCCTCGTATTCGACTGCAAGTAACCCGGCCGAAAATCACACTCCGTCTTCGACTGCCGACTAAAGTCCAAAACAGAACGAGAAAGAAGATGAAAGGGGAGAAAAGATGTGGAGGAGCCAAACCAAAGAGAAGAAAGGAAGAAAAGTAGAGAGACGAAAGATTTTGTTTAACATAAACAATGGACGACGAGCTCGACGTTATTCAAAATATACACTGCTTTCTTTTGGATATTAGGCGTGAGATAGTTGGCTGGTCTGGTTCACACTGTAATTTGGCTAGAATGTTTTGGAGCAAACTAGTCACTAGTCATTTCCAATTTATTTACCTCCCTTTCATCTTATTAAGGATGGGCCTAATTTATACAAGACTGACACCGCCCTTTTAACCTCTTTATTCGAGTGTCCTATTCTCCTTGCAAGTCGCTTATTTTCCCGTTGCGCTAGATGCTGCGCCTCGCGCTGGCCTTCTCGGTGGCATATCGTTTCGATATACTATTTCGGAGTCAGATGAAGCTTTTCTGGATTCTGTGGAGCTGCTTGGGACGTTTCTGCTTCTTGAAAACTTCCCGGTGTCTGACAATACTTCAATCGGACTCGCTGATTCCACCTCAACGCTGGAGCAGACACATTTCCTTCTGGCGGAGTCGGAGAAATTTGTCACGCGCGAGGGATGGATCCCTACGGATGGTGAAGGAAAGTTGAGAAGAAACCAAGAGGCTGTTTGCCCAGCGCCAATTTCATAACTGGTTCCATTGGTACCCCAGGCGTCTGACGGGTTCATCTAGGTTCGATGCTTGTGTCTTTGCTCATCCGCCCATGTTCTCTATAAAGGAGAGACTAGCTATAAATTCCTCCTGCGGATCATCAACGCGCGGATGAGCCAAGACATCCGACAGGTTGCATGCATCCTGATCACTTGTTGTATAGTCTTTGAGCACGGGCTTGTCGGGGCCTTTTGGCGGCAGCGGGCATGAGTATATCCCTGGCTCAGCCTCGCACTTTTTATGGTTGTTGGACCGGGTAATCCACTCGCCTCCGAATTCACGGTTCTCCTGATTGTGAGCATCCCGATCTTCGAGGAATTTTGCAATCTTATCTAGATTGATATTGCCTTGGTGTTCGAACCATTGTCGGATCATGAGACCCCATAGCCATAGCGGCCCGTCGATCTTGAACTTGGATGGAAGAAGCTTCTTCAGGTCGATCATACGTTCAGAGCACCGTACATGATAGTAATGTTTTCCATTGTATGATCTGCCCTTGTCGACACAAATACGATAATTGTCCGTGATATAGGAGCCATGAAAGCAGTTTGTAGCACGGCACCGCGCCCGGCCGCGATGACTCGGGTGTGGTTCTTGAAGCAGAAGGACCATACGGTGGTTGGACTCCAGTTCATCTAGTAAATCTTGACCGTCTTCCTCGAGTTTCCTCAGAAGTACCACGCCGCTCCTCTTCTGCCTCCAAATCCTCCTTTTTTATTTCCAGCTCATTCCAGCCACGACGCGGCGATCTCGATAGAGTACTGCGGCCTATGGAGGAGGAGGTCGGCTCGACTGCGGCTCTGAGATGGGAATCGGGCAACGCGTGGGAAGGTCGGTGATCCATTTGCGATTGGCCTACTTCTCGTCCACGAGACTCCATTGGATTTAGGCAACTTCCAGAAGGGCAAGAATCATCAATGACTGGGCCGAAGATACAACACAGAACTTTACTGTATGGTATGCACAGTAAAAGGAGAAGCGTGACAGCTGTCGCAAAAGAATTCCAAAGATCAGCCGTCAGGCATGTGAGATGGCATCAAGAGTTGGCCGGCCTCGTGTTCCCACACGCTTGGCGATACCGAGGGCTCGCTAATTGCTGGGTGGGCGCACGGCTTACATATGCAAAGGATATTCTTCTCACCAAGCTTGGACAACTATAAGCATCAAAATCATGCCTATTGGTCATTTTCTGCTCTGCCAAGGTGGAGATCCGAATTAAAAATCTTATGTTCCAAACCACACCCGTGTTGGTCCAGACCCAAATTGGTGTGAAAGGACACCTGTCCCACCGCCCAGAACAAATCTAATTCTGGGACCGCCCTCCCAGTCATCGACGGAAGTTGGGACATACCACAGAGTTTGTCTTCCTTCGAGTGTCGTACAGACAGACAAGTCCAACTACTTCAACATCGGATGGATAAAGGCCCTGAGCCAACAAGAACTGAGCGGACAGTTATTCTACGAGCATTACCGAGCAGAGGTTCTATGCTAGAAATCGCCAACACCGCGGTTAAGATGCATGTCAACGAATGCGCCAGGTTTGATCTGTCACCGCACCGAAAGTCTGCGCACTAGGATTTTTTTCAGGGACACTTTCCACTGCTGCCGATCTCACCTTCTGGGGGGTTCATAATTCTAAGCTGACCCTCTTTTCTTTCGCACGCCAATGTTTGCCGTACGCACTCCACCGCCTTCCGCCATCATCTGAAGCTGCAGCATTGCAGAACCACTCTGACCACCAGGACCCGTGCCGTAGATTTGTTCGGCAAGCATCCTCAACTGCATAGGTAACATGGGGTCACTGTAATGTTCAATGACATCACCCTTCTCGATTGCGCGGTTCAGTGAGCTCCAACCATCCAGCCGTCCCACTCTTTCACACCCCAGTGCTTTCTCCTTAGACCACCAACTCGGCAGTAATTCACGGTTCTGACCCTCGATTTCCTCTAGGAACCGACGAAATCCTCCATAACCGTTGGTAGCGCCTCCGTAGACGCTATCCATGTCGGTGTCCCCGGAAAATTTGTAGTCGTCCTCCATGCGGAAGCGGTAGGTGTCGATAAGGAGTTTGTAGACATCCGCCTCTGGGCGATTGTGAAGCCATTTCTTGTCGTTGAGGGCGTGAAATGGCTTGTTGATTGGTGCGATCAGACTCTTTGGAGGGGTCCTAATGTTGACACTGGCATTGGAGCCAGCATTGGGTGGGTTGGGGGCCGAACCAGCGGTGTTCCTAGTCCAGACATTCTGAGTGCATAACTTCTTGTGCTGCTTCCAGTCGGCCTTTTGACAGTCGCGAGAGCAATACTGGGTAGTCTGGCATTTTGCGCAACGCTTGAGAGATACATCTGGGCTGGCAGTTTTGTCACAGAATGCACATTGCGCCGGAGTGGAACTGGCAGTCGACGTTATATTGGTGTCGGCCATTTTGATGCAATTCGTCTTTGTGTCAGGTATGTGTGGCGAACTGTCTCCGGATAGCGTCGCTACAGCAACACGCATTCGTACCAAAAAGCCTTGGCAAGTATGAGTCAGTTGTTCTCCATAGTAACGTCACCCGCATCATATGCATGACTCGTACAGAAATGTGGTCGTGACCATCAATTTTGCACTATCTGGCCTACGAATTCTGAGGAGATGTTGCGGGATTGGTTGATAACGTCGAGTCATGGTTGGATCAACCGACCACCAATGGGAGAAGGGGTTCTACCGCCTTGCTTCCGGGCGCGACGCCACACCAAGAGAAACCGACCATAAATGCCTAGCCAATAGCCGCTCAAATCGATGCTACACAGTGTATCACACTGAAGCCTCGTGGCTCATAATTGAAGGTCAAAAGAAGTGCAGAATGAAGGTTCGAGGCAATTCAACCCCGCAAGAGGCTTCCTCACATGTGATTCCTCTGCTCTGAGTATGTTGTGCCAACCAACTTCTCGTCTCTCGAGGTAGAATGACGAAAATTCGTCGGGGGGTCCCCAAAGACCCTGAAACCGCTGAAGATACCACTAACTATTTTTCGGTCACCTTCTTGACTATTTACGTGCCAAACCCTCCCCCCCTTTCCTTCTTCCTCCCTCTCTCTCCATTGCCCGTTTGCCCGTCCTCGGTTTTCCTTCTCTCAATGACTTGCACAAAAACAACCCCTTCCCTTTTGGCTCCCTTCGGCTTACCTTCCCTCTCTCCCGGTCCTTTTTCTTCCACCAGTAAGAGAAGAATTCCAACCGCTCTGCCTCTTGTTCCTTTCCTCTTCATGCAACCAACAGCAGCCATAGACGTCTGGCTAGTAGCCGCCCAAGTCGATACCACCTTTTTGTCCATCCGAAACCTAGTGGATCAAAACTGAATGAGAGTACGCGGCAACCCCGCTAGGAGCACAATTCGAAGCCTCCCTTACGCTTCTTGCGGCCTCTGTAGGTAGAAAATTGAAGATCGTCGGGGGGATCCCAAAGACCATGAAAACTGTTGGAGACACCACCACTTTCAGTCGTCCACACCCTTGATTGGATGCTTTCTTGAGTGCCCCTAGCAGCTCATGGAACCAAAACCGCACCCCCTTCCACACCCTCAAAACAAAATTGAATGCAGCATATCGGAGGTCAACAAATCAGGGGTCGACAGCCCGATGCTGTAAGGCCGTTCTTGAGCAAAGAGGAGAGCAAAGGGGTAACGTGGTTTCAATTTGGAAGGGGGCTTTTCAACGCCGTCTCCTCAACCCAGCTGTCTTTTCCTGGTCCAACTTGCTTCCCTTCCATTGCCATCTTTGTTGCTTTTACGAACGTGTGCTTACTACTGAATCATCTCCCATTGACGAAGTACTGTACTTGCGTTATTCGCTTATCTGATACAAGGTCACCTATTCGACGATATTTTCACCATCTTCATCCGGGTGGGGACCTGGACTGAGTCTATACAATACTGTCAATGCTTTCTTTACTTCGTTGTTGGAAAATCCCAGTCTCATTCTGAGTCGCTTCACTTTTTTGACGAAAGGTGTTTTATTTCCTGCATTTGTTTGACTTCCTGGGTTCGTGCAGTGGCCAGGTCCCCATCCAGCTGTCTACATTTCTCTTCGGCACCATGACGCGCGAGACTTTCGGCGTGGACATCGTCCTGATATCGGGAGATTGCCTTTGTCATCCTGTCATTCTCCGCTTGTAGTTGGCTGACTGTCGAATTGAGATGTATGAGAGATGAGGAAGTACATTTCTATAACCTGACAAGATGATTAACTTCGACCTACTGCCCATAGAGGTCTGGATCCAAAGTATACTTTCGTCCCATCTTCTGATCCTGGGTTAGCTAGCTTCGGCTGTGCTACCGCTTCAAATGAGCGGCCTGCTTCCCGACATAGCTCCATGTACGCTCCAATAGAATGCTTGCTTAATTGTTTCGTAAATAGATGCTCTTTCTCTGGTCGTCGAACCCATACATACAGTACCCGTCTCCCATGTCTGGTATCAATCGAACTTGTTCTGGTTCAACCACAATACCTAATCTAGCATCTATAAATGGTTAGGAACACAACTCCGGCAGTAATTGGCAGAAAGATGAGCTTACTCAGGTGATCTGCTAAGATCTGTCTGGACTTTCTGCGCCATTGGGATCTCAAACATGTTTCCACGTCGCTGTGTACCGCCATCCTCCATTTTCTCCTCGATTGTGGATGCACTGATCCTGAGACACGACGAGCAATTAGTAAGCATCGGGGAGGGCTATACAATTTTCAGACATGATCTAAGGAGAAAAGGAGCTTTACAACGAACAAGTCTATCAAGATTCAAGGAAAAATTTCAATTGCCACAACGTTTGTACTATTCTTGCAGGACCTCTGCAACTCTATCCCACCCCACCCCCCTCCTGAAAAGTAAGGTATAGTGTCCAAAATTCGCATTGTTGCAATTGATTCTACACTTGGCTTAAGGAAATCACAACCCCCTACCTCTGGTTACTTTTCACTACTAATCTGCCCCCTCCCCCCATCCCTTTTTAGAGGGAAACGCTTTTTCAACATTCCGTTGTGCCGGCCAAGTTTGAGGGTATGCTGTGCTCCCTTCGGCACTTTGCTCCGCAAGCACAAACCCTCCCCCCTCCCCCTCTCAACTATCGTCTTGTTCCCTAAGGGACACGACACTTGAGAGCTTTATTCCCTAGGGGATACGACACTTAAGGCATCTATTCCCGGAGGACTATCTCTGACCAGGCTGAAAGAAGGGTCGTACAAGGCTGAAATATTTCTCATTGGCCATAATTGGGAATATCATCCCACGGAAATCCCTCATGGCGGAGGAATCATTCTTCTCCAGAAGAGGGAAAGAAGTAGCCGATTCAAGGCTATTAAGGAATCCATCGGAAAGAGAAGGAACAAGCTCAGAGGCACACTCCAGACAAACAGTCTTGTCTGCGTATGTGAAGTCTTCACTCCGGTAACCAGCGAAGAGAGAGTGTGTGCGTGCTTAGAGAAGGAGGGACAGAGATCTGAGGAGTCAGAGAGAATGAGTACGATACGCTGCGAAGTTGAGAAAGGATAGCTATGAGGCATGGCTCATTGCTAGACAATCATCTGTGTTCGTTGATGGATGGCTCCCTTCGTTCAAGTTACGCGTCTTGCCCGTTGTTTAATTCATAATCTGTAAATTAATGTTACTGTAACATTGCCACCAATATTGGATCCCTGACCATATTGGATCCCTGACCATATTGGATCCCTCTATAGGTTGTCGTATATGAGACCCGAAGTGTACTGAGTGAGTGAGTGAGTGATTTCATTTACCCTGACCTCTCCCATAGTTGGATCCTAGATCACGTGCCACTGAGGCCGCTACAGTTGAGTCTTGTAAAGGAGATATACTATTGTATTTGTCCAAAACGGTAGGAACAGCAGTTTTAAGTAGTTGTCAACGCGCACTGCACGACTGCTACCTGGCGTTAGGCAGTATAGAGGCAGCTACAGCAATTATAAATGCTATATCTGCTGCCATAGACAGTTTGAATATTAACACACTTGTACATTCAGTTCGGAGCTATACTATACCATTCCTCGAGGTAGAAAAACAAACATCGTTGGGGGATCCAAAAGACCCTGACAGACACTGAATGCACCATGGAAGGCTGTGGTCAAATTCTCTTTTGCATACAGTAACGGTTCTCCTTGCAGCGAAATCGACGCCTAGAAGAGGGCCTATTCCGGCTATACCATGACCTGTGGTTCTGGCTTACGTCGTCTGATCTGAAAGTTTCTCGAGAGCCCCTTTTTGGGCTCTGGTCACTAGGATTCTCCATTGGAGGCGGTTCTGACTACCCCAGCGAACGCTCGAAATAGTGAGGGCTGGCTTGTATAGCGGCGACAGGACTCAGGACGTGTAATGTTATATGAGCAAATAAATCGAGTAAGTGATAAAAGAACTTTTGTCTGGCAAGTTCTACTAGCTGCCAAGGTTCTAGGATTCGCTAGTCTAAAAATGGCAAGCTCCATGGTCCATCACGTGCTATTGTACCGAGGCGGGCAGGGTGTCTTTGGGCTTCGCCTCACCTACCGCATTGGTTAACAACAAACAACAAGCATTCTCGGGTATCAAGTGAGTGGACCGCAATTTTCTGTGGTCGATGCCGTGGAATTGGATCGCCTATTTCACGTTTTCCTGCTATGCCTTGCGACTTTCTGTTGACAGCCCACAACACCTCCTGTGTCATTCTAAGCCCCAGAACCACAAGCAGTAGCCTTTGTTACTGTACTGAGAAGGAGCCATAGAAGGTAGTCCACCCAGTTGGACGACAAATCCACACCCTCTCGTGGTGTTTGGTGTACCTACCGCACCCCTTTCGACAAAGCACCCTACCCTGCGTGGCGTCCTTTCCACGAGGGACGTAACTACCATCCACACCCAATAACTGAGGACGAAAGACCACGGACACGCAAAGGCTACTAGAAGCATAAGCGGCAAAGCGTGGTAGAAAGCCAGAGAAGGCCAATATTTGACCACAAAAACTCGTGGTGTCTTCGATAGTTGACCTAACCCCGGCAGGGAATAAGCTGCATAGGCCGTCCCACCGTGGCCGGCAATATGACAACAGTAAGCCTCAAGGAAACTTAGCGCCGAATCACACTTCACTGTTCGTCCTTCTTATGTAAACGTGTCATCTTCAGGGACCCGCAGGGGTAAAAATAGCTTATCCACAAACTAATATGTTTCGTAAGGAAGCCCCCCTTCATATCTTAGCAGGAGTTTTCCCCTTCAAATTTTTGTACAGCACATCCAGTCTCCCATTCCCTACTCTCCTGTATTCTTCACCGTCCGTCCTTCCAACTCTTGTCAACAAAGTGAAGTGTCTTGCCCAATATTTACCCATCCAATGCCCCGTAGATTTCTGGCGGAGGTGCCGCGCGAAAACCTCGCGCGCCCGCCCCCATTTAATCTAAACGCGTCGTCTCCGTCAACCTCCTACCACCGGTTCTTCAGATACCGGCTGACTTAGGACTCCTTACCTGCACCGCTAAGAACCTAACTGGGTCAGATCTCTTGCTAAAATGAAAAGAAATTACCCACGATCTCGTTGCCGATGAATATGCTACGGAGCTTTACCAGGAACTGAACGATAGGACACACCGTGGAGATTCCGTTAATGCTCATGTGCCCCAGCCGATACGTTCACAGCGTGAAGACCCTTCGTACGGATCTCATCTGACAAAGAAGTTAAACTTTAATACTAATGACGTAGCCATCCACAACGTGTTAGCCGATAATAATGACACCTCATCGATTTCCAGCTCCGAAGAGAGCGAAAGCGACGACGACATTTATAATCAGATGGTCGTCCCTTCCCATCTCGTCGATGAGGCCGCCGACCTATCTCAGTATTACTTTACTAACTCGCCACTCAGCTTCGAACAGATATTTACCCAGGAACGCTTAGCCACTATACGTAAATACGGACACTATAAAGTTAAAAAGGTCCCGGACCACCTCTATGTTGATCCAAATACATTGTCAAGCACGCCACTTCCCCCTCTAACGTTCCCTCCTTCTACATTAGAACTAAATTCATTCTTACCTTCTAGTCCCTCTCCATCCCCCGAACGAGATCTAGCTGGAGGTAAACAACGAAACTATTCTGACGAAGAGATCGAGCCAATGGCCTCACGACCCAGGACCCATATCGTCAGCACGACGCCGAAAGATCTCCCGAAAGGCTCTAGGTCTACGGCTGAGTGATAAAAGGAACTTGACCCCTGACGCAATCCCGGAGGTGGCCGATCTTCTGGTCAGCACCGACGCTATTTCTTATTTCCTTTCTCATTATCGTTCAATCTACAAGAGCTGGATACCCTCCTTCACCTCAGATTCTCTTGATTACAGTAGTAGTATTGAAATATATGTCGTGGCCGCTTTAGATAGGGTACAAGACTTACTCCACGGCAATCGAGTGTACCGTCTACTTTTACGGTTTGTATATCTCCAGTTAGCATGGTCTATTAATGCTTATAAGGCGGTGGCGGCGGCCGACCGCGTCCAGTGTAGGGGTAGACGGAAGGTTGGGCATCGGGATGCCACCATTGCCATCAACCTATACCTCGAAACGAAGCGGAAAAAAACCGGCAAGGAGGTGACGAGAAATCGCTTGATAGGATATTGCCGCACTGGCCGGCGATTAGCGGTGCTCGCGGGACGAGCGCCCCTCTTAGTATTTATATTTCCGCAAGTGGCGGACACTATTGTGTACGTCCCCCTCCTCCCTTGCTGGTCGAAACTCATGAGTCCTAAAGACAAAATAACTCGATTACAGAATCGAGCATCCGAGCGCTGGCCGCTCGGATTGAACAAAATCATTCGGAGCTGACCAGAACCTTAATGGGCCTAGGCGAGTATACTGGCTTGACATCTGCACATACCGTGCGCAACGTCCCTCAACTCGAGGATGTTGTCGCCGAAACTTACCACGTGCTAGGCTCTACCCTCACAGATATAACCACAGCGGTTTCAACCAGGTCGAGGGAAACAAGCTCTGGGGAGCGTTAGCAGGGTAAGACGGAACGGCGCATTTGAAGGTGCTTCGAGATTGTTTATATAGACCTGTACTATCTTTCATCTTAAGAGTTCCATGGAATCTACCTTTCAATTGATGAAGAACTTGCATAGCTTTCTACTGGCCGTTCGTTGTCTGTTCAGTCTCGTATCTGGTGTCGTCATAGGTCTTTGAGTCTTTGTACCTCCCACTAGCCGTCTTAGTCCCCATTGTTCGCTTCTCCAGTTGCTATGACCTCTCCGCCTTTCAGTTCCTTTCCTGTCGACTGGATTGCTCGCGAGATGGCTTCGAAGGCCACGTTATCATCCGTAACCACAGTGACAGATTGCTGTTCAACAGAGGTATCTACCTGCTTCACCCCGGGTATACCATTAAGGGTCTTTTTGATGGAGGAAGCACAGCCTAGAGTTTCGTAAGTCTATAAACGTTGGCAAATAACAGCTTTACACCGACCTCCACAGGACATTGAGACATTGTAGCTGTACGTGTTGGTCATTTTGCTCCAGAGGTTTTGAAGTATTCGGTGCTGATATCAAACAATTGTTGGTTTCAGTAATGGGACATCATGACCGCACTTTAAAGCATTCCAGAGTAGCGGAATCGCGCAATAAGAACGCATTTTGACTCACGATCCTGAGCGAATTTAACGTAGTAAGGAGTGAGGTTTCGCTCAACCGTCGCATAGCTGTAGGTTGACGAAGTCGCCCAACTATGATGAAACCTTGGCACGGCTACCCCAAAGGTTAAGAGAATTGAACGGAAACTAGCATGTCTGTGAAGCTGTTCACGAGTAAATACGAGTTGGCAATTCTTCAGGTAATTTCAAGGGTTAGCGACCTGGGGATGTCGATCTGCCTCGTACTCCGCATATGAGTAGCCGAACGCGCAAATCCCTCAGGGCGCGTATTTCAAAGACTAGGACGAAAGCATATCGAACTGTTTGGGAAAGCCCATGAGTGACCGACAGGCACAAATCACTCGAGCACTTTTTTCAATGTCCAATCAACGAAAGCTAAGACTGTGAGCATAAGGATGACGTTGCACCGCTAGTCGGAGTACGAGGAACAGCACCTGTCTCAGTCCGCTTGCCAACGCGGTCGTTTCGAAGCGTCTACCTTTACCTTTGACTAGTTGGCTAGTCTTGTCTATTGGAAGTTTAGGAGAGCAAAAGTGCGCACTGATCTATTCGGGCGCCGTTACGGAGATTGATAAGGGACTAATCCCCTTTGCCTTTGTTGAATCAAGCGTCATGTGGAGCCCCATTTGTGTGTACCTGTCCATACGCTAATGTATTTGTCAAGCTGGTATTGATGATGTTCAACGATCCCCCTCACTCTAGTAGCAATACATCAAGTAATACGAACGGATATAACCCCGGAAATGTAAAGCGTCGGCCCGCAACTAGCTCTGGCACAGAATACATTTGACTTGGGTGTGTGTCATTGACTTTCTTTAGAAATAGCCTCCACATTAAAAATTAGTGGCCTCAAGCTCTACGAGTAATTGTGTATATTAGCGGTGCCGAGGTTTCATCCAGGTTAGGCGACTTTGTCGATAGCAAGGACACTTGTCTTACTCGTTGACGAGTGCCCGTTAGCAATAAACTAATGACACCCTCAGGTGAATTTTATCTTTGCTCACTAAGTTTACTTATCGTACCACATAAGTATTACTTTTCCTTATAATTTTACACTCTATTTAATAATAAGTCAAGATATAATATTACTCGTAGAGTGTCCCGGGGGTTGTCAGAGTCGCCCTACCTGGAGGAAACCTTGGGCACCGCTAAGGAGTTTGCATGTGAAGTTCGTCTCAGAAAGAGGTGAATGTCAAACAATTCTAGCCCGCCAAGCGAGGGTCACTCCTGCCCGAGCAACGCCCATCGATTGCAACCTCCCCCTTTATAAACCTCAACATCGAACCAGCCAGCACATTCTTCTAGCTTCTACAGTCCTTTCGCGTTTTTCAATTCGTCCACACCTTTTTGTTAGTCCTATCCCTGGAGGATCCCTTCTCATTTGTCCGGTTTGCATTAACTTGTTTTCGACATCGTGTTTCTAAAGAATGGAGGGAATGAACATGCCCATGACAACTGCTACGCAGGTGGCAACCGCTCTGGCTACCGCTCTGGAAGCGGCTGCTAGTGGCACTTCTATCATTCCCGCAGCCGTGCAGACCGAAGCTGCGCCGCACAACGAGGAAAGTTCGAGCCCTATGGCAATGCCGGCAATGCAGGGAATGCCATCATCCATTCACTTTGGTGTTGGGGACACCTTCTTCGCGCCCTTTTTCAGGCCAACACAGGTTTCCGGATATGTTGCAGTCATGTTGTTCCTGGTGATGCTGAGTTTCTCCCAACGTCTTCTGATGGCCGTTGAGGCCAAGGCCGCCAAAAAGTTGCACCACCAACCTCAGATGACTGCGGATGTCGAAGAGAACCCAGCAAAGAGCGGGATTTGGTTTGAAACGGTCAACCCGGAGTCGAGTGGGGGTCTGGGGTCATCGTTCATTTCACGGGCACTTATTAAAAGTGTGCTGCAGGTGTTGAATGCTTCCCTCGGTTTTCTCGTGTAGGTGAACTCGAATATCCATTTCGAGGCCTCAATGCTAACAAAATTTCGAATGACAGCATGCTTGGAGTGATGACCCTCAACGCCGGGTACATGATGGCGCTGCTCTTGGGAATGTTCTTGGGAGAGCTTTTGTCCATTTGGGCTCACCGAAAAGTCAACGCTTAGGGCATGCTTTGGGGGATACCTTGCACTCCGCCTCTAGGTCACTCGTTCAAACTAAATCAAACCAAATTTCGCACTTTAACGTGCTGGTCACATTAGTGTAGCCTCGGTCTTTACCCATCCAATTCATATCCACATCATCTTCCGGCTTTTGTGATGGAAAGTTTTGTTGCTTAAAAGTGGCCTTCAAAGGAGAGAAGTTTCTATGGAACGAGGAAATACTGTATAGATACTGTGGGGGCCTTGGGCTTGATCATTGAGGAACTTGAATCATAAGCTTGGTCCAGTTCTGCAATGCAATGCAATGCTTTGTTGTTATTTTCAGGATTCTTCGCTTTTTGGAATTTCTCACTTGGCTGAAAGACCAGATGAAGGCGGCCGATCGAACGAAGCAATAATATATCCGCTTGTTTCGCCACATAGGAAATAACTCCTCTTTGGTACTCTCGCCTTCACGCGGAGCTGAAAGGGCAGAGACAAAGGGGTTAGGGTAATTTTTGGGTGGAGAAAGGGGCTCGCTTGGAAGCAAAACGTGACCCAAAGCTTGGTTAGCCCCACACCCCAGTTCCCTGGTAAGGGATGCGGGATTTGTGCGCTGGGGGGGGAGGGGAAAGTCGGGCGTATGGCTTAGTTACCTACTTTTGGTCTTGCACTACTGTACTCGGTACGAGATAAAACGGACCAGACTTCTTGCACCTCTCTACATGAGCACAAACCACGCAATCAATGAACTTGTCCATTCAAGGGGGCCTGTAGGCGCCTGGATGACATACGATTCCAGTGTCCATTGGTAATCGGCTGGTACCACTGGATTGACATCTAGTCCCAATGAGGGGCACGTGTCAACTTTACGCGAAAAGTGCGCATGGGCAGATCCCTTCTTGTTGCGTAAGGCTCTGTCATCGTCTATCGGCATACTTAATCTCGAGTCACGCCTGGCTTTAATGTAGCTGCCATATCAACTCGCCAAACACACAGTGCTTGACTTCTTCTTCCAGACCTGCAAGCCTCATAGCACGACTAAGGATGAAGAATTTTCTTCGCCGAAACTCATTGGGTGGTCGGCTAACGCAGACCGCTTTTCTTATCCCCAACCTTCACTGCCCGACCTGTGTTTCGAAGATCGAATCAACTTTGTCGAGTCTGCGACCCGCGCTAGATTCTGTCCAAGTGTCCATTGTCTCGTACACGGTCACAGTCAGGCATTCACGCTCGCTTTCTCTCGCCACGATAGCTCAAGCCCTCGAAGATGCAGGTTACGAAATCTTCGACGTGGTCCCTGACCCAGACTCGCCACCACCTGATCTGCCACTTAACTTGCAACGGGGTCTTGAACCGCCTTCGTTCGAACAAGCCGTTTCCCGATGGCGTTCTCATGCGAGTGAGGTCGAAGTGAACAAGAGGCGCCGTCACCTCGAAACCTGTCAGTACTGTCGAACACTTTCCAAGGACTCCACAGAGGCTCAGACTCTTGAGCTTGTCGTGGACCATCTCACAAGCACACCCAAGCGGTTCAAAGCCAATTTCATGGTTGAAGGCATGACCTGTAGCTCATGTGTCGGTACCATCAGCAGAGCACTAAAGGAACTTGTTTGGGTTCGATCTGCCGATGTTAGCCTTATCACTCACAGCGCTATGGTGGTGTATAATGCAAATGATGCACAACGTCGTGTCAAAGAGATTGCAGATGCGATCGATGCTGTTGGTTATACTGCGTCTCTCGATTGGGCTCAAGAATTCGTGGCAGCACCACCCTCAATCAAAGGCGCCACCGCCAATTTGTACCACGCTACATACATAGTTGACGGCATGACCTGCAGCTCGTGCGTTGGAAACATTACAAGGGCTATCCAGGAACTAGATTACGTCTCCAGAGTAGACGTAAGCCTAATCAATCACAACGCCTCCGTTCACTTCACGGGCAAGGATCACGTCGAAGACATCGGTAAAGCCATCCAAGATGTTGGCTATGGTGCCCAACTCGACACACTATCTACGGTCGAGTCCTCGCACGAAACACGCCCAGAGCGCACAGTTTCGATCCGAATTGACGGGATGCATTGTGAGCAGTGTCCTGGTCGCATTGTACACTCGATGAAGGACATGGGTTCGGTGACGATCGAGACCTTACCTACGTTGGAAGACCCTATCTTAACGGTGACGTACATTCCCAACCCTCCTCAATTCACCGTTAGGACATTGTTAGCTGCAATTACAGATATTGATGCCTCCTTCAGCGTCACGATCCACCATCCCTTGACCCTGGAAGAGAGAGCCCGAAAGATGATGGCACGTGAACAACTCCATATTCGCAATCGGGTCATTCTGTCTGTGGTTGTGGCCATCCCAGCCTTTATCATTGGCATAGTCTACATGAACCTCGTTAAAAGCGACGATCCCGGATATAAATATCTCATGCAAGAGCTTGCTGGTGTTACACGGGCTGAGTGGGCTAATTTCATTCTGGCCACGCCCGTTTACTTCTTTGCTGCAGATCTTTTTCATCGGCGCACATACAAGGAACTACGCGCTCTATGGAGGCCGGGAAGTCAAGTACCTCTTCTCAGGAGATTCTACCGTTTCGGCAGCATGAACATGCTCATCTCATTTGGGACATCCATCGCCTACTTTGCGTCCATTGCAGAAGTCATCGTCGCAGCCACGCGGCGCCAGTCCATGCAAGGGAATGGGTCAGCCCCGTCGTACTTCGATTCAGTTGTCTTCTTGACCATGTTTTTACTCATCGGCAGATATATTGAAGCATATATGAAGGCGCAGGCGGGCGACGCAGTGGGCGCCCTCGCTAAACTGCAGTCAACTGAAGCTCTTCTGGTTTCAATAGACAGCGCGACTGGGCATCCCTCAACATCAGCGGTCCACGTGGATCTAATTGAAGCAGGCGATGTCGTCAGAGTCGTAAATGGCAGCTCTCCTCCCTGTGATGGAGTCGTTCTGGAAGGAGAGTCGAAGTTTGACGAATCGAGCCTGACGGGGGAGTCCATGCCAGTCAGTAAAAGAGTGGGAGATAATGTGTACTCCGGTACCATTAACAAGGTCGCTCCCGTCACTATTCGAGCAACTGGGGTTGTTGGAAAGTCAATGCTCGATTCAATCATACAGGTGGTTCGTGAAGGGCAAACTAAGCGTGCTCCGGTCGAAAGAATTGCGGATCTTCTGACGGGCTATTTTGTTCCATTTGTGGTCCTGCTGGTAGTTGCAACGTGGGTTATCTGGCTTTCTCTCGGCGTATCAGGAGTCCTACCTTCCAGCTATCGAGATACCGACGTTGGGGGCTGGCCTTTTTGGTCGCTTCAATTTGCCATTGCGGTGTTCGTGATCGCTTGTCCTTGTGGTCTTGGGTTGGCTGCGCCGACGGCTCTATTTGTCGGAGGGGGCCTGGCAGCGAAGCTGGGCATCCTCGTCAAGGGGGGAGGAGAGGCATTTCAAGAAGCCAGTGCATTGGACTGTATTGTCTTTGACAAAACTGGCACTTTGACAGAAGGCGGGGAGCCCAAGGTCACGGATTTCGAGTTCTTCGCGGATAACAAAGGCCATCTCGACGAGGCGGACATCTTAGGTGTCCTCAAGCGGCTCGAGGATGACAGCGGTCATCCACTGGCCAAGGCCGTCGTCGCCTTTTCAGCGTCGCGAAAATTTACGAATTTTGAAGCTGAAAAAGTGGAGGAGATTGGCGGCAAAGGCATGCAGGGATTTCTTTTTGCACGGTCACAGCCTCAGCGCAAAATCAGAGCATTGGTCGGCAATGAAGCCTTAATGTCGGAAAATAACGTCGTTCTAGCTGCTGATCGTCAAACGAAGCTTGATTCCTGGAAAATACAAGGTAAATCAGTCATCTTGGTTGCCACCGCTGACGCATCCGACGGCGATGGACAACTGAGTCCTTTCTCTTTGTCAGCTATTGCCGCCACCTCGGACCCCCTACGACCAGAATCCATTGCTGTTGTCCATGCGCTACGCAATCGGGGAATAGATGTCTGGATGCTTTCGGGAGACAACGAGAAAACCGCCCGAGCAGTCGCCAGCAAAGCTGGGATTGACGAGAGTAATGTTATCGCGGGTGTCCTTCCAGAACAGAAAGCGGAGAAAATTCAATACCTTCAGAAGGCTGGGGCTAAGGTTGCATCCCGCAAAGCCCGTCAGAATGAGGCGCACTTACATGCTGTGGTTGCTATGGTCGGGGACGGAATCAATGATTCTCCTGCGCTGACCATGGCAGATGTCGGCATCGCCATTGGGTCCGGCTCTGAAGTGGCTATCTCGGCTGCCGACTTCGTCCTCGTCTCCTCAAATCTAGTTTCATTACTTGTGCTCATCGATCTCAGCCGGATAGTATTCAAGAGAATCAAATTCAACTTTTTCTGGGCGGTACTCTACAACATGGTAGCACTGCCCATAGCTGCAGGAGTCTTGTATCCGATTCAGAGCGGTGGTAGCCACATCCGGCTCGATCCTGTTTGGGCAGCTTTGGCCATGGCTCTGAGCAGCATTAGCGTCGTGACCAGCAGTCTACTGCTGAGGACGCGGTTGCCACTATTGGGTTTCAGGGCAGCAACTGAGAAAGACCTGTTGAAAAGGGATCCTTAATCATTCAATCTCCCAATTATCTGCAAATACAACTACAACAGGACACCCGATCATTACTAGCATTCTAGTATTACGGGTCGAGGAACTTCTGGTCGGATTGAGCCGTCCAAGGCACAGCATTAATCATAAATACTGATATCCGAGGGATGAGGAAGGGGGAAATGCAAGTTAGTGGTCACTAGTAGGGTAGAGGCTCTGTTGGAAGCTAATGAATATTGTATCTCTCTCTAAGCAGTTAAATTTTGGGTACCTTTCGGGGTTGCGCCTCGCATTCAGACAAAGAGCCTGCCTTTCTGTGAACTTTCCATTACCCCTTGCTCTTTGTCGCGTATCTTAAAAAGTGGTCAGTGTTATTTTCATTCCTTCGTTTTCCCCCTTTCTTTCATAGGGGATGTCCTATACACCTCGATCGCCATAAATTCCGATCCCGTTTGTTGTGACAAGGCGCTCCCGTATAGTTCTGTTAGTGTCGTGTCTTCAACAATAATCAAGGGCAAGTATGAGGTGGACCAAGTCCGCACCCGTGCTTCGAGAGAAGAACTAAAATGGTCACGTAGAAGTACATTATTGTGCACAGGAGAGGCAAAGATGATTGCAATGGAAGGAAAAGTCTAAGCAAGTCGTGGCTCGATCTCAAAAACTTGAGAACACAATATTGCAATGCCACCCCAACAGAATTCCAGAAGTACTCATAGTTCGCTATTTGAATATCAATATGTCGCCGGCTATATCCATTGTGATCCTAGATTGTTGGCTCCTTCAACCTGTGAGGTACGGAAAATCAGTATTTGTTCTTAGCTTTCATATGTAGCTCACGTGTGCTTCAGGTGTGCAATGGCTGATTTTCACAAAGAGATAGAGCAAGCGGTCCCCGGCTTCAAGCTATATCGGTAATGCAAATATAGCTGGGATGCTGACTTTGGACGGCCTGATAAAGATAAACGTACTTTGCCGACAATATTATATCTCTTGCTAAGGAATGTATGCCACTCGCTCAGGACGGTCTTGTACATGTCTTCCAGATCATACCAGTCTGGTACGCAATCCTCAGGCTTCAAGCTGGATATGGCGAGGGCTCGAGATGGATCTTTGCCGGCGAAGACTGAACAAAACGCATGTTAGCCTCTCTTTCTCATTGTCGGATATCTTTACCGTATCAATGGGGTATCGATGCTGCTGCGGATGTGGATTTCATTCGACTGCGCGCAGTTCCAAAGCAATGGACAAGTCGAGAGTGGTCATCGTACCGTGATAACATCCTCCTGGTTGATATGCACTATTTCGTGAAACATCGAAGACGGTGCCCTTGATTGCGATGAGCACCGGCTTGGACGGGTCCGTTCCTGGAACATATCAAATATCAGTGGCTCCGACTAGCGCACAGATTTATGTGTAATCATCTCTTGACATATGTACCGTCGCACTTGCTAAGCTCGTCAAATGAAATAGGGTCATCCTTTGGTGGGTTGAGCAGTACTGGCATCTTGGGAGCAAAGCTTTTGGGTTCGGTATAGGAGCGGGGCGTTGTTGCGTTGGACCCTAACATTTCGGAGTCCGTCGTAGAGGTAAGATCCTAGTACGCCGTATCTTGTGAAGAGAAATAATGAAAGGAAGTCATCAACGGTGCTCGAAACAACAAAGGCATCGGAGAGAAGTGGCATGGCATTCCCATAGACGAACGCTAAAACCGATAGAGATGATGGACTCGACCTTCTGCCAAAGATACGACGACCAATAAATTCCAGTGATCAGGTGGACAAGTGGTATCGCAAGCTTGATAGAGTGCTCCTAGGTCAGTCTCTCCAGGACCGGTTCCGATACCACCAACCAAACACAACATTCATGACAATCTGATAAGGTTTCCAATATGTGATCCCGAGAATCCACTGGAATGATCCATCCCACAGCAGGGGCAATTTCTGGTTCCATGCATATTCGAGTTCCGCTTTTGAGCTCCCCCTTGGATGTTGGCGTCACACTTGAGTGGTTTTCGCGTGTTCCATCCGTGTAATTCAAATCGTCAAATAATCTCAGGCTGATTGGATCTTGGCGATTGAGTGGTTTTTGCGTATTCCAGCTACCCCAGCCGCGCAATCTTCCCTAGCATCGCCTCCTCAAAGAGACTTCAGAAGCGCTGCAGCTAGCCAGGGTCCCAATCTTGGAAGCAATCAGTCTTCTGGGATAGCGGTAGCAATCTGTTAGGGTGCTATGGAACGATCTCATTTGTCCTGGAGCAAGACTATAACTTTCGTTAGCCCAAAGTGCAGACGCAAAAACCCTACGAAGTTTCAAGGGGCTAGAGCCATTCGACTGAAGGTGGAATCTGTCGTATGCCCTAGTTTGAGCCTCTAGAAAAGCGGGTATTCATGTCAAAGGATCTGGAGGCTGCATCCAGAGCTGCGTAAGGGGATGGGTCCAGAGGCCTGTCAAAGCTATTTAAATATTCAATATGTGCCTGACCTCTTAGAATCACCCATCTTCTTCCCATTCAAACCATCTAAATTCACAGCTCTACTCATCCATTCTTGTCGTTTTCAGAGTCAGAACCGGAAACTCATCATAAGACAAAGATTATCCACCATGTTATTCAAGGCGGTCATTATTCCAGCGCTCCTCTTTGCCAGTAGTGGCCTCACCCAAATGTCCATGGACTCTTCGATGGTCATGTCAACTGCCGCCATGGACTCTTCCATGATCATGTCAACCGCCGCCACCATGGACTCTTCCATGATCATGTCAACCGCCGCCACCATGGACTCTTCGATGACAATGTTAGCCACGGCCTCTGCCACGGCCTCAGCGGTCCTTTCAAGTGGAACTACACGCGCAGCTAGCTCGAGCATGAATATGGGCGCCAGTTCTACGACCCGCGCCGCCGCTGCCGCAACAAACGCTGCCCCAGGTAGCGTTGGTCCTGCTAAAGACTTACTTGCCGGTATCGGCTTGATACCATTATTAGCCTTTGGAACGATGAATGTATTCCTGTCCTGAATCTATGTCGATATTCAAGTTGGAGAAGGTAGCGCGGCTCTGCTATCTTATGAATCAGAGTCAGAGAATGCTATTGCCATCCACTCAGCTCCAGCTTGTTCCTCGCTGCGAAAGTAATAACATGGAGAAGGATAGAAGGTCAGTTTAGACAGCTCAATTATCTCAGCAACAAAGAGGAAACGGAACGGGCTCTAGAAAATGTGCAAAGGCAAAATAGAGATAGCGGTGTCCTGATTTGCAGCGCCTTGATGCTAGAGCCTCCAAACTATGTTAAACTCCAAGATGTTAATGTATATCACTTCCCCTAGCTTACATCTAGTTGGGCCATAGGTGCCATGTCAAAACTTGTGAGGACAAAGTACTTCATAAGGTCCCGCGAGCGGATACTGCCGTGCCAGTCCCCCTGCTACATCGGAAGACGTCTGCGATGTACGGTATGTACCGAACTGTCATTAATAACGAGAACAGGGGCTAATTCTACAAATTCGAAAGCGAACATTGGCTTATTGGCTCGGTTCTCACCGATAAATTCATATATTATGCTTGTTGATACCTATGGCGTTAAAATTCCTTTTAGAAATAATCCTTTGTGAATTCGGCGGATTTTAGACCACAAAGAATTGATGCCCCTTTTGATGTTCGTACCATGGCTACTTGCAGCTTTTGACCAGGGTTGACAGTCGAGCCCCCCCCCCCCCCCCCCGGTTAAGTCATCAATATGATGCTCTTGCGGGCCAATTTCGCGGCGCCACAGTGAACGAGGATGTTATCCGTGTCAGGCTTCTAATTGTATCTCGAAAAGTCATCGCAGGATATGGGGATGATGAAATACGCGAAAAGGCCTCAGCGGAGAGAGCCATGATAGGCTGGGATTAAGGGCGAGCTGGGGTGCTCAGGGGCAAAGCGCAAAGCCACACTCCGAAGCAGGGCTGATTGGAACGATCATGGACGCCGTCGCTTGTGGTTTCCTTAGGAATGTCTTTCTCCACATTTCAGGACGGTGATTCACGGTTTAATGGATATAGCATCTCCTGCCAAGATGTTTTAGATATTCATCGTGGTATTGACGTTACCAAGAAAATCAAAATACGCAAAAATAGCGCTACAACAATCCATAGCTTGAAATTTCCTTCTCACAATATCCCCGATTATGGTACCAATACCCTTCCCGCATAATCAACAACACCGCTCTTTTTTTGGTGCTGAGTTAACTTTGTCCCTTCAAAACTACCTTCAATCCCTTACTCCAATATGCAATCACATCCGTATCTGACTTTGTGGGGTATCTGCTCGGCATTTCAAAGTGCTCTGGCCGCCACTCGTTCATACAATCTGACCCTGAATACGGGCACCCGAAGCCCTGGCGAGTCCGCAGCCCGTGAGAGAATGTTTTTAGCCTTCTAATATTTCGCCAGATGGAGTGTCGCGTCCAGTGTACCTGATCAACGATCAACAACCGGGCCCTCTAATTGAAGCTGAAGAGGGAGACAGCCTTGAAATATTTATCCAGAACGACTTACCCGTCGAGACAACAATTCATTGGCATGGTGAGTCGCTGACGGTTCACTTAGGTCAATGACGCTGACACGATTCCGCCAGGCCTCCTCCAGCGCGGTACACCAGACATGGACGGTGTACCTGGTGTCACTCAGGTTGGTGTAAGATTGTCTACTCGTGCCATACTTACACATGCCTAGTTTCCAATCCCACCGGGAGGTAATTTCACTTATCGCTTCTCTACGGCTGGTGAATACGGGTTTTACTGGTACCATTCTCACTTTCGAGCCTACTACGACGACGCCTTACGCGGGCCCCTCTTGATACATCCATCCAAAACCCGGCCACGTCCATTCGAAAGTCTTGCTCAGAGCGCGTCGGAGCTTGATAGAATGCTAAAAGCCGAGCGAAGCGGAACATCTCTCCTGCTGAACGATTGGTATCATCGACTCTCCGATGAGATATACGATGAATATTTCAAAACTGGAGCGTTTCCCCAATGCGTTGACAGCCTTTTGGCAAACGGGAACGGAAGAGTCCAATGTTTACCCGAAAGTATTCTCCAAGCCGGACCCGGACTGGGCCTCCAATCTACTATCGCCAATGATCCACATGACCCCGAAACTGTACCAATGGTAATAGGGGCAACGTCGATGCCTCCGATGGGAACAAATACCATGTCTATGAGCATGCGGAAAAGGTCAGACCATACTGCCGCCCCATCGGCGGGAACCACTATGTCCGACATGAGCTCGATGTCTTCGGCGATGACTTCTATTATGACAGGTGCCTCATCCTCTACACTGTCGGTGGTTACAGGGAGCTCTACTATGAGTGCCATGTCAGGTATGCCGCAAATGACTTTCGGCCCACGCGGCTGCAGTCCGCCAATGATGTTTAAGCCAGGCTTTGACGCCAGCTCAATTCCGCCTGAAACATGCACCAATACTTCCTCGGAACTATTCACCTTCACCGCGGACGCATCTCTAGGTTGGACCGCTCTACATTTGGTCAACTCTGGAGCTGTCACCAGACTCACTGTTTCGTTGGATGGTCATTCCATGTTCGTTTATGCAGCGGATGGGCTCTACGTGACTATTCAAAAAGTTCAGGTAGGTGAACACTAATTTGGTAGTGAATGTCCATGTTAACTTTCTACTAGGTTCTGCACATCTCCATTGGCCAGCGCTATTCTGTAATGGTAAAGCTCGACCAAACCCCCGGGGATTATGCATTAAGATTTGCAGCCTTTCCTTATGGTGACATGCAGCAGATCATCGAAGGACAGGCAATTTTGTCATACCAGGTCAGGCGGTGTCTTTGCGGTATTCTAGCAATTTAACTAATTCTTCTAGAATGCAACCAATAGTAGCAATATGACAATGGCGAACAACCCGATGTCGCCGTGGATGCTCGTCAACGGGTCCGCCATAGTAGGCTCTGTCGAACTTGAAGATCAGGCGCTAGCACCCTTCGAGGGCAATACGCCGCCATCCGGGGGGGCCAACATTACTCACCACTTTGCAATCAACCAAACAGACATAGTAACTTGGGTAATCAATGGGGAACCCTTCTCGGAGCCGGCTCGACCAATTATCTATGGTAGTGCCTCGGATGGCTGGGATGCGACCACCACGCTTCATACTCCCCCTAATGCAATAGTAGATCTTATTATCAAAGTTGCGAATGATTCTATGGACACGGTAAGCTCGCATATCTGCTCTATTCGACAACATAGTATCCCTCCGATTGACAAGATCTTGTCTAGATGGGCCATCCGATGCATTTGCACGGTCACAAATTCTGGCTCCTTGGGGTAGGCGAGGGCGATTTTCCGTTCAACTCTGTCACTGACGCACCATCAACAATGGTAAATCTCCAGAAACCGCCGTATCGCGATACCATCGATTTGCCAGCTTCAGGTTGGGCCGTCCTCAGGTGCGCAGAGGCGGCATAGTGGATGATTAAATTTACTAACCATTCTTAGATACGTCGCTGATAATCCAGGAGCGTGGTTGTTCCATTGCCATATACAGTGGCATGCTGTGGTAAGTAATATTCTACGGACTAGTGAAAAATCCACTGAATTGATCATCAGAGCGGCATGGCTGTGGTTCTTGTGGAGGATGAGCAGCAAATGCTGGGTATGGTGGGATCTATCGAAACAGCCGCCAACAATCCCGGCATGAACGGTTCACAGGCCGGGGGAACCTCTTCAGCCAGCACCATATCAGTGGATCGCCTTCATCAACATCTTCTCCTTCTGTTCACGCTACTCTTCCCTTTCCTTCTGTTGTAAGGAAGGCTAGACGGATGATCTTTATAAATAGGCATCAAGAGATATGCATCACTCCCAGTCTAAGAGGCTCGTTATCATGACCTCGTCTATTCCGCTGCTGCTGCTGAGAAAATCGGAGGGATATATTTTCCGCGAGGGGCAGCTAGTTCAAGAATAATACATCTATTTACTGGAAAGAGCGCTCATTCTTGCGACTCATAACAACTTGAGCCGATTGTACAGACAGATAGATTGTAGTACAATCCTCCTACTCCAGCTGACAAGCAAGCAGTCCTACCCTCTTCAATGCCGCGTGCGGGATTTGCATGTTTCATGGGACGAGAACAACCCGACTCGTCGCACCACTGTTGATTCGACTGTAGATATCAGGGCAACGAGCACCCAACGGTACAAATGCACGGCTGCAACTAGTAAGAACTTGATGTACCCCTAGCCTCCATGAAAATGAACCAGCCATGTTACTACCTCGGCCTCCTACTTCATTCCGATCACGGCATTTGACCTGGCCACCAGGCCAACGAAGTTGACGTGATAGGGAGCGCAATTTCAATACAGTAGATCCCTTCTACGCGCTACGCTTGAGCTTTGCCGGGGCTTGATCGGGTCATCAATGCATACACTTAAAGATCCCTTCCAGATCTGGAAAAGACGACAGCATGTAAGTAAACGAATTGAATTGAATTGACTTGCAAGTCAAAAATCGCAAAATCGCACTACTTATTTCAACGCCTTCCCTACCACATTAATTTCATTCCTACAAACCGGCCAATCAGATGCAACAAGAGGCCATAGCAACCGGAGAAGAAAATCACGCAAACTAAGGGGGCTGATGGGAGGGAGCACCGGGGACAACTCGTGAATATCTCTGGGAGACACATAATACTCTACGGTAGATCAATGATGGTTTAACCGTCGGATGCCCGGTCCTAGCTGAATATGTTTCCTGGTAGCAAATTCCCCCAGAGCTTACTAGTCACAGGAACGGCGTACCATTCCAACGGTCCCAAGCATAGACTCCCCAAAGCTTATACGTGTACATAGTTCCACACAATGGAGTGCTACAGGGCTTTTTCCCATTCCTAAGTTAAATTGGATCTTAAGTAAATCATATTCGTTAGCAACATTCACCATGGTGACGAGACTGAGCAAATTGGCGTTCTGGCCACTTGCCCTCCACTCATAACGTTTACCACCATTGATGAACGACGGATCAGGTATCCTTTTAGTGCATTAGCAACAACTTGAACGAGCTCGTTCTACTGGTTTGCAAGGTATTCCTTTGAACGGCTTGCATCTAGTTCAAACTAAGTCAGTTTCCCTCTTCATCAACATTCCAATAATTTCATAGCCTTTGCAACGGATCGGAATCTCTTACCATCACAAGATAGTAGTTCTCCTGGCATATATCACCATCTAGCATGGGGGCGTGATCACAAAGTTAACAGATGTTGAACTTGAGGGAACCCATAACTATGCTGACTTCGGACAAGCATTTGAGAGAGCCATCAGAAACAAGAGCATCAGAGACATGTATTTCACAGAGTCTAGTATTATGACAGCTTCTAGCTGGAAGGACTACCGTTATAGACTTGCTAAGGCAGAGAGTGTCATTTCATGGCTTGAGCAAAATATCGGGAGACAGGTCCAGACAGCGTTGGGATACTGATTATGCCTAGCTAGCAGCCAGCGACTAAAAACCGCCAACGATTGGAGACCGTCAGCAACTGGGAAGTGCTAGGTCAGTGTTCTCGGCGAGTCTGTGTCTCTGGGGATTCCATCAAGTTATGTTTCTTAGGACCAACTTTTATAGGTGGAACATTAGACCGTGGGCACCCCGTCGCTTCTTAGAGGTACACTGCTTTGGTATTACGACGAGGGTTTCTGCATTAACGGGACAACGACGATGCTTGGCTCCTTTTCACGCCACTCACTGGTGCTTCAAGCCCGGTTGCTCCGTACCACGATTCGGCGCACCTACACTCCTAGATTCTATCAACCTTTTGGTCTCGCATGGCGGTCCATCACCGTCCCACCTTCAGCTTTGTTCCACGTGGCAGCACTCTGTTCAGCTAGGAGGAATTCAACTCATTGGAGAAGTCAACGAGGGATTAAACATCAATCAGTGGCTTCTTTATGGTCACGTATCCAGAATTTCAGGAAGGGTGTGGAAGTACACCGTTGTTAACACGTTTCGCTGGCTTGTTGGCTGTACCCTCGGTAAATTACCATCTTCCCTTGCCGTTGCTCAAGAGAGTTGGGACGCAATTGAATGCGATAAAATGCTTCTCCTGAGTGTGACCGTAGCGCGTCCTGTTTATTTGAATATGTCTGCCAGCGAAGCGCTGGAGAGAATCTGTATCTAGGGGGTGATGGCGACGCCTAAGTTCGCACTAACTGTTTCTGAGTTTGGGGCGTCAGTTTTGCGATGGTAGCGACAGCTTGGACTTGCAGAATTGGACCATAATCTAGAATAGTTTATATAAAGCAAGTTACAGTAGTTGTGGCCAAACTGAATAATAGAGTACCTTCAGAAGCTATCTGAACCCATCGCTGTGCCGTTCAGCCTGAGTTTGGCATTGAAGAATTCTTTCCAAGTCAACTCAAGCCGTTTGACATATGCAGTCTCCCATCGACGAGGTCTTGAATGGGATGAGCGTCATATCTTACGCAACCGTGTAACTCTGTGTATCCCAACATTGTCATAAGAGAACTCGCCAATCGGCTGTCAAATCTTTCGGTTTCGGCACGCCGGCCTCGGCCCGGCAAAGTGGACAGGTGGTTCGAGATTGGAACCAAAGTCGTAAGCATTGTCGGTGGAAAACGTGTCCGCATGAGAGGACTTTGGGATAATTAGTGTCCCTCTGTAGTGACTGCGCACGAAGGATGAATTCTATGCGGCAAATCGCACACATACCCGCAACACAAAGTTGGTCTTCGATAGCATTGCGAAATGTAATGTCAATCAGTCGTAATACACGTTGACGGCGGATATGGCCATCAATATCTTTTGTGATTTTGTGGACCGTGATTGCCACATCGCGTATGACATGCGCACAGGAAACGTAGGAGATGGACCAAGTAAGGACATAATGGAGAGAAAGTGCGCATCTCGAAACATCTGTGTTGGGTGTCAGTTGGATTTCAAGTAATGGGATGGTCGAAACTGCGCATGACAAAACAACAGCCAAACTGCGTCTGAGCACCCAAGAATGGCTCAGGACGATATCTCATAATTTGTCCTTACCTGTCCATAATTCTGCGTAGAACAACCAAGGCCTGTTTCCATTACTTCCTTCGGACTCGACTGCTAAGGCTTCTTTTTCTCCGTCGGGGGGCGGGAGGGCCAATACTTCGGCTCCAGTTTTATGGGAAAGACAGACAACGTTCGAGATGCACAATAGGTAACGAACTGTAATTGATGAAGAGAGAAGGACCAAATCTGCGAATTCGAAAGCGAACATTGGCGTACTTCGTCGTGCTGTATTGCGCATGGTGTTTGCTGCATGGACAAACATCATGATATCAAATATGACGGTCAACGGAAGTGAAATGAAGAATTGAGCGCGCCACTTCCAGGCCATAAGTGGTTGTTGTTCGACAAATTTCACTCTACCCACTGTCATCCAGGCCCAGACTCTTGCTGATGACAGAGTAACAAAATTCAATATGTAGTAAATATCCAGCCTTTCTCCGACCATATACGAGGCCATTAATGTTTCCGTGGTTTTGATGATGTACTTTTCGAAGATATCCTCGACTTCATCACAAGGTAGCTGTCCATAGACACAATTCTGAAGACTCAGGACCAACAAGGCCGCAATTAGAAGCAAAATATTGGCAACAGCCTGGGCCGAATCAGCAACAGGAAAGGTCCTACTGTGCGCCGAAGTGCTCTTACCATTAATTCGGCTTTACTTTCACCGAGCAATTCGAGTGTCATGCTTATTTCTGATAATTATGGCCTTGCAGTGTTAAAATACCAGTAATTCTTTGTGAAATCGGTCGGTGGAGAACTGCAAATAACGGGAGTACATTCAGCCCTGTTCGATGTCGCAGTTTCTAAGCGTCTTTGATCGGAGCTGGCGATTCGATCGCGCCCTCGCCCTATTTGACAAGGTGTTGCCCATGACAAGCTCCGACCTACAGGTGGAAAGTTCGTCGAAGCCAAAGATGGTGGAATAAGGAATGCGCGAAAAGGCCTCACCGGCAGAGAGGAATGATTGGCTTACTAGCGAACTCGCCAAGAAAAGTGGCTCCTTGCTCCGCTCATTCGAACGTCAAAAGTTCTTGGCCAACAATTTGTTGGTTGTTCAGCTAGTGGATCTATTCTCCACATATTTCAGGAGGGCAATCAACGTTGAATGTGCACAGATTAGCCACGCCCCATAGCCCCCCCGTGCGCAATCCGGTGATCAAACGTATAGGGCGTCTCGAAACCCCGCGTGCACACTGTAACTCCAACTTAAAGCTAAGATAATAGAGGGGCACGCTTCACCTAATATAGATTAGTCTATATTTCAACATCTTCCAATTATCGATAGGCGTATTTTATTATGGTATTCCAGATACGGTATGGTAGGGGTAAATACCCTACCAAGACAGAAATAGTTCTGCCACATAAATACGCGGAAGCGGCGGCCGATTAGACCCTCGATATCTGTGGCACTAGTTTCCCCCAGACCTTGTATCCATAGCACGATGCGGCATCTAAAGTCCTCAATTAAGTGTACTGTTGAATTTTCCCGCTCGGACTATTACAGCAGTCAACTCGATCTTCACGAGTCGATAGCTTAGGCACGTGACTGGTTATCCTTTGGCTTAGCAAAGTCATGTGATCTTCTCTCTACTAAAGGTTTTGCCTCACGGAAGCCGCTTTGTCGCCAACAGGGTCGGGGCAATATGGTTGGTTGTTCATACACCCTGTCCGGGCTAAGCCCATAGGGGACTAGCTATCATCTCAAGAAGTCTGTTCAGCTGCGCTTGCCAGCACTTCAACTGCAAGCCACATGCAGCCTGGTCAAGCATCTTTCGACATGCGCCCTTTACGTCCATCTGAACAGTTCTAGCCTGCTCAGGCTCAGACATAAGCGTCCGCAAAGGTATTCAAGCAGCTATGTCAGTTACGGATTTACGAGATCCTTCTCTTCACCTCTAATATAGGCGTAGACCCATAAACTTTATTTTGAATTACGAAAACCCTTATGGAAGGTCGCTATCGACTCAAATAAGGTCCTCACAGATATCGAATCGACTAAGATGGCACAACAAGGCGGTGAGGCGACAAGAGGAATGGAATCGTTTAGATCGTACAAAAGCTGAATCCACGTCGGATCTATTAAGCAGTTCTGATACATCGAGTTTCATTCATGAATGATCTATATTTGATGCCATAGAACAAATGGATCGACGTTTGTATGAGAGGGTGTTGTTTGAGGAAGCGGCAGTTACAGGGTGCTCAGACTCACCCTTGGACGAAAGAGTGAGTAGTTTCGCCGGTTCTCGATAAGATTTTCAACCATGCAAGATCGTCTCCAGATGTGTTCCAGTATCATATCGCCCAACAACGAGAGTTCCAACGAAGGTTCCACCAAAGATGGAGAGGATGTAGCCGACGTTCTTGGTCATGAGCGCTAACATGCTATTGAAGGTCAGTCAGCGTTGATGCTTGAAGTAGGGAGAGGTCGCATTACAGCAAGTAGAAAGTTCCTGCGACCAAAGTGTTCAGTACCGCTCTGGTCAAGTCCACAGAGATCATCCATCGCTTCGTGCTTCTCTGTCGCTGAGGTGGCACGGCAAAAGAAACATCCTCCCCGGTTTCATTTATCCTCAAGAGGCTTCTCTCACATTCTGGATCGTTGGCAACTAACTTCTGCACGGTCAGCTTTCCTGTCTCAGCCACGCGAAGCATGTTGACCTTAGTATTTCTCCGGCGTCTCTCAAGTGACGGATTCAGAGCGATGAGGAAGCGAAATATAACAGCAAGGAGTATGAGGAATACGCATGACCCCATGTAGGTAACGATAGACGTTGGCGTCCATATTGAAACATACAGAGGCGTGTGGATGCTGGTGGAGAACATGAAGGGCGTGCGATTTCCTTCGTAGCTGTGCCTGAGAGCTCGGCTTTACTGTAGAAATGAGCTGGTTGACCTGGCGAGCAAAAGTTGCCTGCTCGCACTTGCTTTTTCATACTCTTGGCATGATGACGCGAACACGTAAGCAATGACCAAAGGCTGCATTAGCGAGCCACATCCTTTGCCGTCGCTAGGCGCAAGAAGCTTTTTTCGACATCCTATTGGAACACCAACTCGCTCGAGAAATGAGTGACCGATATGGACAAGCAAACTCTGAAACGGTGGGAAGCTGACACACAGAAAATGCTAGGAATAGGTCCCCTCTTCATTCCTTCGCGAGGAAAATTGTTTTGGGCACATGCATCCTCAATGATCACATGCCATACTCCTCATAAAGGGCTCAGCAGCTTTTTAATTGTCATTTTAAAAGCATGATTGGCTGGTCCGGTACTAGTCAGCCTGAGGGATCCTGGTTCGATCCCAAATTTAGCATGGCCCTGGAGCAAGTTTGAGCAAGTTTGAGCGTGTTTCTCCAGGCTAGCCCGTGTTTTATAGACGGGCGTAAAAAATGTATTTCGCCAACCGTACTCATAGGACAGTGCAGCCACCTACAGCTATATATGCGCCTAGTCCTAATTGGGTCAACCATGCACATTCAGCCTATGCATCTCACGGATTAACATTAATACGGCCAGGCCTTGGCGCTTCCACCCCGTGACTCTGCAGGCGCCAACCAACTCACTGCAACTCCTCCGTCAAACTCGGTAAGTTTGTTGTACTTTATGACGGCTTCCAACAACAAACTTACGGATCATTCTGAGTCACCCTACATAGCCCGTTAGCTCCCGTCGACCCCCAAGTTTGCTGGTCAGCGCATCAAGCTTATTTACTAGCGGCTTGGCTGTGTGGCGAAATAGGCGAAATACATACTGCCGCCTTCTCTGTGGTCCGCTTGCGGAATTTGTGCGTATTTTGAAAAAAGGGTCCGTGCTCTGAGCTTGCACCCCGCTAAAACAACCAGTGATGACATGTCCCAGGGGACTCCCAACCGCGGCACAAGTCTGGCAGCACGATAAGGAATTTGCGGCACTTGGACTCTTTATGTTCATTTAGGGAACATCCACGAAGAGATCGTCATGCAGATTTGTACTCGCATTGTCATCATCCTTCGCCATAGCGATCATTCACAATAATCGTTCGGCACATCATCCATAGAAGAACCTTTGATCGCCTTCACCCGTCCACAACCCCAGCTCTTCTCTTAACTGGCATCGCGCGAAATCAATCACTTCTTTCACTAAACCCTTTAGATTGGGTCTAATTCCTCTGCAGCCATCCTTGTTAATGCTTAGGAAAATATCGCTCCATCCACAATCGCCACCCACGGGCCAGGTCACCACAACTCTCCTGATAAACAACATTCACTGTGCCTCCTGCCTCTCCTATATCCAGGAGGTCCTTAGTGCATTACCGCCGCTGTCGATTACTGCCAACTATGTATCACACGAGGTTGCGATAATCCATTTTCCCGAGCACTCTGCCAATGACATTTCTCGAGCTTTATCAGACGCGGCATTCGAGGTCCAGAGTGTGCGAACCGAAGACGAATTCGGCCATATTATCTACGAGCAAGAGGAAGTCTAGGCTCACCAAGAATGGTTGGAACAGGCCGCTCAGACGCTGAGCAAACAGGCACCAACACTCTCGTGGCACCAGACGACAGCACACCCGAGATTGGTAGGCGACGCCAACGGGCTGTGTAGGATGACTCAGGATGATCCGTAAATTTTTGTTGTTGGAAGCCCTCATTATCAATTTGACGATTGCTAGGCAATGAATCCTGCGAATTCTGGTCACAATGTCATTGGCGACTTCCCAATGGTTGGGCTTGTTCCATGACTCTCACGGGTTAATTTGATCTAATTACGACTTAATTTGATAGAGATTTTGTGAAGCTGTGAGAGTTGCGGTGAGTTGGTTGGTTGTCTGCAGAGTCACGGGGTGGAAGCGCCAAGCCTAGTCGGATTAATGTTAATCCGTGAGTTGCGCGGGCTGATTACGGATCTGTTGACCCAATTAGGACTAGGTCCAGATATAGCTGTAGGGGCGGCACTGTCTAATGAGTACGGTTGGCGAAATACCTTTCATTTTGCACCACCGTCTAAAAAATATGGGCTAGCCTGGAGAAACATGCTCAAACTTGCTCGAACTTGCTCGAACTTGCTCGAACTTTGCTCAAGGGCTTTACTAATTTTGGGATCGAACCAGGATCCCTCCGGCTGACTAGTGCCGGACTAGCCAATCAGAGTTTTGAAATGACAACATAATCGTGGATCAGCTGCTGAGCCCTAGATGAGGCCAGGTGGAGAAGTATGGCATGTGCTCATAGAGGATGCATGTGTCCCAAAGCAAATTAAGCTACGGCGACAGCTAACATCGCGCTTTTAAAGTTTTGTCCCCAGCAAAGTGAATGTTTCCTTCGGGCACCCGCCTGCGCTTATTGGCTGAATTCCCGTCACCGCCCGCAGCCTTTACAGGGTGTTTTTATGCCTTGCGTGCACCAGCAAAGTTTCTGCCAACTTTGCGACCATGGATTCGGGATTTGTGCGTTGGTAAGTAGTCGGATCTTCGCAGACAGTAGATTTGTTCAGTTCACTGTGCAGCAAAAATCGAGCCGATCTCCTCCCAGGCCCACCAATCAGGTGGAAGGGCCTAGTAGCCTACCAGTGAAGTGCATCAAATGTCTTTCCACGGCGTGAAACCATCTGGTGTGGCCGTGTATTGCGTAAAATTGGCTGTATCGTGGATTTTACAGTAAAATCTAGATATCAAGGGGCCAAAGGAAAGGATGGGCCAATGTGTTACACCACTGTTAAAGGAGGGCGCCTTTTCAGGGTCAAACGCATCCCCATGAGGGTTTCATTTTCAACCTCGAGATAGGAAGACGATTTTCTTTAAGCGACTAGGAGCACCTTGTTGCTTCATAGAAAAAAGCATGATCAAATCCTTATATCGCTTTTCTCGGAATACCCCGTCCCGGGCTCCCCAGGCTCCCCAGGCTTCCCAGGCTTGCTATCGTACTCGTCTTGCCCGCCTGGGCAGGACAAGTCCCTAGGGCTAATGTACACAGGTTCTGGTTGGCCTGACGCCTGGTAGAGCTCTTCAAGCGACTAAACTTGCTAATATGGTTAATGGTTTCTCGATCTGGCCACTACTGTAACAGCTTAGCTAGCCCGTGTTGGTGTGGAAAACCAAAAATGCGTCGGGGTTTTCGAGTTTGAGCTCGGATGGATCGACAAACCAGGTTAAACGATTTGCGGAGTAGTCCTGACTTTTCGGTGCGCTGGATACTTACATAAGACACAGTGCATTTTACGATTCTTATCATAATAGTTGGCCATTGTGGTGGTACGTCAATCGGGTTATTCTAGGGGCATTTGATGACGCTGCGGCTCATGATGAGACGCGATTTTGTCGCTGCTGCGGTCGAGAGGATTTCGTGGCAGAGGGGTAACGTATTTTATCATCTTGTATCGTCTGCCCTGCTAGCCCTCGCTGGGCTGTGGTCATTCGTCATCAGTTATTGGGTCCACTACCTTCTATGGTTTTTCGCCAGTAACGAAGGCCACTCCTTGTGGTATGCGATACACGAAATGTGGTGTTGTGCTGACCACAGAAATCGGCGCAGCAGCAAAACGTGACAGAAGGCATTCCGAAATCTGCGGCGTTGACCACCGAAAACTGTGGTGTCTTCAATCATTGGAACGCTCCAAGCTCTGGACTGAGCAAAAGTGCTAGGTATGTACAACAGCCTTCTGACAAGGTTGCGGGATTGGTAGATCTCTTTTCGACAACGAAAAACGGGGGAATGGATATTCAAACTTCGAACAACGCGGAGTATTGTATTGGATGGCAGCTGCTGTACCTTGTAGAGCATCCAACACACTCGTCGCATGTGCCAAAAATTGTCAAGTCAGAGGCGGAGGCGCGAATACGAGCAATGTGGCGGAGCAACAAGAGGACGGCGAACCTATTCAACGCCAATTGATTACGAAAAGTACACTCTAAGTACGCCCAAGGCTGTAATTGATTTCAGCATCCTTGAAAGAACCCTCGAGTTCTCACAGTTCGACGTTGATCGGTGATTGGCCTGGAAGCCGGAACACGCAGATGGCATCTCACATCTTTTTGCGTCTCAGTTATCCTACTTCTCGTCTTAGTCTTCTGTTTTCGACCCTAGTATTCGCTGCTGTTTGGACCCGCATAGCCCTCGTGCTCCATCAATCCCTGTGACCCGGTGTGGCTTGGCAGTATCGTCGTTAGTTATTCATGTGTGAAAAAGGTAATTGATGTCTAAGCCCACTCTACAGAAGAGATGCTGCTTTAAAGGCGTAGCTAAGCCTGGCTAGCGTGCCAAGTCCACAATTTCACGTTCATCCGCCGGTTCATTCCGAGTCGGTATCATCGTGTTTTCGAAGAGCACGTAGTGTGTCTCTGACCAACCACGTGGCATTGTTGCGGCAATTTCGTGCAACGAGAGCTCCACGAAACTTTTGCACAGCCTCTGCTTGTGACCAGCATGGCCACTGGGTTGGTAAATCCATTTGCGGCTATGGCATATTTAATGATGCAGTTTGCAAGAAATGTTGTCAAAGCATCTGTTCGAACAGGGAAAATGGCAGATCGCGTGCATCACATCTATCATGGCTGGAAACATAGCAGGCAACTATTCGCCGCAGCTGACCAACTCATCGACATCTACCGGGAAGGGCTTCAGTCAATCCACGGCTATACCGACCTTAGTAGTGGGTCCTGGGGTGGTGGTAATACTGGTACTGTCTATCATACTGTAAGTGATTGTGGGGAAGTCTCGATGCTCCTATGATATTGAAGGATTTAAAGATATGCACTATTTCATCGAAAACGCAATCGCACTTCCACTAGAGATATCGAGGCTGGGAGCAGCAGGCCGAAGGACACGATAAGCCTACAGGACCTCGAGTCTGCGGTCCCAGTTCAGCAATACGAAAAGTCCAAAAAGTCCAGAAGACAGGTAACTTCGACACCAGGCCAACTTGACTCCTCCGAAGTTTGGTACATCACACCCTATGGTTCGTCACCATGCGCTGATACAAGTATAGTGCTGTCTGCCTGGAAACCTTAGAGAACCAAGATGAGGTCCGAAGATTGCAATGCGAGCACGTTTTTCATCAAAGTTGCGTGGACAGTTGGTTCAAAAGGCAGCACTATGATTGCCCAGTATGCAAGTCTATTTACGTTGTAGGTAAGGACAACAATCAGCAGGCAACTTAAGGTGATAGCATCTCCTGTAACATAATAGTATAAGGCGGCAGCGTGGTCATGATTTTCATGGATCTTATTTCAGCACCCACCTCTGTGAAGTCGAAGTAGATGTTGCCATATCATCTTGAGGTCGGAATCACCTGCAAGTTAGCGGATCCGCTCGCTTGTAAGCACGTTCAAAACCCGAACTCGGCTTCCGGTAGCTATTCTCATCACTTCAGACCTTGGGCTTCGCTAAGGTTCTGAAATCGCAGACTTGTGCATCATCACCATATTCTGCATGTTTAATCTATAGCTTCATCCATGAGATCTTGTGCTTTCAGCGTAAAGGCCAGGTTGGCCATGCTGGTCAGCGTGGCGGGATGCTCCACCCCAAGCACCCTCTTCCTCGTCTCCATCACCTGCACCTCTAGCTGCTCTGCATCCTTCCATCGACCTTGATTTCGATACGTCGACGCCAGGTTGGCTATGCTACTCAGCGTGTCGGGATGCTCGGTCCCAAGCCACCCCTTCCTCGTCTCCATCACTTGCACATCCAGCTCCTCTGCCTCCTTCCATCGACCTTGATTTCGATACGTCGCCGCCAGGTTAGCCATGCTGGTCAGCGTGTCGGGATGCTCGGTCCCAAGCCACCCATTCCTCCACCCATTCAACCAATCCAGCCTCAACCTACAGGCTTCCTCCCCGCCGAACAACGGGGGTATAGACAGAGTTCTTATACTGTAACGACAAGACCTCTCGAATCGGATTCAGGACCTGTTCTCCGCCCTCCTCTACCTCAATCGCGTCCGCGACCATGTCCGGAGCCGTTGATACTCCCCCGCCTCTCCGAAACACGGCCTATTCCGCCCACACAGCCTCCGGCTCCGGGCTTCCTTCCCACCGAGCAATGGGGGTATATCCAGAGTTTTCACGCCGCCATGGATCAGGTCCAGATGGAGACCTGCAGCCGCTGTAAGGAACGGTGGTTTGCGATGGACCTCAAGGATGAGGTCTGCCACGCCTGCTTCTTACGGGACAAGGGGAAGCAGACGCCCTTTCTGATGTCCACGGAGAACGAGATGGACCCGGGAGAGTTACCGACCTATCTGCCGGAGCTGACACAGGTGGAGGAGATGATCATCGCCCGGTCTCACGTGCAGATGATGGTCCACCGCTACCGTGGCCACCAGTACCACTACTCGGGACACTGTGTCAGTTTTCTGCAGAACACGGTCAAGACGGTTGATGTACTGCCGAATCTGCCTGCTGAACTAGATATCGTGGTTTTACGACCCTCGGATCGGGCTGCCGAGAGTGATCCACGATACCAACGCCAGTTCCGGTCGGATTTTCGGGTCCGCGTGTGATCACCTGGCTACGGTTCTTAAAGGACCATCACCCTGATTACCGATATATCACGGTTTCTCCAGACCGGATCAACGCCCTCCCAGTCGATGAGGATGTGTCCGTATCCTTTGCGTCTATTGTCGACCACGATCCAGGGGTTGATGCACCGGATCAATTCATCCTGGCCGACCTACCGCCGCCAAACTCCCAATCTATGGTCCCAAATCTTGACATCACGACAACCGAGAGAGATTTGATCGTCCAAGAGATTACGGGCCGGAAGCTCCCCCCTCCCGGCCTGCCCGCACCGTCGATTCGCATGACTCCTATCGATGAGGCGTCCGGAAAGGATCGGATCTTTGCGATGGCCTTCCCTACATTATATCCGACTGGCCGACTTCAACATCCTCATGCGTCGTAAGGCGGACAGCTCCGCCCGTTTTTACGTCTCTAAAGCTTCCGGTCTCAAGGACCTGAGCCGCGACGAGCTTGGAGACGCCCTGCTCGCGGACGAGGGCCTCGTGCCACAGATCGTACGTCAGGGTTCGCATCTGACCGGGACCCGACCGTTCTGGCTAACAGGCCCAGGCCCGCTTCCTCTCGCCTAGCGTGTCACCGGTTTTTGTCACTTTCAGTGCGGCCGACATGCAATGGCAGGACTTGCACCGGCACTTCCCTGGCTTTGCGGACTTGGCAATGGCCGACGACCGTACACGGCGGACGTTCATCTGGGATGGAGTCCAGAGGAACCCGCATATCGTCGCTCACTACTTGGTGATTCGTTTACGGGCCTTTACAGGGCACGTTTTACGCCCGCTTCTGGGGTTTACCGACTCGTGGGATCGCTTTGAGTGGCAGGCCCGTGGTTCTGGCCACTCCCATGGCCTCTTCTGGATCCCAGCAGCCCCTTCCCTCGACCAGGAGACGGACGAGTCCCGCGCTAAGTTCGCCCAGTATTGGGGTTCGGTGATCACCGCCTGGAATCCAGACCAGTTACGCTTGCCTGATGCCTGGAATCCCGCTTCTCTTGCTCCAGCAGATGTCGCTAACACCGCTGACCAGTTTGCGGCCTTTCTAAACCGCCTCCAGATGCACTCGGCCTGTCGAGCACCGTACTGTCTACGGGCAACGAAGGGTGGAGATCAACCCACCTGCCGCTTCTTCTTCCCTCGACCGCTGTCTACGGATCCGGTCGTGACAAAGGAGATCAATCACAAGTCGTGGTTGTTCTCGCCGGCCCGGAATCAAGGGACCCTCAACCAGTGTGCGCCTGCCATTACGATGGGCTGGATGGCTAATACTGACATTCAGCCTCCGACGACCCTACGTGCGGTGTTGTCGTACATAGGCAAGTACGTCTCGAAGCCCGAAAAGTCTTCGACGTCTTATACTGAACTACAGGCTCAAGTCCTTCCATGTGTAAGTGACCAAGCGCCTCTACTATCATTTGTGTCTAGGATGCTCAATAAGCTCATTGGAGAGCGTGATTGGTCCGCGCAGGAGGTATCGCACATCCTCTTACAGCTCCCAGTCCAGAAATCCTCTCGGATGCTCGTGAGCCTCGATTGTCGCCCCGAAGAGGCTCAGCGTGATCTGATCGTCCTTGAGTCCGGAGAGATTACGGCCCAGCGTTCTCCCTTACGAAGGTATCTAGATCGACTCGCGGATACCAAAAATGGGAATGCGGCACTCCTAGACCTGTCGCTATTCGACTGCTTGCGGTCCTGGGATTGGCTCACCTGGAGGGTTCGGCCGCGAGCCAGCCCGCGAGTGATCAACTACTACCCGCGGTACATGAATGATCCGGAATCTCCTGGCTATGTGGACTACTGCCGGGTGAGGCTGATGCTCCATCACCCCTTTGTGGATTGGGACGACCTGTTGATGGTTGATAACCAGGTCCACAGGTCTTATGTCGATGCTTTTCAGGCCTGTCATCACTCACATACTCACCCGGAGGACTTTTACACGGACCCGGACCCGGAATCCGAGGTCTCGGACAGTGAGAGTGACGAGGATGGAGAGGAGCAGGCAGAGGATGACCACCCTCTAGCGGACTTTGAAGCTTTTGCTCGCCGGAGGCCGCAAGAGGATTTCACTCGGGTCGACCTCCTCGACCGTCTAGGTGCCCGCGAAATGGACTGTGACTACGATTGGTCCTTGCACATCGGCCGTTACGATATATCCCCGGATATTTGGGACCAGGTCAAGGCCGAAAACCCAATTGCGCAAGTGGTTGTGATAGACTCATCACCGGATCCTTTAAATCGAGAACAGAGGAAGCTATACGATACGGTGGTGGATCAATATTCTCAAGAACTTACTTTAGATGCTCCACTCCCCCGTCAGCTCCCCTTGAACGTTGACGGGGTTGCCGGATCCGGCAAGACCTTTACACTTCTCAAAACGTGTGCGCGGATCCAAGAGCTTGCGATCGAGGCGGGAAGGCAGAACCCGATCTTTCGGGCTGCTCCTACGGGTATTGCTGCATTCAATATCGTTGGTAAGACCTTGCATAGTCTCTTACGGCTCCCAGTTAAAGGGAAGAAGTCGGATTTGTCAGTAGCCACGCTGCAGTCTTTGCAGGCCCTGTTTCAAGACTGCCGGTTCCTGATTATTGACGAGAAGTCAATGATTGATATAAAGACGCTCTCTTTGATCGACGACCGCTTGCGGGCTATCCTCCCTGCCGGTTCACACCGGCCTTTTAGCGGTGTGAATGTGTTGTTATGTGGGGACTTCTTCCAGTTACCACCGGTCGGAGGGCAGCCTGTCTACTCCTTCAAGCATTCGCACATTAATGCTGTGAAGGGCCACCAACTCTACCGGATCTTCGACCGTACGGTTCGACTAACTCGGGTGATGCGGCAGCAAGGAGAGGACGACATCTCGACGAGGTTCCGGCTTGCTTTGAGTGAGCTCCGGGTATCCCAGCTATCTAAAGAGAGCTGGGAACTCCTATGCACTCGGGTTGCAAACCAGCTCTCGCCAGAAGAGGTGACGGCTTTTGATACTACTTTACGGTTGTATTTTACGACGGAAGAAGTTAGGTTAACTAACTTTGTCAAGTTGGCAGCCGCAAAGAGGCCTGTGAAGAAGATTCTAGCCCGTCACAAGGGCTGGAATGCCGTAAAGGCGACGGAAGATGAGGCGGATAACCTATGCCCGGATATCCACGTGTGTGTCGGAGCGAGGGTGATGCTAACGACCAACCTGTGGACGGAGATAGGACTCGTGAATGGTTCCATGGGTTCTATCTGGGACATTGCGTGGGATCACGGACAGGATCCTTCTACGACCTTACCCTCGATTATACTAATTAGGTTTGATGAGTATAACGGGCCGAACTTTCCACATTGCGACATAGGTGTAGTACCTGTATTTCCTGCTACACGCCATTTTGAATACAAAGGAGTGGCATGTTCCCGCACGCAGTTCCCTCTACGTCTTGCGTTTGCGATCACGGTCCATAAGAGTCAAGGGCTGACGTTGTCTAGGGCTGTTTTGAACTTGAATCAGAGGGAGCATTGCCCAGGCCTTTCTTATGTGGCTGTATCCCGGGTTAAGACACTATCAGGAGTGTTGTTTGAGGTTCCATTTGACTTTAACCGTTTTAAACATGTGAACTCGGCTGTATCAGTAGATAGAGAATTAGACTATACTGTAAGAACAGCCTCCGAATGATTTTGTTCAATCCGAGCGGCCAGCGCTCGGATGCTCGATTCTGTAATCGAGTTATTTTGTCTTTGGGACTTATGAGTTTCGACCAGTAAGGGAGGAGGGGGACGTATACAATAGTGTCCGCCACTTACGGAAATATAAATACCAAGAGGGGCGCTCGTCCCGCGAGCACCGCTAATCGCCGGCCAGTGCGGTAATATCCCATCAAGCGATTTCTCGTCACCTCCTTACCGGTTTTTTTCCGCTTCGTTTCGAGGTACAGGTTAATGGCAACGGTGGTATCCCGATGCCTAACCTTCCGTCTACCCCTACACTAGACGCGGTCGGCCGCCGCCACCGCCTTATAAGCATTAATAGACCATACTAACTGGAGATATATAAACCGTAAAAGTAGACGGTACACTCGATTGCCGTGGAGTAAGTCTTGTACTCTATCTAAAGCGGCCACGACACATATTTCAATACTACTGCTGTAATTAAGAGAATCTGAGGTGAAGGAGGGCATCCAGCTCTTATAGATTAAACGACAATGAGAAAGGAAATAAGAAATAGCGTCGGTGCTAACCAGAAGATCGGCCACCTCCGGGATTGCGTCAGGGGTCAAGTTCCTTTTATCACTTAGCCGTAGACCTGGAGCCTTTCGGGAGATCTTTCGGCGTCGTGCTAACGATATGGGTCCTGGGTCGTGAGGCCATTGGCTCGATCTCTTCGTTAGAATAGTTTCGTTGTTTACCTCTAGCTAGATCTCGTTCGGGGGATGGAGAGGGACTAGAAGGTAAGAATGAATTTGGTTCTGATGTAGAAGGAGGGAACGTTAGAGGGGGAAGTGGCGTGCTTAATAATATATTTGGATTAGCATAGAGGTGGTCCGGGACCTTTTTAACTTTATAGTGTCCGCATTTGCGTATAGTGGCTAAGCGTTCCTGGGTAAATATCTGTTCGAAGCTAAGTGGCGAGTTAGTAAAGTAATACTGAGATAGGTCGGCGGCCTCATCGACGAGATGGGAAGGGACGACTATCTGATTATAAATGTCGTCGTCGCTTTCGCTCTCTTCGGAGCTGGAAACCGATGAGGTGTTATCATTATCGGCCAACACGTTGTGGATGGCTACGTCATTAGTATTAAAGTTTAACTTCTTTGTTAGATGAGATCCGTACGAAGGGTCTTCACGCTGTGAACGTGTCGGCTGGGGTATATAAGCACTAACGGGATCTCTACGGTGTGTCCTGTCGTCTAGTTCCTGGTAAAGCTCCGCAGTATATCTATCGGCAACGAGATCGTGGGTAATTTCTTTTCATTTTAGCAAGAGATCTGACCTAGTTGGGTTCTTAGCGGTGCAGGTAAGGAGTCCTGAGTCAGCCGGCATCTGAAGAACCGGTGGTAGAAAGTTGACGGAGACGACGCGTTCAGATTAAATGGGGGCGGACGCGCGAGGTTTTCGCGCGGCACCTCCGCTAGAAATCTACGGGGCATTGGATGGGTAAATATTGGGCAAGACACTTCACTTTGTTGACAAGAGTTGGAAGGACGGACGGTGAAGAATATAGGAGAGTAGGGAATGGGAGACTGGATGTACTGTAGACGGTGAAGGATACAGGAGAGTAGAGAATGGGAGACTGTAGCCCAAGTCACAAAAATTTGAAAGGGAAAACTCCTGCTGAGATATGGCGGGGGACTTCCTTACGAAACATATCAGTTTGTGGGCAGGCTATTTTTACGCCTGCGGGTCCAGAAAGAAGACACGTTTTAAGAAGGAACGAACACCAAACTGTGATTCGGCGCTAAGTTTCCTTGCGGCCACTGTTATCATACCGCCGGCCACGATGGGACGGGCTTATGCAGCTTATTCTGGGAGGGTCCACGAAGTAAGCGACAGATAGGTGGGAATTCGCATTCAAAGACGTCGCTGCCCAGAATCTGAGCAATCACAAGAACCGTGGCGTCTCAGGCACAGGTTCTGGAGTACTTGCCTTGGTACTGTGATATGATTGGGCACATCCATTGATGATGGCCAGATAACCTGTTCCGCCTTTCTCCATCCCTTCACCTCGGCGGTATTCAGTAATCTTGACCCACCTCTGGAATCATCACCTCCTCGTAGGTATGAAGATGTGGGAGGCAAAAGGTTGCAGGGAAGCGAATCCAATGAGGATCGTGATTGAGGGTTCTGATTTCTAGTACTACGATGCGTACTGTTCTGTTTTATATACAAAATTACTAGGCAAATGACCTAAAATGCGCGATTTTGCACGTCATTCAGTAATCTCCGAGTCTCTCCGTCACAGTAGGTATTGGAGTATTTCTCTTGCCCAGTGAGACCTATTTTAGTAGGCACAAGGCGCTAGTGGATCACGTGGTGTGAGTTTATCACACGCTAAAAGGGTCTTGACGCCAACAGAAGATTTCCCATACTCCTCTCTTTTTGACGGACCCGGCCAAGTATTTCTATTCAGTGTCAATACAGTAGTCATGTATGCCACGGAGTATCATGGCGGACAAGGTGGAAGCTGAACACACCTACAGCGGAGTTCCACTGTAGGATTGAGCGGTAGGATACGAAAGAAATAGATCTCGGCTTAAACGATGATATTGTACTCGATGTAGATCACTTCATTAGTACGTCTTGTCCCCCTAATGACCTCATTCGCCCTTTGCACCGCCATCATTTAAGATTGATAACCAACATCGTGTTCTCAAATCTCTTCTTCCTGTCTTCGAAACAGTTCTCCAACCGCGTGCTGCGGCGACATCTTGCATTCTTGTTGAGTTTCAGTGACGCTGCGATCCAAGTCTTATCGTCAATGTTGCCCTCAGGAGTCCAGCAGGCTTTCCACTGGATAGGATACATAGTAAAATTACAATGCTCGCGCTTGTCAACAACGCTATGCACATGGGAAAGAAGATTGCCTCGGCATTCTGCTTGACAACGTCGTGCGTGCGGTTCGAACGGCGAAGGACTGTCCTTGTACCCCTGAAGTACACTCTCCAATGCGACCTCAGCGTCTGGGACCTCGAAGTCGCTCGGAAACATCCACGTATCAGCAGTTCCCAGAAGATACTCAGATTCACCATGTTCGTAACAGAATCTCTGCTCATAGGCGGCATCATGGTCCCAGAGTCTATCGGGAGGAAGTCCAACATCCTCGAGGTTGATAGCGGCGGTTGCGCTGCGACGGATGGCATTTCAGAATCGGCCAATAAACCTACCCAAGCCCACTCGTAAATCATGCTACAAGATCAGAAGCGAGGAAGTGCTGAACTGCATCAATATTGTAGTTCGGGACGTCCAAAGTCTATCATGTGAACATGCGTGGAGAATGTATGGCCTAGTTCTGAACCTCCACAAAGCAGTAGTCCACAAGCACTGTCGTCGCTCCTCAAGCGCGAAGCGAAGCAGCCAGTTTGTGGCGAATGAAATCACTCGTGCCAGACATACTGATGGTGGACAGTCTGCAACCTGGGGCGTTTGTGTTCTGAGCGCGCTTTGAGATAGCGGAAATTCCATCCAAATATGTCCTAATGGAATATTAGCTCTTGCAGTGGGGCCGATAAGCAGTTCGGCCTTCTTTATTTGGAGACTGGTTTGAGGTGACGTAGATATTCGTCTAATTGACTCCTGCACTTTGTGGTCTGGACCAGGGAGTAGCTCTACGAAGTCTGAATTTTACCGCCAGAGTCCACCCGATATGAGAGTGTATAATGTGCAAGAAATTGGAACAGCGGGAACTTAGTATCGCACGAATTCGACAGGCTATTCCATTATTCAAGCAGCTGCATTGGTGTATCCAGGGTCCTCAAACTAGTGTGAATATACGGAACGAATATGACTTCTTTTCGGATGAGCCACTCTTAACTAATGTGTGTATTTCCTGCTCTACTTCTGTGAAGCAGAATTCCCAATGGCACGAAAATGACTATCATCAAGGACACCCCGGCGATTGCCTTGTACCAATCCCGTTTGTCTCGATTCTCCATCACTCCTGGCTCTTGTGGAATTGATTGAAAATTCTCCACGATCTCTTTCCGATCTGGTCTGTACACCACAGTGCTTAAGGATCGATCTTCAAGGTGACACGCTGTCTTCGTTCGCCAATCGTTCGTTCTGACTCTGCTGACTCAATTGTTGAGGCATTCGCTTTTCCGTCGTGTACCGTATCGTAGCGGAGGTCCAACGGCAGCCTCAGGGGATAGGTTTCGCAAAGTCCCTTTTGGCTACACCTGCAAAGCGCGATGTCGTTAGCTGACAGGATGAATAGAATTTTCCAAAGCAAAATTAATTTCCTTTGCGATGAATCTTCAGCGTTTGTACCAATCCTACCCTGATTTGAGTACGAAGCTACAAATCTGCAAAAACTTTTATCCAGTTTACGTCTGTTTTGAGCCTCCTCCTTAGCTTGGCTGCGGTCCGTTACAGGAAGTGGACAGGATTTTGAAGGGAGAGGCAGGGCCATTAAACCAGGCTGTGTGACTCGGGCTCAAGGGAATACCGTTCGTGGCCATTCCATGTCCCAAACCGAAACTTGATTCCACAGCATCGGATTTGATTGCCAGATTTTCCCTTCAAGTTCGGGGTAACTGCCTCGAATAATTCCTTCGGTAGGATAATCACGTGATATTGGAGAAAATTGGCTTATCTCAAAACGCTGTACCTCTTACGATAGAACGTCGCGCACTTATCGCTCGCGGTGTCCGGACACCCTCAGCCCTGAGCCGGAGCAAGCGGTCAAACTCCCAGTTCATTGGACACCAAACAGGATTGCCGGGTGATGTCAAACGATGTCAAACGGATGTCAAACGATGTCAAACGATGTCACGTCATCACACTCAGAGGGAAAGTGATCCGATTGGCGCGGAGGTCAGGCAGGCGCCCTACCGGACACAACCATCCTCCGAGAGGGGTGCCACGGTCATATTGCCAAGGTGCCAAGGCCTCGTAGTGGCGTAAGACAAGTACAAGTCTTGCTGCCTTCTGCTCAATGTGACGGGCGTACCACGGCATAGGCACGTGAACAGAACAGGCAACCCACCGAGGCCAGGTCATTTTACTTCAAATGACTTGTGTCTGTCAGGAATCCCAACCAGGTCCCGCACGCATGTGTTCGTCGAAGGTCTCGAAAGGATAGCCTGACGGGTCCCCTAGGCTCTACGAAATCTAACAAAGGCATCGAACTTGTGAGCTTGCACTCTACATCAGAAGAGGTATCGCCTAGATTGAAGCCTGCAGAAATTGCCGCAAGCACCTGAGACGATGGCTGAGCTACGACCTACATTTCCGCCGAAGCTCCATGGAAGTCACCGACGTCGCAGAGGTATACAGTATTATGGTCCTCTCCACTCAAAAATTTTATCTCACGATTAAAGGTAATAGGCTCGGCAATGCACTAAAGTCGTGGGTGATACTCCGTGGTAGGTAGGCTGTGCCTTCATTCACTTGTACGCCTTCCTGCTATGTTTTCCTACCACTCAGATGGGTTCAGGACTCGCCTTCGCATGTTTGAGTATCTCGTCGTGATTTTTGTCACATGCGTCATGACCTGATATTGGATTTAAACCTGCTATACTTGGTAACACTCTGTCCTCCCCCATCATTAAGGCGAAGGCCTCCCAATCATATCCTCCCTCCCAAGCCCAATATTTTCCAAGCCTCGATTTCGCCCATTTCCCGTTCAGAACAACTACCTCATCGATCTGATCAACCTTAAGGGAGCTCAAGGGCCCGACGAGAAACACCAACTTATGCTAACTAATCTTGCCCCAATTGCTCCCTGTCGAACTAGGCGCACTGCCTCTTTACGTTGGCATTTTTGGTCAACGCCATCTTCGATGTCCCCAACTCGCCCCAATTCGCAATTCCAATCAAGGCCGCAATCGACGAGGCTAGTACAACAAAGGAGTAAATAATATCCGTGTGAAACGGTTCCTGGACGACACTCGTGTAGAAACAGTCGTACAAAATTGCATGCTTGGACTTGCGACTCGACTCTGTTCAGCGGAGGCAGAGACTCCATTGCGCCTTTCCTTACTGAAATCCCAGAAGCAAACATCTTATTTCACAAGTTTCTAGCCAGGGAAAGAGTGGTCGACGGCGAAGCACACTGAAAGTCTCCAAAGCTGCGATATCATAGAACTTCCCGACAGGTCCCTCTGAGCGCCTCTAGCCATGAAGGTCTTGGGTTGTGGTTTGTGCAAGGCTGCCGCCGGTGGGGGCATTGGCCACGTTCCGGCTTGGCGCAACAGACGCGTCAGCACGGACTTGGCAGATTCAATCCAAGCTTTCAGCCGACTCTTAACAACTCTCCGGCGGTAATTGCTTGATACGACTCGTCCACAATGCATCGGCCCATCATGACTATCAGAGGACTCACGAAGTCACAACGCTTGCTGATCATCATCGCCATTTCTCTCTCGTTCTTCATCGCTGAGATAGGAGGTGCGTCTGTCTTCGACGTGGGTCAACGTCTTGATTCATGATTTAATTTTGTTCCACAGTTGGATTCTATACTCGATCACTTGCACTGGTTGCGGATGCCTTCCATTATGTAGGCCAAGTTTCTGCTCTGACTGTAATGAGATGTGGCTAATCACGATGGCAGATGAATGATCTTGTCGGCTACGTTGTGGCCTATGTGGCATTCAAGGTATTACTGCCTATTTCGCCAGCCGTTGCCTAATCCTTGTCAACAGATCTCAGAGCGTAGCGACTCACCGAAAGAGCTTTCCTTTGGCTGGCAACGAGCGAATCTCCTTGGCGCCTTCTTCAACGGAGTCTTCCTACTCGCCCTCGGTGTTAGCATTCTACTTCAGTCCATCGAGCGGTTCATCTCACTTCAGCGTAAGTTCAGAAAGATTCTGGACGTTTTATCGACCGGATACAAGAAATACTGATTGTCCATGCAGATGTAGAGAATCCTATGCTTGTCCTGATCGTGGGCTGTGTCGGCCTCGTACTGAACATCATCAGCGCTACCTTCCTTCACGAACACCAGCACAGTCACGGACCCCCTGCAGATCAAGGCGCGGAACTTCAAGACAATACTGCGAGGCTAAGCCCAGCTAACAAGCACGATACCCATCGCCACGAGACAAGGCCAGAAATTCAGAGAAATGCCAAGAATCAGGGACATGATCTTGGCCTCATGGGTGTCTTGCTGCATGTCATCGGCGATGCGGCCAATAACGTCGGGGTTATCATAGCTGCGGCTGTGATTTGGAAAGCAAAGTACAACGCCAGATACTACGCCGATCCAGCTGTCAGCATGGCCATTGCCTTCATGATTCTACTTTCTTCCTTGCCATTGGTCAAGAAGTCCGGCACCATCCTGATGGAAAGCGTGCCCATCGGTGTTGACCCGAACGATGTCAAGCACGATCTTGAGACCATTGCTGGCGTTGTTGCTGTTCATGAGCTTCATATCTGGCGCTTGAACCAGCAGAAGGCCATCGCGTCAGCACATATTGTTGTGAGTAATGAGACCATGATAGAGTTCATGGAATTGGCGAACACGATCAACCACTGCTTCCATGCATACGGCATTCACTCGGCTACACTGCAGCCAGAAACAGTTTCAGCTACTATTGGCGGACGGATTTCATCCGACTTGCAGCTGGAAGAAGATCCGTCAGTCGTACGAAGGAGAGTTGTTTCAGAACCTGCATGTCAAATCGGATGCCGCACAACCAGTTGTGAGAACCTGGCTTGTTGCAATTAGACTTGGGCTTGAGTAACAGTGTCTGAGAAAGCGATTTGATAGATTTCCTCACAAAGGTTGCACCATTGGAAATTGTTCGAAGATCGTGTTCCTGCGACCTAATTGCTATACATCCATCAGGATATACGTGTCTCGATATTGTTCAAATGTCCACCATGCAATTTCGCCCAGGAGCCGTGCTGTTTTCCCAATTAGATAACCTAGTAGTACGCAGTTGTATCAACGATTACTTGTAAAATCTATCTACTCGATCACATACAGGGGTTTACACCGTGAACAGCCGGGATCGGACGCCGGAAAGTATCTAGGCTTAGAAACAGCTAGTGGACAAGTCTGATCTTTCTGGGCAGCATCGTTCTAAGGGGGTGCACGCGGCCTCCTCCAGAGTTTCAGATATCTTGGTGAGGGTTGTGTTCTGAGGCTGTCGCTGTCCTTGGTGCGACACATCGCCAGGTGCTTGTGTCTGGTCGTGGATCTGCCACTGGTTCCCAGTGCAAAATCCGTATACACCACTTTTTGGGTTTGACAATTCACTTCCACAACCCATCTCACCGGGCAACGAGCTGCAAGTGCATCGTGTCACCATAGCTCGACACTCTACGTTTCCCACACTCGTCTCGTTACCACATCTACAACTCGGCACCAATATATTTCGAAGATTCCATCTTCGACAATGCGCATCCCTAAAATTTCAATCGTGTTCCTCTCGACGTTAGGTGCCATCTCTGCCTGGTACCTCTACAAGGGTGAAGGTCCGCAACAACCGGTGGAAGCAAATGCAGCAGTCTCCTTCCCTCAAATCCACAGTTTCAGTACGACGTCCAATATCGGTCAACCTCCAGGTCCTACCTCCGAGGTCGGTGCCGATCAGTTCTTTACCGGGGCAATCGTCGGTGAAGGATGTCTCACCAAAGACGAAGATGGTCACGTACGAAAAGTATTGGAGACGGTGACACCGGATCAAGCCACTGAAAAGTTACGAAAGAACGAGCAGTCATTTCTGGTCCGACGTGGTCACGGTGTAGTGAGATATGATGTGGTTCAATTACCTAGCAACCATCCAATTGAGGATGACCACGCGGAGAAGATTGTACCGGTGCCGAATACCGTCGCCACCACGGATGGAGAACCAAGTTCAGACTGGATGTTTTGGGGTGTATTTGACGGTCACTCAGGGTGGACGACCTCAGCCAAACTTCGTCAAGAATTGATCTCGTTCACTGTTAGAGAATTGAACACCGCGTACAAAGCTGCGCTCTCGAACACCACCTTACCGTTTCCAGAACCAGCCACCGTTGATCAAGCCTTGAAATCTGCTTTTGTCAAATTAGACAATGAGATCTGCTTAGACAGCGTTGACAAGCTCACCGAAAATCCAAGCAAGCGACTTGCGGCCTACGTCCTCGCTCCAGCTCTATCCGGCTCATGCGCGTTACTCTCATTCTACGACGCACAAAGTAAGATACTGAGAACGGCCTGTTCCGGCGACAGCCGAGCGGTTCTCGGCAGAAGAAACCAACACACCGGAACATGGTATGCGACACCGTTGTCAGAGGACCAGACTGGGTCAAACCCGAACGAGGAAGCAAGAATGCGAGCCGAGCATCCCGGTGAACCCCATGTCATTCGAAACGGTCGAGTATTGGGCAAGCTTGAACCCACTCGGGCATTTGGTGACGCTTTCTACAAATGGTCACGAGAAACTCAACACCGCATCAAGAAGCACTTCTTTGGTCGAAGACTAAATCCATATCTTCAAACGCCCCCCTATATCACTGCTGAACCTGTCGTGACAAGTACCAAAATTGCACCGTCGAACGGTGATTTCGTTGTCATGGCAACTGATGGATTGTGGAAGAGGTTGACAAACGAAGAAGTAGTTGGGCTTGTCGTGCAATGGATGGACCAATGGGAAAGGGGAGAAACCGTATGCCAACAACAAGGGTCCTGTCAGAACGAGAACCCCGATCGTTTCGTCGTGGAGGACAAAAACGCAGCAACACATCTAGTGAGAAATGCTCTGGGAGGAAATGATCTTGATATGGTTTGTGCATTGTTGACGTTGCCAGATCCGTATTCCAGACGGTACAGAGATGATATGACGGTACAGGTTATCTTTTTCGGCGAAGGTGAGAATAACGGATCTGTTGTCGTGAACGCGGAAGCTACTGCCGGCTTGAAGGCTAAACTACGAGATCATTGGGTTCTGGTGGAATCCACATTCTGATGCGTTTTAGAATTATGCTTCCATGTCATGAGAACCCCGCTGGGTCCTTGAGGTGGGAGGTACGTACAAGGAAGCGAATAACCGGAGGGCGGACGAAATCTAACTACGAGGCTCAAGGGCGAGGCTCGTAAATAAAGCTCCACACCGAGGCCCTGTAGGCTGGAAACCTTGTAAACCAAAAAGTAACTGTAGAGGAGGCTCGCTCCTGCTATATAGGCTGGACATTCCGAGACTCAACAACCTTGAGTAGGTATAATTTAACAATGCTAGAACAACCTGTGAGTATCCAGCTGCATTCCCGGAGAAACTGGCACTCTGGTAACTGGCAAGCGAAAATGATTTGACGATAGGGCGGGCACGTAGGAAGGCCAGTTACCGATAACACCATGGGCCCTTTGATCTCCAGGGGTCAGAGCCAGCACTGCAAAGGTATAGGCGCGTCGTCATTCCCGGCGTATGCTAGGTCTTGGCCCACACTTCGCCAGCAAGGCTTGCCAAGTTACTTTCAACAACCACTCTAGGACAAGCCAACTGACATGTACTAACATAGGACAGACCAATGAACTCGCATTGTGATTTGTGGTGGATCGGACCCCTCCTAGGGTTCAGGCAAGTGGTCACTACCTTTCAAGCAAGAAAGGTTTCTTATAATCATTGAAAGTAAGAAAGACATATCCGTCTGCACGTCAGCGACGTGTCCGACCATTCAGGCCAAAACCGCGTGAAAATCACCTCCCTGTATGGCATCGAACGATTCGGCATACAAGTAGACGAGGAGCCAAGTCGTAAGGAGATTCACGTCATAATCGTTCTGTTGTGGGCCAAATGCTTTCCAGGCAATTGTGTGTTCAGTATTTCTGAAATTGTCACAACTTTAATTTTTGGCCTGGATCTTGTCCGTCGTCGATCGTAGCAGAGTGGACAAGGCATTTCTACCGTCCCAGTTGCGAATCGTCCAGACCTCGACCGCTTTCCCATCAACCATTTTCGCACTCGACTTCAAGGGTTCACCGAGCGCGGCTTCCTCGGCTTCATGAAGCCAGTCATTCCAAGCTGGAGTTCTGGGGGCCCAACCGGCTTCTTTGACCCAGTTGCAAGTTCCTGTGACGGCAATTGCCTTCCACAAAGCTTCTGTGTAGGTCGGTGAGTAATTGTCGACCCTTGCGTTTCTAGGGGGAGTGCCCCCGGAAACTTCAATATGTTCGACCTCGAACCGGGAAAGGTCCCAGTGTTGAGCAGGAGGCAAAGCAGCGCCAATCCAGTAGAAGATGCTAATAAGCATATAGGACCCAGCAAATGCCGTCTGTGTTTCGATGCGAGCATTGCCCAAGCAAATAACTCCACCCATGAGTAACAAGGTTGAAATCAAAGAGAGTCCTCTGTAGATGGCCGTACTCTTGACAGAATAAATGCATCGCTCGCTAGAGTTGAAATAGAGGTAGCGGGCGGTTCGCTCCTGGCACGACACCACGATAAAGGCTCCCTGGGGATATTTGATGACAACGTTCCCAGGCGGGGAATGAGGGTCGGGCTTGGGGTCATTTGGTGTCGGTCTCCACTTGTTGGCAACACCAGTAACGGTACTCAGAGCAGAAAGCAGAAGAGTAGCCAACAATGACATGCTGTTCAACAAGGGTAAATAGGGATATGAAGCAGTAAAGTATTCCACTTACCCGTCCTCGTAGTAAATCGACAGCCCCAACAAGGCACAAGTCATTGCCGTTCCCAAAATGGCCAGGAATGCTAATGGACCAAATCTGTTGATCGATGGACGAGGCTTGTCATTTTCCTTCACCCGGATACAGCTGACAGTGTTGGCGTTCAACTTGTCTCCGCGGTGCAAGGCGTGGGCGACATGGTGAATATCTTCTCCAGTGTTACCCGAATAGACTCCAATTACTTTTGCACCAGCAGTGGTCTGAAATTTCTCGGGCCGCGAAGGCCTAATGAAGATCTGCGGCGCAGGAATGAGGCGAGGGAGGTAGATGAGATAGCTTAGCGTAGCGACTTGGGCAATTGTATCTACGGAACCTTCTCCTAGGATAGCGAGGAAGCCTGAAAGGAGAAATGTCAGAAGTGGTCTGCGTTGTGTCACACCTTCGGTATGGTTATCAAACTGTACTCACCGACGACGCCAAGCCGGAGGCCTTGATTGTTGGACACGTACGATTGGATAAATTGCATCTTATTTCAGCCGACTTTATGTACCAGTGGTTTGTTCACAGGCAAGCTTCCGCAACGCTGGGTGACCAGCGGAACAAACACCTCTTTCGCAGGTCTATGACGCAGTTGGTCACGTGACTATCGATTGGCGCCACAATCCATTTGCATTGGCTGACTAAAAGCGAGTCAAAGGAATGAAAGTTTGATCAAGTATACAGTACCTGAATGGCCAGATTGCTGATATCCAGGCCCTGGTCCTCTGCCCTGCCCGTACCCGGAGAATGGTGAGTTTTACTGGTTCTGGTAGTCTTGAGGATGGATCTGGCTAGTAATGGGCATCCATGACCTTGTGTAATGATGACGGTTGTTGTCCGCCCTGTGGCCTGTTTTTGTTGGACAATTGGTCCGTGAATTTAGTTAGGAGATCCGACGTGATGAATGGGCTGAATCATAAATTGCGTTGTAGTTGTGGAAGAGAAACGGATGATGTGCATAACCAAGTGGATAAGAGTGACTTGGTTACCCCTCGCTTGCGTCAAGCGAGCTTACGTGTCTTCAGTAGCGTGGACACATACCGGGCCTTAGGCAACGTGCACTGGGCTTTTCCCTCGGCCCTCGAAATACAGTCCGGCAGAATTAGGTCTCTCCCACATCTTCACGCGAAGGCTTAGTACACCGGATCTCCTGAGCGAGATAAAGCCGATTAGGTCACTTAACTGAGAAGAAGTTAGACCAGATCGTTGAGACTCGGAAGCGTCGGCAACCAGTCTAAGATTGTGTGTAAATTCCAACTGTATCGTTGATTCCCATGGTTAATAAGATCAACTTGGTAAAGGAAGAAGGTATGCTAGTGTACCTGAAATCTCTGCGGCGAAGGAGGAAAACGAGATAGCAAATAGTATGGTTATGGAGGTATTCCGATGGAACTAGAAGAGGTGTAGATCAACGGGGTAGTATCACAGTCGACTTCAGTGAAGACTTTGTGTGCCACAGGGCTACGGGACTCCTTCCCCAACACCGCAAAGGGCGTCACGTCACCGGGTGTTCTTTATAAAGATACGGCCATTAGTGCCACGCTTTCCTATATCTAGACCAGTCAAATGAGGTTTCATCCTAGCTCGCATTTATCCCACTACATTTCCACCTACAGTTCCGTTGAAGCCTCTTAAACCTCCTCGACTTCTGCGCCATCGTCAATCGACTTATTGGCCCGCATTCAACTTTGCAATTCACATACATATAACCATTAGTACTTGGTACCCATGGATAATTTGCTCAAAATCGCTGGACAACTCGCTGGAGGGAAACAGGGTCAGGGTCAGGGTCAGGGCCAATCTTCCGGCACTTCAGGGGTGGTGCACAAGATCACGGACGCAGTTACCGGGCAGAGCCATCCGGAAGATAGACGAAATCAGCAACCTTACGGTACGCATGGATCTCCGAAGGTCTCTTTGAAAAGAGCTTATTAACGTATGTATGTGACAGGCGGCTTTCCTGGCACTATGAGTGGCCCAGAAGCTCAGCAACGCATCCCATACTCCGGAAATCCCGCGGGTCACTACGAGCCAAACGCTGGACATGGACAAATGAATGGCCCTTACCAAAACAATTACCAGGGACGTCCTGCGGAAGAACATTCGGGAGCCTATGGCTCTGGTCTCCCAGGCAGAAATGACCATTACTCGGGGGGATACGAGCACGGAGATCCTCGAGCAGAGCATGCCCCCTTTCCACAGAACCATGTCCCTTCCTATGGAGTTCAACCTGGCCCTTATGGATACGAGAATTCCAACCGCGAGCACAACTACAGTGCTGGGCACGGCTATGAGCAACCCAGATACGAGCAACGTGGATACAACCAGTATGGGTACGATCAGCATGGCAACAAACCAACTGGACACAACCAACAAGAATACAATCAACATGGCAACAGTCAGCACGGATACGAGCAACGTGGATACGGCCAACATTGATCTCAACTGCACAATTACAGAGAATGGTCCATGGATGTCCTGCAATAGCTTCACTCAGCCAATGTCCGAACTGACTGACTGTTCAATTGATCCGGCACAACTGCGCCCGAACAGAGACGATGGTCTATCGTCATCCTTTGACCAACATTAGGTGACTGGCTTCCGTATTAGTATCTAGGATTGTTATGCGTCGCTTCATCCAGTTAGTGCACTAGCTATTTGGACAAAAAACTGTTGTTTCGAGGGTCAATTTATCCAGTTTATGGTTCCCTTTACAAAAGTTTAGGCAAGTACTTTGAAAACGCTGTATTGTGCCTCCCTCTGTCTAGGCAATTTTCCAGTAGAGCCGTACATCCCTCGTCGATCTCCATCAAAAGCAAGGAAAAAGTCGGGGCAAATGTACTGTGGCGTGCTGTTGGTAATACACCAAGTGATAGAGGAAAGTATCTGCTAGCCAACCATAGTCCCAACAGAAGATGTGTAGCCACTTAACATTGCCCCTAAGTCGGACGAGACCCTGCTTGTGGACCAGCCCACTCATAACCCGAAAGAAACCCACTAAAGAAAAGATATAACAACAGATGTTCAACGACATTTCCTGTTCCATTATGAACACAGACCGTCTCTTCCGCAGGTGGCATCGATTGCTTGTGTGTCCTGAAGAATCACGACGCCGCCGCACAGTTTGCACCCCCTGACGTGGATGTCCTCTCCGCTGTTGTTGCAAAGAATTCTGGTTGAATGGTGGTACTGTGTATGCCATAAGCAGACAGACAATCTCGAATGACCGAGGCCAGCTGCATATACTGCTCATGGCTGTCCTTGACGACTTTGTAGTCAACTTCGATATGGACGGTGGCAATCACATTCGAATCGCTTAATTGCGAGACGTGCAACGCATGGCAATTCGCAACGCCAGGCAGAGTGGTGATGTCCTGTTTGATCTCATCGATATTGATGCCCTCAGGAACAGCTTCCAACAGGATTCGCGAGGCCGCAGTGCACAGTGGGATGGCCGAATGCAGAATGATGGCCGTGATAATTACGGAGACAGTGGGGTCTGCGTAGAAACGCCAGCTAAAATCGGTCAACCAGATGAAGAGGGCCGAAGCGATGACACCGATATTGCCCACAGCATCCCCGAGAACGTGCAAGAACACGCCTGTCATGTTCAGGTCCTGACTTTTGCCCTTTTCTTTGCTGCCATCATGTCGCTTATGGATATGGTCGATGTGTAGATCCGGAGGCCCAGCCCGGTCTTCAGATGGAGACGCAAGCGATTGACCCGCGAGAAGTGGCGTATTTTCGGTGTCCTGCTCGCTACTTTCAGGGAGTGTGTGTGACTGACCAGCTGCAATGACGTCCGCGCGCAAAGCCATAGGATGCACCGATATCTGCGACAAGGTCGCAGCCCGTTTGGGCCCACGTGCATGTTGTGGTGCCGATGGTGCATTTATTTCATCCTGGTCGGACAATCTCTCTGGAATATTGCTTGCTTCTGGTTCAGGTTTCTCATGCTCGTGTAAGAGGACCATGCCGAGGAAATTCGAGGCGAGGCCACTGCAGCCGACTACGAGAATTAATATCGGGTTGGAGACTTCTTGGGGTTCGGTGAAACGTTGGATTGCCTCGAGGAAAATCGACATGCAGAGAGCGACGAGGAACACTCCGTTGATCAGCGCACCGAGCGTCTCAGCGCGCTGCCACTAAAAACATGGCGTCTCAGTCTTGTCACAATCTTGGGGACTGCAGGCGGTGAACATACTCCATAAGTGTAAACACGAGATGGCTGGCGTCTTGTCGCGACGCGGATAGCCCAGAGGCCGACCAGCAATGACAGAATGTCGTTGAACTGATGGAGCTAGTCAACAAGAGTTCCATGAGGCAGCTAGTTTGGAGTACAGACCATGTGGAAGGCATCAGCCACGAGTGCGAGGGAATGAACGCTCAAGCCTGCGAAGAGGGTCAGTTATTGTAGCTGGGGAAGCATCTAAAGGTGTGAACTTGCCCACGATCAATTCCACCAGGAAGAAGAGTATATCAATAGTGAGGAGCAAGACCAGTTTGGTCGTCTTGGATAGATGTAGAACCATCCTGGACCCCGGAAAAATAGACTGCGCTGATGATATGTGGCCTTCAGAAGCTAGGGATATCAAAGAGGTGGACTTGCAGTTAAGGGTGTGAACTTGCAGTTACACGAGTGAAATTTGCACTTCTCCTCACACCGAGCGTCACGTGATCGTGTGGGCTAAAAGAAAGAGAAAAGAGACACCGCGTTCGCAGGCTTGCCAGTAATCATCCTCCCTGGCCCAGCAGAAAGACATTGCGCTTACCACATTCACCTTTTCTCAATCAGACTTAATTAATAGGTGTCATCTGCCGCCTTAGCTTCGGTCTTTACCCCGTATCACTTGTCTTTTCGGCGAGAAGGAGAGGTCGTTCGGCAATTCAGACCAGCGCTTGTTCTTGTTTCTCGTGCATCTTGCAACCGCCAGCGACATTATTCGGTAGGCTGTACAATACTCTATCGCCACTAGCAAGCCATTTTGCGCAGCAGTGTCGTCGCAATCCCAGGGGCGCAGTGCCAAGTGGCTTGGTGTGTCCTGCGGTTGAAATTGCCGAGTCCGGCTAGGACAAGTGAAGGTTCTTTAATATCACTCACCAGCCCGAACATCGGCGGAAGGTCATCGCTCTGCACCTCACCTTGATTCCTTACCCTCAAGACGTATTCTCATTGTCCACTTCGGAAAAAGACCCGAAAACCTGCAAGCCCATCAACATGGCCTCCCACTGTGCTGGCAAAACTATCGATGGCCCCGGTGATTGCTGTGGTGGTCCGGTGGCGAAGCCTTCAACATCGGCTCATGGTGGTCCAGGTTGTAATCCAACAAGCTCAGCAGTGGCAGAATTGGGAGTCGGCGGAGACATCATGGATCGGTGTAATGAGGACGATAGATGCAATGGTAAATGACCCAGTATCCCCTCTGAAGTTTCGCTGACGAAGATTTGCAGAAAATTGCATCAAGATTGCCGCAGCTATCGAGTGTTCCATGGCTTGCGCCAATCAGCAGGTTGAGTGCTCCAGCGACACAGACAGCCACAAGCTAGACGAGAAGACCACTCATCACGACGGCTGCGATCATACTCAGGGCTACCCTCATAGTCACGCTCACGGGCCGAAGGCGAGCAAGCATGTCCACATCGCCGCAGCGCACGAGCACGCTCATGGCGAGGACGGAACACATCTTGATGAACCTTGCAACGTCCACCTTAAAGCTGCCATGGAGAAATATGCCACATACCTTGAGTCAGCTCGGTGCATCTGTCGAAGCATTCTCTCTTCGGCTACACGAATCGAGTTTTGCAGCCCTCAGCCTTCGGCTAGTGGCGTTGCTGCGTTCAGCACTTCCCACAGCCATCATCTCAACGTGAAAGAGCACGGGTCTGTCTTGTCTCGCCGTCGTCTCAAGAGGGCGCCAAAGGAATTGGCATCAACACAATCTGAGATCAAATGCTGTGGCAGCCATGAAAGTCTCGATGACATTGAATTTGAGCGTCAGAGCGCTCCAAAAACGACTTCGGTGGACATCGAGAAGGTAGCAGGAATGTCACATATCCTTCTCAATGTCACAGGAATGGACTGCTCTGGCTGCGCCAATAACTTGACTCGAGCACTTCAGGTTGTGGCAGGCACCAGGAACGTCAAGGTCATTTTCATCAGTGGAGTTGCTGAATTCGACCTCGAGACCGGAATCAGTACCCTGGACGACGTGATTCGCAGTGCCCAGCGAGCCACCGGGTATAAGTTGACGCCTTTCTCCTCCGATACCCAGAGTATCGACGTCACCATGAGTGTGGCAGAAGCAAGCAAATTTCGAGACAACCTACCCCGTGGTGTCGAACGCTGCGAGAAGCTTTCAAAGACCACATATGAGATCAGCTATGACCCGTGCATCATTGGTGCCAGAGATATGCTCGCTGGTGTCGACGCTCAACTTGGACCCCTCCGCAGCGACTCCTATCTTGACGAAGGAAAGCGTAGGCTAATTCGAGTCTTTGCTTTGACCACCTCGGCCTTCATTCTGACAACGCCAGTTGTTGTACTCGAATGGGGGAGTCCTTCTGGTGTTTCCGAGCATACCACTTTAATAATTGCCGTGATCCTCGCCACGATGGTTCAAGCAATTGCTGTCCCAGAGTTCTACATTCCCGCCATATCGTCCTTGATATACAACAAAGTCGTAGAAATGGATATGCTTGTGGTCATCAGCATTACAGCCGCATACGTCTATTCCATCGTTGCGACTGGTCTCTTCTTCGCCGGCATTGACCTGGAGACCAAACCCTTCTTCGAAACAAGTACAATGCTGATCACGTTGATCCTGCTTGGTCGATTACTTGCGGCTTGGGCTCGCAAACGAGCAGTGAAGGCGGTGTCGTTGAGGTCTCTGCAAGCGTCGACAGCTATGCTCATCGACCAGACCACAAGCGGAGTCATTGAGATTGACGCCCGATTACTTCAATACGGGGACAGAATCGCAATATTGCCGCATTCCCGGATCGTCACCGATGCTGAAGTACTTGAAGGAACGAGTGAGGTAGATGAGTCAATGCTCACGGGTGAGAGCCTACCCGTTTTCAAAACCGCGGGCAACTTTGTCGTGTCAGGCACTGTCAACGGCGGCGGAAGGTTGACAGCACGTGTATCTCGCTTGCCAGGGAGGAATACCATTACCGATATTGCCAACTTGGTCGATCAGGCGCAGAGCTTCAAGCCCCACGTCCAAGATTTGGCCGATAAGGTAGCCGGATATTTCATCCCAGTGGTATGCACGGTAGCTCTCATTGTCTTCATGATCTGGGTCTTGGTTGTTCTGAAGGTTCGAAAACGACCTGCCGACGACGCCATCGGAACTGCTATAGGCTATTGTATCGCTGTGCTGGCCATCAGTTGTCCCTGTGCGCTGGGGCTGGCAGTTCCAATGGTTCTCGTAGTCGCTGGAGGGGTGGCTGCCCGTGGAGGCGTGATTATCAAAACTGCAGATGTTATCCAGCGCGGCTTCAAAGTCACCGATGTGGTCTTTGACAAGACAGGAACGCTCACTGAGCCAAGCCTCGAAATTGTGCAAGAGGTGCTCTTCCCCACGGACGAAGATGATCAAGACGCCATGCTCTCTGTGATTATGGCAATGGTGAGGAGCAACAACCATCCAGTGTCCGAAGCCGTAGCAAAGTCGCTGGGCGCGCGGGAGGTACGTGGCATCGAGGTCGAAGGACTCACTTCCATTCCTGGCTGCGGAGTTGAAGCGCAATGGCAAGGAATGACAATCCGTGCTGGTAACGCGAAGTGGCTCGAGATTAGCGAGACACCTCAGGTCGTCGATTTCGCAGCACAAGGGTTGACAATGCTCTGTATTACAGCCGGCGACTCCCTGGCTGCAATATTCGGTCTCAAGTCTCAGCTTCGTGGAGGAGCTACTGATGTCGTTCGAGAGCTTCATCGACGCAAGATTGCCGTCCACATCGTGAGTGGCGATGCTCGCCGGGTCGTTGAGGGCGTAGCCGCCGACCTTAACATTCCTCCGGAGAACGTCGCTGCAGAAAGAACTCCAGCACAGAAGCAGGAGTATGTGCGCCAACTCATGGATGCCGGAAAGATCACATTGTTCTGTGGAGACGGAACCAATGACGCCGTCGCCGTGGCTCAAGCCAACGTTGGCGTTCAGATCGAGTCTTCCTCAGATGTCACGCGTGCCACGGCGGATGTTGTCCTTCTCCGCAATCTCGACGGCGTGGTCAATTTGCTTGATGTATCGAAGGCTGCATTTCGACGCATCACCTTCAACTTCATCTGGTCAGCCGTATACAATGTGCTCGCTATCCTGCTCGCAGCAGGAGCTTTTATCAAAGTTCGCATCCCCCCTGCTTACGCAGGTCTCGGCGAGATAGTCAGTGTGTTGCCGGTCATCGTTGCGGCGTTGACCCAGCCGAAAGTAAAGGTGAGGAACTGAGGTTGCCATTCGGTGTCGATGGATATAGGAATTCGTTGTTCTGAGTGAGAAGTCTCCGGGATGGTTGCTTTTGCGACCAAATGTCGTTCTTTCCACCAAAGGGAGTCATTCCCACTGCGCTCGTTATTCGATTGTATTCTGCTTTCAAGAACAAAGTCTCCAGGAGGCAAGGCGATTCAATTCTAAATGCGCCCAAGTCAATGATGGACGCAGCACGACAATATTTTCTCAAACAAATTTGGGGTAGTAATAGTATTGAACAAAGAGACCTGTATGCCAAGACCAAATTGAGTACCTTAAAAAGTGAAAGCGCCATCCAAGAAATATACGAGATCCCTGCCGATCGTCTTAGCGAGTTTAAGTAGAATAAAAACATGTGATTTCTCCCGCCACCCCTAGATTTCCGGCACAGCCACCAAGAAGCGGCGACGGTCAAGAGTCAAGACTGCTACAGTTCGAAAATAGCTTGGCCATGTCTCGGGTCTGGAAGCGGACTTGACAATTGGGCAGGTCAGTTTTGCCCATTAAATATATCGCGGTGAAAATGCACCTACTCCATCCTCAACAGATTCAACGGCTAGATCGATGCTTCCAATGACGCTCGGAAACGACGAAAAACAGTAAGGCAGCAAAGAAGAAGAGCCAGCCTTGTCAGCCAAACTCGTCAATATGTCGAGTTGTGCATTGACGATGCGCTGCTGATACTTTCCGACCGAAGAACTGGACGATTTTATACATCTATCGATGACACGTGGCCACCGTCGATTAGGGAGGCGATTGAGCAGCTGGCATGTCCATTTGGAGACGTCTGGCCTGTTCGCTAAGTGGAACAGCAAAAATTGAGAAAGAACCCGATCCGGCTCTTATGTGTACGCCTCGTCATGCGCATTGAAAGTCCCGCAGGAGAGCCATTGCTCTCAGCCCATTCCCACCATTGTACGGCATCTTCTGCCTCTGGTCCATATCCTCCTGCAGCCCATTCGACCGGACCCTACCACATTCGCGCTTGTCCTCAGACCGCACTGCACATGAACAAGAAAAAAAAAGTCATATTCCTGAAGTTGTTAATGGAGAATTATTGTGATGGGAGGTCTCCATTGGGACTTGTATGGATCCCTCTCCCTCATGGCCTGTTTTCGTCCTATTTCATACCTGCTCTTTCAGGCGCCTATCCGGGGCACCTGCTTGAATTATAAAAATCGATACTCTATGGTCGCCCTACTCAAACCACATTCAACCCTCTGAAATGAGCCCGATTCCTGCTACGTTGAAACCCTATTCTGCTTGCTCCACAACCGCGCGTGGCCACTTCGTCCACCTGACACGGGGCACTAATATGTCGCCCTACTGGGATGACCGAGCAGTGCACAGTTGATCCACAATAGAAGGCATAAGAGCCAGTGCTTGCGCTAACTACAACCCAGCAATGAACCATAGACATGTTTAACGGTACTTTCTAATAGATTGTGACTGCGATCTTGCGGTACAGTAGTTTGCGAATCCGGCAGAAGCAAACTCAATATTTTCCGCCTTCGGAGTGGTTGACAAGTCAATATCAGAACGTGAACATATCACCAAGCTTACCGCCTAGGGC